>CM068588.1:0-1200000 GCA_035048485.1 Pteria penguin | reverse complement strand
TCAAAATAGTCATTAAGAAATCATCAATATCAATTAACTGAAAACCATGACACTTTTCTGCATTGAAATTGAAAATCCAGAAACACGTCAAAAAAGCGTAAAATTCTATTTGACGGATCTTAACCCCGAACACAATTTTGGGTAACCCATCTTTATAGATTGTTGAAATGCAACTAGTTTCCCCATTTATGTACTGGTTCTGGAGGAGAAAATGTTTGAAGAGAGGTACCGTTTTGGGCACTTTTGGCCCGCGCTGGATCCACCCCTTAGGGAATCTGGATCCCGAACACAATTTTAGTATTGGACCTTGAGTACATCATCCTTACAAAGTTTGATCCAAATCTGCAAAGTAGTTCCAGAGAAGAAGTCGAAAGTGTGAAAAAGTTAACGACGAACGGACGACGAACAACGGACGGCGCACTATGACTATAGCTCACTTGAGCCTTTGGCTCAGGTGAGCTAAAAAATGAAAAATGTTACAAAACAAATAAATCCCCCCAAAGCACTAGAATTAGTGTGGGTCGTTAAGTCTTTAATTTTATAGTGTGAGTAATATTACCGTCAGTTCAAGCAGTTTTCGTTCATATTCGACAATTTTGTCGCTTGATGAATCAAGGACGTCGAATTCTGGGTCTGGGTATATGGTGAACTTGTTATTAGTAGACATCTCAGAATGTCTCCAGAAGAATGTCTCTTCGTCTAACAGGATGGACACATGACCCGTCAAACGGTGATCTCCTTTAATGTTGACTTTAGGCATTTTACATCTCATAAGTTCAGTAGTCATGACATCACATTCCTGTCGACAAAGGCACATGTGTAAAGTGGTTTGTTATTAACATGATAGTCTCTGCAATATTTTAATTCATATCATAAGAACATAAAGGGATGTGACATAGCTGTCACTTGAACCGCTTACCATTTGAATGCACTGATAACCAATATGGACTTGGCGAGGAAGCAAATATTCAACAGTTTCTATTGCACTTAAATGACAGGTCTTGTTAGCAAGCACGAGATGCTTGCTCTCCAGGGTCACAAAATTTCATTCCATTGTGGAGTTTACTTCTATTCCGTAGTAGATGTTCTTTGGTTTGATTTATGTCATTTTCCATTGTTTTTGTTTAGTTTGCGTTTTGTAAGTTTTGGACAACTGAGCTTGCACCGTCATCTTGATAGCTAGCGAGAAAGATGTGGCCAGACTGGCACTGGTACAAATCAGATTCAGTATAATTAGTGAGGCCCAAACTATTTCCTATGAGCACATGAGGTTCAATTTTTAGATAACTATAAATAATTTATTTGTATCACAATATATCAAAGAATAAATAAGTACCCTTCAGTACTTCTTCGTTCTTTACTTTCAAAGTGCACTTTGTAGTTAACAAACCCTGAAAATTTCATCGGTTTATCTCTAGTACTGTGCAAGATATGAGGATTTGAAAATGGACAATATCGCATTTCCATATCTTTTTACAGCAATTCAAAATGCACAACCTTGCAGTTTCATGAATGTATAACTTAATCAGTTAAGTATTAAATTTGTAATTTTTTATGGTTAGTGTTAGTGCCACGAAATGCTTAAAATTTATGTATATGAATGATGAAGTGAAGCTTTTGATAAAATGATACTTTTGATAAATAAAAGCTACGGGTTAATTTTTTCAGAAACAGGATAATCATAATTACTTCTATAGACAATGTTTCTGTTATGAGTTCTCTTATTTGAGAACTTTATAATGCACGATTGTTTACTATGTATATCGATGCAATCAAGGACTCGTATGAACAATATGGCGGACCGTTTGTTTTGGCAGAGAGAGTGACGCTATCTTTTTTATTTTTGGATGAACTTTAGTCATTTCTTGGTATCATTTTATAAAAATTGTATCACTTGAATCGGGGGAAACATACTTATCGCATATTATGAGCCGGTAGAAATAAATTAAAAACTGAAAATTGTAGATTTAAAAAACTTATGTGTTCCCGTGTCACACATCGTTTTCGCTTCCGCGATCAACGGTTTACAGGTAATGGACGTGTTTACCTGAAAAACTCACTTCACTGGAGTAAATACAACCGTGACCCCGGTCAACGCCAGTGAACATATCGCTTTTATGTTCGTTGATTCTAAGCGCGCCGTCAATTACAAGGCAAAATAAACATCTCGCTGTACCGACGCGCTATCGTTAAATATTTTAATGATTTTAGCTATTTTCAAATTGCCGTAATTTCTTTATTTCTACTTCAAATGAGATAAAATGAAATTGATGAAGCAAGAAAACAAAATGAATATTCTAATGATATGATTTTGATTTACATGTTAAACATATTTCTCGACAAATTGTTGATTTGAAAATTGCAAACAACGCATTTTGATCAATTTGAACTTCACTAGCATAATGTGAAGATGAGTCATCTGGATTGAGTATCCATACCATTGTAATAACACTGTATACCTTGGAGTCTGCAATTTTGTACGATGTTGGTTAATTTAAATACAAATACAAATACTGCTTCTGAGAATGTGATATTAAGAAACTTAAACAATAGATGAATTTTGTTGTTTATATGAATATATGTACCTGTTTAATTGTTTTATTTTCATTTGAGAAATCGACTTGAAGGATATGCGTTGTCACTGCTTCAAAATTCTCACCGTGTATAGAAATTTGTATTCCTCCGCTGAAAAGAATTTCTTCTATAGAATGACAAGGAATATTGCTTACAATGGACGGAAAAAATACAAACATATTCGTAATATAAATTGTTTAAGAATATACAGTTTCAGGGTTTCATCCCTTCTGGACCTAGTTGTTCAAAGAGTATAAATTTATTCCTAGGATAAGCGTTTCCCATGGTAAATTTTCCTATTTCTGGGATTGTTATCCCTGGGACAAAAATGGTGTTTTATTCCACGTACGGGTATAGGAATAGATATTATTACAGGATAATCTAGGAATAACATTATTTCACCTATATTCAACAACACTTTTTATTCGGGGAATAATTTCTTTTATTGCGAAATAAAATAAATTCCAGTAATAAAATATTTCAATACAGGGAGTAAAAATCATACTTGCGACGAAGTTATTGTTGGAATAAAAGTTTTAAGCAACTGTTTTAATTTCTGAAATTCAATATTATCAACGAAATACTTGTTTGTTCCTGAAGTAAGACTGGACCTGGAGTAGCAATGACATGATCATTAGAAAGACTGGATGATTTGAAGCAAGTTTATGACAAAGGAAACAGATACAAATGAGACCACAATACCATAACAAACAGCTCAAACCCTTCATGAATAAGATGGAAGCAAGAGCATAGAACAATCGAGAATGTATGCATGAAAAGTAACAAAAACGGTTGCTAGAGCAGCACTTAATATGAGGGCTGCAGAAAACCGTACTCCAGGATGTTACAGAAGCTCGTCCCTATTGCTGTAGTAAAAGGCAACTCCATTATCAGAATAAAACATAGTATACAATTTTGTCCGGTGGACCAAAGGTTTCCAAGGACATCTTACACCACATTTTACGGTCAGCTTTGATTAATGTGTCAACTTCAAGAACATTATCATATGAAACATGAAAATAAAAAAAAGGAAACGGGAAAGACATCATAAATATAATAACAAAGAAATTTAATTTAAATTTGTTCTATACATGCAAAGGAAGTTCACTAGAGTAATGAAGGAATAGTCAGTTTGATGTGTAAAGATGATGGATAGATAAATAAAGTTTGAGTTGTTTTTTAAATAATAACACTAACCGATTGATTTTAATTGATTAAATTAACAGAGTATAAAATTTAAATTAAGAACTCACCTCATTATGGACTTCATAGGTCTCATACTGAAGATTTTAGGATTTTCCATGATGCAGAAATCAGTGCTGCTGACGTTAATGCTTCCATCTATTTTCAGCTCTAATTTGCCACTGTCTACACAATTTTTTGAGGGTCTGTGGGACGATGAGACCTTATACCACTCTGATGTCAAACAGGTTATGTTGTTACTATTTCGGCTACAAAAGTAGAGGATTTGTGATTAAAGAAATGTATATTATCAAAGGGAAAGACATCTGACTTAGCTGTAGAACAGAAGTTCCCAAGAAAAACAAACAATGGTGAAAAAAGCAGGTAAACAGGAGATGCTCTCTTCTCCACGATACCTTACTTCTGGTCCTCTAAAATGTTCAATTTCTAGAGCAACATCTTATACTTTCCTTAATTTATATCATGTGAAATGGTCATACGATGAAAACAATTCCACATTTACCCTCACCTATCGGCATTTCAGAATTCCTTGGTATTTGTTATTGAATCTTTTAAAGAACTCCATGAGTTGGCATGTATTCATGTACAGATATATACAAAACAAAGTAGTGGTAGTAGTAGAAGTAGTAGTAGTAGTAGTAGTAGTAGTAGTAGTAGTAGTGTGTGTGTGTGTGTGTGTGTGTGTTTAGAGAGAGGGCTGGGGCAAAACCAATATTATTTTTCTGCGTTAGCGTAAACGGAAGTTACATTGTTTGTTACAAAAGTTTTAAAATTAATCAAAACAATAACAGCCCGTAATCACCAATACGTTACAAAGGGTATGCTTACAAGGTGGTCTCCTTCCAAATGTCTTGCATCTGATAAGAGTTGCAGACCAGAAACATTTGCAGTACGTGTTATTTTGTGTAAATGAATAATACATTGGTAAACCTCTTTTAGCATAAAATAATAAAGCTAATGGTGCTATTTCTCTGTGGCAATTACAACAATGTACCATGATGAAAATTCATCTACCTCTGATATCATGTCATTGTGGAAGTGACAAAAACGTACCAAAGTGTAAAATCACGTACCTATGATATGCTGTCAATGTGGCAATCACAACAATGTACCACATATGAACCAAAACGTTGTAAACGGCGTAAAATCACGTTCACCTGATATGATGTGATGCTACTGACATTGACCATATAGGACATTTATGTATATCATAGTGACACTCGCTACAATGTTTTAAGACGACAACTATATACCTCTGGAACTTGTCTGGCTAACGAAAGAATTTCTTAAATAAAGTTTACCTTACAATCTTACACAGAAACTCGGCGATCCTTATTGTGGCCGTTGCTCCTATGTCCAGATTCTCGCCCTGAATGGTAATTGTGGTATTTCCTTTTTTTGGAGCCTTATTAGGATAAAATGACTGTAATGCGGGTTCCTGAAGGGAGGATTACAATAACAGATAAGTTTTAAAAAATGTAATTCTAACTTTAACTTTTTATATTGTGATTTTACTGATTGTTCTTCACTTTCAAACCATTTTGATCATGTATCATTGATTCTCATTAGTAACAAGATACGAATATTTGTTGTGGATGATACAATAAAATTGAGTGGTAAAAAATAACAAAGTATACCAAGTATGTAAAATTGACATTCTGCATCGCCGACGAGCCATATATGTTATATTTTGGCATCTTTTCCTTTTGAGTTATGTTCACAGCCACTGGCAAGGATTGGCTACGATTGGAGGTAGGTGTTTCACATAAAATTCTGCAAGGAACAGAAGTCACGTAGTTAGTGTTTTGTCATATTATGTCTATCATGATAAATAAGATAGATAATACATTATACACTGATTTTCAATTGCTTCCTAAATGATAAGGGAACATAAAGTCGCCAGTGGGTCCTGGTTATACACTAGTTATAGATGACGTTGATTATCATTACTGGCATTATGATCGCCGTGCCTCCATGGTATATGACGTTTCTTAACGCTACTCTGATGTATTGTCAGTATAAATTCTTGTCGATTTATGCGAGGAAATAAATACATATTCCCGAAGAGGCAGAAAGGGTTTTATTAAATAAGTGAAATATTTCTTTATCTGGTTACACATAAGAATGATTTTTCTTAGATCCCTCCTTACACCCCATAACCATCTATCAGATTTAGTTTCCTATCAGGATCAAATTGATAGGCATCGTAATAATTGAATACTGACCAAAGTACCGCTCGCTGTGTACCTTCAATACTGACCTAGAATCGTTGACCTCCATGACATTACATAAGGCTTTGCCTATAGTAACCTCCAGGACATTTTTGCGAGTACCAAAGTTTTCTCCTAAAATAGTTATTGTTGTGCTGCCCTCCAGCGGCCCAGTGACGGGCATAACCTGACAAAAAGAAAACAGGTATTGAATAACTGGGATTTTTTATAAACTTGAATTTACCATGAACAGTTTAGGATATTCTTTAGATGCTATTAGTTTCAAATATATAAATAACAAATAAATAAACGAAGAACCAATATATACATCAATATATACATCAATATCTATATACTAGTAACTTGAAATATAGCTACATGAATAAAGAAATAAAACAGAAAAAATAGGAGAAAAAAATTAACAAAGAAATCCTATATCGTTTTTCCTTCCTTTATCTTTTTCTTGGTTATTTGTTTGTTCTGTATATAGCTTGAATTTTCATAGTAACAGAATTAAACATACTTGTCGAAATGCGCTCTTGATACACGAAAGAAAAAAATCATCTCTGATTTTACAAGCAAAACATAAAGTATTTACAATATGTACAATGGAAAACTGCTATACATGATAATTATATCTCAAGATTTGGAAATGTCAGTGATTTACGATTTCCGATACAAAAATATCATTTGCTAATTAAAAAGAGAAACCCATGTATTATTGTTATAGTCAAAGGCAAGAAACCAAGCTCTGCCTTCTTTATTTCTATTCACTAATTCATGCTTTTCTTCCCAGTTTTCTGAAAATCAGCTGTTGTTCATAATTCAACAAAGTTGACAATTAAGGGGTCATAATTAGAAGAGAGATAATACATGACATACAATGGTTTTTTGTTTCTATTTGGGGGGGGGGGTCGTTTTTGTTTTGCTGGGGTTTTTTTTATTTTCATTTTATCTTTTATTTATTTACTTTTTTTTTTAAATTATTATTATTATCATTTTGTATTATTTTGTTTTTTATTTGCTTTCATTTTTTCTATCTTTTTCTTTCTTTTCTTTTTGCAATACAAACATCGTTTCATTTATCAATCAGGTAAACAACCTCGTCGTTACGCAGATTATTTAACTATACACTGTACTCACATCATTAATGACAGGCGAACAGGATGTGTTATACCACGAGTTACTACACTCCTCCCTCTCTACACATTTATCTCTACACCAACCGCATCCTAGAGGATCATTACTGGTTATGCATGCGCCACATGTTACATGAATACGACACGAATGGAGAGGGAACCTGGACACCTACAAAATAAACGGAGGTCCAAATGGCAAAATAATGCATTAGATCTATATTTGGAATCCAAATATATATATTTCACATATAACCCATTATAAATGAAATCTGAAATTCATGTCATACCACGCCATTTGCATTAAGTTATGTCTATTTTCTATTAACTTTTTTATTCTGTAATGATGTCCTAGCATTCCCATTAAACTCGGTTATACCCTTTCTTTTTTAACTTTTTTTTTTGGTGTGTTACGTCATAACATGCCCATTCGGCATCTCTATATACTTTCTTAGTTTGTAATGATGTCATAATTTGCTCATTGGCCTGGGTTATGTCCTTTTTCTTTTAACTTTCTTGGTCTTTAATGATTTCATAATATGTCCTTCGAGCAAGGTTATGACCGTTCTTTATTAACTTTTTATGTCTGCATTGATTTTATAACATGCCAACTGGTTTAAGTTATATCCGTTCTGTATGACATTTCTACGTTTGTAATTATGTCATAATATGCTCATTTTTCTGAAATGATGTCCTCTCTGCACTGTCTCCGTCTTTAATCAAATCATAACCTGCCCATCGGGCGAAGTATTGTCCGTTCTCTATGTACTTCCTCAGTTGGGCTAGATAACGTACCTTTTTGCCTGATAGGAGGTAGATATGATCATGATATACTTCATAACGAGGCTCAACTCGGACAGACCTATTCCCGCTGATATCATACTGGGCGTACATCCTTTTGGAATTTTCATCGACCTGTAAGAAAGAATGATATGAAAGGGAATTTAAGGTTTGAAATATCCCGCTTTCATATATACAATGCTTACTATATATGTTGCATTTTTTTCCTACTTTTTTGTCCTTTCAATCGATAATGTTAATCTCCTAGAGATCATTTACTGATAGTAAAGCAAACAAGGTGTATCTGGGCTGTGACGTCACGTATATTGCATAGAAAGAAAGACAACTCGTGCTAAGTTTGATATTTCTATCTGGTTGGTTAAACATGTTTCTGTTCACCATATGTGACTTCTACTGGAATGACGTCACGATGAGAAACAATATCAAATTACCTATCGTTACTCTGAGAAACCCACATATGTAACAAAAACTTTCGAATTCGCGATAAAATATTTTTATCATTTATTGTTATCTTCACCTTTGCATTTTACCTTTCATTAAAACGGCTTCACTAAATGCTGGTGTATATAAAATGTTCATAGAAGAGGTTATCATTTAAGAAAAATCCAATAAGCAATGTCTGTATTATATAAATCACCCAATCGAATACTTCGTTTCAGATAAATTCTAGTAATCCATCCACATGTACATGTACTTTCGCCCCATCTTCGCTAACCAAGGGTTACGGTCCGTTCTCTCCGCTGAAAGGGAAAGAGCGGACCGTAACACTTGGTTTGCGAGTTAAACTTTCAATGACCAATCAGTTGTATTATAAGTAATGATTCCAAAACCAACCTTAAGAAAATAACCATAATTGGTTGTCATGAACAGTGTACCTCCTTGGATACTCGAGTTACCATGGTGATAAACACTTGTCAGAAGGCCATCGCTCCACTGAAAGACAGGATTGAGCTCGTTCAAAACATAGTCCGAGTCAATACCCCGATTATGGTACGTCCCACAGAAACCTTTTATTGGAATATCCTGAAAACGAATTCAATGTCAACATTTAATTTAATGTTACGATATTGTCATATATTATGAATGACGACGTAAAGTATGAAAATACTGAAAAGTGAAGAAAAAAGTCTTGGAGCCTTGATAAACAAGCATTTTCTCTACTCTCGCTAAACTTTTTCCCGTAACTTGTCTCAAACGGAAAAGCCTTTCTGGCTCAGTGGATGAGACGCTCGGCTGGTGACCGAATGGCCCTAGGTTAGACTCCCGCCGTGGGAACAGCAGTGTTCTGTCTTTCGGATGAGACTATATAAACTGAGATCCATTGTTGAGGTAAACGTGGCACTTAAAATATCTCTTGCTACTCCGAATGGGTAGGTTGCAAATGTGTAAATTTCTATGCAAATGGATTAAGTAAATAACGTCACCATATACGTGAAATATTCGTCGAGAAACGTAAAACAATAATCAGTCAATCAATCCAAACGGATGGTGGAAATAAAGAATCTTACATGCTCTTTCTTGCAGAAATTAGTGGTATCGTTTTTCCATCTCGGTGGTGAATACCCTTTTCCGTAGGTATAGCATTGGTGAACAACATCCTGGAATTCGTTATGTAAGTCAGCCATCGTGTATTTACACACTGTAGCCTTCTTCTCGTCGGTGGGTTCGTGTACAGAGTCGCCCATACCAAGCCCGAATGCCACATATAACGATTTATTTGCCCGGCTATAGAATGCTGACGTGGCGATGTTATAGCTGTTACATTTCAGGGTGAACTCGGTCAGAGACGAGAAATATTTATCATGTTTACATATTCTAACAATACGAGTCAGTCCAGCGCGGGTATGCAGGTTGTACACGTAACTTCCACTCCCGTGTCCAAAGTCAATGTCAAAACTGTACAAAAATTTCATCTCTGTACTCATTCGGTGAGTGGAACTTAAAGCAGAGGAAGAAAATAGCGTCATTTTGCGAAATTCCCAACATTTCGAATTTGCATCTTCACGTAATTCTAAAGTAGCAAACTCGTCGAAGAAATACTGTTGGTCACGCTGGTCCCAGGTATGAGTGACCAAGAACTTCTGAGCATTATTCACTTTAAAGGGATATAGGAGAGTGTTCGTAGATGCGCCGATCAAACTGTATTTACCGTGCTTTTCACTTTGAGTATAGCACGCATTCCCGGAATCGTCAATGTCGCTGCCGTTGCGTAATGCACACAGACCCTGATGGGCAGTACCACACACGAGGAGCTTAGATCTCGGAAATGGAAGCCACAGGAGAACGTCTACGTCGTTATCGCGCATGCGCTTTGTACTACAAGCTACGTCTAAAGGTTTGCATTCAGGTCCATCTTCGACAGGCCCTAATATGGTAGAGACTTTCAATGTCAGATTGGATTCCAGGTAAACAAGAATGTTTCTTCCTCCGATATAAACATCGCCAGATTGCTTATTAATAGAAATCTCTCGCAGTAAAGAACGGGCTGTGTACGTCACATAAAATCCAAAACATGCTGTTGCCGTTAGCAAAACGAGGGTAGCAACCTCAAAACTGTTCCTCATTGTAGCCGGTGTCGTCATAAGTTTCAGAAATTATCTGAAAATGATAACAGATAATTTCAGTTGTCTGTATAATAATGCAATCATTTAAAGAGAATTAAAATTTAAAAAAAGACTAAATGAAAAGAAAAAACTAATAAATAAATAGAATTAAAAAAAGGAAAAAAGAAAATAAATACATAGCAAAGACGCCTTTGAAGTGCGACGGCTGCATAATCATATCACCTGAGATATAGAAAACATTGCACAGTGGTTGTAGGTGGTCATATGCCTTCATCACTTTCTTTCAAAATTTTAAAACATCTAGATTAAACATATTTTATTCAATATATGAATACATTGAAAAGGATTGGGCTACAAGTTTGGCAACATTAGATAATGCCCTCTCCTTTAGCATATACAACATACATGATATGTTAATCCGGTAAGTGGCGACACAATGATATTGACCCGATTATGCGTAATAATGATTTTTAAGATTAGAATCTTCCTAATGAGATGATATAGTCCTGTACTGCTAACTGGATATGTGTATTTTCATCAAAAGTTAAATTTTCATTGCCGCGATGTTTAAGGGTAAAAATTTATGTAGTAGGCGTCTAAGGTGTACACGTTGGTTCAAGTATAATGGACAGGTAAGTGTATAGTGTGAGACATCTTCATATGGGAATCCACAAGGGCAGCTAGGCGAGGAAATCAGATTTACTTTGAAGAGGTCCGCATTTAAATTGCTACATTAATTTCTTAATCTAGTAACTAATATATTAGCTTTACGTTCCCCTACAGTAAAATTAGTTATTCCAGAGATTCGTAGTGGAGGGAATATATGAAACCAAAGAACTATGAAGACGAAGAGACGGGACTCGATAATTTTGATTATTTCTTAGATTATAAGAAGTTGTCTCTTGAACCCGAACTGGCAGAAGATTTTTGAGAACTTTCTTTTTTCCCGTCGCTATTTCAAAGATACCCACCCTGTTTCTTTAAATAAAGATTCGATACTGGAAAAGAGGGGTAGATCTGTAACAATTCAGCTGTTTGATATTGTATTTTCTCCTGTTGTTCACATTCAGATTCCTTACACCCATCCCATAGTTCACGCGCGTATTCGAGAAAAGGAAAATTGAAGGTCAAATAGATTTTGTTTAGAGCACACTGACTAAGGACATATTTTAGTTTTCGAAGAACAAGTATTTGATTTAGAGCTTTTATACAAATATTACTGATATGATTAGACCATTTACCATCAGAATTGAATATGACACCTAGGTGTCTGTGACTGCGTGGCATTAAGTGGGTTGTTACGAAATCGAAGGTCAAGGTCATTCGTTTTCTATTACTGATAATAAGAACATCTGTTTTTGTAGGGTCAAAGGAAACTATCCATTTTTAGACTATACATGTATTTTATCTAAATCGGCATTCATCACATGTTCTATATCACTAAGATGTTTAGAACAATAAAGTAACAACGTGTCGTCAGAGAAAAGACGCGCGAGGCTTAAAAGATTCTCGGCAATGTCGTTGATATAAATTAGGAAGAGAAATGGACCCAGGACTGACCCCTGGGGGACGCCTGCTGATGTGTACCTGAATGAAGAATTGTTATTATTAACTACTACAGATTGTTCGCGCTTAGCTACGTAATATTCCAGAAAAAAGTAAGACAGAACCGCCATTCCCGTATGATTCTAATTTAGTTATCAATCCCCGATGCCAAACTTTGTCGAAAGCTTTTGATATATCGAAAAATACCAAGCATGTAAGTTCATTTCTTTCTCTATTTAAACAAACATGATGATACAATTCTATTTACTGATGTACAGTTGAGTGGTTTGGAAGAAATCCCGACTGAAATTCATAGAACAATTTATTATCAATCATATTTAAACACACACCTTTCAAAGACTTTGCCAACAGTACTGAGAAGAGAGATCGGTCTATAATTAGATGGTAACTGTCTATTTTCTTTTTTAAAAAGGGGTATTACCATTGCTTTCTTCCATAGAGTCGCTTTCAATTGTCTCGAATGTAAATTTCAACATTTGGTGACTTATTTTATCGATTCCACTGGCTTTCCCAATTTTTAATGTTTTTAGAATGTCTTTAATTTCAGTAATACTAATTTTAATATGTGTAATTTTACTGTCTGTCTTTAATTCTACCTCGGGAACTTCAATATTTGTATCATCAACTGAGGATATACTTGTAAAATAATTATTTAAGATTTCCGATTTCAGTGTGTGGTCGGTTTCTAATTCTAAATTATCGGGATTTAAAAGGGGTGGGATAATCTCACTCTTACCAGATGTTTTTGTTAACATTTTAATCAATTTCCAATACCCCTTAGAATTTTGAGACGACAGAGAATCTACAAATTCATATACATTTTGATCGAAAATTTGTTTAGCTGCTTTTTTCAGATTGTTTAGGCGATTTCTCTGTCTTTTGTAATTAGTAACAGCATTTAGTGACCCTAATTTAGCTCTTTTCCTAAGCCTATCTCTCTTCCTAATTTCGCGCCTCAATTCAGAATTAAACCATGGTTTATCGTTTTTCCTGATTGTTACTACTTTTGTTGGAATGCATTCATTAACTAATTCAAGAAAGTGATCAGTAAAGTTTTGACAGGCATCATTTATATTTTCACTATTACCCAAAATGTATCCCCAGTCTTTATTCAGTATTTCGTTATTCAATAAATCATAATTTCCTCTATTATAACACCAAATTTGTCTTTTATAAGAATGAGATTTACAATGATGAAATCTAACATCTATGACAGTAGCGACATGATCAGAAATTGAGCGTTCGATTGGAATGACTACGGAGAGGCTAAACGAACACTCTCTTACAAGCATAGGATCTAGTAAGGACTGACGAGTTGGATCCATACGGGTTGGTGACATCTAAAGTCGTACAGGACCATCGTTACATAATACCCGTCAAGTTTCCTCATATTCAATCTAGAAGTAGCGAAGGAAAAGTTGAAAATGTGAAAATCAATTTATCACATGTGTTGCTGTTTATGTAGTGAAATATCGCTATGTCATTAATTAATTTATACATAGGTGACGTCACAGTTTACGTGGCACATTGCGTCGTGAAGATGGTGACGTCATAGCGTGAAAAAGAATTGTGCCAAGCCGATGTTTGATGAAATAAACACCTTTAAACCGAGTGTAAACATGTGATAAAAAGAATCTGAAATGAATTTTCATTTCATACAGTATTATGAAACTCGTTGTGTGTTTTATATAAAACAAACAACTCGTTTCATAAATACCGTCATCTTCGCAAGCCAAGGCTCCGTTTCGTTCTACTGCACTACGTGCAGAACAACGAAACGGAGCCTTGGCTTGAGAAGATGAAATACCGTATGAAATGAAAATTCATTTCAGATCCTATATATATGAAATATATCAAAAATATTTATGACATACTTCTTTGTATTCAAATGACATAATCCAAAAGTAAGTAAAGAGTGGAATCCTAAACAACATCACTTCATCACACATCCTTCGATATCACTCTAATGCATTCAGTTTGTCTCTGTATGCAGCGGTTCTGAAAAAAAAGTTTGTCAACGAAGGGTATCGTCTTAGACTTACTTTCGCTATGACGGCGACACCTAAATGCCAGAAGAAAACAAATACGCTTGTAGGAGACCTATAAGCTAGTACTTTATTCCTATTAAGTTTCATCAAAATCCATTGGTCGTTCCAGAGTAAAATTTGAAAATGTGGAAAAACCCCGGCCACTCATTTTTTTTTTGTTGAAATTTTCAAAAATTCATCAAAAATCAAAATAGTAAAATTTTGTTAAATTTCTTTTAAAAATGATATTCCTTTACTATATTCTGGCTAATAAGCATTTCAGTGCATCAAAATGTCAATGTCCGAAAAAATGTCAAAAACGCGTTAAAAAGTTATTCATCCAATTTCAACGAAATAAACAACTTGAAACATACATCCCTCTAGATCACTCAGATGCCATTATTAATATTGTTTTTTTATCCATGCAATGGTTCTGGAGATGAAGATTTTCAAAGAGGGGTGCTGTCTAAGACCTATTTTTAGCCATGGTAGCGCCACCTGTCAATGAATTTTTACGAATTAAACACAGACAGTAGAGGACCTATAATTCATGTACATGTATACCAAATTTCATCAAAATCCCACAAGTGGTTTTGAAGAAGAAGTTAAAATGTTAAAAGTTAACAGACAGACAGATGGACGGACGACGGACAAGTGATCAGGAAAGCTCAATTAATGTAAAGACTAACCGGCGTTATTAAGTCGATGATGTTGTAACTAAGTCGATAAAGAGCCGACGTAACTAAGTCGATAATGTGCTCATAACCGAGAGGACTCTGGTTTGATTCCTGCTGGGGACAACGCTTGTGTTGAATATCCCTCACTACTTGAAAAGGAGAGGGTGCGGAGGGGAGCCAGTTACATATGTTTAGATTTCTCTGCAGATGCCGTTACCATATACATGAAATAATCTTGGAATGAATGATATGAAGGAGGAAAAACAAACTGTTAAATTAAAACGCCAACTCCCTAACATGGTACCAGTAATGAGAGTCTTCTGGGTTTCCGAGGTCTCTGAACCCATTTGGGTCACGATTTGATCAGTCTATGTGACGTTCTTAGTCGGGAATCTGAGATTCATCGAGTCTTGTTACATACAATATTTTCCAATACATGTTTATCCCTGCTTGTGTCTGCTTTGGTCGGTGCTGGTCTCATCTTAACACTTAATATTTTAAGGCTTTGTGATTCCATCCCTCATACGATACTCTTGACTATTCGAGAACTGGGCTGGCGATTTAAAAGTTGATTGGTTCCAAGGAAAACATCAATAACTATTCAGGAAACAATTAGACGCGTTGTTCAACATACACACACACGTGCTTGTGTTTGTGTGAGGTGTATGTGTGTTTGTGTGTGTATGTGTGTGTGCGCGTGCGTGTTTGTGTGTGATAATGATAAGCATTTTCCTTCCTTGCGATTTATGTATATATAAATGTACAGTACATGTTTTGGTATTCATAATGATCTCCTTTTGTAGAGAGGGGTGGACTAAGAAAGTGTTTAATACTAATCTTGCAGTGCAATCGATCCGGATTCGATTCCCGGATTACGCCACTATGTTTAAGAGGTTGGTTACCTCCTGCATCTATATCGCAATATAACTAAAATAAATTGTTGAAACGGACGTAAAACACAATTCATGAATATTTCCGTTTGAAATCGGAACATAGCGGTTTCATTCAATGATTTCTTTTTTTTCATTTAGAAAATCACGTCGTGTTTAATGCAAAACGCAGCTTTTGGATAGCCACCAAAGGCATTTCACTCTACCCTGGTGCTGATGCCCCCTATCTCCCCGTTTTCTCTGATCTTTACATACGGGGACTATTGTACTCCCTTTCCATATATTAAAATCTCTTTTGTTCCCATTAATGTTCATATATTATCCTTTTTATCATTTCTTGCCTTCCAAAATACATATGCATGTGGACTTTTTACTCGCTTATATTATGTACTATGAACTATTGGTATATATAATTCTACTTACATGGATAATACAATACGGCGACATAACACATCCTGTCTTCCCATTGTGGTTATAATGTACTAATATACATATTATGATGCACATCATATCATAGAGGAAGGAAACGGAAATATATCAAAGATAAATGCTAAGGGGCACAGAGAGGATCTGGAGCCCTGGTGCCAGTTTTTCGAAATTGTAACCACCGGTTAAGCTAACCAGTGGTTAAATTATGCGAGACAATTTAATTTATAAGAATTCTGTGTAAAGATCTAACAAAGCTTGTTTCATATGCAACAAATCAGTACACAGACTATGACTTACAGTCCTCTCATTTGAATGATATGGTCAGTGGTTAAAGTTTCGAACAACTGGCGCCAGATTGCTTTATATTATTTAGCGCCATATTACATAACAGTACATATATGGTGGTTGGTGGTATGGTGGTATACAGACGTCAAATTCTTTCTCATCCCAAACAGTGAGGGGTCTATTACGTGCATAAATGTTTCTGTTCCAACATGGATCTCCTCATCAAGAAAGGGAAGCAGAAAATATGAACAATTACCTCGGGAAAAACCTCTCCGTCAATGCAGCATGCTATAAATGTGTGCGAAGATACAAAGGAAATCTCGGTATCAGATACCTGCCCACCCCTGGTGTGATCAAGTGTCCTAGAGGTTACTGGAAGGCCTGGGTAGGGATCAAGTGTCCTAGAGGTTATATTACTGGAAGACCTGGGTAGAAGTGTTCTAGAGGTTACTGGAAGGCCTGGGTAGTGATCAAGTGTTCTAGAGGTTACTTTCCACTCACCGCAAAAGCAGCACAACAAAGGACACACATTAAAACATTTATAAATAATCCTCCATAAAGAGAACAAGGATCAACAGGTTTCTCAAGAATAGAGGTCATAAAAGTTTTTATTACACACGAAACGTTTATAGAACAATATGTTGCTATCAAAAATATGTAAGGCGACATCAACATAAGTAAACCGTGCTCTGTCCGTCTGTAAGCCGACCTCAGATCCTTGATCAATAGGAGTCTCGACTAACAGTCAGAGGGGACGAGGATCAGGACCTTGTCTCCTCTGAAAAGGTTTGGAGTCCCTACCGCCCTATTAGTTAGAGTGTAATGCTCAAGCAAAAGTCTGCATTGGATTGTAGAGGGACCCAACACAAGAACTATGGTATTAGCGATGATCTCGGGGTCATACTGTCGATGTCGAAGACGTTTAATAATTTTAGATACTGCCGATATGAAATTATCGGAACCTTTGACCCTCCTTAGTTTGTACACTAGATCACTGTGGAAATTGGGATGGGATGTTCAGCTGGATATGTTTTTTTGAAAAGTCGCATTTCTTAATTAAGATAAAATGTCTGAATAAGATCTGTAAAATTTACCAAAAGTTTTTCGAAGTTTATGATATCTATAACCCTAAGAAAGAGGTTAAAATAATCTGAGAATTTGCTGCGTGAAAATCTAAAACGTTAGTGCAGGCTCTAGCAAACCGAACCAATTGACTAATATAAATACCATATGATGGGAGTCTGGGGACATCACCATCTAGATAAGGGAAATTTACAGTGGAAATGCAAAGTCATCACGTTCATCATATATGTTGGTATGAATATTGTTGTAAACAATTTTAATAATTTTAATAAGTCCAAAAAAGGTGTTTTGTCGGAAGTATTGGCTTTGTATAATTGAAGCTCGGATGGATAAGTGTCGGTAATATAGATTTCAAACTCAGGGTTATCGATAACTAAAGTAACCATTTTACTTTGAACTTATTATCAGAAACACTTATAATTTATAGGTCAAGTACCTTGAATTATATTATGTTATGTATGTATCTGAATAAATACAATATATATAATTAATTTGTGATCCCTATGTTTTTCTTTTGTTCAGTGATTCTCTAATCCGAAAGTGTGGAAAACCATATTAGGACAAAGCTATACACGAGAAAAATACTAGATATAGATTATACGATAAAATAGCATTTTCCGATGGCGAAGCCGGGATTATGAATGCAGGAGTACAATATATATTCCCACTTTGATGCAAATAAATTTACAAAAGCCACCGGTACAATGGAGTTAACGTGTGCCCGGGACCACCGTGTGGATGGAGCATGGAGGAGGGAGTGGAATAACTATCGTGTTTCAATCATTGTCCGAAAAGATAAAAGTAGATTCGCCTGGATAACTTGGACAAACGCCATGATAAGCTATGGTGATATAACACCGTATATAAATAAAGTATAATAATGAGATTCTTCCTCCATAAATGCCATAAATGTGAGAGAGCGATTTTGTAATATTGGCCTATATACATTTGCATCTCTCTCTCTCTCTCTCTCTCTCTCTCTCTCTCTCTCTCTCTCTCTCTCTCTCTCTCTCTCTACTTTTATATCAAAACCGATATATTAGGTTTATTCAAAATCATAACTGAAAAATACTTTTTAGAGATCTTTGGAGCGAGGAATGTCGATTAAAACTGTAATGATATGATGATCGAGAGATTTAATATGATGTGAGTATTTCTGCCCCCTCAGAGGAAGACGAGCTTGTTTGACTTAATGGCTGCTTGACTGGTTACAGACATATGTGAAATAAACTTGGTGTGACGTAAAACAAAAATCAAATTAATGTCAATATGCCTATGAAATCTTGCAAATATATAATTATTTTGTAATTATTTTGAACAAAGCCTTTTCTGAAATATTCTATTGATGGAAGCACAACATCAAAGGCAAGAAGAAAAAGAAAAAGAAAAAACCCCCTGGGGATGTTTTGTTGTTGTTGTTGTTTGTTTTTCCTCCTCAATCAAACTTTTCACACTGAACTTTATGTTGGAATCAAAAAAAAAAAAAAAAAAAAAAAAAAAATAGAATCCCCCCCCCCAAAAAAAACCCCCCAAAAAACAATGATTTGTCAGTCAGGGCATCGAATTAACTTGTTCTGTCCTGCTCGCCTTGATTTTTATTTTCAAAAATGTTTCTTTTCCTAACTTTTTGAAAATAGAGTGCAATACCATGTAGAAGAGAAGCTAGAATTTTCTGATTTGATTCATTCATTTTATATTCTCAATTCAGTTTTACCTAACGTACTTTGGATGGAGGAAGAAAATGGGTTTCAAGGCGAAGTCGTTCAATTTTCCCCTAAATTAGGTGTAATTGTTGAATTTTAAATCATTTGTTTGTAATATTTTGTAATCTCGCTCCGCACTCTCTGTGAATGAAATCCTTGAGAAAAATAAATTTTGAGTGCCTATAATATATGTACTAAAACAGTGACTTCGTATTACAAATATTTGTTTCCTAAACTTTGTATAAACCCATATAAAATAGGACCCAGTAAATTCTCCACCAAATCTCTATCAGCCTTCCTTACCAAATAACTATCTGCAGTTAAGGAGAAGCTTCAGAAGTCCTCGGGTATGATCATCTACTCGAGAAATGTTGAAAATCAATTTTAGATTATGAACAATTCAAAACGTAAAATACGAAGGTAAACTGATGTCACATTACTATGGCACTAACAACAATGTATTATAGTGGACGTTCACGGACCCCTGAAATTCAGAGGCGAGATGAGGTGCTCGGGGTGAGTGAGCGTTTCATGTATGGCTATCCACATCCGCCGTGAATGCCCTTAAATACAGATGAAACAAATATAATCAAGATCTTTCGGGAAACTGAAAGTATCAAAATTTTTCAATTTCGAAATGTATTTTAAAATTCTTATTTCTTATTGATTTTTTTACTTTTTACATTACTACTATTCTTCATGATAGACAAAAAGACTCTTTTGCATTATTGATAACCGCTTCTTCACAAAGATATGCTCTCACGGGTACAATGATTTTGTGTTATCCATTGTATTATTACATAGTAGACCAGGGACGAGTGAAAAGGATTAAGTCTACTCACATAGGTTGAAAGAACTGATCCATCTTCTATGTTGTTACATCCAAAATGGTAAACCTCAAACATGAAACAAAATAGGAAGAAATAGAAGGAAAAAACCACACATGCAATGTGAAAGTGGTACAGAGGAAAATAAGCGATAATAACTATGAGGAAATAGGAAGTATAACAACGCTATTGACTGGTGGAGACTGGAGTTTTTGAGATATTAATAAATAAAAAGTAAAAATATGTAATATGATATTGCACGTGAATTGTGGCTTAAGTTTGATATCATAGAATATATATCGTCCATCAACTTCGGGTTGAAGATAAAAATCTGAGATACAACCCGATTTTTACAAGTCCAAACAACATGATATATATGTATGCAAGCAATCACGGTCCACTGTTAAAACAGAGGTGGGATCAGAGGCCATGGAGGACTAAGCTTCCTCTGCCGACCGGTCACACCTGCCTAGATGCCATAATTGAATGAATAAAACATATTTTAATGTCTGAATAACAATGGGATCGGGTGCAAGTTATCTCAATTTAGACCGCCGTCTCCTTATATGGTTTACAGTTATACTACAACATGAATAGTATTACATTGTCTTCTCAGAGAATATTATGGTATACTAAGTAATTGTGCTATATGAGTGTACGTGAAGTGAGAATTAACAGAAGATAGAAGAGGAGAAGAGTGCAGTGCAGTGCGGGTAGGATTATTTACTATATTCTGTTAAACTGTACATCAGTATTTGGGAAAACGCTTGCTTTGTCTGATGAAGGTCTGAACAACATTTACTATATTTATATTTCCGGATAATGTAAGAATTTCGTCTCCAAATAGTATAGTTGTGAAATGAAAATTTCTCCCGTTTTGATCTAATGCAATTGTAAGAGGGGTTTGGATGTGTTCGTAGCGTTTACTCTCAAGGAAAAAATGTTTAGATGTTTCAATTTCACCACAGTTACATAAATTACTCGTTGACATATTGGCGTTGAAAAGGTGGGCTTTTAACAAACTGCACCCGTGTCGTAGTGTGATATGGTGGATATTTATTTGCCGGTTTTCGTAACTCTAATATTTAGGAGGTATATATAGATTGACGTTTAATTTTCTTTTCAATTCATTTAATGTAGGTGAAGTTCTAGTTTCTATATATATATATACTATTCCAGAGGTCAATAGTGGAGCATCTTGTGATACCCATGACTTTTAACTCCTTCATCACCGTGGGGGCATTGACTATAAAAATATCGAATCATGTAGTTCAAATGCAGTTATTTCATTGGCCCTTAAAAAAATATTTAGCTCAATTAGTGTACACATTACAATAAACAGTTCTCGATAAGAAAATAGCAATGGCGGTGTCCAGCGAAATATGCAAGATTTTTACTATATCGGAATTAAAGGCATTTCAGCATGATGATATATCAAGTTTAATGAGAGGAAATTATGTTTTTCTAAGCGTGAAGACGGGTGCTGGAAAATCTGTACGCTACCAAGGATTTCATCCAACATGGACCATAGAGAAGAAATCCAGGGAATGTACCGTGCTTGTAATTGCACCACTACTAAGTATGATGAAAGAACACACAGATTATCTTAACTCGATAGGAGTTTAGGCCACGTATATTGGACTTGATGAAAAAGAAGAGTCAGATTTATTAAAAATGGACTTCGACTGTGTCTTTTCTTCGCCCGAATCCACCTTCGGAAATCAAAATTGGAGGGATGCCATCAATTCAGTGCGATGAGAGAATCCGCCTGCTGGTTATCGATGAGGCACATACAGTTATTCATTGGTAATAACAATTAAATATAATATAGAAATTAATACAAAGTAGACAAAGTAAATGACTTGTAAGTTGAATTGTTATGATCAAATCATACAGAAACCAAATTGTAAACTGCAATGATTCTGAATGAATGAGATGAACGATGATGATAACATGCAAGACATCATTAAAACACACAAGGCGTGGTTATTAACATTCGTCTTCAAATGTATACTTTATTTACAAGATATTGTATCTTTAAATTCATAAGGATGCACAATTTTTCGTTTATTCTGCATGCTCTAGTCTATATTATACATGCATTTGCCTAATCCAGACCCAGCATTCTGTCATAAGGTTTTATATTGTATTATCATATAATTTTTCAGTGGTGAAGCAGATGAAACAGCAAATGAGCCTTTTTCGTGAATGGTTTGGTAAATTAGGTGAACTGCGGACGATGTTAGAAAATACTGTGCTCCTGCTAACAACAACAACAACAAATACATTCGCTTGCAAAAAGATAAACCAAAAACTTGCTTTGAAAAAATGTTATTATAACATTGCAAATCAAGAGAGAGAAAACATCAAGCTTTTTGCTCAGTGAAAAGCACCATGCCACTCTCTGACAAATTTAATTTCATAATTATTCAGTGGCATAAACACCGACACCAATGTCAAAGGATCATAGTATTTTGCACATCAATTAATTAATGTGGGCAAATTGTGATAACAATGAGACTCAATTTGGGAGATGAAAATCAGCATGTGTAAATGTACCATTCGAAAACTCCTGAAAATGTTAAAGAAGAAATCAGGAAAGACATGGACAAAGATGACGGTCAGATCATGGTCCTTATAGCGACTAGCTCAACAGGCAGGCAAAAGAGTTAATTTTAAAGGGGTGCATCAAGCCATCAATTATGGACCACCAAAGGATGCATTTGTGCAACAATTTGGTAGAGTTGGTAGGGATGCACAATCAAAATCTTTACTATTAAACCCAGGAAAACAATGCAAAAATCTTGACTCGGACATGAAACCATATATTGATAATACCAACACTTGTAGAAGAAAGTGTTTGCTGGATGCGTGCAATACAAGTCTTCAGTGACCATCAAACATTTATGCTCTAATGATTGTAAATGTGGAAAATCAGATTGTGAAATCTACATAAATCCTTATTTAGAACACAGGATTTCAGATGGGCCAAGCTTAGATTCCATCGAACCTGATATTAACAGTGAGAATGACCCTGTTACCTTTTGAACAGTCATTAATCTGAACATGATGTGCGGATGTAAAATACTCTGTAAATACATTAGTTATTTCACTGTTGCCAAATTTTAACTTGATCTAGTTATTGTTATGATACATCTGTATACCAAATTTCAGTTCAATTGAGTTGTAATGTAAAGATGATGGATAAATCCAAAGCATAAGTTCTATTATCATGAAACCACAGGACATAAAAAATTACTGAAAAATGAAAGAGAAAACAGTAGACATCTTACAAAGCTGTATGACACAAATCACCAAGGACCTGCACACAAAAAATAACAACAGCATAATATATACGAAAGGACATTACAAAAATATTCGATTGTGCTGCGGTTACGATACCGACTTAGGACGGTCAATTGAAGTCACAAACGTCACTCCATTGGTGTGGTTAACCGGTTTACGGGCACCCAAATTCCCACTCACCGCAAAAGCAGCACAATCAAAGGACACACATTTAAAAGTTTGAAAACCAAGGAGAAAATAACGAAAACTGTCTACTTGAAGAGCATATATGAACCCCCATGGTGGAGTGAGATCAGGTGCCCAGGAAGAGTGAGCATCTCTTGCTTGCTAGCAACACCCGTCATATATACCCAGGAAAAGAGTCAATTATATTTGTCCATATTTGACTAATATAAGTCCATTATTAGTCCATATTAGACTAATATAATATATCTTAAAAAGTTAAAATCATAAAAGACTGCTTTGTGTAATACCCACTGCTTTTCACTCAAAATGCCTGAATGCATCCATGCACCAAACATTTCCACCCATTTTCTCAGGAACATGTATATATATATATATATATATATATATATATATATATATATATATATATATATATATATATATATATATATATATATATATATATATATATATATATATATATATATATATATATATATATATATATATATATATAATATACCAGTATTTTGAAATGAAATTGGCATACACATCCATCGTGAGAATATTTATAAATGTATATAGGTCAATATCTAATTTGGTAACAGTTACAATTTTGACAGAAGTATGCTAACTGACCTTAGAAATTTCCTGCAATTCAATTTTCATTCACTAGTTATGCAAGTATTGCACTTACGCATACGGCGTATTCATAATACGTTATTCCAGAGCATGTTCAAATTACAATGACTTTGTTCTGAGGGCTAGGCGACTTTCAGTTAAGTTGCTCAACCAGGGTTATATATGTGCTAGATTAGCAATGTCACTGAGGAAGTTCTACGGTCGTTACAAGACTCTTATTACTCCATATGATATCTCGTTATCCAGACTTTTAAATGATATTATGGACTGAGACCGATTCCGATCACTTTACACAGATTTGACACCTTCTATACTAGAAGGTTACCTACTTCGACTTCTCCATATATAAATACATATGGAATTCACACGATTTGACTCTTTCTACGGGGTATATGTGACGGGTGTTGCTAGCAAGCAGGAGATGCTCACTCTCCCCGGACACCTGATCTCACTCCATCACAGAGGTTCACATATGCTCTTCAAGTAGACATATTTTGTTATTTTCCATTTGTTTTTCATTTTCACTGATTTTGTATGTCCTATGGTTTCATGATTTTTGGACTTGCGGTTTGGATTTATCCATCATCTTTACATTTCAACAACTGTCCATGTGTCACTGCTGGTGGACAATTTGTTCCCGAGGACACTTGTAGGGCAGTTCTTTATATATATATATATGGATAATGTTAATAAGAAAACCATAGTGGCTGAGGCGTCGCCCACTATAAAAAGTCCTCAAACTGCAATGTGCAAGGACACGTGCATAGCAGTTAACTTAGGTGTCCCCAATATTATATTAAATAACGTTAGAAATCAAACAAACCTGAAATACATAATATTTCCTTTGATGCTCTTTTGCCATTTATAAATAAACCTTTGGGCCTTCATCACATTCGTACAAAACTTTATTCTATTTCACTGAGAAAATTACACGAGTTGTACGTATCGTCCAGACACCGTATATTTACTGATATAAGCTCTGCAGAGTATAGACTAGATGGCATTATTATGGACATATCGACCGCTAGACTTTTTCGTCCCGTCAAGTCAGATATTTCTATGGAAAAATCTAATCGCACTTTCATCAAAATTAAATTTGCAAATAAAGGCATTGATTATTTAAATTTTGGCCAAATTTTAAATCATAAGTCTGTTTTAGAGAAAATACCTCCATATTTCAAAAACAAAGATCCGCCATGTATTTCCTATAGCTACACGCCATCAGTTGCATCCAAAATTTATAATTACAAAGGGTTTCTACAGTGTCTTGATCTTAGCAACTCTGCATGCCATCCTCAATCGTGTGTATGTTCCTCATCTAATTTTGTATATTCTCCTTGTGGCCATGTCGTTACTGGTGATCTCGATATTGTTAGAAACACTAAATTAAGAGAACTTTTACTTAAAGGTCCAAAATACAGAGAACCCAGATCATTCACATGGAGTCAAAATTTTGAGAATATTATGAACTGCTGCGAGGAATATGCCACACGATGGGCAAAAAGAGAGGAAGTACAGATCGACACTCTTTCGGAATGGATAAAATCTATTGCAGTACTGCTTAGATCAAAAATTAAAAACTTACAATGTTCTGTAAACATCAGATTCGAATCTATTTTTAAAGATCCTGATGTTGTCAGAGAACTTACCTTCCTCCAAGGACACTATATCATTACACCAGCAGATAAAGCATCCAATAATTATACATTTACTTGTAAGAAATATTACTTTGACAGCCTAGTGAAAGAATTAGGATTAAATTCAGCTCCAGGAAATCCTACTTATACTCTCACGAACTTTTCGGTTTCGGAAGTACTCGAGAATCATAAATCTGTCCTCAATACGTTTGGTATTGACTCAAATAAATTAAATTTAGAACTTCCATATTTGTACTGCATTCCAAAAATGCACAAAAATCCTTACAAACAACGCTTCATCGCTGGTTCCTCGAAGTGTTCCACAAAATCTGTATCGATGCTACTCACAAAAATATTATCAGAAATTAAATCTGGCCTTCATAGATATTGCGAAACAGTATATTCCAGAAGTGGAATTAATCAAATGTGGATCCTTAAAAATTCAAAAGAGTTGTTAGAAAATCTAAAGTCAAAAAGTTTTACTAAAATTCACTCTATCAAGTCTTTTGACTTTTCGACTCTTTACACAACGATCCCTCATCAGAAATTAAAAGACAGATTAGCGAAAATTATTCAAAATGCATTTACTAGTAAAAACGGAAACCGCAAATTCAAATATATAGTAATAGGCCACGATAAAACTTACTTTGTTAGGGAAAATTCTGATTCCAAAAATAAATACACTGAAACAGCTGTCATCCAGATGTTGAACTTTCTTATCGATAACATTTTTGTGGTGTTTGGAAGGTTTTTCAACAAATTGTCGGCATTCCAATGGGCACTAACTGTGCTCCGCTTCTGGCTGACATATTCCTTTACTCATACGAAGCTGAATTCATTCAGTCTTTGCTTTCGCAAGGAAAAAAACAATTGGCTCTTGGCTTCAATTTTACTTACAGATATATAGATGACTTGCTTTCAATTAATAATCCTTCATTCGCGGATTACCTTAGCATCATCTATCCAAGTGAACTTGAGGTCAAAGAAACCACAGAAAGTAGTAATTCTACTTCGTATTTAGATATTATGTTGTCTTTCGACATTAATGGTCAATTGAACACCTCACTCTATGACAAACGTGACGATTTCAATTTCGCTATCACAAACTTTCCTTTCATAAGTAGCAACATTCCATCATCGCCCGCATACGGCGTATTCATATCTCAGTTAATACGTTATTCCAGAGCATGTTCAAATTACAGTGACTTTGTTCTGAGGGCTAGGCGAGTTTCAGGTAAGCTGCTCAACCAGGGTTGTATATGTGCTAGACTAGCAACGTCACTGAGGAAATTCTATGGTCGTTACGAGACTCTTATTACTCCATATGATATCTCGTTATCCAGACTTTTAAATGATATTCTGGACTGAGACCGATTCCGATCATTTTACACAGATTTGACACCTTCTATACTAGAAGGTTACCTACTTCAACTTCTCCATATATAAATACATATGGAATTTACACGATCTGACTCTTTCTACTGGGTATATGTGACGGGTGTTGCTAGCAAACAGGAGATGCTCACTCTCCCCGGGCACCTGATCTCACTCCATCACAGGGGTTCACATATGCTCTTCAAGTAGACATATTTCGTTATTTTCCATTTGTTTTTCATTTTCACTGATTTTGTATGTCCTCTGGTTTTATGATTTTTGGACTTGTGCTTTGGATTTATCCATCATCTCTACATTTGTGGTAAGCACTAATAATGAATTCTGGTATCGACATGCGGATAGCTTCATAAACATCAAGCCCTGTAAGGTTAAACTAGTTGACGTAATTAAAGATTACCAATTCTCCCTTTATGATTGTGAAATATCTAAGTGCAGGACCAAAAATTGCAAAACTTGCAACATCTTAATTACAGACAAATCTTTTACGAGTAATTTAACCAAACATACCTTTCATCCGCATAGTTTTGACCATTTGAATTGTAAGAGTTCAAATATTGTATACGGTATTGAGCGTTCACTCTGTGGGTTAATATATGTTGGAGAGACAAAAGGACAACTCCGTACAAGAGTATCAGGTCACAGGTCCAAAATAAATTGTGGCGGAAACCAATTACTCTATCGCCACTTCAACCAGCCTGACCACTCTATTCTCTCAATGAAAATTAGAATTATAGAAAAAATATATCACCCCTCAAACTATGCCAATTTGAGCACTCCTTTTCGTCGGAAAAGAGAAGAATACTGGATAAGACGTCTCGGCACTGCTTCGCCCTATGGATGCAATGACAATATTAGTAGTATTGGTAACCTCACTAGTCCTGCGTGTCAATCAGTTAACGTACTCGGTTTATTCAACAAAAGCCAGAGGAGGCATCGAAGTCATGGTACACGCAAATACAACAAACCTGAAATACATAATATTTCCTTTGATGGTCTTTTGCCATTTATAAATAAACCTTTCCGCCTTCATCACATTCGCACAAAACTTTATTCTATTTCACTCAGAAAATTACACGAGTTGTACGTATCGTCCAGACACCGTATATTTACTGATATAAACTCTGCAGAGTATAGACTAGATGGCATTATTATGGACATATCGACCGCTAGACTTTTTCGCCCCATCAAGTCTGATATTTCTATGGAAAAATCTAATCGCCCTTTCATCAACATTAAATTTGCAAATAAAGGCATTGATTATTTAAATTTTGGCCAAATTTTAAATCATAAGTCTGTTTTAGAGAAAATACCTCCATATTTCAAAAACAAAGATCCGCCATGTATTTCCTATAGCTACACGCCATCAGTTGCATCCAAAATTTATAATTACAAAGGGTTTCTACAGTGTCTTGATCTTAGCAACTCTGCATGCCATCCTCAACCGTGTGCATGTTCTTCATCTAATTTCGTATATTCTCCTTGTGGTCATGTCATTACTGGTGATCTCGATATTGTTAAAAACACTAAATTAAGAGAACTTTTACTTAAAGGTCCAAAATACAGAGAACCCAGATCATTCAAATGGAGCCAAAATTTTGAGAATATTATGAACTGCTGCGAGGAATATGCCACGCGATGGGCAAAAAGAGAGGAAGTACAAATCGACACTTTTCGGAATGGATAAAATCTATTGCAGTACTGCTTAGATCAAAAATTAAAAAATTACGAGGTTCTGTAAACACCAGATTCGAATCTATTTTTAAAGATCCCGATGTTGTCAGAGAACTTATCTTCCTCCAAGAACATTATATCATTACACCAGCAGATTAAGCATCTAATAATTATACATTTACTTGTAAGAAATATTACTTTGACAGCCTAGTGAAATAATTAGGATTAAATTCAGCTCCAGGAAATCCTACTTATACTCTTAGGAACTTTTCGGTTTCGGAAGTACTTGAGAATCATAAATCTGTCCTCATTACGTTTGTGCATTTCATGGGCGCCGCCATTATTGAACAGGTGAAAAGAGTAATATTTCACCTCTCAAGCTAAAGACCTCCGTAACGTTCCATCTACGAAATTTCGTGATTTCATTGGTCGAATCAATATATGAATATGCATAACAAATGAGATTACTACAGTTATTGCCCCCACGGTGATGAACAATAGAAGGGGTGAAAAGTCGTGGGTATCACACGATGATAATGGAGGGAAAAAAGAGTTCCTATACAGATTGAGTCTAAAATTTGTTGAATATTGTGTCCACTTCGTAGGTTATATGAAGTGGTCTCGTGTACCTCGGGGGGGGGGGGGGGGTAATATACCTAGCAAACAGTTTTTAAATTTGTACATTAAAAGTATTTTTCGTTTTTCCCGTCTTGCCAACCAAGTTCAGAAAAGAGAGAGTTTATAGAGAAGAATTTTGGAAGTGCAGTTGCTATTCGAGCCGCTTCACTTTGTAATTTTTCAAGTGTGCTGGAGTCATTTTCTGTAATGTTATATTTGATTTTTCGGAAGACTGCAATGAATAGTTACTATGTTTTCTATATGATTTGTCCATTTTCCGTTATCATTAACTGACATGTGTGTGAACCGGATTTATAGAAATATTTTCAAAACTGAAAGTGAAATTTTCTAGATCTTTGTCTTCAGCCCCTATAATCAGTACTTTAGTTTTAGATGGATTAAATTGAATAAGCTAGTCTGTGGACCTTTTGAGATACTAGACATATCTATATTCTTATTGCTTTTGTACTGACGGTCTACTTTTCAGTGTTTGTACTGACATGAAATATATACTTAAACTTTTTCCGTCATGAAATTATGTAAATCACTCTAAATCTAAGGAGTATCTTCCTCATGCATCGCTCTGTCCTTAAATTGATTCTTTGGTTCACTTTTTCGGTCATTTTGGTTTTAATACTGCTCTTCAAATATCTATATAATATGAGAATTCCAACCATTCGGCCACGAACATCACTGAAGAGACATCACTTGTCGAAATGCGCATCTGGTGCACAATATTAAAAGATATATATGTTTTATATTTATTATAAGCACTAGGCCGGTGTCACTATTGGTGGACTGTTAGGACCCGAGGGCATCATGTCTAAATTTGTGTGCTTTTGTACTGACGGTCTACTTTTCAGTGTTTTGTACTGACATGAAATATATACTTGAAAGTTTTTCCGTCATGAAATTATGTAAATCACTCTAAATCTAAGGAGTATCTTCCTCATGCATAGCTCTGTCCTTAAATTGATTCTTTGGTTCACTTTTTCGGTCATTTTGGTTTTAATACTGCTCTTCAAATATTTATATAATATGAGAATTCCAACCATTCGACCCATTCGGCCACGAGCATCATTGAAGAGATGCAAGTTTTCGAAATGCGCATTTGGTGCATAAAAATTAAAGGTACATATGGTTTATATTTATTCTGACTATATTTCAGAGAGAGAATTTGAAGGAGAGATTGACGTATCGGCAGTATATATCTGGGAGAGGCCTTCAAAAGCATCAGGGAGATCATTAAAAAAATAATAAGGGAAAATAATGGCCCAAGAATCAATCCTTGTGGCACGACGGCTGAAAGTTTTCCTACTAATGAGGACCTTGTGATTTAGCACCACTTGTGATCTGTTAGTTAAATAGCTGGAGAACCACCTCAGTATATTATCTTTGTAACCATTTATGGATCAATTTATGGATAAGTTGATTTGATGATAGATTTCAATGTCTTGGAACATGGTAGAGTAGACTAGGAGGAAACCTTGATTGCATATTGTGAGAAATATTTTTATTAATGTAGATGAATGTAAATATATTGGAACATAACTCTTTCAACATTTTACCAACGCTTTTTAGCAGAGAGATTGGAGGATAGTTGGTTGGATCTGATTTTGAATCTTTTTTAATAAACTGGGATAACTTTTGCGTGGGAAATTACCAGTTCCTAGGGATTTGTTAAATCATTATTTCCAATGGACTAGCTATTTCATATCTTTAACAGTTTGTGGCTAATTATATTTGGTCCAGAAGCCTTATTTATGTCAAGTTTATGGACTATGATAAATATAGAACATATTAATTTAGAACCTATTAATTTAGTGCACCATATGGGTATTTCGACAACTTATGTCTCTTCAGTGATGCTCGAGGCCAAATGATTTGAACTAAATCAGTTATTTCATCTTTAGTGACTATGATATTGGGGACAAGGTTGTTGGATTGAAAATGGGTAGGGCTTTACTATCGTCATCGAGGCTGGATATTTTACAGAAATGTTGATTTAGTAGATCACATTTTCCTTATTACTGTAAGCCAGAATACCGTCATGACTTGAAAAGGGGGGGGGGTTTAATGTTTGCGAAGGTTTTGTACCCTTTATTAAAGTTCTAATAATTGTCCAGTGTTGTTTTGGGTTACTACATATAATTTCATCTATATTATCATCAAGGTTTGTGTATTTTTAAAAGTTATTGACTCTATTTCGTTGATATTTGTATATTCCTTTAAGATGGAAGGACTTGGTGTCTAATTTCTTTTTTCAAACTCTATCCCTTCGTCTTATCTCTATTTGGATGATGGAATTAAACTGGTTCTATCGAATCCGCTAATGATGACCGATTTGGGGGACTTGCTTTATGACCAAGTCTTTAAGCTTTTTGTTGAAATTTTGACAAAATATCAACGTCTTTGCTATTTAAGATAGAATCCAAATCTCAAGTGAACAAGTCACCCCTAAGAAGTTCAAAATTTGCCTGTCTTTTGAGCCAGACATTGCGACGGAATATGTAAAAATCGATACCAGATTAAGAGTACAGTGTGTAGCGGAATGGCCACTAAATTGATTATCAGTATCTACGACACTGCTTTCAATACCTTCTATTTCATCAGAGACAAATATTGGATCAGTGCAAGTTGCTGAATTGTTTGAGACACAAGTTGGTTCATTTATGAAACTGCTTCAGGAGTAGGTTAAGAGCATTTCATTTATTCTTGGCATTAACGGCGGGGATGGTTAATCAAACAGGAGACGCTCACTCCTCCCGGACACCTGGTCTTACCTCTGAATTTCAGGGGTCCGTGAATGCCCACTGTGGTACATTGTTGTTAGTGCCATAGTCATGTGACACCAGTTACTTTTGTATTTTACTTGTAGGTAATTTGTTTAGAAAGTTTATATTCCAGTCTCCATTTTAAACCATATCAATTAGTTGCAAATGACATGATCAATAAGGTTAGCAAAAATACATTGACTTACAGCCTTTTCATTTGGATAAATAACAATAATACAAAGTGCGAATAAGAATAACTTTGTTCCATGTAGTAAAAAGTAGAGCTGTCACACTCATTCATATTGGAAAGCTTGGTTTCTATCAACTGAACTTTGGAAATCCGTTACACTTTTAGAGTATCAATCTCATGACATAGGTCAATTGTGTTTTCAAGGGAGAAGGAGAGATGCATAAAGTAGTTAGGATAAGTGCTGCACATATACGCATGATACAAATGACATGATTTTGAAGCATGTAATGAAGAAATCATCGTGCTAAAACATATGAATAGCTATTACTGTCTGTAGATTATACATGTAGGTATTTGTTTAAACAGATAGAATAGAAAAACGAGTGAGCTTGGATAACATCTTAAAGTATGTTCATCAAACACAAGTCATGATGCAAAAATATATTTACACATATGTACACATATAAGTAAACTGAGGGATGCTTTTGATGAATTTTGTTTTCTTTGTGGAGGTTCGGCAATAGAGCTTATCATGAATTTTCGCCCACCTTCACTGCTCTTGATAAATATGCGTACATCGGTAGTCCAGAACGAGTGGAACTGCTTACTGATCTCGGTCACTATCTCTTGTCGGTAGCGAGTGAGATCCTCGGTTACAAAAATGCGACTGCTATGGTTTTAGCAACTTTTTCTGCCTATATATGCGATTTTTTTATCTTCCAGTTGCAAAACGACATATCACTTCCCTTTTTGTCGTATTTATTAGGTTGACCAATAGGATGAGAATGGCATATATCATCGGCTTTAATATTGGCATTTAGCATTTCTTTACATATTTTCACAATGCTAGCTCGTTCGAATCAATGACGGTAACATTATGGAATCGGAGGGAGTTACGCCGCGCGTACTGCCCAAGCTCTTCAAGCTGGATCTCAACATCTTGGAGGCGGGATTCTTCTTGCTGCACCTGCGCGCGCAGGTTATCATTTTCTTCACTAAGCGCGGCAATATTCTGCTCGTTATTATCAAACCTGGCGGACTGAGCTTAAAGCTGGTCACACAGAGGTTTAAGACGATCCTCTATAGATTTGTTGATGGTAGACTTGATGTCAGGTAGCAGCGAGCGTGATATAATAGGCGCCAAATATGACGTGATAATGTTTGCAAAAACAGAATTACCAACAGAAACTCAGATGACGCTGGTAAGATTTATGTTGTTTCCAGATTCTGTTTCATAGCTTACAATAGGAAAATGGTTCTGAGATACATGTATAAGCTTGTGTCTGGACATGGTGAAAGGGGGAGGAAAGGACATTATTCACATGACTTGGAATATCATTCTCAGCCTCACTGGAGTCTGAATATATACCGACAGTAGATGACACTATATGGCGTCGTGTAACTCGAGTGACTAAAGGTGGAGATACAACTTCTAATTCTTTACGTTTTGAAGTGTAAAGATGATGGATAAATCCAAACCATAAGTCCCAAAAATCATGAAACCAGAGGACGCACAAAATCTGAAAATTAAAACTAAGTAGAAAATAACGAAAAATGTGTACTTGAAGAGCATATGTGAACCCCTATGATAGCGTGAGATCAGGTGTCCGATGAGAGTGAGCATCTCAACACAAGACATAGCATTGCATGAAATAATATGGAGTTACTCAACCATAAAAACTACTCATAATTGTACTCACTGTTTGTTTTTTAAAAAATTCTTCCAAAATGCACTTCATGTGCAAATTTCCAATCAAAAAGCTACGCAGAAGTTAGTATAGTATAACTATTTCTTCATACTGTACTTCACACAGATATAAACACCAGGTTTAGCACTGAAGATTTCATGTTCAGCGCCATCGGTACGTCACCAGATATCAGTATATGCGAATTAGTATTACTCGCAGTCATAGAAGTAGAAAACTGCACAGCTGTAGTCACAAGCGGTATATGTCATGATCAGTGCAAGTAATACAGTATTGATCATGCAGACTACTATAAAATAAGGAAGTGTTCTTTCAGTGTATATTCTAGTATTATCATGTTTTGTGTGCATGTCCTTGGTGATTTTTGTCATACAGCTTTGTCAGAGTTTCTATTTCAGTGCGAAGCACATAATTTTAAAGATATTCTTTAGAAAATCGGTATTCTGTCCCTTCATCCAGTGAACGTTAACAGAGAAATTCTAGGTCTGGGTATTAAAGGGTGAATCAGCTAGAGTAAATATCTAGGTTGGTCCTTACTTCAGCATTCAGCAAATATAAATTAAGACCTTTTCGGTGTGAGACATACACAGGCCAATCAGCGAGCTTTAAAATGACCTTTTATAAGTGGGCTCTACAACGGCAATTAGAATGCGTTATATTAGTAGAGACCTTCTAGGTGTATGATTTACATCGTCTGCTCTACAACGGCAATCAGCGTTTTTAAATAGAGATCTTCAGGGTGGGGCCCATTATCAACAATCAACGTAAATAAAGCCCCTCTAGGTGTGGGCCTTACACAAATCAATCAGCGAGCATAAATAGAGATCCTCTAGATCCACTACAACAGAAATCAGAGAGCATTAATCGAAATCTTTTAAATGTGGTTCCTACAAGGGCAATCATCGAGGGTCTGTGTGGGGACCTTATATTGGCATCCATTGAGTCCTTCTAGGTTTGTGTCAAACGTTTGTAATCAACGTGCGTAAGTAGAGACCTTCTAGATGTGAGCCATACATAGGTCAATCGTCGAGCTTTGAAAAAGACCTTCTTGATGTGGGCCCCACATCGGCAATTAGAGAATGTAAATAGAGACCTTCTATCGGCTAGTTACCGCATTTCAATTTAGTTTTCTTCTTCATAAATAACTAGCCGATGAATAAAATGTAAACAGAGAAATGACATAAAAATAACAATGACCACGTGTTTTTCGTCAGCTCCGCCTCTTTTTGTGAGGTTTCTGTTAACGAGATCTCGCGAGACCGAATGGCTGACACAGAAACCGGCAAATTTGAAACAGGTTGGGAAAAAATGTGTGTAGAGCCTTCAGACGACAGATCGGGGGTAAGTAAACATTGCCGATCGTTTGTTTTATGTTTATGTATGTTAGATATTTGCTCCATTTGATGCCGAAATGCGTAGAATCGTGCCGGCCATTCCGTTTATCAAAAATGCAAGTTTACGCAACGTAAGGAATTGTGGCCCTATCAGTCATTTAGGGCCAATACTTGCGGCTAAATTTTATGGTATTCTTTAGAAAATCGGTACTCTGTCCCTTCATCCAGTGAACGTTAACAGAGAACTTCTAGGTCTGGGTATTAAAGTCGGAATCAGCAAGAGTAAATATCTAGGTTGGTCCTTACTTCAGCATTCAGCAAATATAAATAAAGACCTTCTCGGTGTGAGACATACACAGGCCAATCAGCGAGCTTTAAAAACACCTTTTATGAGTGGGCTCTACAACGGCAATTAGAATGCGTTATATTAGTAGAGACCTTCTAGGTGTGTGCGTTATATTAGTAGAGACCTTTAAGGTGTATGCGTTATATTAGTAGAGACCCTCTAGGTGTGTGATTTACATCGTCAATGTCTGCTCTACAACGGCAATCAGCGATTGTAAATAGAGATCTTCAGAGTGGGGCCCTTCATCAACAATCAACGCAAATAAAGCCCCTCTAGTTGTGGGCCTTACACAAATCAATCAGCGAGCATAAATAGAGATCCTCTAGATCCACTACAACAGAAATCAGAGAGCATTAATCGAAATCTTTTAAATGTGGATCCCACAAGGGCAATCATCGAGGGTCTGTGTGGGGACCTTACATTGGCATCCATAGAGTCCTTCTAGGTTTGTGTGAAACATTTGTAATCAACGTGCGTAAGTAGAGACCTTCTAGGTGTGAGCCATACATAGGTCAATCGTCGAGCTTTGAAAAAGACCTTCTTGATGTGGGCCCCACATCGGCAATTAGAGAATGTAAATAGAGACCTTCTAGGTATGGGTCGAACACTGGCATCCATGGAACGTAAAAGAATACCTTTTAGATGAGGGTCCAACATCGTTAATCAGCCACCGTAAATACAGACCTTTTAGGTGTGAACCAAAGAATTTGACAATCGAGGAGGTCACGTGATCGATACAGAACACAATGGAAGTGTAATTTTGTTTTTCTCCCGTTTTCATCAAATTGTGCGTGTTTTTCTGGATGTATATTATTTAGAATTGGATATATTCATGTTAATACATTTCTGCATTCTAAGGTCTGATGATTTTGAAAAAGACGTATGCAAAACACCGAGTTTTAAAGTAAAAGAAAGTTCTAAACAAAAGGCTAGTAGGCCAAACTTGCCCAAGGCTACAAATGGAAAACCTTCACCCTCGAAGGAAGTGAACGCGGCTCAGGTCTTACAAGGGATCCAGGGGGTGTTACGAAAATATTATTAAGAGTGTAGATGAATTAAAAGCGGATATCTGGAATGAGGATGGAATTGACTATAGGCTTAAATATAATATGAGCAAGCAAAATATAGTGCGTCAGAAATAGCCCACATCCGTTCGGAAAATATACAATAACGCAGAGAGTTGGATTTACTCAATGCTGTCGTTATAAGAATGGATAACAAAATTATTGTCCTGGACAGAGAAATTGTTGATTTACGAGGTAGGTCAATGCGTGGCAATATTTTAATTCACAATTTCCCATATTCTTCAAATGAAGACCTCGCGAAAACGGTGCCGGAGGCCATAAATATCAACTGGGTATTGAAGTAGATTTCATACGAATTCATCGCAACGGTCAACGGTCAGTGCATTCCAGCAAACCTGTTACAATAACTGGAAAATTATCGGACGGAAGTAAGAAAGAGGAGATTATTAGGGCCCAAAAATTGAAAAAACAATCCAAAGTACATCTACCATTTTCATAACATCTCAAGGACCCATCAGTGTATTAGAAGAACGTAAACGATTATACGAAATTTCGGATGCCAAAACATAAATATTCGTGTAACGAACAACAAAGTTATTCTACCGAACGGAAATCCACATGTGGACCAGGTACCCCTTCTGACAAATGCAGATATTTTTCAACTGCGTGAAACCGATTTCGAAGACAATGACATGACTGAAACTGTATCTGCAGGCCCTATAGAAAAGAATAAAAGTGTTTTTTTTTTTTTTTTTTGCATACGCACCATAGATTTCTTATATATAGATAACTGGATTCCAACCGAAAATTGTGCGAGAATTACCATGATGATGGGGAACATGGAGCAGGATGGAGACTCCTCAAATTTATGTGCGATAATGATATTATAAATGCTGCGGTCGTTGTGACCATATGGTACGGAAGAAGGCACATAGGGTATGAGCGTTTCAAAATTATGGAAAACATGGGCTGTGATATTACGGAATCCCATTTAGGACCTATCACAAATATTTTTGAATTTGATATAACGAATTCTTCGATTTGTTAAAACGGATTAAATTCGTTTTAACGAATTCTTGGATTTGTTAAATCGGATTAAATTCGTTTTAACAAATTTGATGAATTCGTTATAACGAATTAAATCTATTACAACAAATTTGAGGAATTCGTTATAACGAATTAAATCTGTTATAACAAATTTGTTGAATTCGTTTTAACAGATTTTGAAATTCGTTTTAACAAATTAAATTCGAAATAACGATTTCTTGAATTCATATATTCCTTTATTTATAAATAATCCTCCATGTAAAGAACAATGGTCAACAGGTATTGCATATTGAGAGGTCATAAAACATAAACACGTAAGGTATTGTAAAACACATAATGATATAAACATATATGCGGCATCAACATGATAAACCGTGCTCTGCCAGTCTGAAAGCGTGCTAAGACCCTATATATGTAGGAGTCCTGACTAACAGTCAGAGGGGACGAGGTTCAGGACCATGTCTCCTCTGAAAGAGGTTTGGGCCAGGCCCGTCATATAGTCCCCACCACACTGTTAGTCAGCGTGCAACATTCAAGTAAAAGTCTGCATAAGGCTGTAGAGGGGTCAATATATATATATAATGTAGCTCAAAGTCCACTATGGAAGAATAATAATTTAAGAATTAATGGACAGAGTGTATTTTACAAACATTGGTTTAAAAAGGAATAATATATGTTAATAATATCATAGATCATAATGTTATATTTTATACATATGAGCAATTTACTGAGAAATATATGTAAACAACTTTTCTTGAATATAGTGGAATAGTGAGAGCTAGCAAGAGATGGTGTGAAAATTCAGAAAGAAATGTTTTAGACGAAGTTGATACCATAGATACCATATCATATTTGTAACATTATCAACTCTAATAAGGGCTCAAAAGGTATGTATAATATTTTAACGAAAGAAAGGTAATAATGAAATCACAGCAAAAATGACTGACTATATACAACGAAATTAATGAAAATAACTGGAAAGATATTTTTCTTTAAATTTTACAAATGATTCAAAACTAAAATGGTTTCAATACCGAATAATTCACTTTATTTTAACAACCAGTAAATCTGCTCACTATGTGCTCTCTGTAATCTTGAAGTAAAGACAATACCGCATCTTTTCTGGGACTGTAATATAATTAAAACTGTACTGTCCAAGATACAACTTTATTGAAATAGATTTGACAAAACAAAGTTTTATATAAGGACCTTTGCAAAATTCAGCAGATAGGTATATATTACTGAGTATAAAATTATACATATATATATAATGAAATGTCAAAAAAAAGCTACCAACATTTATAGGATTGAAAAGATATCTAAAAATGTATATAATGTAAACAAATTGATATATAATTATCAAGGAACATATTACACATTTGTAACAGAATGGAATAAATTTATACCAGTACTTGGTATGGATTAATTGCCTTGATTCCGTAAACCGGTTAACCACACCATTTGTCAAATTAAATGACCGTCCTAAGTCGGTATCGTAATTGTACTACAATCAAATATTTTTGTAATGTGTTATATGTTCTAGTATACTATTTATATTCATGTACTGTATAGCTCCATGGTGACTTCTGCCACATAACTGAGCCAGTAATTACTCTTTTTTCTTTCTCTTCATATAGATTATACCTAACATTAACAACCTGTCAATATACAGAGGTATGATGTATGTATCTGTATAACTAGATATCATTATGATATTTCATCAGCATAATTCATTATATACATCATTTTCAAAACTTTCATTCTTTACTTTCTTTATATCAAAATTTGTTTTTGTGGATAAACTAGTGTTATTTTATGATTCTTGTTTCTTTAATAGTAAAAAATCTTGTCTTTCAGTTCATTTACATAATTATGAATTTAATCTTAATCTTTAATTTTAATGTTGACAGAACAAGATTGTATACAAGTCTGTGCACCAATACTGTGAAAACTATTGATAGAAATGAAAAAGGGTTACAATCTACCATCGTGTAAATTGCTGCGAATATTTTTTGTAGATTTTACTTGTAGAATGTAGTATAGATATTCACTGTATCATACTTATGTTCAGTCAGTCTGGTAAGTACCTACAGTGTGAATTGATATACTTGTAATCAATATATTTGTATGCAATGATGATAATAAGTACAAATCAAAGATATTGATCCGATATCCACAACTCGAAGTCGAAGAAACACGACAATATATTTGTAAATAAGAATAAAAAAAGGAATTCGACAATCTGCGGGCTTGAATAAAGTTACTCTAGATTTTTATTTTACATCGGCAATAAGCAAGTTTAAATAGAGACTTTCTAAGTGTCCTACATCGATAATTAGCTAGCAAAAATATAGACCCTCTCGGTGTTGGCCCTACATCTGCTATCTACAGGCGTATATAGCGATCTTCAAGTTGTGGGTGCTACATCGGTAATCAGCAAGAATTGATAAAGACCTGGGAGGTACAGAGTCTATCAAGGTGTGATATATATACAGCCAAAATGATCGCTGTTTCACAGACACGTAATAAGTGTATTTTCTATCCGTGGCTTACAACTTCTTGAGATGTGTTTTATCATCCCGAGACACGTAAGTTCTTTACATTTCAGACCTTGTACTTCAGATGTATGGCAAACATGTAGCTCCCATTGTGCTGAGTATGCTTTCATATAAGACAGTTTTAATTTGGAATGAATGCTTTCGTATACAAAAGATAAAACTCTAGTTAGTTTTGTAACCTTTATTACAAAATTTGCACAGGAAAAAATGAGAAAGGTAGATTTCTGTCATCTACATATCATCAAGGCTCCGTTACTGTAACGAAGGTCTCGATGATGACGTCATTTTTGTAGAGCGTGCAGGTGCTGCCTTCGTTAGTAATGTTCACATATTTATACAAAACGAACAATAAGCAAATGAAAGGCGTACACAAGTAAAAAATCTTTATACATCATGTATAACATAGTCGTAGGAACAGCTAAGGATGGTGACTGTAAAGAAATTCTTTCATAACAACTGACAATAAAAGACTATTATTATATTTGCAGGTCGGACTGAAATATTATTTTTGAAACAAAATCCAAAACGGATGATTTTCATCTCCACAGTGTTCTCATAAAAATGGAATAGCTGATCACTTATATCGCAAGTTTTAGATACAAGATACAGAAACAGTGATGACTTTTAATGAGAATATACCCACAATGCTAAGGAATGCCTAATTTTGTTTAACACTTCGTTGAAATCCCACCCGTATCTGAAAATGAATTGCAAAGTAAGTGGGACTCGTATATTAAGAGGAATATACATAAAAAGATAGTTGAAAGATCCATACTAAGACATTAACCCGTTCATCATAAAGGACATGGAGATCATATGGTTACACAAGTCAGATGTTACACATTAAAGACGTGTTCCTAGGTAGCATGGTTGTTAAACTTGAAAAAATAACAGTTTTTTTAACATTAAACAATAAAAGACTTTCAATAGATTAGTGCTATTGACACATTTTCTATGGTACACACATCCATTGTCCATTTACAAAGTTACAAGCTATTGTTTACATCAATTGACACATTCTTATGTAAAGAATTGTTGTTTTATATCTACAAAACTGTTTTCATTTTTTAAAAGTTTGTGAAATAAGTGCTTTTTTCAGATATCGACTTTTCGCTTTGGAAGAGTTTCCTTGAATGGTTAACATCAATCAACAAAGCTTGGACGAAGTGTTTGTTAACATCAATTCACACATTTTGTTAAATCCACAGTATTGTGAACGCCAAACTTCATCTTTCAAATACAGAAAATAACATTTCGTATGCATAACATTAAATATATACATCATTTGCCATGAAAAAGTCATGACATCTCATAGCAGTCTAATACGCATTTATATAGTATGAGTCTGAACATTTTGTCATATGTACTGCATAACAACACATGGCAGACTTCAGGCTATCTAATGGCAGTGAAATGGTCAAATATAACGTTTAGGTTTATGTGCATTGCTGTATTGTTGTAAACCTCAAACTCACGAAATACCTTTGTAAACACAGTTGGATTGGAGGTTATACAAAAGGCCGATTGCCATTGATGTATATTTTGTTTTGCTGTGTCCTTTCTCACATACATCATGTGATGGAGGTGTATGGCTTACACATATATGAGGTATGAGGTTTACTCCGTCTGAGGTATTAAGGCGGCACTCTCGGAGGCTGTAGAGACTGTGGACAGCTGAGGGGACAATAGACGCTGAGATTGTTCTAACGACACTTGCAATGGACCCAAGTCCGATATCTCAATACCTTGGTCAGATGGTTCGACGGATGGCTGTGGGCGTGGTTCTTCCTGGTCAGTGTAATGGTAGTTTGTACATTTCCCCAGATCCACCTGAGCATCACTGACCATATATACTTTGTTCTTGGCCACAACGAGAGCTTCAATCTCGGCAATAATTTCAGTAAAATTTGGTCGATCACGAGGCTGAATCTCCCAACATCGCAACATTAGTTGATACCTAATTTTAAAGACAAAACATAAGCACTGTTTATTCACAATAGATGGCGTTTTCTGAAAAAGGGGTCAAAGTTGAGAAAAGGTGTTACACTCCCAACTCTATAGTGCAACAAAGTTTAAAATTCTTCAATTCCTGTATGCCGTACTTTATCAAAATTCATGTTTTGCGAAGTAAAGACAGCCTTTTATTCGTAAGTTTAGAAGGAGTCATATATTAAAGCTGTCAAGGTCACGAGTAAAACCATTTGTGTGGACAGAAAGGTATTGTCATAAGGTATACACATGTGAAATTTGAAATCCCTATCATTTGTCATTTGAAAATTATAACCAATGTTAAGTTTTTCAAAAGGTAGGTCAAATTCCTTCTGATGTCGACAAAAAGGCCGTGTCACAAGAAATACACAAGTGAGCTGTCAAAGCCCTATCACTTGCCATTCAAAAGCTATGGCCAAAGTTAAATTAGTTGAAATGAAGGCCAAACTCCAAGGTTTGTTTGTTTAAGCCTAGCAAGCTTTGTCAACTTATCACATTAAATAAAGATATATTATGTGTAAGTGTGACAGACGGACTGACAGACGGACACCATACAAAGTTATCTCAATATGTCGCTATGCTTCGCAGGTGACACATGAATTCAATTTGGCGGAACTAAGGCTTCGTCTTTCGTGTGCTACTATAGCAGGACTCATAGTTTAGCGGAACTAGGATTGTCGTTTATGTGCTTCATTTATGGCAGAATTCATATTCTAGCGGAGTTATGCCTATCTTTTTAGAAAGATCTTTATTTTAGTGGAGCTAGGACTGTCTTTTGTGTGATACTTTAGCAGGATTTAAACATCAGGGAGGGGGTTGTTAGTGCTGTGTTTTCCACACCCCTTTCATATTCAGGAGTCGCATTTTAGGGGGTAAGATGCAAAGACGGTGGACAAATCCAAACCACAAGTCCAAAAATCATGAAACCACAGGACATACAAAATCAGTGAAAACGAAAAACAAATGGAAAATAACAAAATATGTCCACCCGAAGAGCACATGTGAACCCCTGTGATGGAGTGAGATCAGGTGCCCGGGGAGAGTGAGCATCTCCTGCTTGCTTGCAACACCCGTCACATATACCCCGTAGAAAGAGTCAAATCGTGTGAATTCCATATGTATCTATATATGGAGAAGTCGAAGTAGGTAACCTTCTAGTATAGAAGGTGTCAAATCTGTGTAAAGTGATCGGAATCGGTCTCAGTCCAGAATATCATTTAAAAGTCTGGATAACGAGATATCATATGGAGTAATAAGAGTCTCGTAACGACCGTAGAACTTCCTCAGTGACGATGCTAGTCTAGCACATATATTACCCTGGTTGAGCAGCTTAACTGAAAGTCGCCTAGCCCTCAGAACAAAGTCATTGTAATTTGAAAATGCGCTGGAATAACGTATTAACTGAGATATGAATACGCCGTATGCGGGCGATGATGGAATGTTGCTACTTATGAAAGGAAAGTTTGTGATAGCGAATTATTTTTGCGTTGATCTTTAGCAAGATTCATTATTTTATTATTTTATGGTAAACATTTGGTATAACGGTATAAAAGAGTATGTACTTGAACACAAATCGTATGACTGTCTTTATTAGAGAATATAATTATACCAGGTACTTACATCATAACGGGGCAATACTCTGGGCGCGGTAGCCGACGCCCTTTCTTAATAAAGCGTGTCATATCCCAGTTATCAACCTCCCCGTACGGTGACGCTCCACGGGTCATTAGCTCCCATAATACCACTCCGTATGACCACTGAAAATAGAAAAAAAATCTTACACTGACTAAATTCTTTTTTTCAGTTTCAGTTTAACGGAGGGTTGTGCTAAATATATGTCACAATTATAAACGCCTTTTGTCGTACTGATCCCGATGCCAATATAAACAGGTGGCTTTATGATACAATTTCTTACGCTTCTAATGTCTTGTGTTAAAACAGACACATCCTGTCCTTCTTTTGAGGGGATCTTAAATCAACATCCAAAACAGTTAAAGACCAAAATATTGTGTATTGTCAAGTGACTGGCTTTCGGTACTGATGGTCTTGATTTTCGGAGTTTGCTACTATGTGTAACAGTTTGATTTACTCCCTCTTCCTTGTCCCAACATAAATGAAATACAAATGTCATCACCTGAGACACTTACCACATCTGATTTGACGGTGCAAGTCCCGATCTCAATGCTCTCCGGTGCCATCCATTTTATGGGCAACTTTTTCTTGTTATCGCTGCTGTAATACTCCTTGCTGTATATGTCACGTGACAACCCAAAGTCGGCAACCTTCACCGTAAAGTCCGCATCCATCCTGCAGAACCAATTAAAAGGGTACGTAAATATGAGATTGATACCTTACTTATTAGACACCATTACTTTAAACAATTTAAGGTATTCTCTCTCTCTCTCTCTCTCTCTCTCTCTCTCTCTCGTTCATAGTAGCGTCACAAAACTTTCCCATACATCCCCTACTTAGACGTTCCAACAACCAGTGCTTGATCTCAGATTGCCAGTTACGTTATCAATGTTTAAAGAAAAATCTTACATGCAATTCCTGGCGGCCAGATCGCGATGGACAAACTTGATACTGGCTAGGTATTCCATGCCTCTGGCGATGTCTAGACCATATCCGACCAAATCCTTCACTGTTGGTAACTGAGGAAAAATAGCATTAATGCGGTGAGATTTAAAGTGCTTGAAAGGAAAGTCAAAGTGGTTAAAATGAAAGATCGACATGTTTTAGCGAAGACAACATACCCTCTGACGGAAGCCCATTTAGGACCTATCAAAAATATTTTTGAATTTGATAAAACGAATTCTTGAATTTGTTAAAACGGATTTCAAAATCTGTTAAAACGAATTCAACAAATTTGTTATAACATATTTAATTCGTTATAACGAATTCCTCAAATTTGTTCTAATAGATTTAATTCGTTATAAAGAATTCATTAAATTTGTTAAAACGAATTTAATCCGTTTTAACAAAATCAAGAATTCGTTAAAACGAATTTAATTCGTTTTTACAAATTCAAGAATTCGTTATATCAAATTCAAAAATATTTTTGATAGGTCCCTATTCGATATATTGAATTCCTCAAATTTGTTATAACAGATTTAATACGTTATAACGAATTCCCCAAATTTGTTAAAACGAGTTTAATCCGTTTTAACAAATTCAAGAATTCGTTATATCAAATTCAAAAATATTTTGTGATAGGTCCTAAATGGGCGTCCGTACTTTCTTATCGGAGTAAGAAGTGTAGATTTGTTTTTTCATGCAACACAATGCGATAAGATTATATTGACACCTACAATTTCGAAGTAAGTGATAAATATTCAAAGGAATACTTGCTGTCCATGTATTTAAGAAGTGCAATGCCTAGCAGATCAACCCGTACAAAATGGTTGCAGGTGACACAATAAGAAAGCGAGAAAATTAATGAATAAGAAAGGATTAAATATTAGAACATATATAGGCATATAAATTTAATGCATCATATACGCATTTAGACCTCTGAAGACTCTTCACTAACGTTCAAGACCAAAACTCAGGAAATCGAAATCGAAATATTGCTAAATCAATATAAGGACAGAGCTATGCTGGGTGGGGGGGGGGGGAGAGAGGGTATACCCCTTAATTTTATAATGTTTTGTCATATGTGAGATATGTATGTTTAGATTTATGACATCAATTAATGTCCATTTGTTAGTCGGGACTCCGATGGAACAATGACTTCAGCTCGCTTTCAGAAGAGCAAAGCAAGGTAGGCTCAAGGTTATATCACTTTTATATTTTAAGTAATGATTTTTCCCATTAAACATTTCTTGTATGTATGATTAAAACAAATATGTATGTCCTTTAATTGTTCTGCCGTTATGGTGAGTGGGAAGATGGCCCGTAAAGCCGTTAACCACACCAATTGAGTTACTGATGAAACTTCAATTGACCGTCCTACGTCAGTGCCTCGACTGCAGTACAACTGGAGTTTGGGGGGCAGGCTTGGGGTATAGGATAAGAGCTTGGCTTGAGGCGCCGACGATTCGTGTTTGATTTCCGAATTGCGCGACTATGTTTAAGGTTATGGTTAACTCCTGCATACATGTCGCGATATAACTGAAAAAGTGTTGAAAGCGACATAAAAAATCCAATCAACCAACCAATAGCATTACATTGTGATGTCTTTCTATGTCTTCATTGTTTCTTTTTTGTCTGTGATGACTTCTGTCATATGCCTGAATCAGATGTTTTATGCTTTCCTTTATGATATACTTTGTGGAAGGGATACTCACTACAAATTGAGCAATGAATAAGATAAAATCTTACATTATTTGAGTTCCTGATATAGGAGAGTAAGTCACCATTTGTCATTAAAGGAAGGACAACTACGGGGAACTCCCCACTCTCTAGAGAGATTCCAATAAGAGAGAGAATGTTGGGATGCCTGAAGTCCTTCATCATTAAAGCCTCGTTCAGGAAAGCGTTGACATCACTGTTCCCCGATCCTACAATAATATCAGTCATAAGTTTGTTAGATTGCGAATTATTCCAATCAAAATTAAAGTTTATTTAATATCCTGTCATTGGACAAAGGACAATATAACAGCAACATTCACTTTTCAAGAGTATCAGTAAATAAATGCGAGTCACTTTCAAAATTTATGTTAAAAAAACAGCACAAAACGCCTTTGAAACAAAAAATATCACAATTATTAGATTTTCGAGGAGGTCTTAGCCTTTCTAGGCGATAGCCCCTTTTCCAGGATTCAACAATTACAGACACAAAGAGGCACAACTGCAAAAACAAAAACGCTATACACAAAACACCTTTGTTATTATTTTGGTCTGAAGATAGAAATATTGATGGGTACTAGGTTGAGGAGTTACAAACTTACTGAGAATGGTTTTCACTGCCACTAGTATTTCTTCTTTGTCACCTGGTCTCTTCAGGTAACCCTTATATACACAGCCAAAGTTCCCTACGAAATACATATCATAATATAACATGCAGTATCAATATAACAATAGACAACAGTAATTAAATGTCGATTTGGTGTGGACTTTGCATTTGTATATTGTCATTACCTTTGCCAATGTTTGAGCCCAATCTGAGGTGGTCACCATTAATCAAGAGGTTTTGTTTCTGGAGGAGGTCGATGGTGCTAGCCATGGAGTAGGCTGTGTCGTCTCCGCCCATTGCAGCCTGTCTCTCCTCGAGCAGAACCCGGGAATAATCTGTAATCAGAAAACGAAACATCCATTCACTTGACGAATATGCAATGCATCAGGCAGATGCCGTTAACTCATACGTGAAATAATCGTTAAGTGACGTAAAACAATGACAAATCAATTAATCAATTAATTTAAATGTGTGGACCCTTTTGCAATATTCCACTTATCCTTTATCGTTGGATTGACCTGTTATGTTAACATTCTGGTATGCTGTAGGAAAGCTGATTTCTTACACATAGTGCATGATAATTTAGGCATTTGTTTCCTAAAATGTTGGTTGTAATTTTGATTCTTATTAAACGATTATCGCATTATATTATTGTATATAGTGATTTGCCTGATGCAGACATTTTGCAACGAAAGCACACCAAGCTGAGAGATTTTCTCATCCGAAAGACGGGACAAAAGAGTTTTGTCGAATATTTGCCACAGGATTTTCCTTTGCAAAACTAAGCAGGTGTGACCCAATGGATGAGGTGCTTGGCTCGTGATCTAGAGGTATCGGGTTCGATTTTCGCCCTGGGCACACCTGAGTTCTGTCTTTCGGACGAGACAGTAAAAACCGAGGTCCCGTGTCGCGGTAGGGTGGCACGTTAAAAATCCCTCACTGCTTCGGGTGGCTTGATCCGTTGTAAAGGTAGAAATATCTATGCAATGCAGATGCCGTCAACGTATACGTGAAAAACCCGCGGAGTGACGTAATCAATTAATCAATTCCTTTGCAAAACGTTAATCCATATTAGTATCTACTGCTTATAATCTATGGTCGGATCAAATTATCCTAAAGAAACCAGAACATCTCTTACATCCAATGCGGCTGCCACTTAAACACTATATAACAGTGGACAAAATTGTCATGTGTCATATAAAAGATTAAGGAAGAATTTTGATCGATAGTAGAACATTAACAAACACGTAGAAATCCTTTAACTCAATGCAAGCAATAGATTTCCATAGAAAATATTGCAAAATTTCCACGATAGTCAGTAGTTTAAAAAAGTCATTTACCATTTGTGCTGGTCGGTTCGTTCTCGATACGCTGCTGCTCCTGCAGAAGGTTATGCAGGTGACCGGACACGGGGGATTCTTGACGTGCATCTCTGTGATACGACACCTCCGTGTCAAACTGACGAGCTTTGCGTTGGAACGGCCCTATATGGTTGATATACATACAAACGAGGAATACTAAGATCAGTATCAAGATGAAACCGATGCCCCCGCTGATCATGACTACGTTATTGACGCTTCTTAAAGAGTCTTTGCGAACGTGACTGAAAGTTATTTTTCCCAATGACTGGTGGTAGTTACCTCCACTTACCTGTCGCAAACAAGAAGCGTCTTTTATTATACATAACAGAAATAGCATTGAGGTTTACTGAAATATGAATGTTTAACCAATCATTTGATTGCACAAATAAATTGTCATATCTCCCTCATCAATAGACGTGGCTCACATATTACATATATAGCATATACTGTATTTCTAGAATTTGAATGACTTGTAATGGGCAAGACGCAAAAATAATCGGGGAGTTACCTTCACTCTATGATATTTTCCGTCGGTTATAGAGTAATTCTGGAAGACATACTCCAAGTTACAAGTAAGTCGGTCGGCTGTAAGACTGCGGACCGGACACCGTATCTTCCCTATATGTACATCCAGATCGCGTGGCTTAAAAACGAAATTCAAATTCTTGCCCTGGAAATGAAGTAAGATCAATATATCGATTTGTGTATTGTTCTGGCAGAACTGTCTGTAGTATACCCATATGCTTTGGAAAATTAATATCAATTACATATAGTGTGAAGTGGAAACGAGAATAGGGATCAGACTTAACTGTGACAGAACACGCCTTGGCAACAACAAAAAATCCCCAAAACACGAATAAATTAATATGCGGTAAAAACTCCTCAAATAAAACGTCAATATCAGTTTGTTTGACCGCATAATGGTTACTGTGTCGACTACAGATTGGAACAACCATATACAACTGATGAGATTAATCAATGAAATGGAAGGGATATAATTATATATGTATACTACATTTATATATTTACAGATGCATAATGAATAGTTGCGATTATGTTTTCATTACAACTTTCCAACGTTTCTACGGGTAATTTTCCAAAAAAGTAAACATTTTCAAGAAGATTAAAACTCCTCTCGAATTTTCAGCCACGAGGCCTTTTTCAGGAGAAAATGACATAAATAGCACTAGCGCTATGTGATTACCATCTTGGCATCATGTATGTATATTAAAACTGAAAACCTTCGTCGTCCATGACGTCAGGGATGGTGAAACGGGATATTTTGTAACAAATGTGACAGAACTATATATGTGGGGGAGACCAAAAGGACCCAAATGGACAGACTGACAGAACATTTGCGCGATATCCAAATCCATGCTGATAAACCTATAAATAGACATTTCGAGAAACATACACAAAAAGATGTCAGTTGCGTCATTCTACAAAAACTGGGCAATGGCGATAAACAGTTTCGATTATTGGTCGAGGATATATGAATTAGAAAACTCAAAACAATTTATCCCCATGGATGCAATATTTAAAAAAACCCAGATAGATATGTGAAAATGTGCAACTCCGTAATGTGTTATAAAATAGGATGTCACGCAATAACGCGGGAATACGACGTCGCCATCCATGAAGTCATGGACGATGGTTTTCAGTTTTAATATACATGTACATACCTAATGTCAAGATGGATATCACATAGCCCTAGTGCTCTTTATCTCATTTTCTCTTCAAAAAAAAAGCTGAAAATTTGAGAAGATTTTTATATTTCTATCGGATTTATACATACTTCACTTAAGAAGATTTTTTGGACATGTCGATGACTAACCTGTGACATCATGAACTAGAATGTCCTAAGAAAATAGAAAAAAAAACCCAAAAAGAACCCCTCCCTCTCCCCCCAAAAAAAACCCATATAATGAAACGAAAACTAATACAAAGCAAAACATATATCCCAGCCCGAGAGCACTAGAGTCAGAGTGAGTCGCCAAGTCCTTAAATTTTCAGTGTGAATAATATTACCCTGAGTTCAAGCAGTTTTCGTTCATACTCGATAACTTTTTCGCTTGATGAATCAAGGACCTCGAATTCTGGGTCTGGGTATATGGTGAACTCGTCCCTAGTAGACATCTCAGACTGTCTCCAGAAGAATGTCTCTTCGTCTAGCAGGATGGACACATGACCCGTCAGAGTGCGCTCCCCGGTAGTGTTGACTTTAGGCATTTTACATCTCATAAGTTCAGTAGTCATAACATCACATTCCTGTCGACATAGGCACATGTGTAAAGTGGTTTGTTATTAACAAGGTAGTATTAACACATTTTAATTTATGTCATAACATAACAGATGTGGCATAGCTGAAAACTGAAACGCTTAACATATGAATGCACCCATAACCAATATGGACATGGCGAGGCAGCAAATATTCAATGATTCCAATTGGACTTAAGTCACAGGTCTTCCAGGATTCCTGGTCTGCAGGGTCACGTGATTTCAATCCCTTTTGGAGTTCACTTTTGCTCCTAGGTATTTGGGGGTTTTTTTTTGTTTGTTTCATTTAATTTCCTTTTTTATGATTTTTAGACTTATGATTTGGATTGACCATCTTTAATATTTCAACAGGTAGAAAGAAAGATGAGGCGAGACTGGCACTGGTGCAAATCAGATTCAGCATGATGTGAAGATGCTCTGCTAGATGAGTTATCTGTATCAAACATCAAGGTCATCGTAATAGAAATGTATACCTTGGAATTAACAATTTTATACGACGTTAATTAATCAAAATACAAAGATATGGAATGTAATATCAAGATACTTCTACAATACATGAGTGTTGTTGTTTATATGCATATGTGTACCTGTTTAATCGTCTTATCCGAAACATTAACTTGAAGTATATGTGCTGTGACTGCATCAAAGTTCTCACCGTGTATAGAAATCTGTATTCCGCCGCTGAAAAGAATTTTTTTTTCTGTACAATGGACGGTAAAAAAAAACCATATTTGTAATATAAATTGTTTTACAATATACAGTTTGATGGATTCATCCCTTGTGGACCGAGTTGTTTAATGAGAGTATAACATTTTTCCTAGCATAAGCCTATCTCATGGAATAATTCTTTTTCATGTAGTAAAAGTTATTGCTGGAGTAAAATTTTAAGTCTATGAAATAAGAATAGTTATTCCTGATATAAAGGTTTGAACAACTGGTTTAATTTCTGAAATTTAATTTTATCTAGGAAATACCGGTTTGTTCCTGGAGTAAGACTTTCCATCTTTGAACAATGAGTAGCAATGAACACATGTTAATTAAGAAGACTGCATGTATTTGAAGCAACGTTCATGACAGGAGAAACAGATACAAACTAGACTACAATACCCAAACCAAACAGCTGAAACATTTAAAACTTAAAATTTAAGCAAAACCATAGAAAATCGAGGTGCAGAGAAAGTATGCATAAACAAAAACGGTTACTATAGCAGCAGTTACTATTAATTGGAGGACTGCAGTGAACCGTAATAGAGAATGTAAGAGAAGTCCTCCCCTATTATTGTATTAGAAAATAACTCCATTATCGAGATAAAACACTGTATACAATTTTGTCTTCTTATAGCACATTTCACAGTCAGCTTCGATTGATGCGTCGATTTCAAGTAAAACACGAAAGTAACTGGTGTCACATGACTATGACACTAACAACAATGTATCACAGTGGAGAACATTCAAAATTCAGAGCGACCGAATTTGCTGAAATTACTAAAATTGGGGGCCGTGATACACAATGAAACCCGATAGACTAATCCCGAATTTTCGATTGGTGCTATGAAATTCTTAAATATAACCCTAAAAAGAACGTGACTACGGACAAATACTGACTTTTAATAATAGAATTTCAGTTATGGCAAATCATAGTGCAAATTTGTTTTTTAAGTATTGAGTAGATATCATTGTTTTTCCTTTGGCTTTTTTACTTAGAATCCGTGTGCTTTAACTAATCTTACTGAATATTGTTCAAATCACGTGCCTACGGACAAACAATTCCAATTAAATTGAAGATTTTATAATAAAAGAAACGAAACTTGGAAATGACCTATTCGCTTTTCTTTCAGTAAGCCACTGGCTTTGCCTTCAACCTTTTGGTCAAGACATTTTTTGCGCTTTAGAATGACAGATGAGAGTTCGTGACACGAGACATGTTTATATAGATATTGACCAATGTTGTATGTTGTATATTGTTTTAGAATTCAGTGTTGATTTTCTGTTTTCTCCTGTATTTTGATGTCTTCAATGAAACAGAAGCAATAAATTATGTAAGTCCACTGGATTAAAAGGGGTAAAATAATCATACGAAATCTGTAAATATCAATTGTAAATAAACTGACAAAGACAGTTTACTTGTAATTCTTCTATACATACAAAGGAAATGCACTAGAGTAATGAGGGAATAATTTTGTTAAATAGTTTAAATGACTGAATTGACAAATTGATTTTAATTTAATTAACCGAGTTGAAAATTGAAATTAAGAACTCACCTAATTATAGACTTCATAGGACTCATACTGAAGATTTTAGGATTTTCCATGATGCAAAAATCAGTACTGATGACGTAAACATTTCCATCTATTGTAAGCTCTAATTTGCCACTGTCCACACAATGTTCTGTGGGTTTGTAGGACGATGAGACTTTATACCACTCAGAGGTCAAACAGGTTATGTTGTTACTACTCCGGCTACAGAAATAAGGCATTTGAGATCAGAGAAATGCATATTATCTACAACTATGCTGATAAAAACAGGTACACAGGAGCTGCGTACTTCTCCACGGTATCTGATTCTACCTCTGGTGTTTTAGAAATGTTTAACTTCTAAAGCAACATTTCCCCCTTGATTTATATTATGGAAAATGATTATACATGGGAAGAAAATTAAGATTTTCTCTAACTTATCTGCATTCCAGTTTCATTTTATTGTGATAAATGAATACATGAGTAAATCACATACCCCTGATATGATGTCAATGTAGCAATCACAACAATATACCAAAGAGTAAAATCACTTGCCCCTAATATCATTGCACTCGGACTGGTTGGTTGGTAAATTGATGTTTAAAGTCGCTTTTAACAATTTTTCAGTTATACAGCGACATGGAAGCCATGTAACCAACTTTTAAAACATAGTGACGTTATTCTACAATATATATGTGACAATCACAACAGCGTACTACGGTGTAAAATCACGTACCCCTGATATCATGTATGTGTGCTACTGACACTTACCACGTACCATGTAGGACATTCATGCATGTCAAAGTCACACTCGCAACAATGTTTTAGTATGACAACCATGTACCTCTGGAACTTGTCTGGCTAACGAAAAAAAATCTTAAATAAAAGTTTACCTTACAATCTTACACAGAATGTCAGCGACCCGTATTGTGGCCGTTGCTCCTATGTTCAGATTCTCTCCCTGAATGGTGATTCTAGTATTTCCTTTTTTTGGAGCCTTATCGGGACAAAATGACCGCAGTACGGGTTTCTGAAAGGAGGATTACAATAACCGAGAAGTTAAAAAATTTAATTTCAACTTTTTATATATGTACAAAGGAAAGATCATAGATTAATCCTTGACATCTTGAAGACCACAAATTGTCCATTACAAGGATGTTTAGATAAGGACAACGCCTGAATATCGGTTGTGTTGTTACGAAATGTGACTACTAAATCTTAACATATAGAATCTCTTCTTTCGCTGTTACCTGGAAGTTTTTTTTAGATTATTTTCATTGTATCTTTTATCAGCTCTTCTTAATTTATACATACACAGTTCAATGATTATATATTAAATATTAAACATATATACCTTATAATTAAGTACACCATATGCGCATTTCGACAGCTTATGTCTTTTCGGTGATGATCGTGGCCAAATGATTGAAATTCTCAAAATATATAAGTATTTGAAGAGCAGTGTTGAATCCAAAAAGACCAAAAAGTGAACCAAATAATTTATCTAAGGACAGAGCTATGCATAAGGGTTATGGTTTTACTTCACTTTCAAAGCATTTTAACGAAGTATCATTGATTCACATTAGTGGCAAGATACGGATATTTGTTTATGTGCATAATACAATATACCTGAGTGGTAAAAGATAACAAAGTATACCAAGTATGTAAAATTGACATTCTGCATCTCCGACGGGCCATACATGCTGTATTTTGGCGTCATTTCCATTTGCGTTATGTTCACAGTCACGCGGAAGGATTGGCTGCGATTGGAGGCAGGTGTTTCACATAAAATTCTGCAAGGAGTAGAAGTCAGGTAGTTAGTGATTTGTTCAGTATTCACTCACATTATGTCTCTCATGATAAATAAGATAGACAATAGATTATACACTTGATTTTCAATTGCGACTTAAATGATAAGGGAGCAAGGAGTTGGCAGCTGGTCGTTGTCCTGTCTGTCTGATGAGATAATGAAAACCGAAGTTTGTATCACAGTAGACAGTATATTCAGTATATCTTCAGGCAGCTATCTCATGAGATAGTGAAAACCGAGGTCTGTATCACAGTAGAATATATATATATAGTATATTTTCAGGTACGTTCGTTGCATTGATGGCGCGATGATGTACTTTATTGGCGTAATGATTCTGACGTAAAGTGATTTTGACGTGACGTAATAAAGCACGCAAACGACAAAGCAAGCTGGCAGGAGATGCTTATGCATCGTGATGCCGTGTCTCACGATCGTTGGTTATCAATAACGATAATGATCAATACGGGTTATAGATAACGATGACGATCATACTGATTATAGATAACGATGACGATCATTACTGATTATAGATGACGACGACGATCATTATTGATAATAGATAACGATGACGATCATTACTGATTATAGATGACAATGATGATCATTACTGATTATAGATGACGATGAGCATTATTACTGATTATAGATGAAGGTAACGGTCATTATTGGTTATAGATGACGATCATTACTGATTATAGATGACGATGATGATCATTACTGGTTATAGATGACGATGATGATCATTACTGGTTATAGATGACGATGATGATCATTACTGGTTATAGATGACGATGATGATCATTTCTGGTTTTAGATGTCGATGATGATCATTGCTGGTTATAAATGACGGAGACGATCATTACAGGTTATACATGTAGATGACGATCTCCGTGTTTCCACCGTATATGACATTTCTGAAGGCTACTCGGGTGTATTCTTACTATCATTTATTTTTGTTGATTTATGCACTTCGGACTACGAGATGTATTAACATCATGGGATTACTTGTTATTTCCCCAGAGACGAGGAAATATACAGATATTCCCGAAGAGAAAAGTATTTGGCGGGGATCAGAAATACAAAAGTCAGAAATGATTTATTAAATAAGGGAAATATTTCTTTATCTGGTTAGACATAAGAATGGTTTTATTCAAAACGTTTTTGCTTAGATCCCTCCGTACACTATAAACTATACACCCAAGCCTTACACCCCAGAATCATCTACCTAATTTAGTTTCTTATCAGGATAAACTTCATACGCATCGTAATATTGGACTTTTAGCTAAGGTACCGGTTGTTTTGTAGCTTCAATACTGACCTAGAATCGTTGACCTCCGTGACATTACAAAAAGCCTTGCCTATTGTAACCTCCAGGGTATGTTTGCGAGTACCGAAATTTTCTCCTAAAATAGTTATTCTTGTGCTGCCCTCTAGAGGACCAGTGACAGGCATAACCTGACAAAAAGAAAAGAGGTATTGAATAACTGGGATTTCTATAAACTTAAATTTACCATGAACAGTGGAGGATATTTTTGAGGCTATTTCTTTCAAACAAATAAATAAACGAAGAACCATTAATATCTACGGAAGCCCATTTAGGACCTATCAAAAAAATTTGAATTTGATATAACGAATTCTTGAATTTGTTAAAACGGAGTAAATTCGTTTTAACGAATTCTTGAATATGTCAAAACGGATTAAATTCGTTTTAACAAATTTTACGAATTCGTTATAACGTATTAAATCTGTTATAACAAATTTGAGAAATTCGTTATAACGAATAGAGACCTATCAAAAAATATTTTTGAATTTGATATAACGAATTCTTGAATTTGTTAAAACGGATTAATTTCGTTTTAATTGATTTTTGAATTTGTAAAAACGTATTAAATCTGTTATAACAAATTTGAAGAATATATAAATTTTAGAATTCGTTATTTCGAATTTAATTTGTTAAAACGAATTTCAAAATCTGTTAAAACGAATTGAACAAATTTGTTATAACAGATTTAATTCGTTATAAAGAATTCCTCAAATTTGTCATAACAGATTTAATTCGTTATGACAAATTCCTCAAATTTGTTATAACGAATTTAATCCGTTTTAACAAATTCAAGAATTTGTTATATCAAATTCAAAAATATTTTTGATAGGTCCTAAATGGGCTTCCGTAAATATCAATAAATTAACTTGAAATATAACTACATGAATAAAGAAATAAAACATGAAAAATAGAAGAAGAAAAAAAATAAAGAAATCCTATATGGTTTTTTGTTCCTTTATCTCTTATCTTGGTTATTTGTTTGCTCTGCATATAACTTGAACTTCCATAGTAACAGAATTTAATAATCATTTAAACATACTTTTCATACACTAAAGCAGACAAAAAAGCTTCTCTGATTTTACAATCAAAGCATAAAATGTGTACAATGTGTACAATGGATAAACTGCTTCACATGATAATTATATCTCAAGAATTGGAAATATCAGTGATTTACAATTTTCGATACAAAAAAAATGGCTTAATAATTTAAAAACATGTATTATCGTTACAGTCGAAGGCAGGAATTCCTTTTTTACTAGATTCTAATCCATGTTTTTCCCAATATCCTGAAAATCAGCTGTTGTCTTCGGCATTCATAATTCAACAAAGTTGACAATTAAAGGGACATAATAAGAGGAGAGATAATACATGACATACAATGTTGTTTTGGGTTGTGGTTTCTTTGTTTGTTTGTTTGTTTTTTGTTTTTTTATTTGATCAGGTAAATATCCTCGTCGTTACGCAGATTATTTAGCTATACACTGTACTCACATCATTAATGATGGGCGGACAGGATGTGTTATACCACGAGTTACTACACTCCTCCCTCTCTACACATTTATCCCTACACCAACCGCATCCTAGAGGATCATAACTGGTTACGCATGCGCCACAGGTTACATGGATACGGCACGAATGGAGAGGGAATCTGGACACCTGCAAAATAAACGGAGATCCAAATGGCAAAATAATGCATTAGATATATATTTGACATATAACCCATGTAAGCCAAATCTGACAATAATGTCATTGTTAGATACTGGGGGATTTGTATCCAATCAATACTTATCTTTACTGGCATACTGCAGTAGAATCTAATTGAAATCAAACACAAGGCTGTCTGTATTTCAGTTATCTTCATTTTTGGCATTCTCATTTCATACATTTTACTATGGCGCCTTTTTATTCACCTCCTACATAACAAAACCAACAACGGATCATTCGGATCACAACATCATGCCATGCCCTTTGGGCTAATTTATGTCAATTCTCTATTAACTTTCTTAATCTGTAATGATATCATAAAATGCCCATTGGGCAGGTTTATGTCCGTTTTCTTTTAACTTTCTTAGTCTTTAATGATTTCATGATATGCCCATTGGACTGTCTTATGTCCGTTTTCTTTTAGCTTTCTAAGTCTGTAATGATTACATAAAATGTCGATCGAGCTAGGTTATGACCGTTCTCTATGATCTTTCTGTGCCTGCTATGATTTCATAACACGCCAATTTGGTTACCGTATGTCCGTTCTCTGTGTACTTTATTTCTCTGAAATGATGTACTCTCTGCACTATCTCAGTCTGTAATTAAGTCATAACCTGCACAAAGGGCGAAGTTATGTCTGCTCTCTATTTACTTTCTTTGCTGGGCTAGATAACATACCTTTTTGCCTGATAGGAGGTAGATTTTATCATGATATACATCATAACGAGGCTCAACTTGGACAGATCTATTCCCGCTGATATCATACTGCGCGTACTTCTTTTTGGAAGTTTCATCAACCTGTAAGGAGGAGTTTTAAGATTTGAAGTGTCCTGCTTTGATATATACAATGCACTTCATTCACTGTATACGTTGTATCTTAAAGACCAAAAGTCAAATATTTTCTAGGTTTTTGTCCTTTCAATCCATAGTGTTAGTATCCTACAGTCCGCGCCACTCACTCTGGAAACTGGAAAATCTGGATTTTCAGTTATTCATTTTCAGAATAATTTCAAAAAGGCAAAACCATTCGATAGATCTTGTTTAGTCGTAACTTTTGGTGTATGCTAATTAATTAAGATAGGGCGATTTCCATGTTAAATTTTGACGTGACGTCGCCATGTTTCCCATGGACTCATTGTTAAACATCGGCGACGTCACGTCAAAATTAACATAGAAAACGCCCTATCTAAAATGATTTTTCCCTATAAAAACGAATGCTTCTTCGTAGAAACATATAACATACACCAAAAGTTACGACTTAACAAGATTTCTCGATTGATATTAATTTTGTAAAACTATTTTTAAGATGAATAAATGAAAATCCAGATTTTTCGGTTTACAAAGTGAGTGGCGCGGACAGTAGATCATTTACTGATAGTAAAATAAAGAGTGTGTATCAGGGCTATGACGTCACTTTTATTGCATAGGAAGAAAGACAACTCGTGAAATTTGTATCTGGTTGGTTAAAAATGTTTCTGTTCACCATATGTGACCTAAACTGTATTTCGGACAAGAAATTGCGCACGCTTTTTGGAAAAGGACCTAAATATAGGTTACCGTCCAGGATAGATTTCAATAAATGCCGTGACGTTATAGGGGATGCTTTAATTACATATTGTAAACGTTGGTGTAAAAAAGAACAGGTAAAGGTTCATGCTCTTAATGATTGGAAATACGAGATTTTAAGAATTGTCGATATCCGTATTAAGAACTTTACGGAAAATCCGCATTTATTTCAACAGCCTAATACATTGACGGCAAATTCTATTAAAAAGAAGATAGCTGACTTACATGCTAAATATGTCTTTGTTCCTGCTGATAAAGCAGGTAATAACATAATAGTTGTTTGAAAACTATATTATATTGAAGTACTTAAAAACGAATGAAACTCTACTCATACATATGTGGAAAGCCCTACCTCAAAAGACAGCACCTTGCACGATCACCTCATGACCATGTCCGACTTCAAAATTAAAACTGATAAATCTAATCTACCAACCATATATTGGCTCCCAAAACTACATAAAAGTCCATATAAATCACGTTTCATATCTAATTCTTGCCATTGCTCTACTACGGTACTATCGAAGCATATTACGTCTGCTCTAACTGCTATAAAAGATCATATTATCAAATATTGTGATGTCGCATTTCATAATAGTATCATCAATTACTTTTGGTCGATTAAAAATTCTCATGAAGTTATAGACAAACTTCTTTCGCTAAATTTCAAAGCGACTCAAATTTCTACATTTGATTTTTCTACACTTTATACATCTCTGCCTTATGATTTGATTAAAAGCAAGTTGCTGTCTCTTATACAATGGTGTTTTCACAGAGAATCTAAAACGTACATATGTACTTCCAATAACTCCGGATTCTTTTCCAACAAACAATATACTTCATATAAATACTGGACTTGCAAGGAATTATGTAAAGCACTAGATTTTCTCATGAATAATATTTTTGTGCAATTTTATGGCAAGATATATCAACAAATAGTTGGGATTCCTATGGGTACTAACTGCGCGCCTCTGATAGCAGATTTATTTCTTTATTGTTATGAGAGGGATTTTATGGTTTCTATTCAAAAATCAAAACGTTTTGACCTCATTGACAAATTTAATAACACTTGCAGATATCTGGATGACATTGTGGTTATCGAAAAACCCTGAATTCGAACAATTTATATCAGAAATATATCCACCAGAGCTCACATTGAATAAAGCTAATACTTGAGATAAATCTACACCTTTCTTAGATTTAAACATCAAAATTATCAACCACCTAATATATACTAATATTTATGATAAACGTGAGGATTTTGGATTTCCTATTGTAAATTTCCCTAACTTGGATGGCGATGTCCCTCGACTCCCATCATATAGTATCTATATATCTCAATTAGTTCGATTTGTCATAGGCTGCACCGATGTTTTGGACTTTCATAAACGAAATTTACAAATTATTACTAAACTTTTAACTTAGGGTTACAGATATCACAAGCTAAGAAAAACATTCGGCAAATTCTTCAGATCTTATTCAGAACTTCTATCTAAATTTGGAAATATTTCTTTTAAACAGTATGTATCCAATGGAATTTCCCATCCTAATTTTTACGGTGATCTCGTATATAACTAAGTAAAGTAAAAGGCTCCGATAACGTTATTTTATCATGTAATAAAATAGTCAAACGTCTTCTAAATAGACAATATGATATTGAGATCATCAAAAAGACTATATGTCTTGTATTTGGCCCCTCTACAGCCTTATGCAGACTTTTACTTGAACGTTGCACGCTGACTAACAGGGCGGTGGGGACTATATGATGGGCCTTGTCCAAACGTATTTCAGAGGAGACATGGTCTTGAACCTCGTCCCCTCTGACTGTTAGTTGGGACTCCTACAGATCTAGGGTCTTAGCTCGCTTTCAGACTGGCAGAGCACGGTTTATTATGTTGATGTCGCATATATTTTTATAGCATTATGTGTTTTACAATACCTTACGTGTTTATATTTTTATGACCTCTCAATATGCGATACCTGTTGACCCTTGTTCTTTACATGGAGGAATATTTATAAATTGTTAAATGTACGTCCTTTGATTGTTCTTCTGTTACGATGAGTGGGAAGGTGGGCCCGTAAACCGGTTAACCACACCATTTGTTTGGCTTTTGTCAAATTAAATGACCGTCCTAAGTCGGTATCGTAATTGCACTACAATCAAATATTTTTGTAATGTGTTATATGTTCTAGTATATTGTTTATATTCATGTATTGTATAGCTCCATGGTGACTTCTGCCACATAACTGAGCCAGTAACTCCTCTTTTTTCTTTCTACTGGGATGACGTGACGATAGAAACAAAATCAAATTATATATCGTTACTCTGAGAAACCGACATATGTAACAAAACTTTCGAATTCGTGATCAAATGTGTTATCGTTACCTTTGCATTTTACCTTAGATTAAAAAGGCCTCACTAAATAGTTTATAAAATGTTCACAGATGACGTTATTCTTTAATAATCCAATCAGAAATATCTGTACTATATGAATCACCCAATCAAATACGTCGTTTCAAATAAATTCTACTAATCTGTTCACGTATACATGCACTTTGGCTCAATTTTAATGACCAATCATTTATGTTGTAAGTAATTCTACAAAGACTGACCTTGATAAGATAACCATAGTTGGTTGTCATGAACAGTGTACCTCCTTGGATACTCGAGTTACCATGGTGATAAACAGAGGTCAGAAGGCCACTGCTCCATTGAAAGACAGGATGGAGCTCGTTCAACACATAGTCCGAGTCAATACCCGGGTTATCGAACGTCCCACAGAAATCTTTCATTGGAATATTCTGAAAACGAATTCAATGCCAACATTTAATGTAATGTTATGATATTGTCATATGTTTATGAATGACAACGAAAAAAGAAAATACTGAAAAGTGAGGGGGAAAACAGTCTTGGAGTCTTGATAAGCATGCATTTTTTTCTACTCTCGCTAAATACTTGTCTCAAACGGAAAAGCCGGTGCATGAGACGCTCGCTGATGACCGAATGGTCCCGGGTTCGACTCCCGCCGTGGTCACAGCTGTGTTCTGTCTTTCGGATAAGACTGTATAAACCGAAGATCACGACACGTAAATTTCCTAGCTACTTCGAATGGGTTTGTTGCAAAGGTATAAATTTCTATGCAATGGATTAAGCAGATGCCGTCACCATATACTTGAAATAATCGTCGAGAGATGTAAAACAATAATCATTCAATCCAAACGAATGGTGGAAATAAAGTATCTTACATGCTTTTCCTTGCAGGACTTGTTTGAGTTGTCGTTTTTCCATCTCGGTGGCGAATACCCCTTTCCGCTGGAATAGCATTGGTGGACAACATCCTGGAATTTGTTATGTAAGTCGACCATCGTGTATTTACAGACTGTTGCCTTCTCCTGATCGGTGGGTTCGTGTACAGAGTCGCCCACTCCAAGCCCGAATGCCACATATAACGATTTACTGGCCCGGCTATAGAATGCTGACGTGGCGATGTTATAGCTATTACATTTAAGGGTGTACTCGGTCAGAGACCAGAAATATTTATCATGTTTACATATTCTAACAATACGGGTCAGTCCAGCTCGGGTATACAGACTGTACAAGTAACTTCCATTCCCGTGTCCAAAGTCCATGTCAAAACTGTACAAAAATTTCATCTCTGTACTCATTCGGTGAGTGGAACTCAATGCAGAGGAAGAAAACAGCGTCATTTTGCGAAATTCCCAACATTTCGTATTTGAATCTTGACGTAATTCCAAAGAAGCAAACTCTTCGAAGAAATACTGTTGGTCACGCTGGTCCCAGGTATGAGTGACCAAGAACTTCTGAGTATTATTCACCTTAAAGGGATATAGGAGAGTGTTCGTAGACGCACCGATTAAACTGTATTTACCGTGCTTTTCACTTTGAGTATAGCACGCATTATTGGAATCGTCAATGTCGCTGCCGTTGTGTAATGCACACAGACCTTGGTGGGCGGTACCACATACGAGGAGCTTATTTCTCGGAGCTTGAAGCCACAGAAGAACGTCAACGTCGTTATCGCGCATGCGTTTTGTACTACAGGCTACGTCTAAAGGTTCGCAGTTAGGGCCATCTTCGACGGGCCCTAACTTGGTAGAGGCTTTCAATGTCAGATTGGATTCCAAGTAAACAAGAATGTTTCTTCCCCCGACATAAATATCTCCGGATTGCTTATTTATAGAAATCTCTCGCAGCAAAGAATTGGCGGTGTACGTCACATAAAATCCAAAACACGTTGTTGTCGTCAGCAACACTAGGGTAACAACCTCAAAGCTGTTCGTCATTGTGGCCAGTGACGTCATAAGATATTATCTGAAAATGATAATAGATAATTTCAGATGTCTATATGATAGTGACGTCATAAGATATTATCTGAAAATGATAATGGATAATTTCAGTTGTCTGTATGATAGATCTAATGCATTGATTTAAAGAAAATTCCTGATAACTATATGTATAGCGAAGACATTTTTATGTGTACCTGCTGCATAACCATTACAAGAGGCCTAGAGCGGGCGTATATCGCTCACATAAGACATAGAAAACATTGCACAAGGATATTAAACAGTAATGCTTGTAGAAGGTCATACGTCTTTAGTTTCTTTAAAACATTTAAAATACTTAAAATTATTTTATATGAACAATTTTACTTATTACATAAAAAGTTTCCTCAGTTTCAATCTAGAAGTGGTAAAAAAGGGTGAAAATGTGAAAAATCAATATAAGAAATATATGAAAATTATTTATGAAATGCATAAATTTTTTGCATCAAAATGACATAATTCAAAAGTAAGTCCAAATACGAATAGAATATTAACATTCGGACTGGAATCCTAAACAGCAACACTTCCTCACACATCCTTCGATATCACCCTGATGCATTCAGTATGTCTCTGTATGCAGCGGTTCTGAAAAAGAAGTTTGTCAACGGAGGGTATCGTCTAAGTCTTACTTTGGCTATGGTGGCGCCACCTAATGACAGTTCCAAAAGAAAACAAATACACTTGTAGGAGACCTATAGGCTAGTACATTATTCCTATTAAGTTTTAGCAAAACCCATTTGTCGTTCCAGAGTAAAATTTGAAAATGTGGGGAAAAACCATACTCTACATTTTTTTGCAATCTACAAAAATTCATCAAAAATCAAAATATTAAAATTTTGTTAAAATTCTGTTTAAAATAAGATTACTTTACTATATTCTGGCGAATAAGTATTTAGTGCATCAAAAGTCATCCACAAGGAAATATTGATGAAAACCATGCTATTTTGCATGAAAATGTTAAAGTTCGAAAAAAATGTCAAAAAATCGTAAAATATTTATCCGATTTCAGCGAAATAAACAACTTGAAACATACATACTTCTAGATCACTCAGATAACATTAGTTTGTTGGGGTTTTTTTTTAATCCATACAGTGGTTATGGAGTAGAAGATTTTCAAAGAGGGGTACCGTCTAAGACCTATTTTAGCCATGGTAGCGCCACCTGTCAATGGGTTTTTACGAACTGATACAAAATAGTAGAGGACTTATAGTACTTCATGTATATCAAATTTCATTAAAATCCATAAAGCAGTTTTGAAGAAGAAGTCAAAAATGTTAAAAGTTTACAGATAGACAGACAGACAGATGGACGGACGACGAACAGGTGATCAGAAAAGCTGAAGTTTACAGATAGACAGACAGATGGACGGACAAGTGATCAGAAAAGCTCACTTGAGCTTTCAGTTCAGGTTAGCTAAAAAGTAATGAAAGTGTTGTCCAACATAATCATACTCTTATGTGTCTCAAAACCGTAAACACCAACCGGCGTAACTAAGTCGATAATGTAAACACTAACCGGAGTTATAAAGTCGATGATGTCATAACTAAGTCGATAATGTAAAACAAGAGTTGGCGTAACTAGGTCGATAATATGCTCATAACCGATAGGATTTGGGTTCGATTCCTGCTGGCAGCACGCCAGTGTCCTGTCATAAAGAGGAGATAGTCAGAGCCAACCCCTGTATTGAATATCCCTCTTTACTTGAGAAGGAGAAGGTGCGGAGGGGGAGCCAGTTACATATGTTTAGATTTCTCTGCAGATGCCGTTACCATATACATGAAATGATCTTGGAATGAATGATATAAAAAAGGAAAAACAAACTGTTAAATTAAAATGCCAGCTCTCTACCATGGTACCAGTAATGAGAGTCTTCTGGGTTTCCGAGGTCTCTGAACCCATTTGGGTCCCGATTTGATCAGTCTATGTGACGTTCTTAATCGGTAATCTGAGATTCCTCGAGTCTTGTTACATACAATATTTTCCAATACATGTTTATCCCTGCTTGTGTCTGCTTTGGGCGGTGCTGGTCTCATCTTAACACTTAATATTTTGAGGTTTTGTGATTCCATCCCTCATACGAGACTCTTGACTATTCGAGAGCTGGTCTGGCGCTTTAAAAGTTGATTGGTTCCAAGGAAAACATCAATAACTATTCAGGAAACATCTATCAATTAGACGCGTTCTTCAACATACACACACGTGCTTGTGTTTGTGTGTGGTGTATGTGTGTTCGTGTGTGTTAATGATAAGTATTTTCCTTCTTTGCGCTTTATGTATATATGTACAGTACATGTTTTCGTATCCATTATGATCTCCTTTTGTAGAGAAGGGTGGACTTAGTATAGTGTTTAGTACTTATCTTGCAGTGCAGTCGATCCGGGTTCGATTCCCGGATTACGCCACTATGTTTAAGAGGTTGGTTACCTCCTGCATCTATATCGCAATATAACTAAAATAAATTGTTAAAACGGACGTAAAACACAATTCATGAATATTTCCGTTTGAAATCGGAACATAGAAGTTTCATTAAATGATTTCTTTTTTTTTTTCATTTAGAAATTCACGTCGTGTTTAATGCAAAACGCAGCTTTTGGATAGCCACCAAAGGCATTTTCACTCTGCCCTGGTGCTGATACCCCCCTATCTCCCAGTTTTATCTGATCTTTACATACCGGGACTATCGTTCTCCCTCCGCATATATTAAAATCTATTTTGTTCCCATTAATGTTCATATATTATCCTTTTTATCATTTCTTGCCCTCCAAAATACATACGCATGTGGACTTTTTGCTCGCTTATATTATGTACTATGAACGATTGGTATATATAATTCTACTTACATGGATACTACAATACGGCGACATAACACATCCTGTCTTCCCATTGTGGTTATAATGTACTAATATACATATTATGATGCACATCATATCATAGAGGAAGGAAACGGAAATATATCAAAGATAAATGCTAAGGGGCACAGAGAGGATGTGGGGCCCTGGGGCCAGTTGTTCGAAACTTTAACCAACGGTTAAGCTAACCAGTGGTTAAATTTTCAGAGACATTTAATTTGATTTATAAGAATTCTGTATAAAATTCTTAATAGCTTTACAAAGCTTGTTCCATATGCAACAAATCAGTACACAGACTATGATCTAAAGTCTTCTCATTTCACAGATAGTCAGATGATATTTAACCATTGGTTAGCTTAACCATTGGTTAAAGTTTCGAACAACTGGTACCACATAGCTGTGTATTATTTAGTGCCATACTAAATAACAGTACTTAAATTATGGTGGTTGTACCTGCCTGGTTCACAGACGTCAAATTCTTTCCCATACCAAACAGTGAGGGATCTTTTACGTGCCCGAATGTTTCTGCTCCAACATGGATTTCCTCATGCGAAGACAAATAGGTAAGCAGAAAAGATAAAAAATTACCTCGCGAAAGACCTCTCCGTCAGTACATAATGCAATAAATATGTGTGAAGTTACATAGCAAATCTCGATTTCAGATAACTGCCAACCCCTGGTGTGATCATTTATCCTAGAGGTTACTGGAAGGCCTGGGTAGGGATCAAGTGTCCTAAAGGTTACTGTAAGGCATGGGAAGAGATCAAGTGTCCTAGAGTTTATTGGAAGGCCTGGGTAGGGATCAAGTGTCCTAGAGTTTATTGGAAGGCCTGGGTAGGGATCATGTGTCCTAGAGGTTACTGGAAGGCCTGGGTAGGGACCATGTGTCCAAGAGTTTATTGGAAGGCCTGGGTAGGGATCATGTGTCCTTGAGGTTACTGGAAGGCCTGGGTAGGAATAAAGTTTCCTAGAGGTTACTGGGAGGCCTGGGTAGGGATCATGTGTCCTAGAGGTTACTGAAAGACCTGGGTATGGATCAAATGTCCTAAAGTTTACTTGAAGGCATGGATAGGGTTCAAGTTTCCTAGAGGTTACGGGAAGACCTGGGTAGGGATCAAGTGTCCTAGAGTTTATTGGAAGGCCTAGATAGAGATCATGTGTCCTAGAAGTTAATGGAAGGCCTGGGTAGGGACCATGTGTCCAAGAGTTTATTGGAAGGCCTGGGTAGGGATCATGTGTCCTAGAGGTTACTGGAAGGCCTGGGTAGGGATCATGTGTCCTTGAGGTTACTGGAAGGCCTGGGTAGGAATAAAGTTTCCTAGAGGTTACTGGAAGGCCTGGGTAGGGATCATGTGTCCTAGAGGTTACTGAAAGACCTGGGTATGGATCAAATGTCCTAGAGTTTACTTGAAGGCATGGATAGGGTTCAAGTTTCCTAGAGGTTACGGGAAGGCCTTGGTAAGGATCAAGTGTCTTAGAGGTTACTGGAAGGCCTGGGTAGGGATCAAGTGTCCTAGAGGTTACTGGAAGGCCTAGGTAGAGATCATGTGTCCTAGAAGTTAATGGAAGGTCTGAGTAGGGATTATGTGTCCTAGAGTTTATTGGAAGGCGTGTGTAGGGATCAAGTGTCCTAGAGGTTACTGGAAGGCCTAGGTAAGGATCAAATGTCCTAGAGGTTACTGAAAGGCCTAAGTAGGGAGCAAGTGTCCTAGAGGTTACTGGAAGGCCTGCGCAGGGAACACGTGTCCTAGAGGTTACTGGACGGCCTAGGTAGGGATCAAGTGTCCCAGAGATTACTGGAAGGCCTGGGTAGGGATCAAGTGTCCTAGAGGTTACTGGAAGGCCTGGGTAGGGATCAAGTGTCCTAGAGGTTACTGGAAGGCCTGGGTAGGGATCATGTGTCCTTGAGGTTACTTGAAGGCCTGGGTAGGGATCAAGTGTCTTAAATGTAAATTGAAAGCCCATGTAAGGACCAAGTGTCCTAGAGGTTACTGGAAGGCCTGGGTAGGGATCAAGTGTCCTAGAGGTTACTGGAAGGACTGGGTAGGGATAAAGTGTCCTAGAGGTTACTAGCCTGGGTAGGGATCAAGTGTCCTTGAGGTTACTGGGAGGCCTGGGTAGGGATCATGTATCCTTGAGGTTACTGGAAGGCCTGGGTAGGAATAAAGTTTCCTAGAGGTTACTGGGAGGCCTGGGTAGGGATCATGTGTCCTAGAGGATACTGAAAGACCTGGGTATGGATCAAATGTCCTAAAGTTTACTTGAAGGCATGGATAGGGTTCAAGTTTCCTAGAGGTTACGGGAAGACCTGGGTAGGGATCAAGTGTCCTAGAGTTTATTGGAAGGCCTAGATAGAGATCATGTGTCCTAGAAGTTAATGGAAGGCCTGGGTAGGGACCATGTGTCCAAGAGTTTATTGGAAGGCCCGGGTAGGGATCATGTGTCCTAGAAGTTACTGGAAGGCCTGGGTAGGGATCATGTGTCCTTGAGGTTACTGGAAGGCCTGGGTAGGAATAAAGTTTCCTAGAGGTTACTGGAAGGCCTGGGTAGGGATCATGTGTCCTAGAGGTTACTGAAAGACCTGGGTATGGATCAAATGTCCTAGAGTTTACTTGAAGGCATGGATACGGTTCAAGTTTCCTAGAGGTTACGGGAAGGCCTTGGTAAGGATCAAGTGTCTTAGAGTTACTGGAAGGCCTGGGTAGTGATCAAGTGTCCTAGAGGTTACTGGAAGGCCTAGGTAGAGATCATGTGTCCTAGAAGTTAATGGAAGGTCTGAGTAGGGATTATGTGTCCTAGAGTTTATTGGAAGGCCTGTGTAGGGATCAAGTGTCCTAGAGGTTACTGGAAGGCCTAGGTAAGGATCAAATGTCCTAGAGGTTACTGAAAGGCCTAAGTAGGGAGCAAGTGTCCTAGAGGTTACTGGAAGGCCTGGGCAGGGAACACGTGTCCTAGAGCTGACTGGACGGCCTAGGTAGGGATCAAGTGTCCCAGAGATTACTGGAAGGCCTGGGTAGGGATCAAGTGTCCTAGAGGTTACTGGAAGGCCTGGGTAGGGATCAAGTGTCCTAGAGGTTACTGGAAGGCCTGGGTAGGGATCATGTGTCCTTGAGGTTACTTGAAGGCCTGGGTAGGGATCAAGTGTCTTAAATGTAAATTGAAAGCCCATGTAAGGACCAAGTGTCCTAGAGGTTACTGGAAGGCCTGGGCAGGGATCAAGTGTCCTAGAGGTTACTGGAAGGACTGGGTAAGGATAAAGTGTTCTAGAGGTTACTAGTCTGGGTAGGGATCAAGTGTCCTTGAGGTTACTGGGAGGCCTGGGTAGGGATCATGTGTCCTTGAGGTTACTGGAAGGCCTAGGTAGGAATAAAGTTTCCTAGAGGTTACTGGAAGGCCTAGGTAGGGATCAAGTGTCCTAGAGGTTACTGAAAGACCTGCGTAGGGATCAAGTGTCCTAAATGTAAATTGAAAGCCCTTGTAAGGACCAAGTGTCCTAGAGGTTACTGGAAGGCCTGGGTAGGGATCAAGTGTCCTAGAGATTACTGGAAGGACTGGGTAGGGATCAAGTGTCCTAGAGGTTACTGGAAGGCCTGGGTAGGGATCAAGTTACCAAGAGGTTACTGGAAGGCCTGGTTAGGGATCAAGTGTCTTAGAGGTTACTGGAAGGCCTGGGTAGGGATCAAGTGTCCTAGAGGTTACTGGAAGGCCCCAGTAGGGATCAAGTTACCTAGAGGTTACTGGAAGGCCTGGTTAGGGATCAAGTGTCTTAGAGGTTACTGGAAGGCCCCGGTAGGGATCAAGTTACTTAGAGGTTACTGGAAGGCCTGGATAGGATCAAGTTACTTAGATGTTACTTGAAAGCCCATGTAAGGACCAAGTGTCCTAAAGATAACTTGAGAGCCCAGTTAGGAATTAAGTTTCCAAGAGGTAACTTCAATGCCCGCGTAGGGATCAAGTTCCCTCGAGGTACCTAGGATGCTCAGGTAAGGATAAAATATCCTAGGGATTATCAAGTGTCCTTAAAGTACCTAACAAGTTCTGATGGGGATGATGATACCTTAAGGTACCTAGCAATCCAATGTGGTGACCATGTGTCGTAGAGGTACCTAGGGATCGGTATCCTCTCGATATACTCGTACTAGTACAATCTAATGTATATTATATTTATATGATTTTTGCATTATCTATTGTAAGGTAACTCTATCGTATTAAAGACTACATACTGACCTGTGTAGGTTTGGGCCTTACGTCAGTTTTCAGTGATCGTAAATACAGACCTTCTAGGTGTAGACCCTAGGCTGTCAGCGAAAGTAGAGTAAATAGAGACGTACTATCAGCGAGAATAAATGAAGCACTTATGTGAGGGCGACAATCAGCGGTCATAAATAGAGACCTTCTAGGCGTGGGTCCTACATAGGCAATCAGCGAGCGTAAATAGAGACCTTCTAAGTGTGGGTCCTACATAGGCAATCAGCGAGCGTAAATATAGACCTTCTAAGTGTGGGTCCTACATAGGCAATCAGCGAGCGTTAATAGAGACCTTCTAGGCGTGGGTCCTACATAGGCAATCAGCGAGCGTAAATAGAGACCTTCTAAGTGTGGGTCCTACATAGGCAATCAGCGAACGTAAAAAGAGACCTTCTAGGCAATCAGCGAGCGTAAATAGAGACCTTCTAGGCGTGGGTCCTACATAGGCAATCAGGGAGCTTTAATAGAGACCTTCTAGGTGTGGGTCCTACATAGGCAATCAGCGAGCGTAAATAGAAACCTTCTAGGCGTGGGTCCTACATCGGCAATCAGCGAGCGTAAATAGAGACCTTCTAAGTGTGGGTCCTACATAGGCAATCAGCGAGCGTTAATAGAGACCTTCTAGGCGTGGGTCCGACATAGGCAATCAGCGAGCGTTAATAGAGACCTTCTAGGCGGGGGTCCTACATAGGCAATCAGCGAGCGTAAATAGAGACCTTCTAAGTGTGGGTCCTACATAGGCAATCAGCGAACGTAAATAGAGACCTTCTAGGCAATCAGCGAGCGTTAATACAGACCTTCTAAGTGTGGGTCCTACATAGGCAATCAGCGAGCGTAAATAGAGACCTTCTAGGCGTGGGTCCTACATAGGCAATCAGGGAGCTTTAATAGAGACCTTCTAGGTGTGGGTCCTACATAGGCAATCAGCGAGCGTAAATAGAGACCTTCTAGGCGTGGGTCCTACATCGGCAATCAGCGAGCGTAAATAGAGACCTTCTAGGCGTGGGTCCTACATAGGCAATCAGCGAGCGTTAATACAGACCTTCCAGGCGTGGGTCCTACATAGGCAATCAGCGAGCGTAAATAGAGACCTTCTAAGTGTGGGTTCTACATAGGCAATCAGCGAGCGTTAATAGAGACCTTCTCGGCGTGGGTCCTAAATAGGCAATCAGCGAGTGTAAATAGAGACCTTCTAGGCGTGGGTCCTACATAGGCAATCAGCGAGCGTTAATAGAGACCTTCTAGGTGTGGGTCCTACATAGGCAATCAGCGAGCGTTAATAGAGACCTTCTAGGCGTGGGTCCTACATAGGCAATCAGCGGGGGTAAATAGAGACCTTCTAGGCGTGGGTCCTACATAGGCAATCAGCGAGCGTTAATAGAGACCTTCTAGGCGTGGGTCCTACATAGGCAATCAGCGAGCGTAAATAGAGACCTTCTAGGCGTGGGTCCTACATAGGCAATCAGCGAGCGTAAATATAGACCTTCTAGGCGTGGGTCCTACATAGGCAATCAGCGGTCATAAATAGAGACATTCTAGGTGTGTTTCCTACATAGGCAATCAGCGAGCGTTAATAGAGACCTTCTAGGCATGGGTCCTACATAGGCAATCAGCGAGCGTAAATAGAGACCTTCTAGGCGTGGGTCCTACATCGGCAATCAGCGAGCGTAAATAGAGACCTTCTAGGCGTGGGTCCTACATAGGCAATCAGCGAGCGTAAATAGAGACCTTCTAGGCGTGGGTCCTACATAGGCAATCAGCGAGCGTAAATAGAGACCTTCTAGGCGTGGGTCCTACATCGGCAATCAGCGGTCATAAATAGAGACCTTCTAGGTGTGTTTCCTACATAGTCAATCAGCGAGCGTTAATAGAGACCTTCTAGGCGTGGGTCCTACATAGACAATCAGCGAGCGTAAATAGAGACCTTCTAGGTGTGTTTCCTACATAGTCAATCAGCGAGCGTACATAGAGACCTTTTCGGCGTGGGTCCTACATAGGCGATCAGCGAGCGTTAATAGAGACCTTCTAGGCGTGGGTCCTACATAGGCAATCAGCGAGCGTAAATAGAGACATTCTAGGCGTGGGTCCTACATAGGCACTCAGCGAGCGTAAATATAGACCTTCTAGGCGTGGGTCCTACATAGGCAATCAGCGGTCATAAATAGAGACATTCTAGGTGTGTTTCCTACATAGGCAATCAGCGAACTTTAATAGAGACCTTCTAGGCATGGGTCCTACATAGGCAATCAGCGAGCGTAAATAGAGACCTTCTAGGCGTGGGTCCTACATAGGCAATCAGCGAGCGTTAATACAGACCTTCTAGGTGTGGGTCCTACATCGGCAATCAGCGAGCGTAAATAGAGACCTTCTAGGCGTGGGTCCTACATAGGCAATCAGCGAGCGTAAATAGAGACCTTCTAGGCGTGGGTCCTACATAGGCAATCAGCGAGCGTAAATATAGACCTTCTAGGCGTGGGTCCTACATAGGCAATCAGCGGTCATAAATAGAGACCTTCTAGGTGTGTTTCCTACATAGTCAATCAGCGAGCGTTAATAGAGACCTTCTAGGCGTGGGTCCTACATAGACAATCAGCGAGCGTAAATAGAGACCTTCTAGGTGTGTTTCCTACATAGTCAATCAGCGAGCGTACATAGAGACCTTTTCGGCGTGGGTCCTACATAGGCAATCAGCGAGCGTAAATAGAGACCTTCTAGGCGTGGGTCCTACATAGGCAATCAGCGAACGTTAATAGAGACCTTCTAGGCGTGGGTCCTACATAGGCAATCAGCGAGCGTAAATAGAGACCTTCTAGGCGTGGGTCCTACATAGGCAATCAGCGAGCGTACATAGAGACCTTCTAGGCGTGGGTCCTACATAGGCAATCAGCGAGCGTAAATATAGACCTTCTAGGCGTGGGTCCTACATAGGCAATCAGCGGTCATAAATAGAGACCTTCTACGTGTGTTTCCTACATAGGCAATCAGCGAGCGTAAATAGAGACCTTCTAGGTGTGGGTCCTACATAGGCAATCAGCGAGCGTAAATAGAGACCTTCTAGGCGTGGGTCCTACATAGGCAATCAGCGAACGTTAATAGAGACTTTCTAGGCGTGGGTCCTACATAGGCAATCAGCGAGCGTAAATAGAGACCTTCTAGGCGTGGGTCCTACATAGGCAATCAGCGAGCGTAAATAGAGACCTTCTAGGCGTGGGTCCTACATTGGCAATCAGCGAGCGTTAATAGAGACCTTCTAGGCGTGGGTCCTACATAGGCAATCAGCGAGCGTAAATAGAGACCTTCTAGGCGTGGGTCCTACATAGGCAATCAGCGAGCGTTAATATAGACCTTCTAGGCGTGGGTCCTACATAGGCAATCAGGGAGCGTAAATAGAGACCTTCTAGGCGTGGGTCCTACATAGGCAATCAGCGAGCGTTAATACAGACCTTCTAGGTGTGGGTCCTACATCGGCAATCAGCGAGCGTAAATAGAGACCTTCTAGGCGTGGGTCCTACATAGGCAATCAGCGAGCGTAAATAGAGACCTTCTAGGCGTGGGTCCTACATAGGCAATCAGCGAGCGTAAATATAGACCTTCTAGGCGTGGGTCCTACATAGGCAATCAGCGGTCATAAATAGAGACCTTCTAGGTGTGTTTCCTACATAGTCAATCAGCGAGCGTTAATAGAGACCTTCTAGGCGTGGGTCCTACATAGACAATCAGCGAGCGTAAATAGAGACCTTCTAGGTGTGTTTCCTACATAGTCAATCAGCGAGCGTACATAGAGACCTTTTCGGCGTGGGTCCTACATAGGCAATCAGCGAGCGTAAATAGAGACCTTCTAGGCGTGGGTCCTACATAGGCAATCAGCGAACGTTAATAGAGACCTTCTAGGCGTGGGTCCTACATAGGCAATCAGCGAGCGTAAATAGAGACCTTCTAGGCGTGGGTCCTACATAGGCAATCAGCGAGCGTACATAGAGACCTTCTAGGCGTGGGTCCTACATAGGCAATCAGCGAGCGTAAATATAGACCTTCTAGGCGTGGGTCCTACATAGGCAATCAGCGGTCATAAATAGAGACCTTCTACGTGTGTTTCCTACATAGGCAATCAGCGAGCGTAAATAGAGACCTTCTAGGTGTGGGTCCTACATAGGCAATCAGCGAGCGTAAATAGAGACCTTCTAGGCGTGGGTCCTACATAGGCAATCAGCGAACGTTAATAGAGACTTTCTAGGCGTGGGTCCTACATAGGCAATCAGCGAGCGTAAATAGAGACCTTCTAGGCGTGGGTCCTACATAGGCAATCAGCGAGCGTAAATAGAGACCTTCTAGGCGTGGGTCCTACATTGGCAATCAGCGAGCGTAAATAGAGACCTTCTAGGCGTGGGTCCTACATAGGCAATCAGCGAGCGTTAATAGAGACCTTCTAGGCGTGGGTCCTACATAGGCAATCAGCGAGCGTAAATAGAAACCTTCTAGGCGTGGGTCCTACATAGGCAATCAGCGAGCGTTAATATAGACCTTCTAGGCGTGGGTCCTACATAGGCAATCAGCGAGCGTAAATAGAGACCTTCTAGGTGTGGGTCCTACATAGGCAATCAGTGAGCATTAATAGAGACCTTCTAGGCGTGGGTCCTACATAGGCAATCAGCGAGCGTAAATAGAGACCTTCTAGGTGTGGGTCCTACATAGGCAATCGGTGAGCGTTAATATAGACCTTCTAGGCGTGAGTCCTACATAGGCAATCAGCGGTCATGAATAGATACCTTCTAGATGTGGACCTTACAACGGCAATCAGCAAGCGTACATAGAGACCTTCTAGATGTGGGCCTTACATCGGCAATCAGCAAGCGTACATAGAGACCTTCTAGATGTGGGCCTTACATCGGCAATCAGCAAGCGTAAATAGAGACCTTCTAGGTGTGGACCTTACATCGGCAATCAGCAAGCGTACACAGAGACCTTCTAGGTGTGGGCCTTACATCGGCTATCAGCAAGCGTACACAGAGGCCTTCTAGGTGTGGACCCTACATCGGCAATGAGCGCAAATAGGGATCTTCAAAATATGGGCCTTACATCGGCAGTCAGCGAGCTTAAATAGTGACCTTCTACGTGTGGACCCTACATCGACAATCAGTGATCATAGAGAGATCTTCTGCGTGTGGACCCTACATCTACAGTCAGCTTGCTTAAATAGAGACCTTCTAGGTGTGGGCCCTACATCGGCAATCAGCAAGCGTTAATAGAGACGTTACAGATGTGGGCCCTAAATCGGCAATCAGCGAGTATAAACAGAGATCTTCTAGGTGGGACCCCTGCATCAGCAATCACGGATCGAAAATACAGACCTTCTATGTAGGGACCCTACATCGAATCAGAGAGCGTTAATAGAGACCTTTTGGGTGTGGCCACTACATCGGCAATCAGCGAGCATCGGCAATCGTTTACCGACATTCGTCAGCTGTTTGCGAATCTCAGAGACTAATGAAGGATGAAACGTGCAAAATGGATACCTCCAAACTCTTGCAGGCAATAAACGTTGTGTCGAGATGTGAGGAACTTACCTCAAAAGTACGAAAACTCATAGCCATGGCATTTGGATGAATTCATTTCAGGGAATAGGATATGAATTACCTCTGTTTTGAAGCAGACATTATTCAAAATGATAAGGTGTAGTTAGATGATAGTAGACAGTCAATTTAAAACCCCTTTGAAAATGCACTAAAAGTTCACCAGTTCAAGGCTCCAATTCCATCCGTCCAAACGCAAGCGAGCGTCTAAAAAAAGTCTATTACAGGGAAAGAAATGCTGAAGAAAAACGTCCAAATTCACAAACAAGTCCATCTGCGCCATTGACCGTATCTCTGGCAATTCTCAATACAGTCTTTACCGGACATCGCGTGACTTTTCTCAGACTGAGACACCCCATCCACCACACTTCTTTCTCTCGCTTGCTCTTTATCTACCATTTGATAACAACACTAGAAATCCTTTGGGTGCCTTCCTTTACCGCTTCACTTTGCTGTACGGGATGTGATCACTTAAATGACGAAACTTCTTTCGAAATCCATTACTTCCCTGAATCCAGCTTTCAATGGAACTTGAACGTTGTTTTGTTGTAAATCTACAGAATGGGATGCTCCTTAGTGCTAGGATAAAGTTCAAGTATCAAAATAAAATAACGTTATGACAAAGATCACATAGTACAGATGTGAAGATAGAAAACTTGAACTTTTAAAATATTGATTATTTTACGTCACTCCATGGTTATTTCAAGTATACGGTGACGGCATTTGCTTGATGCAATGCATAGAAATTTATACCTTTGCAACGAACCAACCCGTAGGAGTGAGAGATCTTTTGCGTGCCACGCCTACCGTGACACGGGACCTCTGTTTTTACTGTCTCGTCCGAAAGACAGAACACCGGTGTGCCCAGGGCGGGACCTGTGGGTCACGAGCCGATTTAAAATTAGTTACATCTATCGATGGTTGTTGAAGGTTAAATCGCTAAATATGTTAAACATTCCGATATACACACTACACAGTCAATCCATAGAACCATAGAGGGATATATTGCATCTAAACGTGAAAGTTGGGTGTCTTAGTTTTCTCTGTCTCTGAAAGACTGGGAGGCAAACGGATTCCAAACAGAGTCCCATGGGATTCGGACACAGTACCATTCGTTTCTCCGCTATTCTGCCATTCTGACAAGCAAAACAAATCACACTGACAGAAGCTAGTATTTCTTTCTTTCTTTTCTTTTTTTAATTTTTTTTTGGGGGGGGGGGGGGATAAGTTAACAATTTATTAATTGAGAACCGAAGACCTCCACTGATAAATCACACCGACATACCGACATATCCTACGCGAGTAATAAATCACAATAAAAACAAGGGGGTGTTAACATGCCAACAAATACTGCCCATAGTATGGATTTTTTTTTGTTAAGTAGTCGGAGTCGCAGGACAAGATTTAAAAGAACTCTTAACTAAGGGTCATGGAGTTCATAGACGTTGGTTTACATATCTACTGGGTTTTATGCTGTGTGTAACCCTTTTTCCGGTTTATTGCGACATAGTAAGAGTTTACAAACCTCTTTTAAAATTTAAGGCTCAATCCGGGAAATCAAATCCTCAAGCCAGGCGATTTCTCACTACACTTCAACCTCCCCCTTAAAGACCTTAGTTAAAATTTATGATGTAATTACATGTATACTATGATCTTTGCCACTGATATTTAAACAATGTATAATGCAGTAAAATTTAAAACAGGTAAACTGACCTAAAGTATCAATAATTTATTACGGAATGTAAATACATCTCATTGTTGTGAATACGTGAGTTGTATTATATATGTGTAATCTTAAACATAACTGCACTATATATCCTTACACTATCATACAATATATCATATTATATATCATATCATATATCATATATTATAAATTATGTTATGTGGTCACAAATCAAACAAAATTTATCTAGATATGGATGAACTTCCACATTGATTACATACATTGGTTTCTAGATAATAAGTCATACACAATCAGTATAAATAACCCAAATGCAATGCCTGCAGTAAATCATGCCTGTCTAATATATCACGTGACCACATTGAGAAACTTCTATAATTTCCTGAATGTTAACAATATATCATATACTCTGTAATTGATCCGTATTATATCGGATTTCAGATAATATATTATATGTTATTGTAAATAGTTTTAGAATACAGACATGTCACCGCTGTTGTCTTTCTACGGCCAAGCTAACACTGGAGTTCAGCATTAAGTAATTTCAAAATCAAGATTACTTATGATTTGTGTTTTAACCACAGTTTATGCAATAATCATACCAGCTTTCAATTGTTGTATAATATGATTTGAGGGAGGGGCGTTAAGTTTTCATATGATAAAAGAAAATACAAAAATGTGGATAAAATACAAAAATCATAAAACACCAACTCTAATCTAAAAATTACATTAACAACATGCAGATCGTGAATTGAGGCTTGTGGAATGTTCTGAAGTACAGCAAACCTGTTTAAAGCGACCACTAAAGGGAAGGTGTAAAAAGTGGTCACTAAAGGCAGATGGCCCCTTATACAGGATGATTATGTATAGACAAATAGTAGAAAGGGACACACAGAGAGGTGGTTATTAGAGACAGGTGATTGCTAAATAAAGGTGATTTTTAAAGCAGGTTTGACTACAATATTATACGAATGCACTATGTGTACTTATTTTTACACGGCCATATTTAAGCATAGGGAGGTGAAAGTAAAGATTTGTGACGTCAGCATCACGGATTACTAGTGTCATATATTACATATGACACTAGGATTTGAGTCTGCCTCTAACTCGAGTCTTTCAAAATATAAGGCGAACTCGTGAGCGCACCTTAATAAGCGCAAACTCAGCGAAAAGTGTAGCAAAAGTGCTACAAAGCTTGCATCTCACAGTAATGCAATACGAGGTGACAATTACAATAATAAAATAATAATCCTTTGTTTGTTTGTTAAGGTTTTCCCCTGTTTTTGTCATTGTTCTACGTCACATAATCATTATTTGTGTTGTCTAGAAATTTAGACCTATTCCCATGGACCAAACTGGATCAATGAAGGGTCTTTTATATACCAACGGGACCTCGGATTTTTTTCTGTCTGATTCAAAAGACAGGCCTTCGACAGACCACGGGTAGAACTTTAACTCGGAACCTCTCGGTCACGAGCCACAGATAGGACCTCCATTCGGAAACTCTCGGTCACGAGCCACAGGTAGGACTTCAACTCGGAAACTCTCGACCTGAGCCACAAGTAGGACTTCAACTCGGAACCTCTTGGCTAGGACTTAAACTCGGAACCTCTCGGCCATGAGCTGCAGGTAGGACAAGAATTCGTAACCTCTCAGCCTCGAGCCAAGCATGCTACCATCCAAACTACGTCGGGTAGTATTTCGAAGTACTTACAGAATATGTCGACAATGTTTTGGATAACGTATGGCTATGATAAATCTATTTCACCTTGATTATTCAAGACAGTCATTTCCAAGAAAGGAAAGTTAAAGAAGGTGTGGAGGTAAAAGGGATGTGTACGAGAAAGTAGAAAGGGGGGGGGGTGTCATTAGCGCAGAATGAGACTAGTGGAGAAGGTGATAGTATATGTAACGAGGGTTAAGTTCATCCCTTTCTACCGAGTCTACATGATTTTTCTTTGGATATCTGAATCTTTGTGAATCGGGTGTAGAGTCAACAGGATGTTCAGTGTTCAGGCCGATATACCCAGCAACACGCACTCCAATTTCTCTCATGGATGACAATACTATTTTCAATCATCTCTTCGCGCCCTTTTACACAATATGACATGTCACAAACTGATGCGTTAAGTTTTCGCGCCTTGACTTTACACATTTTAGCATGCATTCCTTCCCAAACTGACACATTCACGGATAATCCTCAGGACCTTGATCTTTCACTGGATACACAATCACAGTCTCCTATATCATTTTGTTATTATTTTAAGCCGACCAGGAAGTGTTGGATCATTCGCGTTGTGACAGCCTTTTTTTCCCTGTGCAGAGTGGAAACATGACACTATGTTATGAAGAGTTCCTCTTCATTCCCGGTACACTCAACAGCGAGTAGGCATTGTACCCTGATTATATTGAAAGCTGTGAGAAATCAATCCTCTCGCATATCCGACTATTTAGGAGATGTTTCCGTGTATATCATAGACTCAAGTATGTGAAAGGCTTCAGGTCTTAAGGATACTGTGGTCTAGGGAGATAGAATGGCCGCACGTCTGATAGGCTTGAGGTCTTCAGGAGGCTTTGGGTCTGGGGAAGTAAAATGGCCGCACGTCTGATAGGCTTAAGGTCTTCAAACTGCTGTGGGTCTGGGGAGATAGAATGGCAGCACGTCTGATAGGTTTACGGTCTTCAGGATGCTTTGGGTCTGGGGAGATGGAATGGCCGCACGTCTGATAGGCTTAAGGTCTTCAGGATGCTTTGGGTCTGGGGAGGTAAAATGGCCGCACGTCTGATAGGCTTAAGGTCTTCAAACTGCTGTGAGTCTGGGGAGATAGAATGGCAGCACGTCTGATAGGTTTAAGGTCTTCAGGATGCTGTGGTCTGGGGAGATGGAATGGCAGCACGTCTGATAGGCTTAAGGTCTTCAGGATGCTGTGGTCTGGGGAGATGGAATGGCAGCACGTTTGATAGGCTTAAGGTCTTCATGTTGTTGTGGGTCTGGGGAGATAGAATGGGAGCACGTTTGATAGGCTTAAGGTCTTCATGTTGTTGTGGGTCTGGGGAGATAGAATGGGAGCAGATCTGATAGGCTTAAGGTCTTCAGGATGTGGTGGGTCTGGGAGATAGAATGGCAGCACGTTTGATAGGCTTAAGGTCTTCATGTTGTTGTGGGTCTGGGGAGATAGAATGGCAGCACGTTTGATAGGCTTAAGGTCTTCATGTTGTTGTGGGTCTGGGGAGATAGAATGGGAGCACGTTTGATAGGCTTAAGGTCTTCAGGATGTGGTGGGTCTGGGGAGATAGAATGGCAGCACGTTTGATAGGCTTAAGGTCTTCATGTTGTTGTGGGTCTGGGGAGATAGAATGGGAGCACGTTTGATAGGCTTAAGGTCTTCAGGATGTGGTGGGTCTGGTAGATAGAATGGGAGCACGTTTGATAGGCTTAAGGTCTTCATGTTGTTGTGGGTCTGGGGAGATAGAATGGAAGCATGTTTGATAGGCTTAAGGTCTTCATGTTGTTGTGGGTCTGGGGAGACAGAATGGTAGCATGTCTCCGGGAGTATTTGGGCTGTGTAACTGGGTCATAAATTTTTAACTACTCTCCAAGTACCCCAAAACCTTTAATACATTAGAGGGGACGGAACAAGAAGAATGGGACAGGCTTTAAATTTTTCCCTTTCTCATCTCCTATGCATTAAAGCTTTTCATGGGACCATTTCCTATTTTACCTGTTTAGTTTGTGTGACTTACTTACCGTCCGGGCCACCTAATTCCCCGTACCCGAAAATATCGCGATAACCGGAATAAATTTGTCGACATGAAAACAAAGATAATCAGAGCAACTTAGGTCTAACTAAAAATAACTTTACTTAATACATCGGCGAAGTAATCTATTAATTTTAATCAAGTTCAATTAGAATAGGGCATTTCATCTGGGAAAATTCAGGCAGGGCAGAGTAGGACAAAAAGTAGAACTCATGTGAGAGTGAAAAGTTTTGCCATACAAGGATAGAAATGTCATCACCAAATATGAAAAGGGTTCTGGCAGCATTCCTAATAGATATACCATTTGGATTTGGGGTTGGGAGGGGGAAGCTACATCTATATAAATTTCCCTTTAAAATTTTGCATTTGCCATGGTACTTTTATTCTATTACAAATTCTGCCCCAAAAAACCCCAAAACTGGTAGCATTGCTTACGACAAGAAGAACCTGACAGACATGTATAGGGTCTGAGGTGATAACGTCAGAAATATCCGTGATTTTAAGGGCAAACGGGATTAGTGCTCCAGACAGCAGTATGTATGTGTGTGTGATTGTGTGCACGTGTGTGTATCTTAGTTTTATAGCATTTTCATCATAACACAAGAATATATTATGAAACTTATGACATATAATCAAAATTTCCCGAAATATATTACATCAAAATTAAGTACAATGTATAAATATATTGTTAAATGGCATATGTATTCATATTTGACCATTATATAATTTTTAAGATGTAATAACATAATTTATAATTATCTTCCAAAATATACATATGTTTTAATAAACATAATCTACTTTTAAAAATTCATCTTCACAATACGCTAGGTTATATCTTAAAGAAACTTAAATATCCTCTATTTCAGTACAACGAGCTCAACTTGAATCACCCAAAAGAAATGAAAATGAAGTCTATAATCAAGCCAAAATGATCATAGGTATATTCCTACTGTCCGCGCCACTAACTCTGGAAACTGGAAAATCTGGATTTTCAGTTATTCATCTTCAGAATAATTTCAAAAAGGCAACACCATTCGATAGATCTTGTTTAGTCGTAACTTTTGGTGTATGCTATATGTTTGTATGAAGAAGCGTTCATATTCTATAGAAAAAAATCAATTTTAGATAGGGCGATTTTCATGTTAAATTTTGACGTGACGTCGCCAAGTTTCCCATAGACTCAATGTTAAACATCGGCGAAGTCACGTCAAAATTAACATAGAAAACGCCCTATCTAAAATGATTTTTCCCTATAAAATATGAATGCTTCTTCGTACAAAAATATACCATACACCAAAAGTTACGACTAAACAAGATCTGTCGATTGATATTAATTTTGTAAAACTATTTTAAAGATAAATAAGTGAAAATCCAGATTTTCCGGTTTACAAAGTGAGTGGCGCGGACAGTAACCCTATCTATAACACTATTAACAACACAAACTGTCCTAACGACTACCTGTGATAAAAGGTCACTGCTTATAAAGGTTGGTTTTAAAAATTTCTATTTTCTAGGTTTTCTTGCAAAAAAACCTTAATATAAAGGTCACCTCTGTATAAAGGTCACTTGTGTATAAAGGTCATCTCTATATAAAGGTCACTTATGTATGAGGCTCATCTTTGTATAAAGATTACCTCTGTATACATGTCACCTCTGAATAAAGGTCACCTCTGCATTAAGGTCACCGCTGTATAAAGGTCACAAATAAATCTTTCCTCTTGTGACCTTTATTTGAAGGTTTTTACAGCAAAGATATATGCCTCATTTTATACCCCCTTATCACTAGAATCATTCGAACAACTGCTTCTGCTATAGACATATAAAGTAAAAAAACCTATTTTTTTATTATTATATAGGTTTGACCACAAGTAACAAAAGTGAGAAATATTACAGGCCTATTACCAATGGTGGAAAAGATGTGAAAAAATAACAAAAAAACACAATAAACAAAAACAAAAAAAACTTCCGTAAAACAAAAAAAATTAAAGAACGAGAAAAAAAAAGCATACCAGAAACCTCCTACAAGATTGGCGCCAGACAAATTTATTCCTGTATGTCACGCAGCTTTGCAGACGACATAAAAATGAATTCACCCAGTGACCTTATTCAACATAAAAACATGGCGGCAGTGATAGACTCGTACTAGGACATCTGATGTCAGGTTTCCAGTGACACTTGAGGAGGATGCTGCATGCAGGAAATTTTAAGCACTGGATATATATCAGATGAAATCTCACAAAAATAACAACGAGCACTTTCTACTTCTCTTGACCTAATTCTGAAGTACTATACTGAGATACCCACTTATTGTAAATAAAACTGGTTATTAAATTACGTCCCTGTCTGAAAAATTATTAAAAACATACAATATCTCAAGCAACCGTCCAACACAATCGTTTTGTTTCTTATTCCTACTTTTGAATTTGAAAAAAAAATCACATAGTGGATCATACACATACTTGTGTGTACATAATTTTAATTGTTCTGACTTCATTAGCCACCAATAACAGCATAATATCTACATGGACAATGTTAGTCTTATTTGTCTATTTCAGGCTAGATACAAACTTTTTGAAAATCTCTTTGTCTGAACAATTGGAATTTTTATATATACACTTCAAAATTGAAATGAATTCCTACAATGGATGCAAATGTGCATTCAAAATTCAGACCAATCAGAGCATGTTTGTAAAACATATGCCCCCGATGTAGGCTTTACTCATGGCAGCAAAAAACCTTTCCCAAATCTAAAGTTCATGGGCCATAACACTTAAAAATATTACCAGTAGTGACCTTGCCTTTTGACATATTGATCCTCAAATTTATAGGCATTCTTTCCTTTTCATAAGATTTTAACTTATCTCTGTTTAAAGGAAATTGACCTGTAAATATGTGAAATAGGATCAAATTCTGATGAGCAGTTAATAATATATGATAATAGCCTGAAAACCAATAATTTCAATCTTTTCTATCAGGTGTGACCTTGACTTTTGACCTTTTGACCCCAAAATCAATTGGGTATCACCTCTTTTGATTAGTTAGCATATATCCATGTTTGATTTTAAAGGTACTTGAGTAATCATTCAGAAACTAATGATTACAGTCTATTTTTGTCAGCTGTGACCCTGACCTACGAAACTTTTGACCTCAAAATCAATAGTGTTTTTTCTCTCTTGATAAGTAAGCGTATAACAAAATTTGATTTGAATATGATGAAAACTACTTGAATTATCATCCGGAAACCAATAATTACAGTCTAATTTTGTCAGCTGTGACCGTGACCTTTGACTTTTTTACCCAGGCCGTGCAGTTTACTGACTCCCCTACCTGTTAACTCTCAGTAACACATAAGGGATGACAGTAAACTGTACATACTAGGAACATTCAAGCACAGGTGAGAGAGGTGACATTAATTACATATCAGGTGGTACAAATCTTATAAGAATTCAAATCAGCAAATAAACATTTATAGATATCAAGAAATAAGAATGGACACAAAGATTATAAAGTAACAAGAGTGTCATCTATGCCTTAGAGGCTAACCTGAGTACACGAGCAGATTTATATGTACAACAGATGTCTACAATACAAAGAAAAAAAAGTGCAACATCGTGTGCAGAGATGTATCAAGTACACATTAAAGTACAAGTTCTTACCACTAAGGTTAGAATGATGCCCAACATTAAGAGATATACATGAATGCTACAAAATCTTAACAATTATAAGCTTTTAACTTTGGGACAATAAGCATTTGTATCGACTCAGGCTCCAGAAAACAAAGTGCAACCAGGACCAAACAAAGAGGTAGGACCTCATGCAAAGGATATACAAAGAATTTCACTTCAATTCTTAAAGGGCTGAAATCTTTGCAGAATACTGAATTTCATCAAAAGGCAATAATTTGTGTAAAATGAGGTCAAATGGGGGAAAAGTTTAATTTTCTAAAATGGAAATGCCTCATGAATAATATTACATCCTGTTTAACAAGGAATGAATAAAAACTATTCATAAGATCTTGTTTTACAGCAATCTAAAATAGCGTAGTAAATCATTTCATCAAACCTAAACATTTGTCCCTCAGGTTCAACCTGGAAGTAGCATTTACAACATCTTTCGACAGTATTACAGAGAAAGGAGTGAGATTATTCTGTAGTGACATCAAAGGTAACTTCCTATTTTATCTTTTGAGCATGTGAAAATATTTGCCATTTTTTTCTCAGAAAGAGGCCACATAAACCCAATAATAATTTTCTTATCCTAAGCAGTGATTTTAAACAAAGTTACAGACTCACAAATGCTGTCTAAGCACTCAGTTAAAAATGCATGTATCAATGATGTCCATTTTATAGAATGAAAGCCAAGAAAAATGAGAAGTAAGGTGCTTAGCCGATTTCAGAAGAATTAACTAATTAGATTTGTTCTCCAAATAAACTTTGATAACCATATGTACTTTGTAGAATAAATACTAAGGAAGGAATTCATGAAGGATGTAACCATGGCAACAATTTACGGGGAATGTTTCATGCTTACAAATTTGTTCATTTTCAACTACATGACAAGTTAAATGAAAATATATAGTAACCAATGTAAAATCAATACTTGCAAACCGAGATGAAGAAATGGTTTTCTTTTATAGAAGTATTAAAATGAGAAACAAAAGGTAAAAAGGGACACAACTCCAGTTGTCTACACATGTAAGTACATATATATTAAACAACAAACAATTTTCAGTTGCCAAAACTGATTTGTAGTATGCAACACATTCTACAATCTATGTAAAAATATAAAAACAAATATCAGGTTAATAGTATGAAAAATTTGTCATGGCATTCATTTATAACCTAGGCACGTATATGGACTTAGGCTTGATAAATCCAACTGAAAACAACCCTTGATATCTTCCCCAATCAGTTGACCCTTAACATTTTTATTAAGAAACTCTCATCTATCAAGAAAATACTCTTGATACCATCCCCTATCAAAGACTGACCGACACTTTTGTAAGTATCCCTCAGCAATCAAGAAATATTTTTGGTACCTAAATTCTCCACAACCTCAGTTTTATCTAACCTGTGATATACTTTCTGAAATTTTGGAAAGGGAATTTCTATGTATTTTATCCATAATTTTCTAATGCAATGACTTTTCTCACTTTTGATACATTCCCTGCTTCATTTTGATATTAAACATCTGTCTGTAAAGTATCTATATGTCCTGGAACACCTTGAGTAGACCTTGGAGACATCTTTGGAGATGAACTTGATGTTCTTGGAAGTGACCTTGAAGCTTCTTGAGATGACCTTGGTGATGAGCTTGTTGATGCTCTTGGAAGCGATTTTGAAGTTCCTTGAGAAGACTTTGATGATGTTTTAGGTGAAGCTTTTGGTGAGGAATCACCCTCCACATCACCATAGTGATAGTCTGTGCACTTGTCCACATTTACATAGGTACTCTGAATGTTACTGCGATGCTGACCTTGCCTCATTTGCTGCTCCAGAATGGAAATCATATCCGTAATTTCTATCACAATTTCAGAAAATGGTGGGCGATCACTGGGATTGAACTGCCAGCACTTCGTCATCATCTTGTACCTAAATACACAATAAACTTTAATACAACAAATCTAAAACTTTAGTTTGTATGGCATAAATGAAATGAAAAATCATTCAAATGCCTTCAAATTACTAGTATGTGGACTATTAAATATACTTGAAATGTAAAGAGATGTTCAAGAATCAATTATTTTTTTTAACTTGAATCAATACAAGTGTTAATTTGAGTAGAGGCTGAATTGATATGGAGTATACACAAAAAAAGTAAGCCATCACTGATCAACTGTCATTTTTCTGTCATAATTCAAGTTATTAACTTCTTTGTGAATGTGACTGGCAATTATTTTGAGGGAAAAAAAAATTGTTTGTCAGTCTGAAATAGGATTGAATGTTTACTAAATTGGTAAATGTTTGATTAAACATATAATACATTATCAGTCTGACACAATACTTTCTTTCTAATACTGTACTGTGCTAATTTTGATTTCATATTTTACCGGTACAAGTGTGCTAACCAATTACAACTGGGCCAATACTGAGTACACAAAAATTCACAAAAACTAACTGCAACAATGCCTCGACATGAATAGCAGATATGTGCTAAATCAAGTCATTTTGACACCTGATGCATTGAGAATAGGGTCAAAGTGATTAACTCAGCGATTGTGGATGCATAACATATCACGTGTGATGTGTCACATAACGTTTTGTTTTATTTGTTTACTGTTTCACACTACAATTACTAAAGGCAAACATTGTGGCAACTCCTGCCCTGTATATACATAGGTGGAATAAGACAGATATACTGGTCAGGAAGATAAATCTGGATGTGTGGTATATCTGGACAATGGCTATTTTTGTTATTTCTTGATCATAATTTCAAGTACATGTAATTTTAACTGCACAACTTGAAAGAGTAACATAGTTTTAAGCTGTGTGCCAATGCACATTTAAAAATCTGTTCATTTAATATGATTTTAATAAAACATCTGGATTTAACTCGAGTCCAGTTATCTTCCCAATCAGTAAGTTAAAAAAAATTGTCAATAGCCAGCTCTACAATCACCAGTCATCAGATAAGAAGGATGACATAGGCTTAACATTAAAAGAGTAGAATGACTGTGACTCTGACCTGAGGTCCATCAATATGCTTCAAATAAAACTCTCTGTCTGTAATTATATCTAAGGCATGAGACCAGTGTCAATCAGTCAATCAAGTTCTCTCTCCGTCAAAATCTATCATTCGAATTAAAATTTGTGTTCTTGTTGCCATAGCAACAAGTATACTTACAAGTGATCTGGACAGAATGGAGGCTGAGGCATTCGTCTGTTTTTCTTGATAAATCTGAGGACGTCCCAGTTATCGACTTCAGGATATGGATTCACTCCCCTTGTCATAAGCTCCCAAAGAACTACACCATATGACCACTAAAATGGAGATCATTACAAGAGAAGATAAAGGACATCCATGTATACTACAACTGAGATAAAAAATTAGGGAGAGTACCTGCTGAAACTTCAAGAAAACCAGATTAAAGCACAGACCACTTTATAATAAACCCTGTCATATAATATGTGTATGCTTAATAGCACTAGGTAGGAGATAGCTAGATACAAAATCTGAAAGTCAACTGAACATTGACCTGGAATCACAAGGGATAATCCTGTCTCGATCGAGTTTGGACGAGCTTTAGCCATTCAGTCTTACTCGGTGTCACTGTGCATACTTGAACAATTAAAGACTAAATTGCACTATCTTAACTAATGTGCCAGCAAGATTCACTGCATATTCAAATGGAACAAATATCATATACATATATACATGGATAAACATTAATCAAACGGCCATATTGATATTACTTCATGTCCAATTTGTCACTGGATGGCAATACACAGACTTTTCTATATATATAGTGAATGTTTTAAGTTGCCAGTTTAAGTTACTAATATATGAAATCTGAATCATACCAAATATGAGAATGATTCAGATTACATAATACACAAACTGGCAAATTTGACACAAGCTGCAGAAAAGACTAATCAAAAGTGCAAGTTTACACAATAATGTAAAGAATATTATGGCCGTATTATCAAAATCGGTCCACGTTTTGCTGCTTACTGTAATTTAACACAGTAGAGCGAGTAAGTATGATTTCCAGTAGACATCACCATGGTAACTAGCACTGATTGAGCCGGCCTATACCTCAATGTGTTTGGTGCTTAGCACATTACAAAGAGGTCCAAATTCTGTGGCTTATCTGTGTCATGTATTTCATATGAGACAGTAAAAACTCGTCATGTCTGATAAAAGATCCCCTCACTGCTTTGGTTGGATCCATTGCAAAAGTATAAATTTCTGTGAATTGCATCAGGCAGATGCCATCACCATATCATTAAACAAGAATTAACAAAACAAAACATCTAGCTCTGATTCAGTAGATATATTTTTAAATATCAATTCCTCCTTTCTGAAATTAACTTCAAAGAAAGATAACTGTAGTTAAAATTAAACTAAGTACAATACTAATTTGCTCAGAAGTTTTGACCAAATTTGATCTCTCACCACATCAGACTTCGAACTGTATGTTCCTTTCTCCAGACTCTCTGGAGCCATCCACTTCACAGGAAGTTTGCTTTTTTTGTTATCGCTGCTGTAATAATCTCGTTCGTATATATCCCTTGACAGCCCAAAGTCTGCTACTGTCACATTGAAATCTTCATCTAACCTGTCGTCATAATACTCAGTGTAAGTTACAATACTCAGTGAAAGTCACAATACTCAGTGTATTAGTCACAATACTAAGTGTAAGTCACAATACTAAGTGTAAGTCACAATACTCAGTGTAACTCACAATACTATGTGTAAGTCATTATATTAAGTGTAAGTTACAATACTCAGAGTAAGTCACAATAATCAGAGTAACTTACAATCCTCTGTGTAAGTCACAATACTCATACTCTGTGTAAGTCACAATACTCAGTGTAAGTTACAATATTCTGTGTAAGTCACAATATTCTGAAAGTCACAATACCCTGTGTAAATCACAATACTCAGAGTAAATCACAATACTCAGAGTAAGTCACAATACTCAGTGTAAGTCACAATACTCAGAGTAAATCACAATACTCAGAGTAAGTCACAATACTCAGAGTAAGTCACAATACTCAGTGTAAGTCACAATATTCAGTGTAAGTCACCGTACTCCTAATTAACTAGGTTATTGTTAGTTTATTGTGACAGTCACACTATATAACAATCAAGACACAAAGAAAATCATAAAACAATTTCATCAAGACAATAGGAAACATTTCAAAAATGAAGGTGGGGGCTTGAATCATGTTTCTATTCGTATTGTAATATATAATCAATTTATAATCGACCAAAAAAGGAGGGCAGCACCCCCATTCCCTCTTCCCCAATTTCTATAGATCTGAACATATGTTTCCAAGACACAAATGCTCCCTTGGTGGTAGCAGCAAATTGCCTAAAAGAGGCAGAATTCATGAAAGTGTGATTAAAGAGTGGATGGAGATAAATACAGACATACAAACTCTATACACTAGGTCAAACAGAAAAAAACTAGGGTATAAAAACCTCTGTGCCCTTGAAACACAAATTATATATTTTGATTTTGGGTAAATATTTTTTGAAGAAGAGAATACTTGTAAAATACCACTGATTATATATAATAACAGCATATAAGAATGAAGAGCACCAAACATGACTAAATTTCTTGAACAAGTTTTATAATTGGTGATTTTCAAAGATTTTTCAGCATGCAGATAATAAACCAATAATACTTTGTATAATTCCATTCTTATCCTTACATTTTTAACACTTACATGCAGTTCCTAGCTGCAAGGTCACGATGAACAACCTTGAGATGTGATAAATATTCCATCCCCTTGGCAACATCGATTCCATACATAATCAGATCCTTTATGGTAGGATTCTGAACAAGAAAATTAATCGTAATCAGTCAAAACCCTAAAATTCTTAATACTTTAATACGAATACATTGTAAATGTTTTCTAATGCTTTTATAACGTTTTTAACAATGTTTCAGTCATATCTTGACATGGAAATAGAGATTGGTACCAAATTCTATAATATACTGGCACAATTTATAAGGAATTAAACAATGTTTCAGCTTGCACCAGCAAGTTAAGCACTTAACCATTACACCTGATGTTCAGTTCAGGCTCTGGAACATTACAAGTACAGCATTTAATCCCATCATATTAAGTGTGCACAGCAAGTCCAGTACTTAACCACTACAGATTCAGCTAGTATGTATGTTACAAATCAATTACAGTCTAAATACATATAAATTACAATGAAAAACACATACACTGTCTGTATCAGTTTGGGGGATTTAAAAGAGCATTTCAGACAATCTGCCGAGGGTTTGATGTCTATTAGTAGAAGCTGGTCAACATTTATCTGAATTGGCTTGACTACGGGTGACTTAGAGATTGATGGGAAGAGTTTTATTATGAAGCAATGCATCAGACTGAGTGATCTGTCTATCAGATGAGACAGTAAATACTGAGGTCCTATAAATATTGAGGTCCTGTAACACTGAGGTCCTAGCTGTAAATACAGAGGTCCAGTAATACTGAGGACCTGTAATACTGATCGAGGTTCTGTAAATACTGAGGTCCTGTAAATACCGAAATCCTGTAAATACTCATGCAAGTCCTGTGTTACCTTTTACATTAAAACTTCAGAGCCTCACTGCATGCCCTTGGCGGGTACGTTGCATAGGTCAAAATATCTATGCCATGTATCTGACAAACACCACCACTATAAGAGTAAGATGTGTTTGTAACACAATGATGCCCTACAAATTTGTCTACAGGCACCACAATGTGGGCCCTAATTAAAGAACATGACATTGTATGTAGCTTTTTGTATAAAATTTCACCATGTTTAAATACTGACCCTACCCAATCTCCAAAGTCCTTGGTCTGGGAATGCTTTCAAAATGTGAGAAAGTCCAAGATACACACACAACTATTGAATTTTGGTCAGTTTAGTGTTCAAGATAAAGAATGTATTGTATCTATCTTCAAGAGGGACGGAATTACATATAGACGGATGGACAATCAGATGGACATAAAAAAAGACAGACAAACAGACAGACAGACTGACAATACAAATGCCCCTATATTTTTCAAACAAGGGCATAAAAATCACATTGCATAAAACAACAAACAAATTCTTAATAAAACACCCTTACATTTTCCTCATTCCTGATATAGGAGAGAAGGTCCCCATGTTTCATGTACGGCAGTATAACTAGGGGCATCTCATCCATGCCGAAGCAGATACCAGTCAAGGTCAACACGTTGGGGTGATGGAAGTCCTTCATGCGTAACGCCTCATCGATAAACTGCTGTATGTCAATATCACGGGGATTGTTTTCTGTAAGAAATTATAAACGAAATGTTTCCAAAACAAACGGGCAATTATGTACCTTCTCAGTATCCCTGTGAGCCTTATTTTGCAAGCCAAAAGATATTTTGCAACTAATAAAAAAAGACAATTATTTAAATTTAGTTAATTAACCTGCATCTGACTTCGTACGATAAATTTCTGTGGTATATAACTATAATCTGGGTTTGCACTTACGATGAAGCGTTTTGACTGCGACGAGCGTCTCTCCTTTGGTGTCAGGAATGGTTACGAAGCCTTTATACACACATCCAAAATGACCTATCAATAACAGAAGTAAATGTTTCTACACAAATTATCTAAATACAGAACATGATTTTACACATGTTTAAATTTTTGAAGAATTATATTTTGTGATACAACCTTAAGATTTGTTTTTTCTTTTCAACCTACTGGACAGGTAGATATCATGACATTTTTTTACCTGCCAAGAATTACATCCAGGGCTAGCCACTCTCTATTGATTAATATATTAATTCATGACTAAATAACCCTCTTTTACTTCTGCCATTACGATTTCCCTCGGAGCTTCCTACTATATAAATGTCTATTACCTCTGCCAAGGATTTCCCCCCTTGCTAGCTACTCCCCACTGATTATATTGTAAGTTAACCCCTGGTACTATATATTATAACTGTCTTTTACCTCTGCAAAGGATTTCGCCGAGTGCTAGCCACTCTCCACTGATTACATTGTAAGTTAACCCCTGCCTACTATGTATTATAACTGTTTTTTACCTCTGCCAAGGATTTCGCCCAGAACTAGCCACTCTCCACTGATTACATTGTAAGTGAACCCCTGCCTACTATATACTATAACTCTTTTACCTCTGCCAAGGATTTTGCCCAGGGCTGGCCACTCCCCACTGATTACATTGTAAGTGAACCCCTGCCTACTATTATGTTATAACTGTCTTTTACCTCTGCCAAGGATTTTGCCCAGTGCTAGCCACTCCCCACTGATTACATTGTAAGTTACAGAACCCCTGCCTACTATATATCTTAACTGTCTTTTACCTCTGCCAAGGATTTCGCTCAGGGCTGGCCACTCCCCACTGATTACATTGTAAGTGAACTCCTGCCTACTATATACTATAACTGTCTTTTACCTCTGCCAAGGATTTTGCTCAGTGCTAGCCACTCCCTTTCTATTAGTAAGTTCGCATATCTTTGAGCACTAGCATCCCGTGCTAGCCACTCCCCACTGATTACATTGTAAGTTAACCCCTGCCTACTATATGACTGTCTTTTACCTCTGCCAAGTATTTCCCCTACAGCTAGCCACTCTCCATTGATTACATTGTATTAAGTTAACCCCTGCCTACTATACATTATAACTGTCTTTTACCTCTGCCAAGGATTTCGCCCAGTGCTAGCCACTCCCTTTCTATTAGTAAGTTGGCATCTTTGAGCACTAGTAATGTATCATCATCCAGCATGATCGGGGGAATCCCCCCGGCTGCACCATTTGCTCCACTCTCAGACAGACGCTGCTCCTGATATGCTGCAATCATATTAAATACCACTAAGGTAAGGGTAATATAATAGTCATATTTAAAAATATTACCAAGAATATGCACTATGGTAACAATAATATAATACTGGTATATGTCATTAAATAAAATGTCACGAAGATTATGTACGAAGGTAATGATAATATAATATTCATATAAAATATAATATTAAATATCACTAAGATAATGCACTAAGGTAACTGTAATATAATATTCATATATTGTAAATAATATTAAATAATAATATAAAATTCAAATATTTTAACTGGTGACTGACACATTTAATTGAAACATTTCTCTTTCCTTCTTCCTGGATTTTCATAATTAAATTGTTCATAATTTTCCTATTTACAGATCTAGATCTCACTCTTAGACTGACAAAAAAACAAAGAAAAAGAATCAAAATGTTTTATGATTTTAATTCATAGGAGTTTGTCACAGATTATGCTTATAAAAACAAAATTTTCTCAGTGACAGTACTTCAAATGACCTTGACCTCAAGATATCAAATCATTCAGTCTCTCAGCCAAAACCCAAAGGATTCAGAAAGTCCTTATAAGTGTTTACATGTAGATACATGTACCATAGCTAAGATTAACACTCACCATTTTCTCTATTCTGGAAATCAAACATTCTTTGTTGACCACCCGAGTCCAAACCTTGAAACTGAACTTCTTGACCAGCACGATATTCCACACCGTAGTCTAAATTCTTCTTACTGAAGCACGCCAAACCTCTCATCTTCATCAAGATGAGAAGTAAGATAATTCCTATGACGACCACAGCAATGATCACTCCCAATACGATGATTGTTACATTTCCCGAACTGACAGTTCCTATGTAAACCAGCTCACCAATGTCAAAGGTCAATCGACCTACCGTTACCTAGCAACAAGTAATCAATATAATAATAACTGATTCTTTGAATACAAAGGGTATGAAGAAAAATGTTTATACAGTTTGTTTTACATAAAACCAAAATTATTTCACTTACATTGTAATGGCTGCTGCTCTGCCTCTGATTCAATGCACCACAAATGAGATATTAAGGCAAAGGACCAACGTCCCAAATCAGCAAAAATATTATCTATGTACCGTGTCTATCATGATCATTAGATTTTACCGTCCCATCAAAAAAACAAGACAGAGACAAACTGTCCGCTTGTTCGACTCAATCCCAGAACCCCTCGGTTTTACAAACCATTAGTACCAACTGTTAGCTATCTGGTTCGAGCGACTTCTAATGACATAGAATGTATGATTAGGAGTCCTGACATTTCAAAGGAGCATAAAGACAAATATGAATAAATAAAGGCATTTGTAAGACACAATAATGCTCATGGCAGTACCAAAATGCTCATGGCAGTACCAAAATGCCCAAATAAGACAAATACTTGTAAGACAGCAAGACCAAGGGTTGATAATCTGTCGCACAGACTTACAGATGGGCAGACAGATAGAAACAACCTAATTTTACCACACCTGACTTTCCTAAGGCATTAAAAATATTTTGCTGTTTATCAGCATAGTATAGATTGCAGCAATTACCTATATACCACATAATATATGAAAACTCTGTTTCATTTTCTTACCTCCACTTTGCGTCTTGGCTCATTCTCACTGACAGGGTCTGGTCGGTTCATTGGTTTACAATATACCACTGTCTCCTTGACCAAGGTCACACTACAGCCAGAGTTTCCAATGACAATATATATGTCCTTATCTGTCACACCGAATTCAATGTTCTCTCCCTAAGGTAATCCATGACTTTGTATCAGTTTTATAATGGATTAGACAACTAGTTAAGATCTTAGAAAATATGTTACCACCAGAGACACAGATGACTTTTTGTTCTAATAAATCTGAGGTTCCTCATCAATACATATGTACAGACATACAGACAGACATAATGCAGGAAATTGTCCTTACTAATGTTGCTATGTTTTGTGTTTGATAATAAAAAACACTGATAGACAATATTTATTTTTGCTATAATTATTCATGTATCATCCTCATTATCATTAGTTGGTTAGTTGGTTGATTGGTGTTTTACGTCGCTTTCAACAATATTTCAGTAATATTGCGACATGGAAGCAGGAGGTTAACCAACCTCTTAAACATAGTGGTGCAACCCGGGAATCGAACCCGGATCGTCGGCGCCGCAAGCCAAGTGTTTAACCACTACACCACTTCTGCCCCTCATTATCATTAGAAACTTCAGCTTAGGTTAAAGCAAAACAACTAGAGTGTTTGTAAAACATATGCCCCTGTGTGGGCTTAATTCATAGCAGCAACAAAGCTACTCCCATATGTGTGCTTATTTCATAGCAGCAACAAAGCTTTCCTACATTATAAGTGTCATGAGCCATAACTCCTATAAATATTACCATTAGTGTAGTATTGCCTTCTGACATTGACCCTCAAACCTGTAGGCACCCTTCCCTTTTGATATAATTTAAATTATCTCTATTACATTAAAAGAATTTGACCTGTAAAATATGTGAAATATGATTAAATTCTCATGAGCAATTAATGATGTATACGAAAATATATGAAAAGGCAGAAACCAATACATGTACTTACTGTTTTTTCTATCAGATGTGACCTTGACATTTGTCCATTTGACCCCAAAATCAATAGGGTTCTTTGTCTGATTTATAAGTAAATATACATCCAGATTTCATTTCAATATAATGAAAGGTACTTGAGTAATCATCCAGAAACCAATAATAACAGTCTACATTTGTCAGCTGTGACCTTAACCTCTGACATTTTGACCCCAAAATCGACAGGGTTCTTTCTCTCTTGATTAGAAAGCATATATTCAAATTTGGTTTGAATATGTTGAAAAGTACTTGAGTTATCATCCTAAAACCAATGTATGACGGAAGGACAGAAGGAGGAAAGGAAGGAACTATGCACAAAGCAAACACTTGATGCCCCCCTGCTATACCCGGTGGGGGTGGGGGGGGGGGGGAAAACCACACATGTTGCCTGCTATTCAGTGTAACTCCTGCCATTAAGACAGAAAGATTGACATTGGACAATGGGATTCCTATTTGCCGTGTTACTTCACTAAAACTGGGATATTATGTTCGGTCTAATATAAAGTTACATGGCTTAGAAAAGGATTTAACTTCTTTAAATACTTACAGAAAATCTATCCAAAAATTTAAAAGAACACGTCTATAAAATCATTGGGCATATACATCCACTCTTTGCACTATCTTTTCACTAGTTCTAGAGCAACTAAATGACAAAGTGAATGCATATTTATATATATAAATCTATATATATATATAATTGGTACTTAATTAACAGCTATAGTTAAGATGTTAGAAAATATGCTATCATCCTAGACAGCTGTTCCTATTATTGCAATGCTAATTACAGTACTAACATATATATCTAGTAAGTCTTCTGTTTCCAGGAACTGCCGGACGTGACTGTTGCCGGAGAACTTGTTGAACTCCGGATCTGGGTAGTAGGTGAAGCGGGCAATACTAAATTTGTTCTCGTACAGCTTGCGGAGATACTGGATGTTGTCCATCTGGAACCAGATGGACACGATTTCTGGTTTGGCCGGGTTGATGGGATCTGGTATGGCCGACAGTATGTCTGGAGACGGACAGTACATTGTGCGACCATCTGCTGTGGCATTACAACTCTGAAATTACAAAAAAGCTTAAGGGTTGGTTGATTAACTTTGATTCGTGTTTTAATTACTTCTTTTTCAACAATTTTTCAGTTATATCAGGACATGGAAGCAGGAAGTAACCAACCTCTCAATCATAGTACATACTGGCCATGCATTCCGGGAATCGAACCCGGCAAAACAGCTGGCGTCATCGATGGCAAGTGTCAATGTATAGGATACATGATTTATGTTATTCCCAACTCCATAAATACTTTTTATGATAAATTTATTTAGGAATAAACTTGATATTGCATGACATGCACATTTTGTTGTTAGGTCAAATATTTTTCATTTAAACAGTGACAGCATCTGGATGACATGCATTATAAATACATTTCAACTACGTCTTATTTAACAAATCGACTCATTCGAAGCCACGAGAGATTTTTTATGTCAGCAAACATAATAATTCTACCGTGACACACTCAGGACCTCATGCAGTTTTTACTGTCTCAATGGAAAGACAGAACATGAATGAATCACTATCCTGACTTGAACTTAAAGTGTCACTCATTGCCCAGGCACACTGTTCTAAGATAGCAAATTATAAGTTTTATCATTTAGAAATAAGCAGAAAGAGATAACCTCAAAATAATACAAGATGTGTATGAGAAACATGTACTTACCTAAGTTTTGTAGCATATAATTAACTGACATACTCCCGACAGGTTGAGTCTATTATGTATAAATTATGTAACCGAGGTTCCAAAGGAATTTGAGCCTTAAATTATGAAATGTAAATACATACCCATGTTTGAAGAAGATCTTTATTGCTGATTCGTGCACCAATCTGAGGGTTGGCAATGATGTGTAGATTGGTACCAGTGATTGTTAGATTTATTGACCCACTGTAAACAATATAATTACATAAAGTGACTTGTAAAATTTAAAAATTTGCCAAATACAATAACAATGATGAATCTTAATGTCAGATTTCCTACGAAAAATACTTATCATTAAAACTGAAGATACACAGAGGTTCCCTTCATGAGATATCAATAACGATGATTTTCCATTTCACAGAAGGACAGATAAAATTCCCTGATCCAATCAGAGACTACATGTACTAATGGGATCCAATCAGAGACTACATGTACTAATGGGATCCAATCAGAGATTACATGTACTAATGGGATCCAATCAGAGACTACATGTACTAATGGGATCCAATCAGAGACTACATGTACTAATCCAATCAGAGACTACATGTACTAATGGGATCCAATCAGAGACTACATGTACTAATGGGATCCAATCAGAGACTAATGGGATCCAACCAGAGACTACTTGTACTAATCCAATCAGAGACTACATGTACTAATGGGATCCAATCAGAGATTACATGTACTAATGGGATCCAATCAGAGACTACATGTACTAATGGGATCCAATCAAAGACTACATGTACTAATCCAACCAGAGACTACATGCACTAATCCAATCAGAGACTACATGTACTAATGGGATCCAATCAGAGATTACATGTACTAATGGGATCCAATCAGAGACTACATGTACTAATGGGATCCAATCAGAGACTACATGTACTAATGGGATCCAATCAGAGACTACATGTACTAATCCAATCAGAGACTACATGTACTAATGGGATCCAATCAGAGACTACATGTACTAATGGGATCCAATCAGAGACTACATGTACTAATGGGATCCAATCAGAGACTAATGGGATCCAACCAGAGACTACATGTACTAATGGGATCCAATCAAAGACTACATGTACTGATGGGATCCAATCAGAGACTACATGTACTAATCCAATCAGAGACTACATGTACTAATGGGATCCAATCAGAGACTAATGGGATCCAATCAGAGATTACATGTACTAATGGGATCCAATCAGAGATTACATGTACTAATGGGATCCAACCAGAGACTACATGTACTAATGGGATCCAATCAAAGACTACATGTACTAATCCAATCAGAGACTACATGCACTAATCCAATCAGAGACTACATGTACTAATGGGATACAACCAGAGACTACATGTACTAATGGGATCCAACCAGAGACTACATGTACTAATGGGATCCAATCAAAGACTACATGTACTAATCCAACCAGAGACTACATGCACTAATCCAATCAGAGACTACATGTACTAATGGGATCCAACCAGAGACTACATGTACTAATGGGATCCAATCAAAGACTACATGTACTAATGGGATCCAATCAGAGACTACATGTACTAATCCAATCAGAGACTACATGTACTAATGGGATCCAACCAGAGACTATATGTACTAATGGGATCCAATCAGAGACTACATGTACTAATGGGATCTAATCAGAGACTACATGTACTAATGGGATCCAATCAGACACTACATGTACTAATGGGATCCAATCAGAGACTACATGTACTAATGGGATCCAATCAGAGACTACATGTACTAATGGGATCCAATCAGAGACTACATGTACTAATGGGATCCAACCTGAGACTACATGTACTAATGGGATCCAATCAGAGACTACATGTACTAATGGGATCCAATCAGACACTACATGTACTAATGGGATCCAACCAGAGACTAATGGGATCCAACCAGAGACTACATGTACTAATGGGATCCAATCAGGTGCTCTCTAGAATCAAATCTCAAATCAAGAATGTCTGACAGCAGAACATAAGATATTTAGTATATAAAAGAAATACACAACTTCAACACTTTATGATATAATTAAAGAGTACAGATATCTGGAAGAATTCATAAGGAGTAACAAATCTCTGTAATCAGGATAATAAGGAATACTATCATCTCTGGATGTATTAATAAGGAATACAGATCTCTGAATGGATTTATAAAGAGCACACTACCTCTGGATGGAGTTATAAGGAATACAGACCTCTGGATGGATTATAAGGAATACAGACCTCTGGATGGATTCATAAGGAATACAGACCTCTGAATGGATTTATAAGGAGTATACAGACCTCTGGATGGATTTATAAGGAATACAGACCTCTGGATGGATTCATAAGGAATACAGACCTCTGGATGGATTTATAAGGAGTGTGCAGTAATCTGCCGATGAATTCACAAGGAGTAACAAATCTCTGAATGAATTTATGAAGAGTACAAATCTCTGGATGGATTTTTTAGGAATACAGATTTATAAATGGATATACAAGGAGTACAGATCTCTGGATGAATTTAAAAGGGTTACAAACCTCTGGATGGATTTATGAAAAATACAATCATGTGGATGGATTTATAAGTACAGAATGTTTAATTAATTGAGCAATGCATTATAATCTCTATATGGATTTTTAAGGAGTACAGAACTCTGGATAGATTTAGGAATACATACCTCTGGATAGATTTTCGAGGGCTAATGTTAATGATGGTAGAATCCTTGTGGTATTCATATTGCTTCTGGCTACTGTAGCTTTGGCCATCAATCATCAGGGTTACATTTCCTGAGCTAACTACATCACTCTCTACTGCCCTTCTACGACGCTGTGCGGATGGTCCTCTCTGTGTTTTACATTTGATCAATGTGGATTGGAGGGGGCTGTAGTTTTATAATGGTAATTAATTATTATTATAACCTTTATGATTAAAAATCAATATTATCCTACATATAAATAATTACGGGAATATGTTACATAATACACCTTATTTGATTTTTTAATACTATTAGATACAGAGTTATCTCCACTTACTGGATGATATCACAGGCGACACCTGCCACAGTGACGCTGTGACGTGAGCCTATGTCTAGATTTTCTCCTTGAAGAGTCAGTAATGTACCACCAGACAAGGGACCTAATTTTGGAGTGAAGTCAGAGAGGAATGGAACCTGAAATAAATACACGCTAGCTTGAGAAATATGACAATGTTGGGAATAAAATCGGCTAATATACCATGGTTCATACAGTGCATTTCTGATAAACGCTTCACTCACTGAGGTATAACCCAGCTCTTAATGCTGGGGGAATAAAAACAATAGTATTAATCAAAACTAAACTTACAGACATTCCAAGGCTTTCCGAAAACTTTCAATGATATTCAGATATAAAGAGATGTGGATATCATGAATTATACAAACCTTATAGCTGAAGTTAAGCCCTGTGGCCACACCGTTGATTTTGTAACCAGCAGACGACTTGGAATCATCATAAACTTGAACAGAAATTTGTTCCGACTTGGCAACATCCGAGATGGGTGTTGTGCACGTCAAACTATGAAAAAAATATACATCATTCGAGAATTATGGAGCACTTTCAGCATCCCTAAATTTATCTCCTATAAGATACAAGTACTTAAGACCAGTTAAGACACAACCTAGCTTTATAAATAGATATGAAATATAAATAATGAGAGTAAAATGTTTTATGCCAAGACATACATTGTAAAGTGAAGGAATTTTACAATGCTCTCTGTTTATATCTTTTTGATCAACTGATCAACTGAGGCTGAAAATTCGTGAAACATCTTGGCACAGTGAATAAACATGTGAAATATTAAAGCCCTGTCTCTAATGGTTCTGAAGAGTTTAAGATTTTGTCTAAGTAGGTCAATCTTAAAGATTTTGATACATGATTGATGAAAGGTCTTGTCACCAGGAATACACACATGAAATGTTTACGCTCTACCTTTTACTGTTCATGAATTATGACCAAAGCTAAAGGTTAAACATCTGGTACCCAATGAAAAATCTTGACACAACGAATACACAACCAATCATTATGTATACAAATATGTATGTATAATTTTTACCCATTCAATTTTCTCACTACCCTTCATTACCCTTTCTCTAGTACACTCTTAAATGATTTAAACATATCACAGTTAAATGTATACTGTCTGCTTTCTTGTTTTTGTTCCTAAAAGTCATGTATGTTTTCCAGGAGATGGCTTATAAGATCATTATCTTGTTGCCAAATCCTGATAGTTTTTAATTGTTGATTGATTTATGTACATGAAATTAATAAATAATGTTTGAACCAATCATGTGAAATATTAATGACCTGTCTCTAATGGTTATGATCCAATTTAAAGTTTTTGTCTATGGATGACTAAAACGACATCAGGAGTATGACAATAGCTCTGTGGATATTCATCCCAGTGAGCTAAAAATAAATATAGCCCTATGTTAACATGAAATGTGGCTTACTTATTTGGGACCTGTTTCACTATACTACAAAGTTTGGCCCCTATCTTTATTGTGACTCTGCTAATTGAAGAAGATCCAAAGTTACGGCCCTCTACCACCAGCTCTGTTCCACCTGTTAGAGGACCTGCTTGAGGCCGCACCTACAAATATACAGGACCCTTAAATCAAGGTAGATTACCAATATTGAATGTTTCGTTTACATACCTGGCAGACTGCAGGTGTTGTTAGATACCTTGTTGATTACAGCTAGGTGCTGCTACATAATTATTAGATTACAGGTGTTGTTACACACCAGTAGATAAAGGCATAGTAATTACCTGGTAGATTACAGGTGTTATTACACACCTGGTAGATTACAGGTGTTATTACACACCTGGTAGATTACAGGTGTTGTTACACACCAGTAGATAAAGACATAGTAAAAGCCTGGTAGATTACAGGTGTTATTACACACCTGGTAGATTACAGGTGTTATTACACACCTGGTAGATTACAGGTGTTATTACACACCCTGGTAGATTACAGGTGTTATTACACACCTGGTAGATTACAGGTGTTATTACACACCTGGTAGATTACAGGTGTTATTACACACCCTGGTAGATTACAGGTGTTATTACACACCTGGTAGATTACAGGTGTTATTACACACCTGGTAGATTACAGGTGTTGTTACACACCAGTAGATAAAGGCATTGTAAAGAAAACCTGGTGGATTACAGGTGTTATTATACACCTGGTGGATTACAGGTGTTGTTATACAGCTGGTAGATTACAGGTGTTATTACATACTTGGTAGATTACAGGTGTTATTATACACCTGGTAGATTACAGGTTTTGTTACATACTAAGTAATTTAAAGGTGTTGTTACATATACCTGGCAGATTACAAGTGATGCTACACATGTGGTGTATTACAAGAGTTATTACATACATAGTAGATGCCATGTGTTGTTTGTAACACACCTGGTAGATTTACAGGAATTACATTACATATATCTGATAGAGACAATAACTGTTGTTAGATATCTGGTTAATAACAAGTGTAAAACGTAATATACCTGGTTAATTACAGGTGGACAGGTATCGTTGGACCACACAGCCAGTACACCACCTTCTGCAGTAGGTTTGACACACTCGCTCTGAAATGTACATCTATCAAGACACCATCCACACTGTAGTGGATCCCCCCCTGACACACAAACTTCACACGTCCTATGCATGGCACATGTCTTCAGAGGAACCTTATGAACCTAAAATGAAAAATGAACCATGGTTACAAAAAAAAACTAGGCTAACAATACTTATCAAGGTAACAATAGCTTCCAATGTAACAATAATTACCAAGGTAACAATAATCACCAAAGTAACAATAATCACCAAGGTAACAATAATCACCACAGTAACAATATACAATTTTTTGTTTTACATGACACCAACAACAGTTTTCACTTGAATGGTGTCATCATCTGCCTAATACATGGAAATTGAGTCCTATGCAACTTCTCCCACACAAAGCAGTGAGGGATCTTTAAAGTGTCATGTTAAAGTTGACATAAAGTACATCAGCAGTCAGGAGGTCTGACATGTTAACCTTGAAATAGAGTACCTCAGCAGTCAGGAGGTCTGACATATTAACCTTGAAATAGAGTACCTCAGCAGTCAGGAGGTCTGACATGTTTACCTTGAAATAGAGTACCTCAGCAGTCAGGAGGTCTGACATATTAACCTTGACATAGAGTACCTCAGCAGTCAGGAGGTCTGACATGTTAACCTTAAAATAGAGTACCTCAGCAGTCAGGAGGTCTGACATGTTAACCTTAAAATAGAGTACCTCAGCAGTCAGGAGGTCTGACATGTTAACCTTGACATAGAGTACCTCAGCAGTCAGGAGGTCTGACATGTTAACCTTGAAATAGAGTACCTCAGCAGTCAGGAGGTCTGACATGTTAACCTTGATATAGAATATCTTAGGAGGTCTGACGTTTAAAGCAATGACCTGGGAAATAAAGCACCAACTGTGGTGGCCCAGAGAGTAGCTTACTGCACCTGAATGTCATATCATATCATAACATCTGATTACATATTTCAAATAAAGTCTTGCCTGCTGACAGTAGATACATAATACCTTGTCAGCTGACAGCACATAAAGTGAGACATATAATATCTTGAAATTTGACTATCATCATAAAATACACTGTCAGTTGACAGTAGATATATATACCTTTTTGACTATATATACATCATAAAATACACTGTCAGTTGACAGTAGATATATATACTTTTTTGACTATATATACATCATAAAATACACTGTCAGTTGACAGTAAATATATATACCTTTTTGACTATATATACATCATAAAATACACTGTCAGTTGACAGTAGATATATATACTTTTTGACTATATATACATCATAAAATACACTGTAAGTTGACAGTAGATATATATACCTTTTTGACTATATATACATCATAAAATACACTGTCAGTTGACAGTAGATATATATACTTTTTTGACTATATATACATCATAAAATACACTGTCAGTTGACAGTAGATATATATACCTTTTTGACTATATATACATCATAAAATACACTGTCAGTTGACAGTAGATATATATACATTTTTGACTATATATACATCATAAAATACACTGTCAGCTGACAGTAGATATATATACCTTTTTACATGTAGTTAAATATCTACATCATTTATGTTACCTTGTCAGCTAACAGCATTTATGAATATACTGTCAGCAGGACCTATTATCAAATATCTTAAATTGTCAGTAGATACTTGACAGTTGATATACATAATTGTTGATGATATATAAAATTATGCTTGTGTGTTGACTATATATCATCTAAATAACTTGTCCGTTGTCAGTTAATGGTAGAAATAAATATTCATAATACTTTAAAAATGTTTGATAACCACATATGTATAACATATACTTAAATTCGGAAAATATATCTTGTCAGTTGACCACTGATGTCATAAAATACTTTGCGAATAAACAGCAGATGGTTGATATAAATAGTACATTGTTGGCCGACTATATCTATAGCATGATAATATACCTTGTCTGCTGATAGTAAATATATATTCTCTTTTTCCACATCGAGTTGAGAGTCAGACATGATGGGAATGGAAGAATCTTTCGTAACGTCATAAGTTAGAATCGGGAATTTAGTATGTCGGTCTGCAAACACCTTAAATAGAAACAAAACCAGAATTATTTTTGGCTATGACAGAAAAGCATCAGGACAAAATGCTTTCATTGTAACTCAGTGTCATTCCCAATTGGGTATTTTCATAGTGGAGTTATCTACCATTTGGTAGGTAACATAACTGTGATATAAACTGTGACTTAAATCAGCCGTATGGAAACCATAGTAAAATCACTAGCTGTGAGATAAGTCAGTTTTATGGAAACCATAGTAAAATCACTAGCTGTGAGATAAGTCAGTTTTATGGAAACCATAGTAAAATCACTAGCTGTGAGATAAGTCAGTTTTATGGAAACCATAGTAAAATCACTAGCTGTGAGATAAGTCAGTTTTATGGAAACCATAGTAAAATCACTAGTTGTGAGATAAGTCAGTTTTATGGAAACCATAGTAAAATCACTAGTTGTGAGGTAAGCCAGTTTTATGGAAACCATAGTAAAATCACTAGTTGTGAGGTAAGTCAGTTTAATGGAAACCATAGTAAAATCACTAGTTGTGAGGTAAGTCAGTTTTATGGAAACCATAGTAAAATCACTAGTTGTGAGATAAGTCAGTTTTATGGAAACCATAGTAAAATCACTAGTTGTGAGATAAGCCAGTTTTATGGAAACCATAGTAAAATCACTAGTTGTGAGATAAGTCAGTTTTATGGAAACCATAGTAAAATCACTAGTTGTGAGATAAGTCAGTTTTATGGAAACCATAGTAAAATCACTAGCTGTGAGATAAGTCAGTTTTATGGAAACCATAGTAAAACCACTAGTTGTGAGATAAGCCAATTTTATGGAAACCATAGTAAAATCACTAGCTGTGAGATAAGTCAGTTTTATGGAAACCATAGTAAAATCACTAGTTGTGAGATAAGTCAGTTTTATGGAAACCATAGTAAAATCACTAGCTGTGAGATAAGTCAGTTTTATGGAAACCATAGTAAAACCACTAGTTGTGAGATAAGCCAATTTTATGGAAACCATAGTAAAATCACTAGTTGTGAGGTAAGCCAGTTTTATGGAAACCATAGTAAAATCACTAGTTGTGAGGTAAGCCAGTTTTATGGAAACCATAGTAAAATCACTAGTTGTGAAGTAATTAAGCCAGTTTTATGGAAACCACAGTGCAACAACTGTTGAGGTAAACCAGTTTTATGAAACCATACTGTAGTAAAATCACTAGTTGTGAAGTAAGCCAGTTTTATGGAAACCATATATAGTAAAATAAACATGACTTAAACCAAATCAAATTTGTAAAGTCAATGTGTAAATTATTAAAATCACATCAATTAACTGATATACATTTACTATAACAAGTAAAAATATCATTACTATAAATACATATATATATAAAGATAAACTTCTTTTGAAAAATTCATTCACTGATATCTATAGTCAGATGAGTTTTAATTTTGAATGAAAGAATTGGACACAACATCCTATTTACTACTTGTAGTCTAGTCAATCTGCCACACAGTGATGCAGCCTTCATATAAAAAGAATTATGCCAAATAATGATACCTTGAGCATTTTGCCTTGCTGAGTTCCAAGAATTGCCACATGGGTACTTCTGTGATGAACGGCCTTGACCGTGGTGAGCAGGGTGTCCTTGACACTGTACAAAGCATTTAGAGAGTACAAATGCTTGTTAGACGTCACTAGATCCTGTATACCTATGTTACTACCAAGTCCACAAAAGGTAGTGCCCTGGTAAGAATCCTATCCAAAAAATATCAATTTAATACCTGCATCAATAGCTGATTAAAAACATGATATATATATATATATTACATAAATCTACCTTTGAATATATATTATGTTTTGTTGGATTCTAAATTGTGTTAAGAGACGCTATGATTATTCCACTTAAACACTCCAGTAGAAAGGGATCTGCCAGATGCGCTTGCACATGCATTTAGACCTGTGCAACAGACCCTCCCGAATCAGTGAAAGATCTGTCACATGCCATGTCTACCCTGGTATGGGTTTTACTTTCTCTTAAATTCCCAGCGAAAGATTGGACAACGGTGAGCCACCGGTACGTCTGTGGTCCAGGAACTCTCAGTCATGAGGCATTAGCACCCTATAGACTGAGAAATGCCGATAAGTCAAACACCCTATCGACCAAACAACGCCTACAAGCCAAGTACCCTGCCGAAAAAACAACGCCGACAAGCCAAGCATCCTACCGTCCAAACAACACTGGCAAGCCACGTACCCTACCGACCAAGCAACGCCTACAAGCCAAGTACTCTACCGACCAAGCAACGCCGACAATCCAAACAACCTACTGACCAAACAACGCCGACAAACCAAGTATCCTACCGTCCAAACAACGCCGACAAGACACGCGACCTACAGACTAAGCAATGCCGACAACATACAGACGGAACAACACCGACAAGCCAAGCATCTTACCGAACAAGCAACGCCGACAACAGACATCCTACAGACTGAGCAGTGCCGACAAGCCAAGCACTCTACCGACCAAACAACGCCGACATTCAACCACCCTCCACAACTAGCTACGCCGACACTCCAACCACCCTCTTAAATGTGCAATGTCGAGCACCCTACTAACTGACCTACGTCAAAAACCAAGCACCCCAATGACTGACCTACGCCGACAAGCCAAGCACCCTACCTACTGATCTACACCAACCATCATATCGAGTTACGCCGACAAGCCAAGCACCCTAAAGACTGAGCTACGCCAACCACCCTACCGACCAAACTATGCCGACAAGTCAAGCAAACTATCAACTGAGCTACGCAAACCAGCCAATCACCTTACCAACAGATCTACACCAACACGCTAATCACCCTACAGACTGAGCCACACCGACAAGCTAAACATCTTACCGACTGACCTACACCAACCAGCCGAGCACCATGCCGACTGAGCTACACCAACCAGCCCAGCACCATACCGACGGAGTTACGCCGACAAGCCAAGCACCCTACCGACTGAGTTACGCCGACAAGCCTTACACCCTACCGACTGAGTTACGCCGACAAGCCAAGCACCCTACCGACTGAACTACGCCGACAGGGCAAGCACCACACCGACAGACCTACGCCGAAAAGCCATGCACCTTACCGACTGAGTTACGCCGAAAAATCAAGCACCACACCGACTGATTTACGCCGACAAGCCAAGCACCATACCGACTGAGTTACGCCGACAAGCCAAGCACCATACCGACTGAACTACGCTGACAAGCCAAGCACCACAACGACTGAGCTACGCCGACAGGGCAAACACCCTACCGACTGAGTTACGCCGACAAGCCAAGCACCCTACGGACTGACCTACGCCAACAAGCAAAGAACCCTAAAAAAGAAGCTACGCCGACAAGCCAAGCACCCTTACGACTGACCTATGCTGACAAACCAAGTACTCTACCAAATTAGCTACGCCAACAAGCCCAGCACCCTTACGACTGACCTACGCCGGCATATTTCCAATTTTCAAAAGATTGAATGACTAACAGTAATTCCAGACAGACAAATTCATTCCAATAAGTCACAACTACCACACAGATGGACAAATTCATTCTGATATGTCACTAATGCTAGACAGACAGACAGATGGTTAAATTCATTCCTATATTTCACTACTACTGGACAGACAGACGGAAAATTTTATTTTAAAATGTCACTTCTACCAGAAAGAGAGACGGACAAATTTATTCCTATATGCCATTTTGCTCTGCAGGCAAGCCTCGTCATGATTTGATCAAACTGTTTGCAATCGGGGTGAGATTGCACTATCCCTCCCTCACGGGGTGCTGTATAAATCATAGACTATTAATTTTGTCCACAAATCTGTCTCAAGTAGAACAAATAGTAAATGTCTCAATATGAGTTAATTCATGAATAATTTTGATAAAAGTAAGAAAATATAGCTAGTCGTGTATTCCAGGCACAGGTCTAGAAATTGTGTCCCCCTCCCCCGAAAACTAACAACTAATTGTCGCTTAATCTCTAGGTGGGCCCAGACGCCGGTTCACTCCTCTGGATCCGTGCATGAATTCTACAGAGACTTCTGCACGAATGCTGGACTTGCCTATACGGATAAAGAATCAACACCAGTGTCACCACTGACAAACTTAGCTTCCGTAGAAGAGCATCGACTTACATCTCTACTGCTGCTCGTGACAACTGACAAACTAAGCTTCCGTAGAAAAGCATCGACTTACATCTCTATTGCAGCTCGTGACCACTGACAAACTTACCGGTAGCTTCCATAGAAAAGCATCGACTTACATCTCTACTGCAGCTCGTGACCACTGACAAACTTAGCTTCCACAGAAAAGTATTGACTTACATCTCTACCGCAGCTCGTGACCACTGACAAACTTAGCTTCCACAGAAAAGCATCGACTTACATCTCTACTGCAGCTCGTGACCACTGACAAACTTAGCTTCAATAGAAAAGCATTGACTTATATCTCTACTGCAGCTCGTGGCCACTGACAAACTTAGCTTCCATAGAAAAGCATTGACTTACATCTCTACTGCAGCTCGTGACCACTGACAAACTTAGCTTCCGTAGAAGAGCATCGACTTACATCTCTACTGCAGCTCGTGACCACTGACAAACTTAGCTTCCACAGAAAAGCATCGACTTACATCTCTACTGCAGCTCGTGACCACTGACAAACTTAGCTTCCATAGAAAAGCATCGACTTACATCTCTACTGCAGCTCGTGACCACTGACAAACTTAGCTTCAATAGAAAAGCATCGACTTACATCTCTACTGCAGCTCGTGACCACTGACAAACTTAGCTTCCGTAGAAGAGCATCGACTTACATCTCTACTGCAGCTCGTGGCCACGTTGATACTCTTGCCATACACCCACGCTACCCGTGTAGCTTGCCCAAGTTGAAAACAGTCCTGCTGCAGTTGATCAAATCTCATGATTAGTTCTTCCATGCTGTAAACGCAGAGCACTGACCCCTGTCGGGGATTCGGAGTCATGTCGGAGGAATTCAACCCTCTGCCAAATGTAACCAACAATTTATCGTCCAGTAGCAATGCATCCTCGCTTGGTTTCTTGCTAAGGTAAGCACTGAGAGCAAAATCGTAGTGTTGTCCGTCTTTGGTGCATTGCAGGGGAAATTCGGTATAAGATCTATATGCGTAGTCATTTTTGCAAATTTGAGATATTTTTGTTATAAATTTAACATTTGTTCCGTTACTGAGAGGGTCTTTCATTTGTACAGATATGAAATATATCTTGTCTTTATACTCAAATCCATATTTGTAGAGTGCACGAAAGCTCCCCTTAATTTTCTGGTCTACGTCAATGTATGAGTGAGTTCCGCTGACAGAGTCCATGAAATATCTATAGCTCATGTCCCGAGTATTTAACTGAAGTGTTGATATAGCAGCTGGTACATACTTTAAAGGTTTCCCAAAGGTTGCTATGGCAACGTAAAGTAGCAAGTCGCTGTTCATATTGTTCATCTCAGGAGCGGTACCAAAGAAAGCGGCCGCCGCATTCGTTACGGAGGGACTCAGGTAATTGGTTTGATGGGAGGCGGACAAGATCCGTTCTGTGGAAATGTTGCTAGACAAGCGCAGACTGCAAAGTCCGTTATTTGCTGTGCCACACACAAGCACAATTCCCGTGACGGAATTTATTTCTAAAACTCTGACGTCATTTCCTTCACTTTGTACGTCATAACAGGTGCTTGTTCCCGGTGCGCACGTGACATCCTCTACATCAGCTTTCAGACTGATGTTATTTTGCACACCCAAGTTCAGATCGAGTTGTAACAGTGTATTCCTCCCTCCCACAAAAAGTCTGTGGGTGTCTAAAGCTATTTTGGTCAATGGAGCGTTTGCTGTAGGTACATGGATTGTCATAGGCACCGATGATCCCCGGATGTTATGCAATACTCCATAAAGTATGCAAATGATATTTACTTTATACATAGTTACAGCAGTATCTAGAATTTGTCCAATGTGTTATCAACACCTCGACATCAGCAAGCGTTTTATAGGAATGGTCAAGTTGATACCAAACACGTGACACGTTAAATCATTCAGTCCATTGAAAATCACGTGATGTATGTCCAGTCCATAAAGTCATGTGACACAAATAACATCCGGAAGTAGAAAGTTGATCACGTGGTACATTGGGCTGGTTCGATCTTCACCCCATTGTCTATTATCTAAATGTGTGTAGTAGACTGACCTACAAGATAAAATAAACATTTAAATTAAATAAAGTATTAATGATATATAGACATTTGTCATCATTAAGAACATTAGAAACATGTCCATGTCAGTGGCGGATCCAGGATTTCCGAAAAAGTGAGGCGGGGCACATGTGAAAGTTACGTATTAGCTAAAATACTCAGCCATTTTGAGTGACATATCTGGAGTTTTACTGATAGTATTGGAAGTTTTCAACCTTATCATTTACATATGCCTTGTGAATTTTTGGTGAAAATCTTCTGAATCTGCTACTGCACAAGAAATCGCAGAAAATTGTTTGACCGCATTGACAATGATTGCTTTACATATGCCTTGTGAATTTTTGGTGAAAATCTTCTGAATCTGCTACTGCACAAGAAATCGCAGAAAATTGTTTGACCGCATTGACAATGATTGCTGCTTGACCGCATTGCTGCTTGAATTTTTTAAAACCACTTAAACGTAAAATATAGGTCGCTCTGACTTGGTACCAACTAGAATCAAAAATACTTGTAATGTCTTCTGACATGCAAAATGTAACTCTGTATCACTTCCCCTTGCTAGAAGTTTGCTTAATTCTGAATTTTAATCAAAATAGTGACGGTCGCACACACATTACCAATCTATTTGGCGGAGCTAAATACTGCAATCCGACTATGAATTACAAAAAAGTGACAGTATCAAATCACGCGACGTCGTGGATGAGCAGCGTGCAATGAATTCATTGAAAGCCATTATAGAATAGAGTATGCCATGTCTTTTACCAAATAAAATGATAAGACATACATGTTACATATGATTAATTTATCGATCGATCGATCGCTGGATTTATTAGCTGATTGACTGAATGATTGATCCCAAGTATGTACATCCATCCTTTTCCCGTTCATGCAGTATGTGTCGCATTGAAAAAATTCTGATTTAACATTCTGTTTGTGTACATGTGCTAGATGGGCCCGTTGGTCTAATCTTTTAAAGATCAACACACCTTAACTATGAAAAAATCCATATCTAAAATACGAAATATTTAAATATGGAATGATCCAAACCTAAAATACGAAATAATCCAACAACTGAAATAATAAAAGAAAAACAAAAAAGGGAATAATCCAAATCTAAATTTCGAAAAGTCCAAACCTTAAATACGAAATAATCCAACAACTGAAATAATCCAAAAACCCCCGAAAATATCCAAATCTAAATATGGAATAATCCAAACCTAAAATACGAAATAATCCAAATCTAAATATGGAATAATCCCAACCTAAAATACGAAATAATCCAATAACTGAAATAATCCAAAAACACCGAAAATATCCAAATCTAAATATGGAATAATCCAAACCTAAAATACGAAATAATCCAAATCTAAATATGGAATAATCCAAATCTAAAATACGAAATAATCCAAATCTAAATATGAAATTATCTAGAAATAATCCAAAGCTAAATATGGAATAATACAAAACTAAAATCTGAAATAATCCAAATCTAAAAAATGACATTATCCAGAACTGAATAAGAAATAATCCAAATCTAAAAAATGACATTATCCAGAACTGAATAAGAAATAATCCAAATGTATAATATGAAATAATCATTATTAAAATATGAAATGATTGAGACCATCCTCTATACGGACATATCCATACATCCATAAATCATAACAGTATACTCCTTCAAATCAAATTCACGACGACTGGGTATGCTCGTAGTGACACCTGCTCTATCAAGAGAAACGACCGGTATCAATCACAGGGAAGAGCACTTCATCGTCGACTGGTTACCTACGCCATTTTTATGACGTCGCATCACCGTTATTTGTGACGTAGGTCGATCCATCAAGGGAGATCACTTCATCACCGACTCATTACCCGCGCCACTTTGATGACGTCATATTACACGATCTTAATCGTGATCTGAGGTGAAATTAACATTCGACCAAATCTCAAAAACAGAAAAAAAATGTGTTAATATTATAAATCGGACACGATGATCATCTGGTGCGCGTTCAATATCTTAAGTGCTATCCTAGCAAAAATGATATGATGCTGATCTTTTATTGAATAAAAACAAAGCAACTAGTTACTCGTAAATGGCATCCCTCATATCTTCCCTATAGTAAATAAATGAAGATGGTAAAATTCAAAGCGGATAGTATTTGAAGTTATAATGAGAAGGCATATAAATTGTTATATCGCGACGGATGTAAATTTCCGGGAAGTTAAACCGTGTAAAAACATAAGGAACATGGTAAACATATTCGTTTCAAAAAGAATTGCATGACATTCATTTCGATACCACCCATGGCTATAACAATGATTATATCTTTTTATCCATTGTCATTTAAAAGCAGGCGTTGTCGGCCAGCCTGAGACACTGAGATATTCCTGCGTTGGATCACATCGTATCATTAATGGCGTTAGTTGTTGGCCATGAGAGGGCAGTTACTCCTGACGTTGGATTATATCTCGTCTGTGTCGGTTAATTGCGGGAGCTGTTGGCCATCAGGGGACAGTTACTCCCGACGTTGGATTATATCTCGTCTCTGTCGGTTAATTGCGGGAGCTGTTGGCAATCATGGAACAGTTACACCTGACGTTGGATTATATCTCTTCTGTGTCGGTTATTTGCGGGAGCTGTTGGCAATCAAGGGACAGTTACACCTGACGTTGGATTATATCTCGTCTGTGTCGGTTAATTGCGGGAGCTGTTGGCAATCAGGGGACAGTCACTTCTGACGTTGGATTATATCTCTTCTGTGTCGGTTAATTGCGGGAGCTGTTGGCAATCAGGGGACAGTTACACCTGACTTTGGATTATATCTCTTCTGTGTCGGTTATTTGCGGGAGCTGTTGGCAATCAGGGAACAGTTACTCCTGATGTTGGATTATATCTCTTCTGTGTCGGTTATTTGCGGGAGCTGTTGGCCATTACAGGACAGTTACTCCTGACGTTGGATTATCTCTCTTCTGTGTCGGTTATTTGCGGGTGCTGTTGGCCACCAGGGGACAGTTACTCCTGACGTTGGATGGATTATATCTCGTCTGTGTCGGTTAATTGCGGGAGCTGTTGGTCATCAGGGGACAGTTACTCCCGACGTTGGATTATATCTCGTCTGTGTCGGTTATTTGCGGGAGCTGTTGGCCATCTGGGGACAGTTACTCCTGACGTTGAACTATATCTCTTCTGTGTCGGTTATTTGCGGGAGTTGTTGGCCATCAGAGGACAGTTACTCCTGACGTTGGATTATCTCTCTTCTGTGTCGGTTATTTGTGGGAGTTGTTGGCCATCAAGGGACAGTTACTCCTGACAGTGTTCTCCATGATGACATCCAATAAGTTGCATACAATGGGCTTTGGATCTTGGTACCATTGGTTTATTTCCATCATACTCCATAAATGTAAAACCATCACTAGATAATGCATGACATTAGGGACCAGTTGTTCGAAACTTTAACCACTGGTGAAGCTAACCAGTGGTTAAAGTTTGAGAGAATTTATTTGATTTGTAAGATTTCTGTATAAAAAATCTAAATTACATTACATAACTTGTTCCTATGTTGCAAATCAGTACACAGACTATGACTTAAAGACTTCTTATTTCAAAGTATAGTCAAATGAAATTTAACCATTGGTTAGCTTAGTTTCGAACAATTGGCTCCGGGACGCCAAAGATGTTGAGGCTATACCTCCATTGTCCTTCTCCCCTCACATTTTCTCACCACTGCCCCGTCATCTTGGTTTCACTCTCCTCAAGTCCTGTTTTCAACAAACTATCTCGAAGGATTTTTTTTATTGTTATTATTATTTTTTTTTTTTTTGCCGTTTAATCTGTTATAAATATCTGATTTCGCATCAAAGGACATACCAACATACCTGATCTGACTAATTACTCCAGTTCGAATATGCCACGCCCACACACGCCCAGGGATGTCTACGGGTACACACCACGCCATCAAGTTCCCAATAAATCCTTCCGCGCGGTTTCCCGACATACGGCACACATTCTCTACTTCTCTTTATACCACACACACGGGATTCATACATAATACTTATTTAGACCAGCTAATACTGCGGGTTCCCTCACGTGCGTTGATCAGCCACTTGTACCGCCCGATTAGGAAAGATGTAGACATGCTCCTCTTGAGGGAACAATGAACTTTTTATTCCCTTTTCTTATATGCCACTCGACAATGTAGCGGACAAGACATTCCGCAGTCCTAACTACTCGGTTATTTCCGTTATCGAAGAGCATGGGAAATGCTAAGGAGTTCAGAATGGACATTCTTCTCCATGTGTTGATCACAATATACAAAGCATTAGGTATGACAAACAATTACATGTGTGCGAGTCCCTATTATTGACATCTCTTATGACTGTAAAAATACGGGTAATTCATTTATTGCATGATTTGTTTACTTAAAATAGACCTGAAAGTTTTAAGGAGGCTCCGTGTGTTAAAGCACAGACTGCTGAACACTATGTCAGATGTGTTTGAACGTAGCATAGCCAGGGATCACACTCGTCAGTCCTGTTAAAATGCTGAGTAGGACCGCAGTGTAACTCTTCCCTATCCTCCAGATCTACGTTCGAAGCTCCACCAGACGGCCGAATGAAGGTCTGTTCGTGTTACTGTAGGTATTTAATTTTGTCTAGAGGGGGTCCATCCCATGTATTTGTGTGTAAAATACTTATTTTACATTGAAAAATAAGAATTAATTTTCAATGAATTTCAGGGTAGATCAACCCGCCCTCACTGGTCCACCCCTCTGGATCCGCACATGGATATCCCGTGGTTTCTCCGGGTAACCTAGTACCCTCCAACATTTAACAATGGCTGCCACTATATAGGTAAAATAATCACAGTGTGACCAAATATCAATAAAAAAAACACTGAGCTAAGGTTAACGTGATCGACTCGAGAATGGAAAGTCATGGACTCGACCACCATCGACGACTGATACTGTTTGCTAGTATTTTATTTTCTATGAATGTCAAGGTTTAATGTAGGATTCATTTTTTTTTTATTATCACATGCACATAGGAAAGAGAAATGATGTGATCGGATGTCAGCGACTCCTGCTTGGCAAGCCACATCTGCCATGAATTTAAAAGTTACAGACGATACAAATATATTTTGGCTTTGCAGATTAAAGTTTAAATCAGTATCTGGTGTTGTTTTGATTACATCACATTTCTAATCAGACTTAGTAATACTTCCCGTGGGCATGTAAGTGCAAAATGTAGTCAGATGTACATGTACCGACAACTAACCTTCGCTCATCGATTTACTCACACTATTGCAAATCCAGGTTTATAATGAGAGAGGTACTGATCATACAAAGTATATGTGTGTGTGGGGGGTCTGTTTCTTTGGGGTTTTTTCTCTTTCCTTTTTGTTTTTTTTTTTCTTTGTTTTGTTGTTAATTTTTTGGGTGAGTGAGGGAGGGATTATGTTTAACTTCTTATGTGTTTGTAATAACTGTGTCTTGAAGAAGGGGCTGTTCACATCGACAGTTCGTTTATTGTTTTAGTGTCGTTGTCACTTTTTGTGCTGTTATATTTTACCTTAATTTTTGAAATGACTTGCATTGATATAGGGAACGTTTGTAATATTTTTCCTTTGATCTATATATATATATATATATATATATATCGGTCATTCCTATTTTTGACACTTACACTCTATGATCCCATCGTACTATCTACATTGTAGGACCAGGAGGTGAAAATATTATCCACTGTTATCTGTCTACACGGAATGGTACGCTTACGATCCTACTATATGTACATATATCATCAAAATTTGAAAAGGAAGAAACACAGCAAGTCCCATGGATGAATGTACCATAACTGAAAAATAGATTCCGAATCTTTAACTTTGCTATTAGAATCTTTATTCAGTTTCGTACCCATTCGAACATGTTGTCATGTCAGTGTTAAGGAAGAGCGCTTGGATTCCGGAGAAGACGATCCGGGTTCAATTCCTGGATTTACATCGCTTTAATGAAAGCGACATATATCACCAATCAATCAATCTTGGGCGTAAAACTCAGTCTTAATAAATGACTTACATGTTACTGATCTTATGCACCTGGAAGCCCACTAAATGACACTATACACACTATATTACTGCAGGCCTTCTCCTTCGATAAGACTTTTACCTCATGTAAGCAGGGTATTGTGTGACGTTCATTTATATCTATAAACCCCGTCTCTCTTCCTTCTTGCCATCTTTCATTACTTGTTTAATATCTCACAATATTCTCATATTTAGGCGAAGGAGCCTTAAAATTTCCATCAATATGAGAAAAATTCGTGTACGTTATCTACAATTAAATGCCTGCCCCTATATCATTCATTGTTAGTTGGGCAACAAAAATTGACACAACCAATCCACCTGTGAGCCAATGCAGTGTTTGTCAAACTCCCCCCCCCCCCCTTTTCACCCCACCCCTTTTGTGACCCAGCACCGTGCCCTTCTAGATGAATCACTGAACTATAATTAAAGGATATAGAACTTCCGACATCTGATTCACATTTTATGCGTCACATCAAACAAGGTAAAGATAAAAAAAATCAATATTTGAGTCGGAACTCATTTCAATAGAGACTCACTGCTCTATCTAATATTGCCGTACTACACATCATCTCCCAATCGTATCCCTACACTTCATATGCATTAAAGGAAGAGAAAGCTAAATGTAGAAATACACAATTATACAGGAAAGATGCATGGAATTACCTTTCTATGTCCACCTAAAAAAAATCGAGCATGGACCCAAATCTTATGTTGCTACCACCTCGTAGAATTTTCCGAGAAAGGAGGGGGATGGTTTCCAATTAAGTTGTGAAGTGTAAATATGCCAATTTTATACATATTTCACGTTTAAAATAAATCGTCAAGATAGTAATTTTGTCGAATTCCCGTGACAGACCCCTGTCCCGGTTCCCACCCCTGGATATGCGTGTATACATTTTGTTTGTACACTCAGTGGGGTTTTTTTTTATTATTATTTTTTAATTTCAAAGGAGTCGGTACCTTTTGATCTGGGATTACTTTGTCCCATTTGCATCCTGTTAAAAGATCAATGTTTGGGGTAAATTTAGACAAATTTTGGAGAAAATTAATGAAATTTCTACTGGGAAGGACCTGATATGACGAAAAACAAAACCGCTGACGCTCCTCGATATAATCCGTAATTGTGTTCCCATGTTATTCCCGCGATATGTTTCTTTATACAAGTTTTAGTATATGGACGCATCTAGCTGACATGGTACTGGCTGATGACCACAAGTCACCGACAGAGCACTGGCTACAATACCAGCAAAGCACTGGCTACAAAAACCTACTAACACAGGCTACAAAACAGATGAATGACAAAGCATCGTGCTGGGTTGGAACACAGTAACCTGACTGTAAAAGTAGTTGCTTATCTCAAGGATCTCCTATATGGTAGATATGGTCAGATAGGGATGGTTATGACTAGACAATGGTCACCTATGGTCATAGTCCGTTGAATGACAATGCGGACACTGGGGGTAATGCACTACTTCTAATACGGGCGACAGGACATTGCTCTGGGAGGATCAGGGTATATGTCGTTGCGTACAATGTACACCACTTCCTGATAATACCCTCAAACAATACCATAATCCTACCTTCAGGTGTTAAACTTACTACACTGACAACTGTCACATACACTGTAATACTGCTTTCACATGCCAGAACGATTTTGTTTATCAAAACCAAACAGAATGCAACTGAACTTGAGTGAAAAAACGAAACATTACACTTCAGACCAATAGGTGTCTTCTTCCGTTAAAGTGAATGACCGGAAATGGGGCATCATCGTGACTGAGTGGCTACCGAGGAAGGTTGGAATCTAAATCACGGGGTCACTACCCGAGACGTAAATTAAGCCTACATGTATCTCCAAAGCAGAGCTACAGTCCTAGCACTCCCTTTAATCTCTGCCAACTACTGAAAGTAGTCCCTAGTCAGAAGGCAGAAAATATAAACTGTTTTGTGTGTTTTGGGGAAAATGTCATCGTATTCAAGTTATCTGGGCGAAAATTTGACAATGAAGGATTCATTCAGAAATTACATGACGCGTTAGGTGCAAATGATAGTGTTATTGACAAACTTTATTATATTAGTACGCTGATTTGTACGCTGAGAAAATATAGTGCGGTATAAATTCCGGGCTGATTTTATGTAAAAGCCCGATTAAAACTCAATGTACCTTGGTAAATGCTTTAAATTTAACTAATAAAGCCACCGAAGACCAAGTCATACCGTTTAGAGGCAAAATCTGATTTTACAAGAATCTTGTAAAACCTGAGACGTTGGCAGAGGTGTGTGCGGATTGTAAAGGAACGACAACTCTGCTTTGGAGATTGAAATTAAACTGGAAGCAATGGTGATCTGAAGCAGATGCTATCAATACTTGAAGAGAAAAAATGTTGAAAGTGACCTAGTTGCTCTACAATTTCCAATTGATAACTTCTCTCCTTCTCCTAAGATGTCTAAGCAGTGCAGTCTTTTACAGCTAGTATAGGTTCCCAAAAGCTAGTGCAGTCTGCTGCAGCTTGTACTGTCATTAGTTTTCGAGCATCATTTTACATGTGTCAAATTGTCGCAACTAGCTCAAACTTGCATGACTTGTGCGGCCTGTTGCAGCTTGTGTCGTTTAGTCACAACTAGTTCTACCTGGCAAAGTCAGTAAAGCCTATGTGCCCCCTTTCGTCCTACACAAATAATGACTCTTTAATTGCTAATATCGTCTTATACTAGCACAGCCCTTCATAGCTATTACCGTCTTACACTAGCGCAGCCCTTCATTGCTATTACCGTCTTACACTAGCACAGCCCTTCATAGCTATTACCGTCTTACACTAGCGCAGCCCTTCATAACTATTACCGTCTTACACTAGCGCAGCCCTTCATAGCTATTACCGTCTTACACTAGCGCAGCCCTTCATAGCTATTACCGTCTTACACTAGCGCAGCCCTTCATAGCTATTACCGTCTTACACTAGCGCAGCCCTTCATAGCTATTACCGTCTTACACTAGCGCAGCCCTTCATAGCTATTACCGTCTTACACTAGCGCAGCCCTTCATAGCTATTACCGTCTTACACTAGCACAGCCCCTCATAGCTAGTACCGTCTTACACTAGCGCAGCCCTTCATAGCTATTACCGTCTTACACTAGCACAGCCCTTCATAGCTAGTACCGTCTTACACTAGCGCAGCCCTTCATAGCTATTACCGTCTTACACTAGCGCAGCCCTTCATAGCTATTACCGTCTTACACAAGCACAGCCCCTCATAGCTAGTACCGTCTTACACTAGCGCAGCCCTTCATAACTATTACCGTCTTACACTAGCACAGCCCCTCATAGCTAGTACCGTCTTACACGAGCGCAGCCCTTCATAGCTATTACCGTCCTACACTAGCGCAGCCCTTCATAACTATTACCGTCTTACACTAGCGCAGCCCTTCATAGCTATTACCGTCTTACACTAGCGCAGCCCTTCATAACTATTACCGTAGCTCCTAATAGCTACTACCGCCTTACTATAGCACAGCCCCTCATAGCTAGCACCGTCTTACACTAGCGCAGCCCTTCATAGTTACTTACCGTCTTCCGCTATCGAAACCCTTCACAGCTATTACCGTCTTACACAAGTGCAGCCTCTCATAGCTAGTACCGTCTTACACAAGCGCAGCCTCTCATAGCTATTGCCGTATTACACAAGCGCAGCCTCTCATAGCTATTGCCGTATTACACTATCACAGCCCTTCATAGCTATTACTGTCTTCCGCTAGCGTAGCTATAGCCCTTCATAGCTATTACCGTCTAACATGAGCACAGCCTTACTGCCTTACACTAGTGTAGCCCTCTATAGCTACATGTAGTACCGTCATACACTAGTGTAGCCCTTCATAGATATTGCCGTATTACATTAGCACAACACCTCATAGCTATTATTGTCTTCCGCTAGCGTAGCCTTTCGGTACTTCTTCGTTTTTTATCCTTCATAACTACATGTATTACTGTCTTACACTAGCGCAACCCTTCATAGCTATTAACGTCTTACACTAGTAGTGTAGTCCTTCATAGCTATTTCTGTATTACATTAGCACAGCCCCTTATAGCCACTACCGAAGCCGGTGTGGCCTAGTGGATAAGGTGCTCGGCTCCTGATCGAGAGGTCCTGGGTTCGACTCCTGCTTTGAAAGCACCGGTGTTCTATCTTTCGGATGAAACAGTAAAAACCGAGGTACCGTGTCACGGTAGGCGTGGCACGTAAAAGATCCCTCACTGCTTCGGGTGAGTCCGTTGTGTCAAAATTTGCATGCAATGCATCAGGCAGACGCCGTCACCATATACGTGAAATAATCGAGGAGTGACGTAAAACAATAATCAATCAATCATAGCCATGACCGTTTTACACTAGTGCAGCCCTTTATTGCTAGCACAGTCGCAATATATTTGAAAAGTACTAAACAACTGATGACTATATACAAGTAGATAAAAATGAATATCTTACTGCATAGTACTCACGGGTAGCCTAGCAAAGGCTAGCACAGCATGATCTCGGTGATACTATCATGAGACGCAATATGGAGAACAATGGGTGCGAAATGTCAGATTTAATGATGAAGTCGTCTGCATCAGAATGCCGTTAATGGCCGTGGTAATTATCTTACATTATAGCTGGTAAAGTGAGGACCTGACGATAGAAGTATATAAAATCGTTGAGAAGGGTGAGGGGCAGTTACTGAATAATGAGAGCGACTGAATTCTAACAGAGTGATCGTATCTCTCTCTCTCTCTCTCTGATTGAATGAAACAATACAATACGTATGTGAGGAAAGAAAGCAGCAGCTCGCACCTGTTACCTCACACATATACATACATGTACTTAAAAAAGTGTTCTCTTGAGGTTAACGACCCCAGCATATCGTCAATATCCAGGAGGAGGTCGAGGACATAGAAATTAAGCCCCCCCCCCCCCCCAGTTTTCCCTCCTCAACGCTCGACGTTGCTGCCACTACCTCGTTCTACTCAGTTTCAATTGCATGTTGTTTGTCGTTCTACCTCATTTCAACATTTTATTTTTTTTCATTGTGTCTGGTGCAGAATTTTGACATAAAAATGGCACAAGGAATGCTCGGATTCATCAGCATACTAGCCCCCCTGCAGTACCGGTAGCAGCCAGTAGGGGACTGGCCTAATTCTAAAGACTAGCTGCTATGTCTCATTGTGAATTTATGATTAACTCTGGACATTATAAAGGGCAAAGCTTCACTATTTGTAGAATAATACCATCCCAAAAAAGCTAATCACCTAATGGCTGCATAATCAGGTGATTGTTCCAAAATTACAGTTAAGTATTTTAATGAACGAGAACTTTGGAAATTAACACTTTGATTTTCAATAAAACTAAGAAATTACATCATAGAAAAATTGTTACTATGGAAACTGAATATTTGAAAAGATGACTGAAGAAGATGATTATATACAAGCAATGTATTTTTAAAAGACTTGATACAAGTTAATGAATACCTCAATATGTTCCATTTGTTACAAAGGGTGACAACTCCATGTATGCTAATGCCCTTGGGTAAAATTTACTAACAACTGCACAAATAAATGATTGTAATACTACAATTGATTTATTACGACATCAGTTCTAAAATATAGTTTACAGAAACTGACCTCAAAAATGTATGTATAGTAAGTAATCCAGTCTGCCTAAGACTGAAGTCCACACACCAGAGACAGGAAGGGGGGAAGGTGCAAGGGTTGCAACGATCCCCTTGATCAAAACCTTTACCAAGAAAAAAGGTCATTTTTGACCATTTTTTTAGGGCTGCAGCCCCATTTTCCTGACTGTATAATGCAAAACATTAGTCATGGGAGCTAGGCTGCAACCCACACACCCCCTTTTCAAAAATTTCAATATCCACCTATATGTACACCATTTACATGAATAACTACATGTATGATGGAAGCCATCAAACAGTGATCATTTTTCATTACACAACTTCATTGATTTAGACCACATGATTAAAAATTTGTTGAATTAAAGTGCAAATTATTACATTTAAAAAATCAAGTACATATGTATCCTTTTTTATTCATTCATTTAGCTATTTATTTTTTACTTTATTTTTATATATATTTTACTCACTCATTTTATTTATTACATTTTTATGTTTTATTATTTTCATCTATCCTTTTTTTTTCTTTCTTATAAACTGGCCCAAAATTGTAATACCTAGAAATTAAAGGCCCAAGTACAAATAATGCAAAACGGACTTAAAACTTTTGTGAAACTTAATTTTAAAGATCAAACCTGGATTTAATTCTTAGCGGGAAAGTAGATAAAATAAATTAATGACCTTCATTCATTCTTGAATTAGATCTTAACAGCATGAAAATCAATTCTCATATTGAAAGAAAATTGATCAAGGCATATTTATGTACTCATGTTAATGGAGAAACCAACAGAAAAGTAAATGAGATTGAAGCACTAATGTTCTCAGTAGAATTTAACAATTTTGGATCCACAATTTTAAAAAGACTTATAGTCAGCACTTGAAATGCACATTGGCTTTCCATAAAAATATAAATTTTATAAAATGTATACATCATGATCAACACCTTCTACCCGAAGGAACTTTTCGGGAGCATACAGTCTTTTTGCATACATGACGAACATCATTCCTGTGATTGTTGATTATTGTGAGTCGTGCTATAAATTCTCAATGTATGTAAGTAGGTAGGTAGTTATATAGGTTGATTTGTTGGTAGGTACACATGTAGGTTGGTATGCATGCCTGGGTGTGTATGTAGATGTATGTATGTATTTATATTCATAAATAAGTTTATGTATATGAGTGTGTGTATGTTCGTGTAAGTAAATGTTAATATGTATAGATTTATATACAAGTTAAAGTATGTGTGTGGGGAACATTGCTTATGTGTGAGGGAGTATGATATGGTGTGTGAGCATATATACCATGTACTGTATTCCATATATATGCCATGTAAAAAGGTAACTTGTAAACTGAAGACGTAGAAGGCCCTGAGGAAGAAAAGCTGTAGCTTATCTGGTTACCTTCTTTAAATAAAGTATTTATTATTATTATTATTATTATCATTATTATCTCTTAATTAAGGTCTTCCTCCCTACAGTCATGAGAAACAAACCCTCGTTCGTTTTTACACGGTATCCTGTCCCCTCCCCCATCACACATACATACACTCATGCAACACACATACATCTCACATACCTTAGTTCTGGGGGCTGTGGTCCGCTCTACATGTAACAGCTGTACATAATGAAGAATCCCGGAAATGTGCTCATTCACTTTTCTCGTAAATAATTTACTTAATTTCCACGAGCATGTTATCACCATAAGTAAACAAAGATCCACTGCAGAGGAAATGAATTAAACACGACCTATATCACGATAAAAGTAATTTGTGCGATGTGTAAGAGAGAAATGATTCATATCAACATACCTGTCGTAATGCTAACAACTTTCATTTTCAACCGGAAGTGTACAGGTAAGAATTATTACGTCACGCCCTCACTACATAGAAAGAATGGGGTTTTAACTTAAAGCTGTTTTAATTTTTTATTTTGTTTGACATTAATTTGAAACTATGATGTGAATATGAATAAGACGCGAGTATGATTTTAATAGATTTCTGCTTCAGTTGCTATAGCAGCGAGCAATAAATAGGAAGTAAAAATCAAAAAGGGGGATTTTTTGGATGATCACATAGATATGCTCTGAAAAAATAACATCCACTGGTCATTTAAACATGTAATATAGGTTTTGGCTACCATCCCATCCTATTTTGATTTGCCTCCTCCAAATGCGTAGAAGTGGAGCCATCTAACGAAGTGGCGGATTTAGAGGGGGTTTCAGTGGGGGGGGGGGGTTTACATTGTAGAGGGGGGAAGGGGGCCGCCCCTTTTTGCCCCATATTTACAAGTAAAATTCCAGATTTGGCACCAAAATTGGCCGAATAGTTTGGTTTTACACATGTGCCCCCCTCCCCACTTTCAGAAATCCTGGATCCCCCACTGGGTTGACTCGTCCTTTTACATGGTCATTATGACTGGATTTGAGAGTATAAAAAGATCGAGAAAAGGAGCAAAAGTTTAAAAATAGCATTATGATAATTATAAAATTATTCCATTTCAAATATACCTTCTAGTTTCCTTTAACTGTTTGTTTGATTGTTTGTGTGTTTATTTGGTTGTTTTGTTGTCGTTGTCGTGGCGTTTGTGTGTGTGTGTGTGTGTAGTTTTGGGGGTTTTTTTTCTTTTTTGGGTGGGGGTGGAGGTGTTAGAAAAGAGGAAGAAGAGGAAGTGCTGTTTCTGTTGATTTACAAGTAGAATTGTTTAGTGAAACTAATGTGTGTCGTGAGTATATGGTGACACTGAGGGAACTGGGGAGCATCAGATAGGCAGAACGATTTTTACATCGGGTTTTGCAACTTGTACGCCTATGGGCTGTCGTATGTTCATTTACATATTCTAATTGGGTGCCTAGAGTCATTGGAGGGCGTGCAGAAGTCTACTTTGGTCTTGTAGAGGTGCTGGAAATAAGTATTCTTTGTGTCTTTCGGGGATTCAGTCCAGCGAAACGCGTTTGTCCTCCTGTTTGTCCTCCTGGCATAAAGATTCCTTAGGGTCCGTCAACAACTGTTGTCTTCATGTATGTAATGCCCTCAGTATCAGAGACACAATAAGGCTGCCCTCAGTATCAGTGACACGCTCTAAGGCTGCCCTCAGTATCAGAGACACACTCTTAGGCTGCCCTCAGTATCAGTGACACACACTAAGACTGCCCTCAGTATCAGAGGCACACTCTTAGGCTGCCCTCAATATCAGTGACACACACTAAGACTGCCCTCAGTATCAGTGACACGCTCTAAGGTTACCCTCGATGTCAATGACATACTTTAACGCTGCTTAGAGTTTTTGATTGGCTTTTAATCGGATTGTCAAAATATGTCATAGGAGGACAAAAAGCCGACTAGGAGAGTGGTAAACAATATGAAAGATGAAACAAGATAAAAATCTGAATTCCGGTTTTAAATTGAACAGTCCAATAACATAAAATATTTTATTCCATGGCAAATTGATGTCAACAAAGAAGATACATGTGTAATGGAGACATAGGAATACAAATCGCAGGAGATGCCTCTGGCACTCTATCGTTAGTTACCCTGTGCAACGCTGTTGGAGGCGTACGGGGAAACGCACGTGGAGCTGTACTCGTTCCACACTAGTCCAGAGGGACAGGAAAGAACGTAGGCGTCATGAGCTATTCCGCACTGAATAAACTTGGTAGGATCGGGGTGTGAGAAAAACAGGTTGTGTCCAGCAGTTACATGCTGTTTGTCGCAGGGGTTAGAAACTGCAAAGTAAATAAATAAATAAATAAATAAATAAATAAATAAATAAATAAATAAATAAATATATACAGTATCGGATTTAGAGGGGCGGCGGGACGATAAGATTGGAAATACTCCAATAAAATGAGTAAAATTTCAGGATGGCACCAAAGTATTTTGGCTTACATCTGACTTTCACTTGTGGGCCCCCATATTTTCTTCGGAAATCCTGGATCCGCCACTGAATTACATGACTAAATAGATACATATACCATTCACTACAGACTTTGTTCTCACGAAATCTTGGATTAAAATATAGAAAAACAATATTCGTACACAGTTTTATGATTCAACAAAACTCAAAAGAGTACAATTCCTACAACATTCAACCGAGCGGGGAAACTGAAGGTAATTTCCAACGGTAAAACGATGCATTAGAATGGGAATAAAAGAACAGTGATTCCACGGGTATATCGTGGAAGTACACAGTTTACTTATGTTTCCAGTAGTATTAACTTGAATAGGGCAGTTTTATGAGATGAGTTACATGCCCTTGTTTATAAGGTAGTCTGCGGATTTCGAAAATGAGTGGTATAAAAACTGTGTAATCTCTGTCGATTCAATCATTTTTCCTTGCTTGTGTGGTCAATTGACCATGGTGAGATATGGTCAGTGAAGTAGCAGTCGCCTGTATATACGTCATCGTGATATGTAGACACGACATGTTTTGTAAATTTGTGGTCAAAGAAGTGAGTTCTTATCTAGGGAACCTTCCGGAAATAATCAATTTGATGACAAAGGTGCCCTAGATTTGCACTTACTGGCGCAAAGCCTATGCAAAAAGAGAACAGTGTTTTATTCAGATTTGGGAAACAGTTAAACATGGTACTGTACTACCCAGAGCAGATTATACCTCCTTGGCCCAGTTGTGCACCTCCTGTGGGTGAGGGGTCCGTTTGCCCGGCCTGGAAGCGGTAAACACAGGATAGCTTGCTCTCCTCCCATACCAGATTGGTCGGACAAGGTAAGATATTGGCATCTCCTGCTGGTCCGCACTCTATGAAGTGTGTGTTGTCACCAGGAATGGAGAAGTAGATTTTTCCTTGAGCGAGATTCTGTGTAGTACATGGATTCGACGACCCAACAGTGACAGGCTGAAAATGTAATACAAACTAAACAGTATTAGGCTGCGAATGATATGCAAACTCGACATTACAAAAGCTAAAATGTAATACAATCTCGACAATAAAAGGTAAAAATGTATTACAAACTCGATAATGACAGGCTAAAAATGTATTGCAAACTCGAACGAAAAAGGTTAAAGATGTATTACAAACTCGACAGTAAAAGGTAAAAAAAATGTAATACAAATAACAGGCTGAAAATTAAATAAAGACGCAACGATAAAAAGCTACCAATGTAATAAAGACTCCACAGTAAAAGGCTAAAATGTAATAAAGACTCCACAGTAAAAGGCTAAAATGTAATAAAGACTCCACAGTAAAAGGCTAAAAACGTAATAAAGACTCCACAGTAAAAGGCTAAAATGTAATAAAGACTCCACAGTAAAAGGCTAAAACGTAATAAAGACTCCACAGTAAAAGGCTAAAATGTAATAAAGACTCCACAGTAAAAGGCTAAAATGTAATAAAGACTCCACAGTAACAGGCGAAAATGTAATAAAGACTCCACAGTAAAAGACTGAAACGTGATAAAAATTTTGCAGTAAAAGGACTAAACTGTAACAAAAAATCAGACAGTAAAGAATGAAAATGTAATAAACACTGGACAGTAAAAGATTTAATGAAAATTGAAGCCCGACCGTAACAGGCTGAAAATATAATAAACCCATAGGCTATCAAGAAAATGAGAGAAAGAGGACAGTAACAAGACTAAAAACTGAAAATGGAATGACAGAACCGACAGGAACAGATCTGAAATACTGCCTTAAACGCAAACACATTTAAAGTAAATATTAGCATTAACCACAAGTGAGTATTTTTCAAAAAGATTAATTACAAGTAAGACGTCATATAACCAGCGTGGGGCACAAGTAAGACGTCGGAATCCAGCATGGGTAACAAGTTATACGTCATGAATCCAGCATGGGACACAAGCGAGACGTCATATATCGATATCCAGCATAGGGCACAAGTAAGACGTCATGAACCCATCATGGGACACAAGCGAGACATCATGAATCCAGCATAGGGCACAAGTAAGACGTCATGAATCCAGCATGGGACACAAGCGAGACGTCATGAATCCAGCATGGGACACAAGTAAGACGTCATGAATCCAGCATGGGGCACAAGTAAGACGTCATGACTCCAGCATGGGTCATAAGTAAAACGTCATCAATCCAGCATGGGACACAAGCGAGACGTCATCAATCCAGCATGGGACACAAGTAAGACGTCATGAATCCAGCATGGGACACGAGCAAGACGTCATGAATCCAGCATAGGACACAAGTAAGACGTCATGAATTCAGCGTGGGACACGAGCAAGAGGTCATGAATCCAGCATGAGTCACATTAAGTAAGACATTATGAATCCTGCATGGGGCACAAGCAAGACGTCATGAATCCAGCATGTGACACAAGTAAGACGTCATGAATCCAGCATGTGACACAAGTTAGACGTAATGAATCCACCATAGGATACAAGTAAGACGTCATGAATCCTGCATGGGTCATAAGTAAAACGTCATCAATCCAGCATGGGACACAAGCGAGACGTCATCAATCCAGCATGGGACACAAGTAAGACGTCATGAATCCAGCATGGGACACGAGCAAGACGTCATGAATCCAGTATAGGACACAAGTAAGACGTCATGAATTCAGCGTGGGACACGAGCAAGAGGTCATGAATCCAGCATGAGTCACATTAAGTAAGACGTCATGAGTCCAACATGGGACACAAGTAAGACGTCATGAATCCAGCATATGATACAAGTAAGACGTAATGAATCCAGCATAGGGCACAAGTAAGACGTCATGAATCCTGCATGGGTCACATTAAGTAAGACATTATGAATCCTGCATGGGGCACAAGGAAGACGTCATGAATTCAGCAAATGCCGTCACTGTAATCTTTAAATGGTGCCAAACGTACAAATAAAATCACAGAACAACGAATGATAACTCTGTATCAACGTTCTTACCGTTTGAGTTGTGACGGGAGCCGTACAGGAGCGGGTAGCAGTGTTGTATACCGTGTTTGCTGGACACTGTATTATGTACATTCGTTTGAGTTGATCACATTGAATGAATTTTGTTGTATCCCTTGGATGAGGGAAGTAAATAACATTCCTGGGGTTATTAGTGCACGGATTTGGGATGTTCACCCACGCATCTAGAAAGAGAAATGATCATCATCATCACCATCATCATCACAATAACCACCACCACCACCACCACCATCATCATCATCATCATCATCATCATCATCATCATCATCATCATCATCATCTTCTTCTTTACCATCATCATCATCATCATCATCATCATCATCATCATCATCATCATCATCATCATCATCATCATCACCATTGTCATCACCATCATCATCATCATCATCATCATCATTATCATCATCATCTTCTTTACCATCATCATCATCATCATTATCATCATCATCTTCTTTACCATCATCATCATCATCATCATCATCACCATTGTCATCATCATCATCATCATCATCACCATCATCATCATCATCATCATCATCATCATCATCATCATCATCATCATCATCATCATCATCATCATCATCATCATCATCATCATCGTCATCACCATTGTCATCATCATCATCATCATCACCATCATTATCATCATCATCAACATCTTCATCATAACAGCAACAACAACGAATAATAATACTAATAATAACAATAATAATAATAGTAACATCAACAGACGTTACGAAGAAGAATACGAAGAAGGAAAAGAAGGAAGAGGAGGAAGAAGAACAAGAAGGAGAATAGCGTAATATGTTTTTATTTACATGGTTCATTAATATCCAAATCAGTATATAAAAGTTGTTATAAGTGAATACATACCGTAAAATATAGTTTTACAAATACAAAAGTTCTCGATATATTTCATTTTTTATAAATGTTACTTACATTATGAAGTTGCATTTGCAAACTGAAATTTTAAAAAGACACTTAACAAATAATTAATGAAAGAATGCCACGTAACGGACGAGATAAAACGAGATAACGCGTTGTTTGACATACTAACCTATACAGTTTGGTGCGATCTGTCGGCGCACTGAAAAGATAAAGTACAATACTTATAAATTCATGCCTCGTACACGAGGTTTTACGAAAATAAAACAAACTACTTTAATCTAAGGTGCCGACTCTTAAATTAAGTTTTTAATTGTCATTTCTGTTTGCTTGTGTGTTTGTTGATTGATTAGCTCTTGTTTAACGTCACACTAAGGTTATTTCATCTCCATGGTGACAGCATCTGCCTGATGCATCCCACAGACATTTAGACCTACCCTACGAACCCAGCCGAAATTGTACCACGAGCCGCCAGTGGGGCTCATGGTCACAAGCTAACCACTTCACCGATTGAGGTACGCAAGCTCATGTGTCATCTCTGAACAACAAAGGTAACTTCTTATTGTTATTCTAATTATCTTTTGTATTTGGCAAATCAGTTACGGTTTCACATGGCTTTCAACAAGTTTTCATATTTGTCTATCCCCCGACAACGTACACGGAAACGCTCTGTCACGAAATACGTGGCATGGAAAAGATCTATCCAATACTTTTTTGGGTCTGCTTCATTGCAAAGAAACAAAGAGGGCGCCTTGGTATAAAGAAATCATCTCGGAGTGGTGATAAAAACTATCCCAGACAAACCAACATATTCACCCTACAAACTGGACATTTACCAGGAAGTACAAGTCAAATACATAAGTAACTGCATGTAGATCACTGAGGTATTCACAGCAATGTGCCGCGGTGGACATACATGGGCTCCTGAGAATAAAAGGCATTATCACGTGTTCGCAAGGAGTTACAAGCGTCTCCTGTTTGGCCTGCCACATGTTACACCTGGAACCTGTAAGATCGCACACCCAGTATTTTATTCCGACCAAAATTCTGTTCTTGAAATCCGCAAACAACAACAACCCTATTCCATAAGCCTCTGAGGATGACATACAAAGGTATCTTGATGCTCAACAAGTGTTAAACCCATCTTAAAAGACAAATATTATGACACCTGAGTCTCATATAGTGATGCAGAAGCAAGCGCACGTGTTTTACTGACAACATTCGGACTCCCTCGTCCTTAACATGTGTGACAAACATGTTGTTCAGAGTGTCGCTGCCTACTCACCATGCTGCGTTGAAAATTGAAAACCTAAGCTACAAGTGACTTTGAATGCATAATGTTAAACATGTTTTAAACATTTTATTTGTCATAATGTGTTAGTTAAAAGTGTTATTTAACATTTTATTACATATTTTGAAAATTTTACCAATTCGTTCTGAGAGCTGAAGACTATTCAATATTTATAGGTTATTGACTGAATACCACGAAATATGAACGCCCTCGGTCTTTGAGCGAATGCGGCCCTCGCAAGCTCGGGCCGCTTTACCGCTCAAAGACCTCGGGCGGTCATATTTCGTCGTATTCAGTCAATAGCCTATAAATGTTGAATAGTTTAGCCTATATGGCGTTAGCAACTTCTTCTCTGTAGATGTTGCACAGCTTCCACATGTACATAATAGACCCACCGGAAACAGAGGTTTCAGCTTTTTCTTTTAGTAGGTTTATACCAAATCTGACCTCGATGCTAATCATCAAGGACCGTATCATTGGTTGGAATCTAGCAAGAAAACAAAATTTGACACGTGAAGAAGACACTGACGTTTGGCTTAGATGTCTCATTTTTAGTAGGCGCCTAACAATACTGAAAATGATTGAGCGAGTCTTCAGCTCTCACAACGAATCCTCCAGTCTCAGAGTATGTCAATAAACTTATAAATCAAGCCATTCAGTGAACATGTTTAAAGGAACATATTTATCATTTCGTACATTTATACTTGCAAAATCGCGATCTACAATTCTTACAGTTCATTTTTCTTTAAAATGCTGTTTACGTGTACTTACGCCTGCTACCGGCGACATGGGCCGCTATGAGACAGAGGGAGAGGAAAGTCAATCTATACATGGTGATCCGCCAGGAACACAACAGACGATTGGTGGTTTTCAGTGCAGTGCGCCACCTATATATAGAGATAACCTCAGGGCGTCCCCGGTCAACGTCGCACTAGTTCCTGAACGCGCTGAGTTACTTAGCATTACAAACACATACAATCAAACCTCCGCTCATCTTATTTTGATTAAAAAGTGGTTTCCGCGGCAAAAATTATATGTGCGACAAATTAAATGTAAAGATATAGACTAAAATGGTCCTAAACGAAGAGGACCAGGCACAGCTTAAATGATCAGTAGCGGTATAAACTATAACTTGTTCATTAATGATCTTTTTTCAATGACATGTTGTTTCCCGATGACCTTTTACTGACGACGTTTAATTCAAATGTTTACGACAACTGTCAACGAAGCTGTTCACGTTTAACACCCTTCGATGGCCACAACTAAAGCATTTGTGATGTGTCACGGGTATACGCATGGCAAAATGTGACGTCATCGGGTCATACGATGCAGACCTGTCGATGCAAAGAACTTATGTATGGAGAGTGAAAGATTCCAAATTTCCAAAACTCTGCTGAAAGTTATAGGAATTTAATATCGTGTCCACTGCTAGTGCTATACTCACCAATGCCAGAGAGATTAATTCCTGGAAGTATGGAATGTTTTAGACTCCGCTAAGTCGTGCCTCAGCGGCCTTTTCCAGCGCTTGCACTACGAATTTGCAGGGTATTTTTAAGTCAAGAGATCATGGCTGTGAAACAAAAGTCCTGGGAGTAGAGTGTCGCGTATATTACCATTTTCACATTTTCGAATGGTGTAGTGGTGTGTATAATACAATGTCCACTACGTATATTGTCAGAACTACCGCGAATAATGTCATGACCATCACAAACAATGTCATGACAACCACAGATAATGTCATGACTACCGTGATAAATGTCATGACCACCGCAGATACTGTCATGACTTTTACATATAATGTGATAACCACACATGATGTCATGACCACCACAAATAATGTCATGACTACTACGAATAATGCCATGACTATCGCAAATAGTGCTATGGCCCCTAATGTCATGACAACCACAAATAATGTCCGGACCACCACAAATAATGCCATGACCACTGCAAATTATGCCATGACCCGTACGTATAATGTCATAACCACAATTATTACATATATGAAAATTTTATCAATAGTTTATACAGAAAGTTTCCGGGCTGATAAAGAGCCATAAATGCCCGCAATCTTAGCCCAGGGGCTATTTCCAGTTACGTGACGTCATACTTTTATTTGACGTCATAGCGTACGCAAACAAACATGGCGGACAGTACTATTTAAGAAAATACTTCGATTTGTAGAGTTAAATGTAGATAGACGGTTAAATATGTAAAAAAAAAAAAGTTATTAACTGAATACGACGAAATATGACCGCCCTCGGTCTTTAAGCGGATGCGGCCCTCGCAAGCTCGGGCCGCTTTACCGCTCAAAGACCTCGGCCGATCCTATTTCGTCGTATTCACTACCGCTAGTAATGCCATTATCACCGCGAATAATGCCATGACTTCTACGTTTAATGCCATAGCAACCATATATTATGTCATAACAACTACACCAAAAAAAAAAAATTGAAATGCCTTGACCACGTATAATGTCATGACAACTGCGTATAACCAATAATGTGGGACAACATTATAATGTTGAGAAAATGCCTGAAATGACGTCGTACTTTTCTGGATGTAATACCGTGTTTAGGACAAATCTGTCTCAGTATTGTTAGTAAAACTTGCAATAGAGGAAAGGCGGCTCTTGTGGTGGCATTGCAATGAAGAATTTCTAGGTAAAAGAATCCATTATACATGTCTGTTAAAACGGGCAGATCTCGTTTGCACGTGGTAATGTGATTTTATAGTTTTGATAGTTTTTATTCCATATCATTATTTGTGTTCATATTTTTATTACATTTCCGTCTGTTTATCATTGTTCTTTATATAGAAGATTATTGATAAATGGGTCTGTAAATCGGCTAAATCTCCACCTCCACACTGAGTGAAGATTTTCACCTGAAGTGGCCGTCCTAAGTCGGTACCGTAACCCGCATTACAATGGAATACTTCTTGTGATATGCTTATTTTTTTCTTGGCATGTTGACATTTGAAAATCATAGACATGATCCATATTCCTGCCTTCTCCCCTTATAAAGTCATAAACCTGATCCATATTCCTGTTTTCTCCCCTTATAAAATCATAGACATGATCCATATTCCTGTTTTCTCCCCTTAATCAAAGACATGGTCCATATTCCTGTTTTCTCTCCTTATAAAATCATAGACATGATACATATTCCTGTTTTCTCCCCTTATAAAACCATAGACATAATCCATATTCCTGCCTTCTCCCCTTATAAAATCATAGACATAATCCATATTCCTGTCTTCTCCCCTTATAAAATCATAGACATAATCCATATTTCTGTCTCCTTCCCTTATAAAATCATAGACATAATCCATATTCCCGTCTTCTTCCCATATAAAACCATAGACATAATCCATATTCCTGTCTCCTTCCCTTGTAAAATCATAGACATAATCCATATTCCCGTCTTCTCCCCTTATAAAACCATAGACATGATCCATATTCCTGCCTTCTCCCCTTATAAAATCATAGACATAATCCATATTCATGCCTTCTCCCCTTAAAATATCAAAGACATAATCCATATTCCTGTGTTCTCCCCTTATAAAATCATAGACATGATCCATATTCCTGCCTTCTCCCCTTATAAAACCATAGACATAATCCATATTCCTGTCTCCTTCCCTTATAAAATCATAGACATAATCCATATTCCTGTCTTCTCCCCTTATAAAACCATAGACATAATCCATATTTCTGTCTCCTTCCTTTATAAAATCATAGACATAATCCATATTCCTGTCTTCTCCCCTTATAAAACCATAGACATAATCCATATTCCTGTCTTCTCCCCTTATAAAACCATAGACATAATCCATATTCCTGCCTTCTCCCCTTATAAAATCATAGACATAATCCATATTCCTGTCTTCTCCCCTTATAAAACCATAGACATAATCCATATTCCTGCCTTCTCCCCTTATAAAATCATAGACATAATCCATATTCCTGTGTTCTCCCCTTATAAAATCATAGACATGATCCATATTCCTGCCTTCTCCCCTTATAAAACCATAGACATAATCCATATTCCTGTCTCCTTCCCTTATAAAATCATAGACATAATCCATATTCCTGTCTTCTACCCTTATAAAACCATAGACATAATCCATATTTCTGTCTCCTTCCCTTATAAAATCATAGACATAATCCATATTCCTGTCTTCTCCCCTTATAAAACCATAGACATAATCCATATTCCTGTCTTCTCCCCTTATAAAACCATAGACATAATCCATATTTCTGTCTCCTTCCCTTATAAAATCATAGACATAATCCATATTCCTGTCTTCTCCCCTTATAAAACCATAGACATAATCCATATTCCTGTCTGCTTCCCTTATAAAATCATAGACATAATCCATATTCCTGTCTTCTCCCCTTATAAAACCATAGACATAATCCATATTCCTGTCTTCTCCCCTTATAAAACCATAGACATAATCCATATTCTTGTCTCCTTCCCTTGTAAAATCATAGACATAATCCATATTCCCGTCTTCTCCCCTTATAAAACCATAGACATGATCCATATTCCTGCCTTCTCCCCTTATAAAATCATAGACATGGTCCATATTCCTGCCTTCTCCCCTTAAAATATCAAAGACATAATCCATATTCCTGTCTCCTTCCCTTATAAAATCATAGACATGATCCATATTCCTGTTTTCTCCCCTTATAAAACCATAGACATGGTCCATATTTCTGTCTCCTTCCCTTGTAAAATCATAGACATGATCCATATTCCTGTCTTATCCCCTTATAAAATCATAGACATGATCCATATCCCTGTCTTATCCCCTTATAAATACATAATGAAAAAGTCGATACATGACAGTTTGATCTTTTATTGAACTAATCACATCTTTCTTAGATTTCCTTGAGATGAATCGAGAATGATTAACAAGGTTTCTTTTTCCATATTCATTTTTCTAATCGACTGCCCATAAAGCACATATATATAGTTTTAAGTATTGTCACTGTTTCAGACTGGCATATCCCATGCTCATTACTGCATATTGCTTTGGATCCAAGTGAGGTAGTTGGATACTCGAGTATATACAGTTGGTGAATTGACGGGACAATTCTGCAATCCCCATGATGTGGCGCCAGCCAGCTCCCATTCGTTATTAACGGGACAGACAAGGGGGCCACCTGAATCTCCCTGCAAAATGTAATCAGTTCAAATCATATTAAATCCACTGAAATTTCAATGAAAATTAAATAAAACTTGATCATCTCTGGCCTGCCGGAAACGGAATATAAAGGACAATAAAACGAAATAATATTGTATCAGCTGGAAATTCCATCTAAAGACACATAGGTAAACACATATCGACTTTTTTTCAGCGTCAATATGCAGTTGATATGGAAATCTCTACTCCGTATACATCAACTTGTAATAAAGGGTCAAATGCGTCAAACGGTCCAAAACCTAAACCAGAGTAAATTGTGGAAGATGGTATGTGAAAAAAGAAACAATAATAACTTTGAATGCTTAAGACATCATGAGTTTTTGTTTTGTTTTGTTTGGGGTGGTTTTTAGGGGGGGGGGGTTATTTCTATTATTATTATTTTTTAAAATATACATCAATATGAGATCGTTCTGTGTCCAGAGTTGTCGTTCCTTAATCTTGCTGATCTCTTTGAGGAAGTACAGTATCGGTGTATAGGATGATGTCAGTGTATGGTAAATGTACACGAAACTGAGATATACCATTGTTATGAATATTTTTACTTTTCCTTCACCAAGAATAAGAATTTATATATGGCTGAATCAAGTATGAATTGTTTTCCTCGTTTAAATTTCTGGAGTAGAAAACGCCAATGCCAGAATTATGAGAATGCGGAGATAAAAAAATATTCCTCATCAAAATCTTATTTATTCATATGAAGAATTAAGACAAAATTTTTAAAAACTGAAATCAAATCAGACCAAGTGCTTAATGTTTTGCAGAATATTGCATAACTTCCGTTGACAGAGATGTAAGTGGGAGAAAAGAACGACAACTCTGTATAGAGAGAAGTCAGCTTACATTGCAAGCGCCATTGTAGCCAGTTTGAATACAGATGTGGTAGTTACTGTTGAGATATATGAGTCCCGTAATGCCAAGAGAGTTCCGGCACGTACTATGAGATATCACGGTAGTCTGCGCTTCTTGAAGGTTGTCCGGCAATGAATTGGTATTGCCTCCTGCAATTATACAAAACTTTAGTTTCTATGATGTCATGTATTGCACAGGTGGCCAGCCATCAGGAGATGTTTATGAAAACGGTTTTTATAAAAGGAGGTACTAGTGCTTCTGGTACTGATAACTTACCCTCGGTAATGATAACTTACCCTCGGTAATGATATGATAACTTACCCTCTACATTCTAAACCTTTATAACAGAAGATACCGTTATTTGTCGGTAAGTTCCCTTCGGTGACGCCACCATCTACTGATGTAACATTCTAATCTGCTATACTACAGGACACCGAAACTTGTCGGTAACTTACCCTCGATGACGTCCAATTTACTGATGTAACATACCAGGAGATACCGATACTTGTCGGTAACTTACCTTCGGTAGGCCACATCCACTGATATAACATTCTAATCCACTATACTAGGAGATACCGATACTTGTCGATGACTTACCCTCGGCGACGCTCCATCTGCTGATGTAATATACCTGGAAATACCGATAGTAGTCGGTAACTTACCTTCTGTTAGGCCCCATCCACTGATATAACATTCTAGTCCGTTATAATAGCTTGTATTGGTACTTGTTGGTAACTTTGCCACTTTGACGAACTCATTAAGTACAGCAAGCGAAGACAATTTCAAGAGGGCGATGTCATTAGGAAATCCTCCAGCGTTGGCATCGTACTGAGGGTGCTAGGATAAATGTTCTGAATGTATGTTATAGTGTATGGCGTTCCAATAATTCAGCGCAAGACGTGTGATTACTTTAAAAATGAGAGAGAGAGAGAGGTGCGATTACCTTCAAAAGAAAAGAAGGATAGAGAGAGAGATCCTTACATCGATAATGGTTGACACATAGATAGTCTGCTCATTGCCCATTGTATCTGCTAAATTATGTTCTCCGGCAACCACTCTAAATTGGGAAGCGACTGCACCGCTGCAAGAAAAATGTGATCAAGAACTAAACACATATTCAAATAGTTTTACAACTTGCAGAAAGAACTTATTCCCCTGTCAAAACTTTTTTCCCTAATTTTCTAAATTTTACTTCGATATATTGAATATAATTATAACAAATTTTAAAATGTCTAAATTTTGATTGTGAAACACAAATACCCCCTTCCCCTCTGCGGTAAGCAACAACTGACCGAGGACTAAATACAGTGTGACAAAAAGGATAAATCTCATATCATAGAACTACTATAGTTTCCCCGTCCCCCGCTATTTTGACGTTCTTAGTAAAAGGGAATGTGATAATAGAAAATAACCGGGAACGGGATACATTATTGCAGATACATATCATTCTGATCACAAGCATAAAATCCCCCAAAACCCTTACGATCAAATTCTTATATGTAAACATAATATTAATAATAATAATAATAATAATAATAATAATAATAATAATAATAAGAGAACTAATTTCTCAAGAGATTTCTTAATTCAGATGGAGGATCTTTTGGCTTTTCTTCCCCTTTTTTAGAGGTCATTTGCCCTGGATCCGGCGCCATAAACTGAGAATATACTTAAGTCAAAAATTCATATTCTTCTGTTCATCAAAGAATTAATAACTGGGATTTGGATTTTATTTAGTTTTATTCGACTGATAAATACAATTAAACCATTCTGCATTAAAGTTTATTTGGACGTTTGATAATGGAATAAATTAAAATGAAATTTTTGACCTAAGTATATCCTCAGTTTATGGCGCTGGACCCTGGTCTGATAGTTCATTTTCGACACTTTGCAATTTTCAGAATTATTTATTTAAAGAATTCTTTGTTTAAGAATGACTAATTCACTAACTAACCTATGTAACACGCAATGTGCAGCGGTCAGTGCGTAACCTTCGGACAGCAGGGAAGCGCCACAGATGTGACGGAAGCCAGTACCATCATTGAATTGAAGGGAGAGCTGCCATGGCCAACTATTTCGGACAGCTTCCGTTCCACCGACGATCTTACTGGTCGGCGCAGCAGCACATGCTAAAAAATCATAATAATTCAGAAAGTGTATAAGGAAAGTATTGATGCCATGCATGACACTTACAACAACTTGATTTGGTAGACCTCTGAGGTAGAACCAGGTACCCGAAACGAGTAAGCGCCACCTGGTGGGATCGCCACACCCATTATGGATGCTTAAACCTACATTCAACAAAGAAATATTTCCGCATCGCACAGAATATGAATGCTTACTTACAATGTATAAAACGTGTCACATAATGTTCAACACAAACTAGTGCCAGATACATAACACCACAGACTAGCGTCAGACCTGTACTTAAAACCACAAACTAGTGCCAGGTAATAACAACACAAACAAGTACCAAGTGCATAACACCACAAACTAGCGCCAAGTACATAACACCACAAATTAGCGCCAAGTACATAACATCACAAACTAGCGCCTTGTACTTAACAACAAAGACTAGTGCCAGGTACATAACATCACAAACTAGCGCATGTACATTACACCACAATCTATTGCCAGGTATAAAACACCACAAACTAATGCCAGGTACATAACACCACAAACTAGTGCCAGGTACATAACACCACAAACTAGCGCATGTACATTACACCACAAACTAGTGCCAGGTACATAGCACCACAAACTAGTGCCAGGTACATAACAACAAACTACTGCCAGGTACATAAACCATAAACTAGTGCCAGGTACATAACACCACAAACTAGCGCATGTACATTACATCTCAAACTACTGCCTGGTACATAACACCACAAACTAATGCCAGGTACATAACACCATTCAAATCCATTTCATCATTAACTCCTCTGCTAGAATTCATTGTTATATTTTATTTAATGTTTTGTAGTGACAATCAGATTTTTTAAATTGATAAATATTTTGATAAAAAGGGAGGAACTTCAATTTAAAAGAATTAAAACACAAAACAGAAAAAATCAAAACAAAAAGAAGACCAACAGAATTTAAAAAATTAAAAAATAAATAACAAAAGAAAAGAAAACAGACGAAAATTGCTTTTCCCTCTTCAGTATGTTTGTCGGTGAAACATTCTCTATATACAAAACAGACATCCTCTATATAAGACACTGAAATATTCTCTATATAAAATACAGAAACATTATATTACATATAGAGACATTATATAAAATACAGAAACATTATATTACATACAGAGACATTATATAAAATACAAAGAAATTCTATAAAACACAGAGTTATTATACATAAAATACAAAGACATTCTCTATACAAAATACATTCTCTTTACAAAACACAGACTTTCTCTTTATAAGATCGATACAGAGATATGTATATGAGATACAAAGATCTCTCTCTCTCTCTCTCTCTCTCTCTCTCTATAAAATACAGATATCATCTATATAGAATACAGAGACCTCTGTATTAAATACAGAGATACTATATAATACACGTAAAACTTCTCTCCATGAAACACACTGATACTCTACATAAAAATTAGAAATGACGTTAAAGTATGGACATTTTCTGTCAAATAAATAGCTATATCAGCCGACTGTTAACGCATTCACCAGAATTTAGTTACGACAGTCGAATGTGGTTATCACTTAAGTTTTATGACATTTATATTTATGCGATTGATGACTAATTCATTCATTTATTTAGTAATTTATTTATTTATTGAATTTTGAAAAATCAATTCCTTCCACTTTGTAGTATGTATATTGTTTGTATATATTTTGTATAGCTGGAAAATGCGTAAAAAGATCAATAACATCTTTAATTCAGTATAGATAAAGGAATGAAAATGAGTATACTAGTAAATACACATCAGGAGCGTAGCCGAGACCGAAAAAGGGGACACAATTTGTAACTATCAAATGAAATCAGTTAAACTTGAAGCTATATATATATTCATTAATCTAAATTGAAAGCAGAGTAGCAAAACACACCCTTATGTTTGACAAACATTCACAATTTTAAGCATATTTCTTCATGTGTCCCCAGTCCCCCCCCCCTTTTTTTTTTCCTGTCCTAAACCCCTGCTTTGTTAATGTAAATGAATAAGAATATAGATATGAAATAAATACTTGAGTACCGTTTATGTTTTTATTACGATATAATTGGCTTACACGATTACAGACGGTGAAAATTAAAATTGACTCTTACCTTGAAGAGCGACAATGAAGGCAAAGACTGCTAGCATCATCTTTATCTGGACCACTAGGTACTGTGCCCATGTCGACAGGACTGACTTTATATAGTCATGATCGCGTGCCGTGGTCATATAGTATTCAAGTATACTACACATGGCATTGGATTGATTTAAACATTTATTGGTGCCGCCTTGACCACGTGTTGAGGTGGCGCGAGTAAAATACTGCACATGATAAACACTTATTACCCTCTTTATCTGGAAGCATCGCAGTCTGTCCCCCTTCAGCTACTCTCAGCACCACACTCACCCCTTTTCAACGGAATTATCTCCACGTTATTTATGGTGCACAAAGGACAAAGTCACGAATGTCTTTTTATTGAAAGTAAAGCCGATATATTTGTGATACTGAATTTAATTTTTAATTTGTCAATATGAACGTAGAATGGAAATGTAAAAATGTAAAGTTTGTTAAAAGGTAAAACTGCTGTGATTATAAATAGTTTTTGCCCCTTTTTAAAATCATCAAAAACTGAAGATATTAAAATAAAAGACATTTTCATGTTTTAGAGTTATGATTAGTCAATAAAGTCAGATGTGTCACGTTATGAATTATTAAATTATCAGTAAAGATTTATATATTTTTGGAAACTCCCAAACACTTCTAATTCCACCTGAAGATGGCATAACTCTTAATTGTACACCTTTTTCATTTTATGGATTCTTCGTTACCCTAAATAGAAAAAAATTGAAAAATTCATCATGATTTCCGTAATTTTTGGTTTTACAAGCAAACGCTTTATTTTGTAACTTTCTCGTTACATAAATCATATAAATATCATTTAATACTGTATTTGTCTCTTATATCATTTCATTTTACGTACTGTAATCCTTGGTATTTGTTTCTTTTATCTTGTTTTAATTTCCTTAAATTAACATTATAAATTACGAAATTAAAACATGCCTTATCACTCACTCAAATTCTATTTCAAATATTGAATTATCTGTCTTTTATGTCACCTATATAAATGTATTCCATTTACTGATTATGACGGTGTTATCATTGCGATTTTGATTCAATTCGATTATTTTCTTTCAATACAGTGCTTGAAACATTTGTCTGATTTTCGGTCAATTCCGCTTTAAGAACCACTCACAAGTTTCATTTTATGATCTGTGTTGTTAAGTCCTTTTATCTCTTTTCAGTAGGGTCTTAAATAAGTCAAATGTCTTTAATTTCTTTAATATTACTTCAGTGATTGTAAGCAAATGTTATATTTTTCATGTAATAATAAAAAGTGTAAATGTTTCCACAAGTTTCGATCTCGTGACATATCAAACATTAACTGGTCATAAGTATTGTTGAGAACTCCTCAGTCCTGATGAAATCCTTCTTTACGTTTATGTCATTGTCATTTTTTTTTTCTGTTTATCTATTTTGAAATAGAAAAACAAAATAAATAAATAGATATATTACAATGGCATAAAATAAAAGTAACATCAGGTCAACATTAAGTATTTAATTTTAAAATTTGTAGGTTAAAAGAATATAGGAGATCTTCGGAAAAGAAACTGTCAAGTGGGCATCGGAAGAATGTTTTAACTATATACAAAACCGTTTCTGAATACGTCAAATCTTGTCCACAATACCAGACCAAAGGTCAATTAAAGACATCGAAGGAGAAAATGTATTTTATTCCCATCATCAGCTGATCATCCACAAACCAATGGGTAAGTTGAAAGGTTCAAACATTACAGAATAAGCTTTGAAAATGTTGCCGGGGACGACCAACTAAACTTTGACGCTTATCTGAATGAAATGACATTTTCTGATATATAGATCAATGGTTCAGAAAAAAGTTCAAATTATGTCAAGAGGAGAAAGTGTTCGAGTAATTGCAGAAGAATCTTTTGACAAAGTTGACCTTGAAAATTCTGTGGATGTACTTGTAAAAACTAAGAAACAAAATTAACAATGATGTAAAACATATTGTCGAGAAATCTCCGGAGGGGCAAGTAAAAATGATGATAAAGTTTTGGTATTTAATGCCAAAAAAAGTTCTAGGAAAGGTTCAAAGAACGAAAAGAATTGGCTTTGTCCATATTTAGTGACAGAAACTTTTGCTAAGAGCACTGTAGGACTCAAAGTCAAGATGAGAACTACTTGAGAAAAGATATAACATGAAATTGCTTAAGTTCCAAAACCTCCCTCTACATCTTGAGGGATACGGTAGGATTATGGCGTAGATGAGTTATTACGGAGATACTGTAACAATGCTCGAATTAAATATCTGGATGACAACAATATGAAAAACATAGGAATCTGGGCACCTGAAGCAAACATTTTAGCCACTGCTGCGTTCTTTAGAACTAACATTTAATTACTGTGTACTCTTGAAAATGGTATATAGAATGAATGGGCTACAAAACTTGTGATTTCAGTTTGCCAGAGTACTAGTACTGTAACAAATGCACATAGCTAAGTAACTCTTCAAAAGTTCAGTTTCACCTTTTTCCAGCTTCAGAATTGAAATTTCTTGTATTGAAATAATCTAAATATGAACATTGTCTGGGCTTGCTGAAACTTAGACAGTCGGAGAAAATTGCAGTCACTTGGGCGTTGGAGACTCTATGACGGGCCTTGTCCAAACCTTTTCAGAGGAGACATGGTCCTGTGCCTCGTCCCCTCTGACTGGTAGTCGGGATTCCTACAGATCAAGGATCAGAGCTCGCTTACAAAGGAGCAGAGCACACTTTCTTATGTTGATATCGCCTTATATATTTTTTATACTAGCATATTATTCCAATAATGTAAACTTTTATGACCTCGTCTTGAGAAACCTGTTGATCCTTGTTCTCTACTTGGAGAATTATATATGAATGTTTAGATGTGTGCCCTTTCATTGTGCTGATCTTGGAGTGAGTGGGAAGGTGGGCGCCGGTAATCCGGTTAACCATACCAATTCAGTGATGCTTATTACTTTGACTGGCCGTCCTATATCGGTATCGTAACTGTAATCTAATATGTTTTAACGTCATTTTAGTGTATATTTGACTATATCGTGTTTTATGTGCATGTCCTTTGTGATCTGTGCCATACAGTTCGGTCAGATTTCTTCTGTTTTCTCCTTGACCTAAGACGCGTCGGGGATTTACGAGTCCAATAGGGAAATTACAATGCAGAAAAGCTTCTACCCAGGGGTAAGGTATCCATTTCCAATAAAGCTAAAGTGGTTAGGTCTGCTAGTCTTCCTGATGAAGACCTCTCTATCTCACTGTCGCCTCTCATTCATGTGAAGGCTGGCATCGAATACCAATAAAACAAAGTAGTAAACTCTGCTTACTTCAAACCTCGGGCCTCGGGGAACCATTTTAGGTTTTTATAATACCGTTGGTATACCTCGAGGGAAGAGTGAGTTTATTCTGAAGTGTGGTTTTAAGTAGAATACATTGAAATCTTGTTATTGATATAACTCTCTCTCTCTCTCTCTCTCTCTCTCTCTCTCTCTCTGTATATATGTGTGTGTGTATGTATGTATGCATGTATGCATTTCAAAGTATTCTATATATTGTACATTTATTCATTATTATTGCAACTGTATACAATTATAGGACATAGATGAGATACAAGTCTCACAATAAATGAGTTTAGTTAAATGTATCATTGAATAAGCATTATATGAAGGAAGTGAAATACGAAGAGGAAGAAGAGGTAAAAATCTTGAACATACATAAAAGTAGATAATCCTTCCTCTTTCTGAGTAATGTATAATGGGATAGAAGGAAGTACTATACAAGTTAATAGAAAAGGACAGGAAATAGAGAAAGTGACGAGAACCTTGAACACAGGTACTGCGTTACATGAGGAGTGTCATTTTATAACTAACCCCTCCCCCCCCCGAGAAATCAACAAACCCTCGTGTCAAATGAGACTATTTCACAAACGCTTAAATGATCCAGATTCATGATATGTTATGAGGTATAATCCTCGGGATTTATCTTCAATTTCTAAGTAAGATCTTAGTTTTTAATCTTTTGTTTTACCATGAATATTATCTTAAATGAGAAAATAATGAACTATATATATTCTATGTATACTTCTTCATTAAATTCAAATATGGATTTCAAAATATTTATTACAGTATCTGTAAAAAATTATTGAAAAAATGCATTATAGCCTAGGATAAAACCACAGTCATATCCCCTCATGCATTTGGAATCTCTCCCGCCTTTACTCATAAAAGAATGCTGCAATATGTAAAACTCAAAACGGATACGTACAGTGAAATAGTCCCATTAGCTTAGCCCGTGCCTCGGAAAGCCTCGGCTCGGACTAAGGTAATTTGACACTCGGGTTAGTTGATTTCTCTGTCATCACCGGACAATTAATAGCGATAGATTCTATTAATCACCTCGAGTCGCAGATCGAAAGATATCAGTCTCGGGCGACATACTTCGACATCCCAGAGCCATAGTAGCGAGGCCAAGAACCAGAGTGGCTAGGTCAAGAATCGGTATGGCAAGGCCATGAACCAAAGAGGCGAGGTCAAGAACCAGTATGGCGAGGCCAAGAACCAGAGTGGAGGATCGAGGGTCTGGATTCACCCTGAGAGTTCGCTAAAATGACTTTTCTTTTTTTTTTTCTATATTAAATAAGTAATTTTACAAAAAAAAAAAAAAACTCATGGATTTGGAAATAACCCCCCCCCCCCTTCTCGAAAAATCCATTGGGTGTGGGTTCCCTGTCGACAAAATTTCTTGATCTTCGCCTTCAGCAGACATTTTTAATATTTCAGAAATTACAAAAAATCTTAAAAGCTCTCAACAGTTATATGTAGATATCTAAAACCATTCAGCCCAAAAGACGCATCATCATCGTAATATCTTAACAGAAAAAAAAAAACAGGAAACGCAGTGTGGTGTGACGAGTAGTAAACGGCATATAATAGATACTATGGGCATTAGAGAGAAGCCCTCATAATATGTGGCAATTTAAATGTTGTGAAATATTTTACACCCATGAGTAAACATCTTCCTGGTCGCACCCTCGCCATTTTGTTAGGAGGACTATGGAGTATCTACTGAAGATTTGTTTGCTAGTAATCTCATTAGGTAAGATATTCAGGTAGTATTTCTCTACTGAGCGGGTAAAAAAAAAGGGGGGGTTGACATGATGTAAATAATAGCCAAAGATAGTAACAGATTTGATCATTGAGATATAAAAAGGAGATATATGTGTAACTTATGACGACTTAAGATGTACATAAATTTCATACACAAGGGTATATAATAATAAAAGGGGCCTTTGTGAGCAGCGATAGAGCTAAGGCGTTGTACCTGAAATCACTGCAGCTTCTCTCTCCTTTGTTAGGTCTGTGTTCGAACACTGGTCAGGACATATGAATTCTGCCAGTGTGTTTGTCAGCCAGGTGAGGTCAGTCATTGTACCTGCTAGCCAGGTGAGGTCCCTGTTAGTACCTGCCAGGCAGGTGAGGTCAGTCATAGTACCTGCCAGCCAGGTGAGATCAGTTATAGTAAATGTTAGTCAGGTGAGGTCAGTCATAGTACCTGACAGCCAGGTGGTCAGTCATAGTATCTGCCAGCCAGGTGAGGTCAGTCATAGTACCTGCCAGCCAGGTGAGGTCAGTCATAGTACCTGCCAGCCAGGTGAGATCAGTTATAGTAAATATTAGTCAGGTGAGGTCAGTCATAGTACATGACAGCCAGGTGGTCAGTCATAGTATCTGCCAGCCAGGTGAGGTCAGCCTTAGTACCTGCCAGTCAGGTGAGGTCACCGTTAGCACCTGTCTGCCAGGTGAGGTCAGCCTGAGTACCTGCCAACCGGGTGAGGTCAGTCATAGTACCTGCCAGTCAGATGAGGTCACTTAGCACCTGCCAGCCAGGTGAGGTCATCCTTAGTACCTGCCAACCAGGTGAGCTCAGTCAAAGTACCTGTCAGCTATCTGAGGTCAGCCTTAGTACCTGTCAGCCAGGTGAGGTCAGTCATAGTACATGCCAGTCAGGTGAGATCAGTCATAGTACCTGTCAGTCAGGTGAGGTCAGTCATAATACCTGTCAGTCAGGTGAGGTATCATAGTACCTGTCAGTCAGGTGAGGTATCATAGTACCTGTCAGTCAGGTGAGGTCAGTCATAGTACATGCCAGTCAGGTAAGGTCAGTCATAGTGCATGCCAGTCAGGTGAGGTCAGTCATAGTATCTGTCAGCCAGGTGAGGTCAGTCATACTACCTGCCAGCTAGGTGGTCAGTCATAGTACCTGCCAGTCAGGTGAGGTCAGTCATAGTACATGCCAGTCAGGTGAGGTCAGTCATAGAATCTGTCAGCCAGGTGAGGTCAGTCATACTACCTGTCAGCTAGGTGAGGTCAGTCATACTACCTGCCAGTCAGGTGAGGTCAGTTAGAATACCTGACAGCCATGTGGTCAGTCATAGTACCTGCCAACCAGTTTTGATAAAAAGTTGAAAAGAACTTACATGTATTGATGTTGTAAAACTTTATGTGTTGCCGACGTCTTTGACCCTATACTTTCTATATCCTGGCAAGTTGTACCCCCTGCCATACATCTACGTCACTGGATGAAATCCTCCCGTTGAGGCATCATACAACAAGCAAAGGTAACAAGATGTGGTATCACACTGTCACTGGGAGACGAAACAGAGAAAGTGTGTGTGTGTCGGGGGGGGGGGGGGGGCAAACGGGCGAAAAGTAGCACGACATTTTCTTGCCGATTAACTTACACTAGAATATTGAAAGGGGATTGCTACCATGGCTAGGTCGGCAGGAAACAGGACTAGAGCGTACTTGTTTTCTGTTTAAAACCCGCCTGGAGTTTATCACTCCTTTATGACGGCGCCCCGACTTTTGTGGTGAAGGTATAGTCGGAGGTCAATCAATGAGAAACCCACTTACCTTTGACAGTTTCCTTAGCGAACACTTGCCTTAGCGGGAATTTGAATCCAGCTTTGACCGTGAATAGTAACTTCCAGTGCAGCGCTTTAACCTCCTTTGGGACCGACTTTTGACCCGAATGGATGGAGTTTATGACAGCGCTGGGAAATCTCGGGGAGGGGGGGGGAGGGAGGAGAGGAGTCAGATAATTCTGAAGTGTGATTTTGAGAGTAGACTTCGTATTCGAAATTTGGTATTGCTATTTAATTGAATGTGTCATTGAATATGCATTGTATGAAGGAAGTGAAATAAGAGGAGGAAGAGGTAAGAAACTTGGAAATAAACAAATAAAGTAGATATGGGAGGAAGTACCATTAATAGAAAGGGCCAGAAAATGGGGAAAGTGACCTGAGAACTCTGAACTCTCGCGCTCTTGAAAAATAAACAGCGAGAAGATCCATTAACAATAATATAAACCTTTATTCTCGATTTTTATTTGTTTTAAAAGTTTGGTTTCATTTTCATTGCAATGTTTGTTTGGTTGGTTTTCTTTTGTTTAGTTGGGGGGGGGGGTATTGTTTGTTGTTGTTTGTGGTTTCGGGGGGAGGGATGTTTGTTTGATTTTTGTTGGGTTTTTTTTTTGGGGGGGGGGGGTGTTTGTTTGTTTGGGCTTTTATTTTTTGTTTCTTTGTATTTTATTTTTCAAAAGACAGACAGACCTAAGTCTATACATATGCCTTTCCAATTATGGACCAAAATAAAAGAATGTGACGTTATTCTTTGATTGAATTTCCATAACTTTCAAATGATGGATAAATCCAAACCATAAGTCCGAAAATTGTGAATCCAAAAGACATACAAATTAAAATCAGTGAAAATGAAAACCAAATAGAAAACAACGAAAACTGTCTACATGGAGAGCATATGTGAACCCCCTTTGATGGAGTGAGATCATGTGCCCGGGGAGAGTGAGCATCTCCTGCTTGATAGCAAGACCCGTCACATATACCCAGTAGAAAGAGTCAAATCGTGTAAATTCCATATATATTTATATATGGAAAAGTGAAAGTAGGTAACCTTCTAGTATGGAAGGTGTCAAATCTGTGTAAAATGATCGGATTCGGTCTCAGTCCAGAATATAATTTAAAGGTCCGGATAACGAGATATCATATTGTGTAATAAAAGTCTCGTAACGACCATAGATCTAGCAAATATATAACCCTGGTTGAGTAGCTTATCTGAAAGTCGCCTAACCTTCAGAACAAAATCATTGTAATTTGAACATGCTCTGAAATAATGCTGTGATACATGTAGTTTGCTACGACTACTTCGTACTACCATGACAATGTTTAGCCGCTGTAGCAGATAATTCTTGGTACTACCATGACAATGTTTAATCGCTGCGGCAGATAATTCGTGGTACTACCATGACAATGTTTAGTCGCTGCGGCAGATAATTCGTGGTACTACCATGACAATGTTTAGTCGCTGCGGCAGATAATTCGTGGTACTACATGACACTGTTTAGTCGCTGCGGCAGAGAATTCGTGGTACTACCATGACAATGTTTAGTCGCTGCGGCAGATAATTCGTGGTACTACATGACAATGTTTAGTGGCTGCGGCAGATAATTCGTGGTACTACCATGACAATGTTTAATCGCTGCGGCAGATAATTCGTGGTACTACCATGACAATGTTTAGTTGCTGCGGCAGATAATTCGTGGTACTACATGACAATGTTTAATCGCTGTGGCAGATAATTCGTGGTACTACATGTTTATGGTTATCTTCATACCATATCAGATCATTACAGTAATGTTCTTTCAGTCACTGTTTCTGGTAATTCGATGTACGATGGTGATGCTTTAAAATTCTAATCTCTGCCTGAGATATTTCATGTCACTTCTAGTAATGTATTGTTTTCCTTTCAGTCTGTGCATCCGAGACCACGTATCATTTCTAGTAATGCATTGTTTTCCTTTGAGTCAAAGCATACAATGCCATGTGTCACAACTAGTAATGTATTGTTTTCATTAAAGTCCATCCATCTGATGCCACGTGTCACTACTAGTAATGCATTGTTTTTCTTTCAGTCCATGCATGTGATGCCACGTGTCACAACTAGTAATGATGTATGTTTCTTTCAGTTCATGCATGTGATGTCACTTGTCGCTAATAGTAATGCATTAGTTTCCTTTCAGTCCGTGCATGTGATGCCACTTGTCTCTACTTTTAATGTATTGCTTTCAGTTAAGTCCATGAATGTGATGCCACGTGACACTACTAGTAATGTATTGTTTTCATTTCAGTCCATGCATGTGATGCCACGAGTCTCTACTAGTAATGTATTTTTTTTCTTTCAGTCCATGCATGTGATTCCACGTGTTACTACTGGTAATGTATTGTTTTTCTTTCAGTCCATGCATGTGATGCCAAATGTCACTACTAGTAATGTATGGTGTTTCTTTCAGTCCATGCATGTGATGCCACATGTCACTACTAGTAATGTATTGTTTTCACTTCAGTCTATGCATGTGATGCCACGAGTCACCACTAGTAATGTATTGTTTTCATTTCAGTCCATGCATGTGATGCCACGTGTCACTACTGGTAATGTATTTCTTTTCAGTCCATACATGCGATGCCGTGTGTTACTACTGGTAATGTATTGTTTTTCTTTCAGTCCATGCATGTGATGCCACATGTCACTACTAGTAATGTATTGTTTTCATTTCAGTCCATGCATGTGATGCCACGAGTCACTACTAGTAATGTATTGGGGTTTTTTTTGTCCATGCATGTAATGCCACGTGTTACTACTAGTAATGTATTGTTTTCATTTCAGTCCATGCATGTGATGCCACATGTTGCTACTGGTAATATATTGTTTTCATTTCAGTCCATGCATGTGATGCCACGTGTTGCTACTGGTAATGTATTGTTTTCTTTTCAGTCCATGCATGTGATGCCACGTGTTACTACTACCAGTAGTAATGTATTGTTTTCTTTTCAGTCCATGCATGTGATTCCACATGTTATTACTGGTAATGTATTTCTTTTCAGTCCATGCATGTGATGCCACGTGTTACTACTAGTAATGTATGGTGTTTCTTTCAGTCCATGCATGTGATGCCACGTGTCACTACTGGTAATGTATTGTTTTTCTTTCAGTCCATGCATGTAATGCCACGTGTTACTACTGGTAATGTATTTCTTTTCAGTCCATACATGCGATGCCACGTGTTACTACTGGTAATGTATTGTTTTTCTTTCAGTCCATGCATGTGATGCCACATGTCACTACTAGTAATGTATTGTTTTCATTTCAGTCCATGCATGTGATGCCACGAGTCACTACTAGTAATGTATTGCTTTTTTTCTTTCAGTCCATGCATGTAATGCCACGTGTTACTACTAGTAATGTATTGTTTTCATTTCAGTCCATGCATGTGATGCCACGTGTCACTACTGGTAATGTATTGTTTTTCTTTCAGTCCATGCATGTGATTCCACGTGTTACTACTGGTAATGTTTTTCTTTTCAGTCCATGCATGTGATGCCACATGTCACTACTAGTAATGTATTGTTTTCATTTCAGTCCATGCATGTGATGCCACGTGTTACTACTACCAGTAGTAATGTATTGTTTTCTTTTCAGTCCATGCATGTGATCCTACGTGTTACTACTGGTAATGTATTGTTTTTCTTTCAGTCCATGCATGTGATGCCACATGTCACTACTAGTAATGTATTGTTTTTCTTTCAGTCCATGCATGTGATGCTACGTGTCACCACTAGTAATGTATTGATTTTCTTTCAGTCCATGCATGTGATGCCACGTGTTACTACTGGTAATGTATTTCTTTTTAGTCCATGCATGTGATGCCACGTGTTACTACTAGAAATGTATTGTTTTCTTTTCAGTCCATGCATGTGATGCCACGTGTTACTACTAGTAATGCATTGTTTTATTTTCAGTCCATGCATGTGATGCCACGTGTTACTACTACAGCTATTCCTACTACTGTTACTATGAGACGTGAGTTCCATTGTATCATCACTGTTTTGAATAATTCAGCCATTAAATATAAATTCGACATGTGGTGTCAGGGCATCTGTGGTATATCTACGACAAAGACAGGAAACATAATTAATAAAAATCATTTAATTATTCAATTGATAGATTTTCCTTAAGGAAATTGAATTAGACATAACGGCAGATCCAAGGGGTTGTGGAAACCCGCTACCCCCTCACCCCCCCCCTTTTTTTTTGTTTTTTTTTTTTTATTAAAGGCTTTTTTCTGGGTTTTTTTCTATTTTTAAAGGTGATATCCTATTTCCCTGGCAAAATCTTATTCCCATAGAATGGACCTGCCTCATTCCCACCACTTTAATCGCCTTATTTTCCTGAGACAGAAAGTCAAGATATAATGGTGTATGTCCTACACGCATTTGTTGGATGATTTTGTCATTCTGCTACATATTCATGTTTTCCTGTCAAGTACACATAGCTATATAACACTTTACATAAATGTTTAACACATCGACAAAAAATATGCTTAGTCCACATCACTTTTGACATGTTCACATCATTATTTGCCGCAACCATAGTCTCTGAAAATTTGGCATAATCATTTCTCGGGTGGTTGGCTCAATAAAATGCCACCATACATGTAAAAAGAAATAATAAAAGTTCAATTATAGAAGGAATGAAAAGGACGGATTCCATTTTCCATTTGTGCAATAGTACTGTTAAACATCTTCAGTTCGCGAAGACTTTAAATTCGCGAGTTTGACTTCAAGCGAAACTGGAGTCCTTGCTGCACTTGATTTGAATATTACAATACATGTATAACATATTTGTGGCATTGGGCGAAAATATACCATGTCTGTGGCATCAGGCGAAAATATACCATGTCTGTGGCATCAGGCAAAAATAATACCTCGCTAAGATATCAAGTCAGATCAGCATAAAAAAATTCACGTAAAATGTGTTGTTTAATACTCGGAAGGCCTCGGGTGCCACCTTACTACAATGCCATCATATTACGTCTATTGTCTGTTGTCTATTTACAGACCAGTGGGGTCTATCGCCGGTGGTTTAAGCGGAATTATCAGCCTAATCATCTTGGTGGCCATATGCTGTCTCTGTCAGCGCCGTAGATACGCCAGAAGACAAATGGTCCAGAATCCGGCAGGTGGCGTAGCTATTGTCACAACACAACAACAACAACAAAATGGTCGGTCTACTAATTACATTTTGTTACTTTCAACAGAAATTTTATTTTTATTTGCTAAGTACGTTATTAAGTCCAAAAGGAGATTACATCACATAAGCGGATCTAGAAATTTTTGAAAAGGGGGGAGGGGGGGTAGTCTCCCATGACTAATGCTTTGCACTATTCGGTCTGGAAAGGAGGGGGGGGGGGGTTGCAGCCCTAAATTGAACTATCCGAAGCAATGAGGAATCTTTCAAGTGACACAGAACCGGGTTTTATTTCCTGCCCCAAAAGACTATATACTGACGAGTAACCGAGGGGATTCGAACCCGACATCTTTCGTTCACAAGACCCCTCGTTCACGAGATAGGCCATTAACTGAGAGAGTTACGTGGTCCCGGTTATTACAAAGAGTTTGTTACACAGAGTTACTTACCATTTGGGACGGTATCTGACGTAAAACAAGTATGACCATCATCAAATTCTATGGGAACCGATCTAAAACTTAGGGAAATGATAGTCCACAAATGACTTTTTCACAGGAAATCGATGACGTCATAATTGTTTTACGTCAGATACCGTCCAAAATGGGAAATAACTAAACGAAAAGACTCATTAATCATAAAACAAGAACCTCCTTGATTGCATTTATAATACATCTATAACAGTTTGTTTTATGATTTAGATATCACCGGCAGGGTGCTTTCTGTTTTACTTTGCTTACCTCCAGATTTTACGTTTACAGTGGCGTACCCGGGACAACCATACGTCTACCAAAACCCTGCAATGCCTCAATACCCTGGGCAACCAATGGGCTATGCTCAACAACCTGGGTATCCACAGCAACCCACAGCGTATCCACCCACAGCGTATCCACAGCAACCATTACCATACCCTCAGGCTTCAGCACCCCAGCCTGAGCAATATTCCGCTCCTCCGCCCTCATATGACGAAATTCAGAAAACGCCAATATCATAGAGAGAATCTCAATCAGCTATACACAAACAAGTTCAGACACTTGTTGCTTGCTTGTTAAATGTGCATAAACAATCTACCACAACGCCATTATTTGTATTCTCCAATGACTCCTTCATATTTCATTATGTGTACATGTACACTCGATTTAAAGGACAATACTGTGCGAGGAAGAGCAAGATCATGGTTATGGAATCTTTCATTCTCACCGACAGATTTAAGGGGGCGTGAGAACGCACCACCCTTCCCTCACAATTTTCAAAATTTAACGTAATTTATTCATGTGTTCTTTTTCAGAAAAACCTGTGAGTAATCCTATCTAATTGGGCCTGACCTTTTAGTATCCCATCGTGCAACTTGTTGCGGAGGGGATATAGTAACGCCACCGTCCGTGTGTATGCATGTATGTGTGTGTGTGTATGTGTTCGCTTGTCCGGACCATAACTTTTTAACGCCTTGATGGATTTCAATAATATTACACATGATTGTTGCTTACATCTCAAGGAAATGTCATCACCTTGTCTTAGGGTCAAATTCTCAAGGTCAAGGTCACAATGGGCTGGAATGGTAAAATATTGATTGAATTTTATACTACGCGAGGGGATGCTACGCTTAGCGTTGCTCTTGTTTATTTTGGGGTTTTTTTAGCCAGATAGGTCTTTTTATATCATTCAATTGTAGTATATGTTTTATTTGTGGTATATTTTACAAGCGAGTACTTCAACTGCACATAAAATACTCATGTTGACATACTATTGATTTTACTTAAGATTGTCAGCCTTGTTAGCCTGGACCCACTTGTGGCCTTAAGACCGCCACCTACCACTGCTTCTCTATTACATTTCAACCCACCCAAATTCCCTCTTTTTTCAACTCAAATCCTGCATCTAGCTCTGATTTTGTCTCATCTTATATCTTAGAGTTTGAGTTCTCATCTCCGTGGAAACAAATTCTGGATCCTAACTGCACAAATCAGCTAACATTGATATTATAGGAATTATGTTCACTTTGATCAGAGAGTTATCATAAAATCTGTCATATTTGATGATAATTCTTTTTCTTCTTTTTCATTGTATTGTCATGTTTTAATTTATGAATCTACATGGGGTGGTAAAGTTGTCATGTTCTAATTTTTGTATTTACGACCTCCAAGTAAATTAAAAAATTAGAACATGACAGTATTAAGAGGCTGAATTTGACACTGGAATAAGGCTTCAATATCCATCAGAATGAATGATTGATTGATCTATATCAGTGGTGGATCCAGAATTTCCGAAAAGGGGGCTCAAATTGGTTTTAGCCAAACTTCTCAGCCATTTTTGGTGCAAAATCTGGATTTTTACTAGTAAATATGTAACCAAAAGGGGCGGGCCCTCTCTAAATCCGCCACTGTATATAATAACAATGCTACCCATGAATAGATTTCTAAAACTACTGGAACACTTACAGAGGCCTGGATCCTCCACTGAACTTTAATAAATCATGTCCTTACGATATGATGCAATCAATCTCTATGTTTTTTAATATACATGTATATAGTGCTTGTTGTTATTGTTTTGTACTATTTCTGCTATTTCTGTTTTGTAAACATCGTATGTTCATCAAATTAAAATTCTTTAACACAGTAACCACAGTAATCGCTTGCAATTCAACCTCATTTCGTGTATGTAGTTTTCACAGTGGTTTCTTTTCTTTCTTTTTTTTTTTTTTTTTTTTTTCTTTTTTTTGGGGGGGCTTTTGTCATAGGTGCTTGTTTTCAAATATATACAACGTTATACATGAAGTATAACGCTCAACTTTTGAGTACACTTCGTATTGGAAGAAGAAGAAGAAGAACGGCTCCGCAATTCATAATCGGCTTGCGTCATTGCGGCTAATGAATATTTCAAAACACACAATAAGCGACAGAATAATGCGTGTTTTATGGCAATATATTGATAATTCAAGTTAAGCAGACCTGTGCTTAAACCTATTTCTGTGCAATGACATTTCAGTAACAAGGATAACAAAGCCGGTGTTATATAGTAGTTTTTCCCCCATAGTAGTTTTTTCCCCCGGAAAAATGGCTATATAGTAGTTTTTCCCCCATGGCGGAAAAACTACTATATAGTAGTCTTTCCCCCATAGTAGTTTTTCCCCCTTACCGTACGTAACGGTTTGGAAATTATACACGTTCGTTCTGAAATACAAATGTACTATAGTAATAGCCTGTGGATCAAACCGATGGTGTTATGGTTAATGCGTTTCTAAATACTGTTAGGTGTTTTGTTTGTGCGTGTATGTGTGTGTATTTATTTTTTGTTTTTTTGTATTTATTTACAAGTCTTTCTTTTTATATATTTACCATAGTATGCTATTTTCTTCTATTATTTCATTGTGAAAATTGTCGTTTACTTGCGTATAGATGTCAATCATGACGTCAGGCTGTGACTCAAGATTCGATCCCAGGCAACTTTTCGTAATACAACATAAGTAAAATATGAATTTATCAATCAAAATGTTCCAATGACAAATATAAGAATTGAACGTGCAAGAATTCCTTGAACATTCAATTCCTAAATAAATTAAGACTGATGCATTTTATATATCACAATATGGCTCATCATGTACAGAGTACATGATGAACATGAAAATAACAGAAGGGAATTCCATCAAGGTGTCCACGATTTGCAATCTACGACAAGGCTTGTCTAGTGGCAGATGTTGTAAATCATGATCACAAGAATGCGATTTCCTTGTCCCTTACGCAAAGTATGAAAGGTTTCATCTAAAACTATCTATATGCTAAGTTTCAAAGCTCTACACCCTTTTGTGTAGAAGATATAGTCAAGGTTAAAGTTTTTGAAAAGTAGGTCACACTTCAAGGTCACACTTCAAGGTCAAGGTCATTAGGTCAAAAGTCATGGTCCCAAATTAAAGATCTTATCACAAGTAATCTATATATGAAGTTCAAAACCCCTTTTCCTTTTGGTACAAAAGATACAGCCAAAGTTTTTAAAAACGTAGAGCACCAAGGTCAAAGTCACTAATTTAAAAAATCATGGTCCCAAATAAAAGTTCATCACAAGAAAACTATATGTGGAGTTTCAAAGCCTTGTACCTCTTGGTACAAACGATACAGTCAAGGTTTTTGCCACAGGCTAAGAGTCACAGACAGGCCAAAAACTAGATGCCCCCGAATTTCATTCCGGGGGGCATAAAAATGAACTTGTTTTTCTTTTTTTCCATTTGTATATATAGAGATTTCTCGGATTAAATAAAGATATCTCGAAAGAAATTCTAGTATATAAATCTCTGTTATAAATATATGCATTTTTATTTGGAAAAGAGATTAAAATTGAAGACTTAAGAAAATGAGATATCTCTAAATTTATTGGATATATCTCCGTATAAAAATTGAGATATCTCTATTTTAAATAGAAATCTATTTATTTTTAACAAGGTAACAAGCTAGATTTACTTACATGTATATGTGAAAAGAAAATCCGGAATTTCACATTGGGGGGGGGGGGGGGGGGAAGGGGGGAAACCACTATATAGTAGTTTTTCCCCGGGGGAAAATGGCTGTAAGAGGGGGCGAAATGGCTATATAGCCAAATTTCCCCCGGGGGAAAAACTACTATATAGCCATTTTTCCGGGGAGAAATACTACTATATAGCTATTTTTCCGGGGGGGAGGGAATGGCTAGGGGGAAAACTACTATATAACACCGGTTTTGCAAGAACTTTTACTACTTTAAAGAAGGTACTACTTTGTTACGTGAATTAAAAAGGCGGTGCAGAGATAAAATTTTTACCATCGCTAGAAGACTGTCGAGCAAATGCTCGACGCCTTAAAAACTATATAAATAGAAATATGAGAAAAGAAAGTTATATACAAAGCATTAGTCTAATTATGCGGTGATATCGGGCGTCAGCTACATTTTGCTTGTTTGTAGTTCGCTGTCCAAATGTAAAATGACCAGGCCTTTATCCGATATCGTGGTCATAGGGGAATAGGGCACATAGTGTTGCGGTTTGCCTTGACCCATTCATTTTGTAATATAACTAAGTGAAATAAGAGAGTGCTGAGAGTTGAAAGTAGAATGAGAAAGGAAAAAATGAATGAGAAAACACAGAGAAAATAAATAAATAAATAAACAGATTTTAAAAAAGGAGGGGGGGGGGGGAGGTGTAAGCACAAAGTCAACAGGACAAGTGTTTCAATATTTTTTGTTCATTTGGTAGAGATCCATCAGTTAGTTAAGACCATTAAGTTCTACGGTCTTAAGCGCAAGTTGCCAAAAGTTTTCTTCGGCAACTCTTTCTTCTGTCGTTCACATAATGTTATGGTCTATTGCCACAACCATCATATCCTCCCAACGATAGTCAATTTTGTTAAAATGCTTACCCATAGGTAAATGCATTTTTTATTGGTGATGGACGACCTGTGGTTATTTACTCCCATGTTAAACACATCCTCTGTTTCCCCGACATATTGTTTCTTACGCACTCTGCATGTGATAAGGTACACCACATTTTGGGATTTGCAAAAGAGTTTTTCCAAAATTTTGTACTCGTGTCCTGAATGGAGCTTCTGAAGGTTGAGGTGGTTTGTGACTGGGGACAAAGTTTGCAGCGTTTGTTGTTGCAGGTTGTGAATGAACCAAAAGGTAGTGGATTGTCAAGCCTGGATCTGACAATATGATCTTTAATGCCTTTCGGCTTTCTGTAGGCGACCATGATGGGCGACGGAATGACCTTAACCATACGCTTGGATTTGTGGAGAGTAGGGAAGTTCTTATGTAGAATGGAGGATAGGCCTAGTAGAGATGGATGGAAGGTGGTGACCAATGGTATTCTCGGTGCAGCATCATTGATCTTGTATTCGAGCAAATTTGTTCTACCAATGGACTTGGCATCGGAAATAGCTCTTTCGACGGAGTTCCTATTATAGTCTCTGTGGCAAAGTCCCTATTTGAGTTCCGAGCTCCTGGCTGGTGAGATACAAGTCATCGGTCGAGCATATTCGCCGTACCCTAATGGCTAGACTTTTCGGGATGCCTTTAAAGACATGGTGAGGATGGCAACTATCGGGCCTAAGGTAGAGGTGAGAATCGGTAGGCTTAGTGTAAAGATCAAAGGTTATATTTCCGTTCAGGAGGGTTGATCTGGTATCCAAGAAGACATTAGTGGTGTCAGAAATATCAACCGTGAACTTTATGGAAGGATGAGCTTGTTGGCAAAATTAATGAATTCATCCAGATTCTCTCTACCAGCTGTCCATTTCATTTCAATGTCATCAATAAAACGAAGCCATCTCATAGGTTTGACTGGGGCCTGGTCGAGAAGGTTTTTTTTTCTAACTCACCCATGAAGATGTTAGTATATGAGGGCGCCATCTTGGTTCCCATGGATGTACCATTGATTTGGAGGTAATGTTCTCCGTTGAACATAAAATTGTTAAGTTTGAGTGTGTGTTCAAGGAGATTTACCAAAGACTCGGTGGAGGGGGTTTTTTTTTGCCTCGAATCCCACACTTTTCTGCAAGCTTCTATCCCTTCGTCGTGGGGGATATTGGTATACAAAAAGGTGACATCCATGGTTACAAGGAGGGTGCCGGGTGGTAAATTACTACTAGGTGTTTTATTAATGTAATCCGTTGTGTCTTTGAGATATAATGGTAACTGCACAACGTGTGTACGCAGATGGTATGATGATATTTTCTCAGTGGGATGACAAATAGCACTGACGATGGCATGCCTTTTTGGTGGATTTTGGGAAGCAAATAAAACTGATATGGCCTACAGTTTGCAAGGCAAAGGTAATCTAAAGTGTCCTCATCAATCTCACCTGCATCACACATCTTTACTAAATCTGCTGCGATAGTCTTAGCAAATTCGGACGTGGGGTCAGTATCGAGTTTAGTGTAGAAAGAAGGGCAAGAGAGCTCTTTGTTAGCTTCTTTTACGTAATCGGACCTGTTCATAACAACTACAGTAGATCCTTTGTCAGCCTTTTCAATGACGATTGACTCGTTGTCTTTGAGGCTTTGTAAACTTTTCCTCTTCTTGTCTAAATTGTCTTTAACTCGGCCCGGGTTGGAGCTTTTCAACACCATCCTCTACTGCATCAGTAAAGGCTTCTAGGGCTCCACATTTACTGGGTCCAGGTTCCCATGTACTCTTTTTAGCGAAGGGATTTGGCTCATAGCTATCAGATTGATCATCCTCCTCGCATTCGTTCAGAACCTTCTTCGCCTATTACGTCGATTGAAATATTCCTTCAAGCGGAGACGTCGAAAGAAGGCGCGGACATCCTCCCTGAAAGCTCTTTCATTAACATCTCTCGGGGTAGGACAGAAGGTGAGTCCCTTGGAAAGAAGCTTCTTGTCGCTGTCTGACAGAGGAAAATCGGAAAGATTAAGAACTCGCTTATCCTCTTGAGCAACGGGAGGGGCATATTGGACGGCTGTGATGTGCTTCCGATGTCGCCTAAAATGTCTGTTACGTCTATGTTTGGAAGAGTTCTGCAGGATGCTGGGCAAGCCATATGTGGATGGAACATTTGTTATTCCATCACGATTGAATTTCTTCTGTTGTTTCTGCAGAAGCTGATCAGAGAGCTTGGAGTTGTAATGTTGAATGATCTGTTGGCTGGTAATAAAGTCTCCGTTGCTGAGTCGTTTGAAAAGCAGGTCAGTAGATCTGAGAATGGTCTGTTCAATTCTACAATTTAACCCGAGTGTATATATATATAAAAGCACCAGTAGGAAATAAAACAACAACGTTCACTATTCAAAAATGTCGGATTGATTGATTGATTTTGTTTAACGTCACACCACGAATATTTCACGTATATGGTGACGGCATCTGCCTGATCCGGGGCATACAAATTTTGACCTTTGCAACGGACCCACCCGGAGTAGTGAGGGATCTTTAACGTGCTATGCATACCACGGCACGGCGCTTCGGTTTTTACTGTCTCACCCGAAAGACAGAACACCGGCATGACCAGACCTGAACTCGAACCCCGACCTACCGATCAGGAGGCAAGCGCGATACCACTAGACCACGCCGGCTTAAAAAATTTCGGATCAACCGTGGGTCAATGCAAGTCGCTAAAGAATAAAAGAGGTCAAATATAGAAAATATGAAAAAAGAAAGCTATATACAAAGCACTAGTCTAATATTACGGTGATATCGGGCGTCAGCTACATTATGCGTGTTTGTAGTTCGCTGTCTAAATGTAAAATGATCAGGGTCCGGCGCCATAAACTGAAAAAATACTTAAGTCAATTATTTAATTTTAATTTATTCTATTATCAAACGTTCAAATAAATTGTCATGCAGAATTGTTTAATTCTATTTATTGATAGAATAAAACTCAATAGAATCCAAATCCCAGTTATCAAATCATAATTGAAGAGAAGAATTTGAAATTATGACTTAAGTATTTTCTCAATTTATGGCGCCTGACCCAGGCCTTTATCCGATATCGTAGTCATAGGGGAATAGGGCGACACCTACGTGTAGCGGTTTGCCTTGACCCATTCATGTTGTAATATGACTAAGTGAAATAAGAGAATGCTGAGAGATGAAAGTAGAATGAGAAAGTACAAAATGAATGAGAAAACAGAGAAAATTAATAAATAAATAAGTAGATTAAAAAAAGGAGGGGGAGTGTAAGCACAAAGTCAACAGAAATAGCTCTTTCGACGGAGTTCCTATTACAGCCTCTGTGACAAAGTCTCTGTTTGAGTTCCGAGCTCCTGGTGCGATACAAGTCATCAGTCGAGCATATTCACTGTACTCTAATGCCTAGATACCTTTGAAGACATGGGGACTTTTTACTTTTACTTGTACCCCTAACATACCCGCATATTACTTTCATGTGTACCCCTAACGTAACAGCAAATTACTTTGACCTGTACCCCTAACCCCAAATTACTTTGACCTGTACCCCCAACACAAACGCAAATTACTTTGACCTGTACCCCAAACGTAACAGCAAATTACTTTGACCTATACCCCTAACGTAATCGCAAATTATTTTAACCTGTATCCCAAATGTAACCGCAAGCTATTTTAACCTGTATCCCAAATGTAACCGCAAGCTACTTTGACCTGTACCCCTAACGCAACCGCAAATTATTTTAACCTGTATCCCAAATGTAACCGCAAGCTATTTTAACCTGTATCCCAAATGTAACCGCAAGCTACTTTGACCTGTACCCCTAACGCAACCGCAAACACCTTGGCCCTGTACCCCAAATATAACCGCAAATTACTTTGACTTGTACCCTTAACGCAACCGCAAATTGATTTCACGTACACCTTTAACATAACCGCATATTACTTTGACATGTACCCATAACGTAAACGCAAATTACTTTGACCTGTACCCCCAACGTCTACGTGAATTACTTTGACCTGTATCCTTAACGTTACGAAAAATTACTTTCGGCTATACCCCTAACGTAACTGCAAATTTCTTATACCTTACCCCAAACGTAACTGCAAATTACTTTGCCATGTACCCCAATCTTATTGAAACGCGACTTGTACTTCGTTCCTCTACGCTACTCTCAATGTACAAGATCTTACAACTGCCGATTCGAGGTCATCTCAGGATGACCTTTCAGTACAGCCAATCAGAATTTGAGTTAGAGATCTTTCGGTATTGTTTGTATGTAATATAACACCGAAAGATCTCTAACTCCAATTCTGATTGGCTGTTCTGAAAGGTCATCCTGAGATGACCTCGAATCGGCAGTTGTAAGATCTTGTACATGGAGAGGATCATAGAGGAGCGAAATACAAGTCGCGTTTTAATAAGATTGCCATGTACCCTTAACGTAACGGGACATGAATTTCACCTGTACCTTTAACATACCCGCATATCACTTTGACGTGTTCCCCTAACGTAACCGCAAGTTACTTTTACCTGTACCCCTAACGTAAACGCAAATTACTTTGATATGTACCCCCAACACAAACGCAAATTACTTTGACCAGTGTCCCTAATGTAATCGCAAATTACTTTGACCTGTAACCCTAACGTAACCACAATTTATTTTGACCTGTATCCCTAATGTAACCGCAAGCTACTTTGACCTGTACCCCCAACGTAATCGGAAATTACTTTGACCTGTACCCATAACGCGACTGCAAATCACTTTGGACTGTATCCCGAACGTAACCGCAAACACCTTGACCCTGTACACCTAACGTAACCGCAAATTATTTTGACGTGTACCCTAACCGCAAATTACTTTGACATATACCTCTAAAGTAACCGCAAATTACTTTAGACTCTACCCCTAACGTAACCGCAAATTACTTTGACCTGTATTCCTAACGTAACCGGAAACACCCGTGTACCCCAAACATAACTGCAAATTACTTTGACCTATATCTTTAACGCAAACACAAATTTATTTCACCTGTACCTTTAAGATAATCGCATATTACTTTGACATGTATCCCTAACATAACCGCAAATTACTTTCACATGTATCTCTAATGTAACTACAAATTACTTTGACCTGTACATCCAATGCAAACGCAAATTACTTTGACTTATACCAATAACGTAACCGCAAATTCTTTAGACCTATACCCCTAAGGTAATCGCAAATTACTTTGACCTGTATCCCAAACGTAACCGCAAATTACTTTCACCTGTACCCCAAACACAAACGCGAATTACTTTGGCCAGTGTCACTAACGTTACCGCAAATTACTTTGACATATACCTCTAACGTAACCGCAAATTACTTTAAACTGTACCCCTAACGTAACCGCAAATTACTTTGACCTGTATCCTGAACGTAACGACAAATTACTTTGAGCTGTACCCCTACCGTAACTGCAAATTACTTTGACCTGTATCCCTATCGTTACCGCAAAAACCAGGGCCCTGTACCTCTAACATAACCGCATATTACTTTGACGTGTACCCCTAACGTAACCACAAATTACTTTAACGTGTATCCCAAACGTAACCGCAAATGACTTAGACCTATACCCCTAACGTAATAGCAAATTACTTTGACCTGTAGTCCTAACATAACCGCAAATTACTTTGACCCGTACCCCTAACTTAACCGCAAATTACTTTGACCTGTACCCGGAATGTCTCCGCAACTTTCTTTGACATGCATTTCTGATGTATCCGCAAATTACTTTGACCGGTACCCTTGACGTAACCGCTAATTACTTTCACCGGTATCCCTAACGTAACCGCAAATTACTTTGACCTATACCCCTAACGTTACCGCAAACACTTTGGTAGTGTACCCCAAATATAACCGCAAATTACTTTGACCTATACTCTTAACGCAAACGCAATTTAATTTCACCTGTACCTTTAACATAACAGCATATTACTTTGATATGTACCCCTAACGTAACTGCAAATTACTTTGACATCTATCCTTAACGTAACTACAAATTACTTTGACCTGTTCCCCCAACACAAACGCTAATTACTTTGACCTCTGTCCCTAACGTAACCGTAAATTATTTAGACCGATACCTCTAACGTAATCGCAAATTATTTTGACATATAGCTCTAACGTAACCGCAAATTACTTTAACTTGTATCCCAAACGTAACTACAAATTACTTTGACCTGTTCCCCCAACACAAACGCTAATTACTTTGACCTGTGTCCCTAACGTAACGGTAAATTCTTTAGACCTCTACCCCTAACATAATAGCAAATTACTTTGACCTGTTGTCCTAACGTAACCGCAAATTACTTTGACCCGTACCCCTAACGTAACCGCAAATTATTTTGACCTGTACCCGGAATGTCACCGCAACTTCCTTTGACCTGTATTCCTGATGTATCCGCAAATTACTCTGACCAGACACCCTTAACGTAACCGCTTATTACTTTCACCTGTATCCCTAACGTAACGCAAATTATTTGGACTTATACCCCTAACGTAACCGCAAATTACTTTGACCTTTACCCTTAACATAACCGCAAATTCCTTTGACATGTACTTCTCACGTAACCGGAAATTACTTTGACCTGTATCTCTAACGTAACCGCAAACACATTTGCCCTGTACCCCTAACGTAACCGCAATTTAATTTGACCTGTATCCCTAACGTAACCGCAATTTACTTTGACCTGTACCCTTAACGTAACCGCAAATTACTCTGACCAGACACCCTTAACGTAATCGCTTATTACTTTCACCTGTATTCCTAACGTAACGCAAATTATTTGGATTTATACCCCTAGCGTAACCGCAAATTACTTTGACCTTTACCCTTAACGTAACCGCAAATTCCTTCGACATGTACTTTTCACGTAACCGAAAATTACTTTGACCTGTATCTCTAACGTAACCGCAAACACCTTTGCCCTGTACCCCTAACGTAACCGCAAGTTAATTTGACCTGTATCCCTAACGTAACCGCAATTTACTTTGACCTGTACCCCTAACGTAACCGCAAATTACTTTGACCTGTACCCCTAACATAACCGCAAATTACTTTGACTTGTATCCCAAACGTAACTGCAAATTACTTTGACCTTACCCCTAACGTAACCGCAAATTTTTTTCACCTGTGTCCATAACGTTACCGCAGATTACTTTGATTTGTACCCTTAACGTAACCACAAATTCGTTAAACTTGTATCCCAAACGTAACCGCAAATTACTTTGACTTGTATCCCTCATGTAACCACAAACTACTTTGACCTGTACCATTAACGTAACCACAAATTACTTTGACTTATATCCCTAACGTAACTTCAAATTACTTTGACCTGTATTCATAGCGTAACCGCAAGTTACTTTTAGTTGTATCCCTAACGTAACTGCGAATTACTTTCAGCTCTACCCCTAACGTAACTGCACAGTAACATTACTTTGACCTTTATCTCTGACGTAACCGCAAACACCTTTGACCCGTACCCCTAAATTAACCGCAAATTACCTTGACCTGTACCCGGAATGTCACCGCAACTTTCTTTGACATGCATTCCTGATGTATCCGCAAATTACTTTGACCGGTACCCTTAACGTAACCGCAAATTCCTTTGAAATGTATTTCTCACGTAACCGGAAATTATTTTGACCTGTATCTCTAACGTAACCACAAACACATTTGCCCTGTACCTCTAACGTAACCGCAAATTCATTTGACCTGTATCCCTAACGTAACCGCAAATCACTTTGACCTGTATCCCTAACATAACTGCAAATTAATTAGATCTGTATATCTAATGTAACCGCAAATTACTTTGACTTGTATCCTAACGTAACCGCAAATTACTTTGACTTGTATCCCTAACGTAACCGCAAATTACTTTGACCTGTACCCCTAACGTAACCGCAAATTACTTTGACTTGTATCCCAAACGTAACTGCAAATTTCTCTCACCTGTATCCATAACGTAACCGCAGATTACTTTGATTTGTACCCTTAACGTAACCACAAATTCGTTTGACTTGTATCCCAAACGTAACCGGAAATTGCTTTGACCTCTACCCCTAATGTAACCGCAATTTTTTTTCACCTGTACCCCTAACGTAACGGCCAATTACTTTGACCTGTATCCCTAACGTAATCGCAAATTACTTTAACTTGTATCCCAAACGTAACCGCAAATTACTTAGACCTATACCTCTAACGTAATAGCAAATTACTTTGACTTGTAGTCCTAACGTAACCGCAAATTACTTTGACCCGTGCCCCTAACGTAACCGCAAATTATTTTGGCCTGTACCCCGAATGTAACCGCAACTTCCTTTGACCTGTATTCCTGATGTATCCGCAAATTACTCTGACCAGACACCCTTAACGTAACCGCTAATTACTTTCACCTGTATCCCTAACGTAACGCAAATTATTTGGACTTATACCCCTAACGTAACCGCAAATTACTTTGACCTTTACCCTTAACGTAACCGCAAATTCCTTTGACATGTACTTCTCACGTAACCGGAAATAACTTTGACCTGTATCTCTAACGTAACCGCAAAAACCTTTGCCCTGTACCCCTAACGTAACCGCAAGTTAATTTGACCTGTATCCCTAACGTAACCGCAATTTACTTTGACCTGTACCCCTAGCGTAACCGCAAATTACTTTGACCTGTACCCATAACATAACCGCAAATTACTTTGACTTGTATCCCAAACGTAACCGCAAATTACTTTGACTTGTACCATTAACGTAACCACAAATTACTTTGACTTATATCCCTAACGTAACCTCAAATTACTTTGACCTGTATTCATAGCGTAACCGCAAGTTACTTTTAGTTGTACCCCTAACGTAACTGCAAATTACTTTCAGCTCTACCCCTAACGTAAGTGCACAGTAACACAAACATCGTTTTTCCCTTTGACATTGCCCCCAAATTCCTCGTTGCTAAGGGACGAATAGCGCCATGTTTAAAATTCTTCCGAGAAAGGAATTGATATTTAGTGCACCGTCATAAGAAATTTCTTCATTTTCATATTCTTAAAATTTTATGATTAAATCATCACTAATTGATTCATACATGAGTGACTTGACATCGCATCGTAAACAATTGAAAAGGCAGTTTTGCTGCGGCGCGGCGAGATGAAATAACATGCTGGAAAAAAATGTTGCATGGTGGTACTGGTACGTCATTATGTCATTACGTTGTCAGCTTTGTTGGTTCCACTTGATTGCACGTGAATAGTAGAACTTGCAAATCGTCCTTGATATGAAACTTAAGATGGACGTTAAGAGCACTGAACGAAATTGTTACAGACATGATCTATGATAGTTGGAGCCAGAGGCAATGTGGACAAAGAGTAGGTACAATGTTGTAATACATTTGAGGACGGTATATCGTGATTAAACATTCTGAAAGCTAATGTGTGGACCAATCAGGATTGTCAAAACAACACAAGTGAATTAGAATGTATTTTATACAAAAGTGGCATATATAGTATCTATGATACAGATATTGTAGGTAATCAAAATAAAGTTTGATTTTAGTGGTAGTTGGCAGGGGGTGGTGGTGATTAGTACCTAGATAATTCAAAATAACCAATGTCTGTATGGGATACGCATCACATATAAGCATATAACTCTACATATGATGCATATGAAATCAAAATGTGCAAGCGTAGCGAATCGAATTATCGGGGGCAATATTGTTTTGTAATGTCTGTCCATCCATTAGTCTGTCTATCCGTCTGTCTGTCCGATACTTTAATTTTGGCCTTCACTATTGAATCATTAGAGATAGAACCTTTATATTTTGCATGGATATTCCACAAAAATTGACACCAAAGTTAATGACCCAGTGACTTTGACAAAATTAATATTTTAGGTCGTCCGGAGAACTATTGTCATACCCCCGGCGTCGTCGTGCACAAAACTTTAACCTTGGATATATCTTTTGAACTTTTGATTTTAGAGCCTTGATATTTCATATGTAGATTCCTCTTGATAAGAGCTTTCATTTGGATGAAAAGGTGCATAAATGTTTACTTTACTTCAAATTATTTCTAAGTCTTGTTTATAAGTCCTTGGATATAGAAGCAGGCTTGCTGTAGTGGGTTAAGCGCTTGGCTTCGATTCCCGGATTGCGCCACTACGTTTAAGAGGTTGGTTACCTCCTGCTTCCATGTCGCGATATAACTGAAAATGGTTGAAAGCGACGTAAAACAGCAATTAACCAAACCATCCTTAGATATAACTCATAACAATACTTTCAGTACTTTGATTCTTTTGGTATTCAGAATTTCCTCTTATAAAATTAAAATGTTTCAAATGAAATACAATGTGTCAGCACTGCAGAAGTGTTTAAGAAATCAGACATTTGTTTATTTAAATTGCACTTCAAAGAGATAAAGAAGGGGACTAAACAGCGGAGATTACAAAGTAAATTGTTCTTACATCGAAAAGAACCGATCCGAAATTCAGACAGATGTATCTAACACTGAATCAAAAGAAAAGATCGAGCAGAATCGAAATCGCGAATCGTGCATCGTTTCAGTCCTAACAATGTGTTATTATTTGTTCTCTGCTTTACTCCCTTTCACTATGCAGAAAACACAAATGAAAAACTCATTATATGAGGTTGGCCGCATAGCACTCATCTTCTTGAGGATCTTACAATGCAATCATACAAAAATACTTACAGCAAAAATATAAAAATCTAAAAAGAGAGGTCCAATAATGATCATAACCGCCCAGGAAAAACCACAGCAGAAAGCGAAAGATATATAGAGTCAAAGAGTTGCATGGAAACCTGTGTCTGTAGCAGTGTAATTTGGCACTAATGTTATATCACCTGGACCAGCTCGAGTGACAGACTTCACTTTAATTAAACTTTAAATACATACTTGTACCTTTATTAATATGAATTATATTTTCATCAATACATACACTTATGTTCTTTTTCTTACTTTATCAAATAAAAAAACCACATTTTTGACATGTTAAACAAACAAATAAAAATTATCAAAAAAAAAAATTCAATAAAAATCCCTTTCTGTCAAACTACATATGATAAAATTAAGAAAAACTTGATTGTTTAACGCATGGACCTAGAATGACTACTTCTCTGTCTTACACAGATGACCGCAATTAAATCACGTGATTAAAACTCATTCAATGTCGTATTGCATAGAAAAATAATTCCCGCTATTCTATCGAAACGCGGGAATATTTTATTCTCTGCTTTACTCCCTTTCACTATGCAGAAAACACAAATGAAAAACTCATTATATGATGTTGGCCGTAAAGCACAATAGATATTCAAAAAGTTAGGGAGATGAGAGAAATAGAAAAAAATCTAAGATAAAGAAAAAACCGCTTACTAAATTGTTAAACGTAAATTTCAAACCCGATTTTTAAATTTGAACAATCAGATTATAAATGCATATATATATATATATATATATATATATATATATATATATATATATATATATATATATATATATATATATATATATATATATATATATATATATATACTATAAATGCAAAGATTTTGATACAGCCAATCTAGACTTCAGCAGACTTTAACATATCCATCTTTTGATGAATCGGACATCCACCGACCATGACGTCTCCAACACCTCTCATTTACCTCTGCATTAGCTGCGCTGTAGCACCACCTGCCCTAAGTGAATGAATACCTATATCCAAATCGCCCACCACTTCTTTAAGTCGACTTACTAAACACTCCCTAGTTCTAGTGTGACTGATGCATTTATCTTTGTATATAAGTGAACATTTATCTTTGTATATAAGTGAACATTTATTTCCAGATCTAAAAATTGGACGAAACAAAAGTTTTTTACTATTTTTGTCAATACAAGCTTGATCAAAATATTTCCTCAACATCGAGTAAGGACATGCAACTGATTCCCCTTTACTGATAACAATAGTTTCACCCAAACGATACTGGTCAGTCTTACTTTTTCCAATATTTATAGAGAAATGATCATCATAAAAAATGATATCTGAACATAGAATGTGTGATAATTCATCAAATCTTAAAAAACCTGAAAATGCTAACAAAATCATAGACAAATCTCTAATGATCAAAAGGTTATTGCAATCTTGATATTTCGTACACAGTCATTGTAAATGATGAACGGTGACAGGCTCCCTTTTCTGTACGGGTTTTTTCACGATCCGCTTCGCTGACTCGATTAAATGATCGATAAATGAGTTATTAGTTGCATCGGGGTGACCATGTAGACTATGAGCGAATTTCACAGCGCACTTTGAGGCTACTAACACTGAATATGTTGCTCCAGAATCTAGCAAATGAGTTATGTGTAATGCGAACTGCACCGGATGTGCAGGTAATGATGAAAACCCTTTCACTGCACAAAACTGCTCCCATTTACGAAAATATGATGAATATTTCGAAAAAGTAGCTTCACTTCTCGATAATTTCAAATAATGGCGCATACTCTCCTTTAACACTCATTTTCTGGCGTTGTTGAAGTACCAGCATCTGCACATGCTTGCTCTATGCTATCCTTTAAACCTAGTGCAAATAAAAACTGAATTAATCAAAATTCAATCTAAATGCTACCATTGAAAATTTCAAATCATTTTTGAAAATACCATTTTCCCCCCTACCGGGGAGAACACATGCACGACCTAACTCTACAAATGTTGACAATTTTTGCAAATTAATGAGCATTGGCCAAAATGGCGCAGATGGCCATCTTGGAACTACGATAATTCCGCAAGCCCCGTCCGATTTCATTTTTGATATAGAGCTACATGTACATATCAATCTTGGAGGGGGTACCAACCAATTATTTTCTCCCTTCCAGCTGCACTTAAAACAATCTACTAGTTCTGTGCCTTTACACCACCAACGTGAATTAAATCGTACACAATGCGTGTTATAATCTGTAGCAAACCTATCTACACTGCGTGGACCCCATAATTTGTTTAGGTTTCTAAAAACAAGAGGTGCTATCATCCAGTCAACACTGTCGTTGCATCTACTTAGAAAATCTGCACGTGTATTTTCTGATCTACCTACCCATACTGAAGCAACTGAAAATGTACTTTCTTCACATACATTTGCTATATCACATGCATTCTTTTGCAAGCTTGGTTTTCTACTACCAATTTCAATAATTTTTGCTGCATTTTGGCTATCAGTATACCACTTTATGGTAGATCCTTCCAGATCGCAAGCCAGTGTATTCAGTACCCTGCTAATAGCTTCTAACTCACGCCATGTAGAGCTTTCAAGTATTTCTGCTGCAGATCAACTGCCTACAATCTCACTACCAGGTCTATCTAAAATATAGCCCCCATAACCATAGTGAGAAGCGTCACTATAAATAATTACGTCATCATCTCTTTGCATCTTACATGCAATATCAGTGCGATTCAATTTGTTACAATTTTCCTCCCAGAAAATAATTTCATCAAATGCATTTTTGTTCATTAAAACAGGAGCATTCCAACTTGCTTTGCTATTAATTGCTATAAAAATATACCTAGTGTGCAATCTAGCGACAGAGCCAAAAACTATCCGCATCGATATGATTTGCCCCGCCAGGGCAGCTAAGCGCTTGGCCCCTATAAGTACCTTTGAACTATCTCTCACCTCAGTAAGCAGTTGACCTAGAAATTTTAATAGTCGATCCATTCTCGCTTCACTGACTTTCAACTCACCTAATTTAAAATCCCAACAGAGACCTAACCAAATCGCTTTATTTGAAGGTTCCCATTCACATTTCTCATCTGCTATGAGAAAACCTAAAGATTCAATATAGCTCTTTACCTTTGAACTTACAACCTTTGCAGCTGCAAGAGTATCGGCCCCACCCAAGCCGTCATCCAAGTAAACAACAATTTTGATGCCATTTTTTCTCCAATAACCTACCACTTGCCTCATAAGCTTAGTGAATATATGAGCAGCACTCGATATTCCAAATGGAAGCACATTAAAGACAAAATAAGATATCTTCTCTTCTCCCTCAAAATACCATGCAAAACCTAAATATTTTCTGTGAGACTCATGTATAGAAATATGGTGATATGCGGACTTAAGGTCAAATGTGAAAACAAAATCACCTGTTTGAAAAATATTTCTGGCTACTGATCCATCTTCAAGCTTAAATTTGAATTTAAAAATATGCAAATTAATGTGTCTACAGTCTAAAACCAGGCGAGCTTTCCCATTTCTGTTATAAGCCACCGTTAAAGGGTTCACAACCTCGGGTACCTTTTCCACTCTTGTGATACAACCCTTTTTCAACAACTTGCCGATTTCTGTCTCTACAAATGATGTATTTTCAAAAGCAAACTTGTTATTTTTTATTATAATAGACTCTGGTTCTGTGTAAAAGGGAATTTTATATCCATGACATACAATATCTAATATGTAAGAGTCTGAACAGATTTTAACCCATTTATCATATTTTTGCAATAACCTGCCAACAGGGCTGACAAAAGATTCGTAATCGCTAACCAAATTACAATTTTCATGAGTAGATTTACTTATCTTAGACTTCGTCTTGTTAGCTTGACACTCAATGTCCCCTCTCCAATGTCCTGGATTACCGCATGCGAAACATAAACCTGGCTTGGGTCTTGAAGCGGAACGTTGTTCCCCGAGAGTGTTCGATTGAACTACCGGAATCGTCTGTGTTGAATAAGGAGACCATCTTTTACGAAATTTAGTAGTTAATTTTCTTTTTTCTTCTTTCTCGTGTTTTTCTGCCCTAGCCTCCGCTTTATGTATACGTTTCTCGTCATCACTATCTTCAGCTAATTGATGTGTTTCATACTGGTCGACTACTTTCCACCCTAATTTTGAACTATCGGCCAAGTTTTTGTCTATGAGTAACAATATCTATACCTTCTTGAATACTTTTCTTTGCGCTGCTTATGCAAATTTCATCTGGCTCCTCGTTTGCAAGCGAAGCTCCCGCCGCCTTTAGCTTTTCCATTACTTTGGTAGAATGTTAAAACTGTTCTTCATTTCCTCGTCTCTTGAATGTGTAATCATTAGAATTGCTCGCGATACATTCAATTTTTGCAATATTGTCATCATTAATCTTTTTCTGTTTTTCATAAAAAGTTCTCTCGAAATCTTTGAATTGCGTGAAAATTAAACTCTTAATATCCGAGAGCATGGCATTGCTCTCCGCGGTCGAATCCATTTTTTCACGTCGACAATGAACTTGATTGTTTAACGCACGGACCTAGAATGACTACTTCTCTGTCTTACACAGATGACCGCACTTAAATCACGTGACTTGTCACGTGATTAAAACTCATTCAATATCGTATTGCATAGAAAAATAATTCCCGCTATTCTATCGAAAGCGGGAATATTTTAATCTTAACAATTTCTTTTACTAAGACATCGATGTTTTTACTAACACTAACAATTCGGACTATTTCAAAAACAGATTTCACTAGTCCTAGGGAATTGTCGGTAGCCTTGGGTGTCGGGCTAGTGAGTTTTTGGGAAGAATGTTTGTGAAATGATTGAGAATTGAAATATGTCAAACATTTAGAGAGTCTTTTAAATTCATATGAGTCAAATGACAATGTTTCAAATATGCTTTGAACTATTTCTAGGTCAGTTAGAATAAGGTCAATAAACTATCAAATTTAAATCGGTTGATCAGTGTTCCCTATTTTTTTTAATAATAAAATTAATTTCTTTTTTTATTTTGTTGTAAGCAGAAGTAAGGTAATGTTTTGTTTTGTTTTGTTTTTGGGTTTTTTTATGAAATACAATTTCTGTGATGTATTTTATTTTCTCAATCAAAAATTTTATAATAACATTATTGTAATGACAGTAGGGGAAAGAACTGATCCATTCTACTCCATAGATCACTAAAATCAAATGATCATCCAATAAAAATATTTACAATTGTACACTCGGCACAGACCATGATGAATCTTTTGTCATTATAACGTCGGTACGGATAGATTGACACGTGAACACAGGTGAGCACGTGCTCACTTAATCTTATGCGCGTTCAGTTTATAATCGACTATTGAGGACACACGACGGCGAAGTTGTGTATGGTAGACAGCAAATTTGATTTCTCAACTCGCAGCTCCTTGGTGAGTAAAATAACTGTATGTCGCAATATATCGTAAATATATACTTTCGGCAAACATAGTCTTGTGAAGTTCGTGATCGCGGTCTACCCGTCCTTTTTCTAATAGCCTCTGAACACCCCTCTCCCTCCCCCAACATTCTTTGCACCCTTTTCATTTGTCGGATCTGACAAATCAGAATTTTATTTTACTTAAGTTATGGTTACTACATTTTAATTCACAATTAGAATTGATGTTAATCTAGTTGAATTGCTGTTTACCTCTGAAGTATCAACATCGAGACGCATGTCATTTCGCGCCATTATGTCTTATCTTTACTCGATACCGAAAAGTATAACAACATTGCATAAACAACATTTTTAATGATGTTCACAAATCTAAAACTGTTACACATGAGTTTAATGTTCATATCCCCGAACACGCGTTATTTGAATTAAATGTTTAACTTAATTTTGAAAAAGAAGATTTTATGCTCGTGGTTTTTTTTTTCTTACACATGCGTCCAAATTCATTTAAAAGAATAATTTTCATACGTTTACAATGTCCGTTTTAATTTCTGTTTAAAAGTGTTATTTGAAGAGGTGTGGCAGGCGCGGAACCAGAAATTTTGTCGAGAGGGGGTCCACCTCCGATGAGTTTTCCTAGTGGGGTCCACCTCCAATGAGTTTTCCTAGTGGGGGTCCACCTCCAATGAGTTTTCCTAGTGGGGTCCACCTCCAATGAGTTTTCCTAGTGGGGGTCTAGTGGGGTCCACCTCCAATGAATTTTCCTAGTGGGGGTCCACCTTCAATGAGTTTTCCTAGTGGGGGTCCACCTCCAATGAGTTTTCCTAGTGGGGGTCCACCTCCAATGAGTTTTCCTAATGGGGGTCCACCTCCAATGAGTTTTCCTAGTGGGGGTCTACCTCCAATGAGTTTTCCTAGTGGGGGTCCACCTTCAATGAGTTTTCCTAGTGGGGGTCCACCTTCAATGAGTTTTCTTAGTGGGGGTCCACCTCCAATGAGTTTTCCTAGTGGGGGTCCACCTCCAATGAATTTCCCTAGTGGGGGTCCACCTCCAATGAGTTTTCCTAGAGGGGGTCCACCTCCAATGAGTTTTCCTAGTGGGGATCCACCTCCAATGAGTTTTCCTAGTGGGGGTCCACCTTCAATGAATTTCCCTAGTGGGGGTCCACCTCATGTGTTTGTGTGTAAAATTACTTATCTTAGATAGAGAGGCGTATCTCTGTAAGGAGGAGATTCTGGGGCAGCCCAACCTCAGCCCCTCCAAAACTATGTTTGTCTGGGTACCAATAAAAAAATAGTTATCTTACATTGAAAAATAACAAGAAACAAATCTCAGGGTGGTTCAGATCCCCTGTCCCCACCCCTATGGATCTGCGCATGGGTGTGGACAGTTTTGAAAAAGCTTTTGAAAGAAAGATAACTCTAGCTGATGGAAAAAAATATGGAATATATTCATTTTTCCTTGTGGCAAACTTTCAAGCACTGTATGACACATGAATAATAGATTTTTGCAACTCCCCCCCCCCCCCAACACACATCAGAGTATGAAGTTCTACTAACACCAAAAAAAAAAAAAACACACACACACACACATTCTTATACTCACACACACACATACACACACATTTTAGAGTTTATAGTGATATCTTTAACTTAAGGTTGATTTCTAGGAAATTCTGCTCAAAATTTTGTATGTTTTATTATTCAATAATTGTGTGGGAAATGGGGTGGATTTGGGATTTTGTTAAAGAACCATGTCATATTAATGTATCCATGCATCCTAATTATTAGATCTCCCTTTTAGCTCACTTGAGCTGAAAGCTCAAATGAGCTTTTCTAATAATCTGTGGGTCGTCTGTCCGTTTGTCTGTAAACTTTTAACATTTTCAACCTCTTCTTTAGAACCGCAAGACGGATTTTGATGTAATTTGGTATGCATGAAGTACTATAGGTCCTCTACCAAGTTTATTATACCCCCGCTACGAAGTGGGGGATGTTTACTGGAATCACAATGTCTGTGTGTCCGTCCGTCCATCTGGAGATAAAGCTGACTGCCTGGCGGTCACAATGTTCCCAGCTGTAGAAAACACCTTTCACTGGGAACTGAAATTCCCTGTGTAGTTAAATATATGCGTGCTAGTTTTGCCAAGAGGAGGAGAGAGTGTTCATGTTCCTTGAAACTAGACGTGGTTCCGGCTTTGGACGACATGTCAGAGAAACAGTGCTTATTGTAGTATTGTCTTTGATTAGACTTTTAGTCCCATTGATGACACTTGCTTTGAAAACAAAATGTTCCAAGATTTTTTATTTAACCGAGCCTCCAACTCTATTGTTCGCCGCCATTTGTAAATAACCTTCAGCGGACACGTAGAGAGTAGAAGGCAAATTTTTGACCGAACAAATACGGCGACCTGTTGCCATACCGTCGTTTCGCTCCCCACACCAACTGTAAAATGGTTTTCGTTTCACCCTTACTGAAATTAGATCCCAAATAGTATTATTTAAATAGTAAAATAGTAATATTTTGATGCACTGAAATGCACCTTTTAGCCAGAATATAGTAAAAGAATGATCTTTTGAAAGATTTGGACAAAATTTTAATATTTGGATTTTTAATGATTTTTTTAAGATTTCAAAAAAGGTAGATAAGGGGGATATTTCACCACATTTAAAAATTTTAGTATGGAAGGACTCAATAGATTTTGATGAAACTTGGTATACATGAAGTACTATAGGTCCTCTAAAACGTCTATTCATTTCATTTAAATCTGCCAACAGGTGGCACCACCATGGCTAAAACAGGTCACAGATGGAACCCCTCTTTGAAAATCTTCTTCCTCAAAACTACTACAGCATTGCTCATACCCTGAGATCAATGAGAGATAGTGATTCATATTTTTGACAAAAAAATGACGATTCCACTATTAAATCTTTCTCAGTTGACAGTTTAATCTTTTGCTAAAATAGCAGATTTTAACATTGTTGCCACAAAAAGCATAGTGTTTCATAAAGGCATCTTGTTTTAAAGACAATGGGATAAAACTCACTTTAACTATTTTCCCAAGTACTACTTAATGAATATCTCGCGGAGTTTGTGCTTATGAACAAATTACATACATGTAGGGATGTGTTAATAAACTTTTTCAAGGAGGGTATTTCACTTTTAGGAGCCAATCCTTTGTAACATCTAAACTAAGATGATTTTTTCAATGAAGCCACTTTACTAATTAGGCAGCATTCATTACATTACAAAAATCCACCTCATGCAATAATTACTTATCGACGCATTAAATACCTATATATCATGACTACATGTAGGAGAGCATTCTTTTCATTTATGACAACGTTTTATATTTTATTATACGCCCGTCATAGCCGGACGTATTATGGTATGGGGTTGTGGATCTGCGGGCTCTTTGTTAACGAGATACAGACCATACCGTTTAGGCTAGGACTTTCAAACTTGGTACACTTATTCCTTATGGCATGAGGACGAACTTATTGATTTTCAATGTCAAGGTTAGAGGTTGGTTGGTTGGTTGATTGGTGTTTTACGTCGCTTTCAACAATATTTCAGTTATATCGCGACATGGAAGCAGGAGGTTACCAACCTCTTAAACATAGTGGCGCAACCCGGGAATCGAACCCGGATCGTCGGCGCCGCAAGCCAAGCGCTTAACCACTACACCACGCCTGCCCCCAGGTTAGAGGTTAAGGAAATTTTTTGAGAATGCAACTTTGAAACAAGGTACAGAACAAACTGTTTATGCTAGAACTTTTAGGATTTTAGGATAAATCCTATTGATTTTCAAGGTCATATCAGCAAGGTGAAGGTCATCGTTCTTATACAATTCAGATTCTTGTCAAGGCCATAACTATTTACCCCATGCTTGGATTTGAACAATATTTCACCGAATCGCTGCCCTTGACCCAAGGGAGTATCATTGCCTTAGCTCAGCTCAAAGGTCATATACGTATCATCAAGTTCAATGTCACAATATTTATGATGTGTAAAGCATTGTCTGTTCCATAACTTTTTACCCATTGCAGATTTGAGTAATATTTCCCAGAATTGTTGCCTAGGACCAAATGGTGTATTTTGACCTTGAACCAAGGTTATATCTGCAAGGTCAAGGAGAAAACTGAAGACATCTGACAAAGCTGTATGAAGATTTTTGTCAAGGTCATTACTATTTACCCCATGCTTGGATTTGAATAATATTTCACAGAATTGCTGCCCTGGACCCAAGGTGTGTCATGACCTTAGCTCAAATATCATATACGTATCCGCAAGGTCAAGGCCACAATGCATATGGTGTGTAAATCTTTGTCTGTTCCACAACTTTCTGTCCATTGCACGGATTTGAATGATATTTCACAGGATTGTTGGCAATGGGGGATATTTCTATAATTACAAATTCGTCCATTCAAATTAAGCGGCGGGCGTGTTATGCTACGCTAGGCTTGCTATTTTGGACTAAACCATGTGCTTCATTAATCCCCTTCAATCAGTACTCTTAGTACTTTGATATTTGTTGCCGTCTTTTTGGAATTTAATATTTTGATACTAAAAAAAATTATAACTTTATTGATTTTACAGTGATTAAGGAACAAGTTAAGAACTTATATAAATCTTGCTCTTTGGCACGGATCTTGGCGTCAGGGTATTGTAAGGGGGGGGGGGGGGGGGGGGGGGGGGGGGGGGGGGGCAAAGCGCAGTATCCGGAAAAAACTCACGAAGCCAGGATGGTGACAGCCTCACCATGTCACGTTCCACGTGCACCGAAATGCACATTTTAGCCAGAATATAGTAAAGGAATGATTTTTAAAAAGAATTTTGACAAGATCTTAATTTTTGATTTCTAATGAATGTTTTAAGATAGCAAAAGAAGGTAGATAAGGGCGTATCTTTCGAATTTTAAAAGTTTGCTGTGGAACAACTCGACCGATTTTGATGAAACTTATTATACATGAAGTACTATAGGTCTTGTACAAAGTTTTTCGTTCATTTCATCCAAATCCTTCGACAGGTGGCACTGCCATGGCTAGAAATAGAATTCAGTTGGAACCCCTCTTTGAAAATCTTCCTCGATCTCTAGCACCACTGTGTGGATAATAAAACTAATAGCATCTGTGTTATCTAGAAGAATGTATGTTTCAAGTTTGTTCATTTAATTGAAAACGGATTCATAAGTTTTGATGTATTTTGACGTCTTTTTGGACTTTAACAATCTCTTGCTGTTGAGTAAATTACATAGCATGGTTTTCATTATTATTTCCCTATGGTTGACTTTAAATATATTGAAATGCTTATTTTTGCCTGAATATAGCCAATGATTATTAAGGAATTATTTTTCCTATTTTTCCTATTCCGACGTGCAACCGAAACTCGTTTTTTAAGATAGTCATCGTTAGATTTTGATATATTTTAGGAAGAAGATTTAACAACAAGAACTGATTCAAAACTTGTGATAAAATGGAGTAACTCAACCATGTTTTGAAAATATGGCTCCCGTCAATACATGATTGATTGATTGATTTTTGTTTTACGTCACACCACGAATATTTCACGTATACGGTGACGGCATCTACCTGATGCGGAGCATACAAATTTTGACATTTGCAACGGACCCACCCGAAGCAGTGAAGGATCTTTAACGTGCCATGCATACCACGACGAAGCCGGCGTGGCCTAGTGGTATCGCGCCGGACTCCTGATCGGGAGGCCGGGGTTCGAGTCCCGCTCTGTCCATGCCGGTGTCCTGTCTTTCGGATGAGACAGTAAAACCGATGCCCCGTGTCGTGGTATGCATGGCACGTTAAAGATCCCTCACTGCTTCGGGTGGGTCCGTTGCAAAGGTAAAAGCCCCGCATCAGGCAGATGCCGTCACCATATACGTGAAATATTCATGGTGTGACGTAAAACAAAAATCAATCAATCAATCATACCACGACACGGTGCCTCGGTTTTCACTGTCTCGTCCGAAAGACAGGACACCGGCATGACCAGAGCGGGACTCGAACCCCGGCCTCCCGCCAATACAAAGAATGTATAGTGTTTAGTATTAAAATTATTACTCGATACTCCGCATCCTTCTATAAGAAGCAACGTATCGAAACATTGTATCATTACCTGAATATTTAGAATGAATGACCATATATATTGTATTTTATTGAGATGAAATTTGGATTTACCTGTTGTTAAATTTAAAGAAATTGAATGCAATTATTTCTGAAATGAGCTATGTACAAAGAACGATAATTTTGCATGCATTCTGATCTATTTTTCTGACTTCGGCTTTTAAATGATCGTGTACATTTTTGTGCATACTTCAAATTAACTAATTATAAAATTTTCAACAAGCTATAGTAGTAGGGTACCATTCAAATTTTCGACAGCTTCCAAATTTTGTAATCATTGTCGTGTCAAATTGATATTCATACAATTCCAATTATATTCGTCATTGATTCTCGAATATTGATTTTGTTATCTACACAGCCCAACATGAAATTTAAAGAGATGAGGAGATGCCCAGACGCCCAGGGCTCGTCTCTGCAATCTTGAATCGCCATGTGTTTGTGGCCATGGTGTGGTGCCCAGCATGAACACTTGGTATGCAGGGATGCGCAGATGACGAAATGAGAAGAAAGAATACATTCTGTCATTAGTAAGTATTGAGAGTTGAATTTAATTTAATATATACATTCTGGATTTTTTTATGCCACTCCAAGATTATTGCACTTATATTTTGGTGACATGTGTCTGGCACATTTGTTTATTCTACATGTATGGTCCTTTGAACCGCCAAAATTAGTTAAGGATTTTTACGTGCCAATGTATGTCACGAAATGGTTCTTGAGAGTATGACTCCATGTGTAATTCCAGGGACATGTACAGAAAGAGAACTGAATAAATCACATGAGAAATATGGGAGAATATGAATCAATCGGCAAAATGTCTGACTCGTCGGCCTGAGTCAGTTAGTAAAATACCTGACGGGTCTGTCTAATTCAATCGGTAAAGTGCCTGATTCGTCGGCCTAACTGCATTGTTAAAGAGATGACTCGCCGGCCTAAATCACTCCGTAAAGTACCTGACTCGTCGGCCTAAGTCAATCGGTAAAATGCCTGACAGGTTGGCCTAACTCAATCTGTAAAGTGCCGAACTCGTCGGCCTAAATCATCCATTAAAATGGATGACGATTCGACCAAACTCAATCGGTAAAATGCCAGATGCGTCGGCCTCGCTTAATCGGTAAAATGCCTGAGGGGTCGGCCTAAGTCAATCAGAATAATGCCTGACGTGTCGACCTAGATCAATCGGTAAAAATCTTAAGACATACCTTAACTGCTCAAGTGCTGACTCGTCTGCCTAACTCAATCGGTAAATTGCCTGACTCGTCGGCCTAACTCAATCGTTAAAGTGCTGACTCGTCGGCCTAAGTGAATCCGAAAAATGCCTAATGCCTGACGGTCGGCTTGACTCAATTGGTAAAATGCCTGACACGTCAGTTTAACTCAATCGGTGAAATGTTTGACAGATCGGCCTAATTAAATCGGTATAATGCCTGACACGTCGGCCTAACTCGTCGGTAAAGTGCTTGATTCATGGGCCTAACTCAGTCGGTAAAATACTTAACGAGTCGGACTAATTTAACAGGTAAAGTTCCTGACTCGTTGGTCAAAAGTAAAATGCCTGACGGGTCGGCCTAACTCAATAGGTAAAGTGCTGACTCGTGGGCCTTACTCAATCAGTAAAATTCTGACTTGTCCGCTTAACTCAATAGTCAAAATACCTGACGAGTCGTACTAACTCAAGTGGTAAAATGGCTGACTCGTCGGCCAAACTGAATCGGTAAAGTGACTGACTCGTGGGTATAACTCAGTCGGTAAAGTAATGACTCGTCGGCCTTAGTCAATCCGAAAAAATGCCTGACAGGTCGGACTGACTCAATCGGTAAAATGCCTGACCAGTCAGCCTAACTTAATCGGTAAAATGCCTGACGGGTCGGCCTACCTCATTCGGTATTGTGCCTGACGCGTCGGCGTACCTCAATCAGTAAATTGCTGACTCGTCGGTCTAACACAAATGGTAAAGTCACTGACTTGTCGGCCTAAGTGAATCCGTAAAATTCTTGACGTATCGACCTTACTCAATCAGTAAAGTGTCTGACTGGTTGGTCTAACTCATGCTGACTCATCGGCCCATCTCAATCGGAAAAAAACATGACGGGTCGACCTAAGTCAATCTGTAAAATGCCTGACAAATCAGCCTAACTCAAACGGTAAAGTGCTGACTCGTCAGCCTAACTCAATCGGTAAAATGCTGAATTGTCCGCCTAACTCAGAGGGTAAAGTCACTCACTTGTCGGCTAAAGTCGATTGGTAAAATAGCTGACGGGTCAACTTAACTCAATCGGTAAAATGCTTGATGAGTCGGCCTAACTCAATCGGTAGAGTGCCTGACACGTCAGCTTAACTTAATCGGCTAAGTGCTGACTCGATAGCCTAACTCAATGGGAACAGTGCCCGAATAGTTAGCCAAACTCAGAAATCAATCAGAAAAGTGCCTGAGTTGTCGGTATAACTCAATCGGCAAAGTGCGTGACTCGTCGGCATAAGTCAATCGGTAAAATGCCTGACGGGTCGGCCTAACTCAATCGGTAAAAAAGCCTGACGGGTCGGCCTTACTCAATTGGTAAAGTGCCTGACTCGTGGGTGTATCTCAATCGGTAAAATACCTAATAGGTCGGACTAATTCAATATGTTAAGTGCCTGACTCGTCGGCCAAACTCAATCGGTAAAGTAACTAACTCGTCGGTCAAAGTCAATCCGAAAAATGCCTGAAAGGTCGGTCTGACTCAATCGGTAAAATGCCTGACCAGTCAGCCTAATTTAATCCCTGACGGGTCGCCCTACCTCATCCGGTAGTATGCCTGACTCGTCGGCCTATCTCAAACAAATAATGCCTGACGGGTCGACCTAAGTCAATCGGTAAAATGCCTGATTCGTCGGCTTAAGTTAATCGGCAAAATGGCTGACCGGTCAACCTCACTCAATCGGTAAATTGCGTCACTCTTCGGCCTAACTCAATCGGTAAAATGCCTGACGGGTCGGCCAAACTCAATCGGCTAAATGCCTGACGGTTCGGCCTTACCCAATCGGTAAAATGCCTGACTCGTCGGGCTGACTAGATCGGTAAATTGCTTCACTCGTCGGCCTAACTCAATCGGTAAAATGCCTGACGGGTCGGCCTTACTGAATCGGTAAACTGCTTGATTCGTGGGCCTAGCTCAATCGGTAAGATGCCTGACGGTTCGGCCTTACCCAATCGGTAAAATGCCTGACTCGTCGGGCTGACTAGATCGGTAAATTGCTTCACTCGTCGGCCTAACTCAATCGGTAAAATGCCTGACGGTTCGGCCTTACCCAATCGGTAAAATGCCTTACTCGTCGGGCTGACTAGATCGGTAAATTGCTTCACTCATCGGCCTAACTAAATCGGAAAAATGCCTGACGGGTCGGCCTTACGCAATCGGTAAAGTGCCTGACTCGTGGGCCTAGCTCAATCGGTAAAATACCTGACTCGTCAGGCTGACTAGATCGGTAAATTGCTTCACTCGTCGGCCTAACTCAATCGGTAAAATACCCGACGGGTCGGCCTTACTGAATCGGTAAAGTGCCTGACTCGTGGGACTAGCTCAATCGGTAAAATGCCTGACGGGTCGGCCAAACTCAATCGGCTAAATGCCTGACGGTTCGGCCTTACCCAATCGGTAAAATGCCTGACTCGTCGGGCTGACTAGATCGGTAAATTGCTTCACTCGTTGGCCTAACTCAATCGGTAAAATGCCTGACGGGTCCGCCTTACTGAATCGGTAAAGTGCTTGATTCGTGGGCCTACCTCAATCGGTAAAATGCCTGACGGTTCGGCCTTACTCAATCGGTAAAGTGCCTGACTTGTCGGGCTGCCTAGATCGGTAAATTTCTTCACTCGTCGGCCTAATTCAATCGGTAAATTGCTTCACTCGTCGGCCTCACTCAATCGGTGAAATGGCTGACGTGTCGGCCGAACTAAAACAGTTAAGTGACTGAAGCGTCGGCCTAACTCACTCGGAAAAGTGCCTAAATAGTTGGCCAAACTCAGACTAAATCAATCAGAAAAGTCCTTGAGTTGTTGGTTTATCTCAATCGGCAAAAGGCCTGTCTCGTCGGCATAAGTCAATCAGTAAAATGCCTGACGGGTCGGCCAAACTCAATCGGTAAAATGCCTGACAGGTCGGCCAAACTCAATCGTCAAAGTGCCTGACTCGTCGGGCTGACTAGATCGGTAAATTGCTTCACTCATCGGCCTAACTAAATCGGAAAAATGCCTGACGGGTCGGCCTTTCGCAATCGGTAAAGTGCCTGACTCGTGGGCCTAGCTCAATCAGTAAGATGCCTGACGAGTCGGCCAAACTCAATCAGAAAATTGCTGACTCGTCGGCCAAACTCAATAGATAAAGTGACTGACTCGTCGGCTTAAGTCAATCGGAAAAATGGCTGAACGGTCAACCTCACTCAATCGGTAAATTGCGTCACTCGTCGGCCTGACTCGATCGGTGAAATGGCTGACGTGTCGGTCGATCTAAAACAGTTAAGTGACTGAAGCGTCGGCCTAACTCACTCGGAAAAATGCCTAAATAGTTCACCAAGCTCAGACTAAATCGATCAGAAAAGTCCTTGAGTTGTCGGTATAACTCAATCGGCAAAAGGCCTGTCTCGTCAGCATAAGTCAATTGGTACAATGCCTTACGGGTCGGCCAAACTCAATTGGTAAAATGCCGGACGGGTCGGCCTTACTCAGTCGTTAAAGTGCCTGACTCGTCGGGCTGACTAGATCGGTAAATTGCTTCACTCGTTGGCCTAAATCAATCGGAAAAATGCCTGACGGGTCGGCCTTACTGAATCGGTAAAGTGCGTGACTCGTGGGCCTAGCTCAATCGGTAAAATGCCTGACGGGTCGGCCAAACTCAATCGGCTAAATGCCTGACGGTTCGGCCTTACCCAATCGGTAAAATGCCTTACTCGTCGGACTGACTAGATCGGTAAATTGCTTCACTCGTCGACCTATCGCAATCGTTAAAATGCCTGACGGGTCGGCCTTACTGAATCGGTAAAGTGCTTGACTCGTGGGCCTAGCTCAATCGGTTGGCCAAACTCAGACTAAATCAATCAGAAAAGTCCTTGAGTTGTTGGTATAACTGAAACGGCAAAAGGCCTGTCTCGTCGGCATAAGTCAATCAGTAAAATGCCTGACGGGTCGGCCAAACTCAATCGGTAAAATGCCTGACGGTTCGGCCTTACTCAATCGGTAAAGTGCCTGACTCGTCGGGCTGACTAGATCGGTAAATTTCTGCACTCGTCGGCCTAATTCAATCGGTAAATTGCGTCACTCGTCGACCTAACTCAATCGGTGAAATGGCTGACGTGTTGGCCGAACTAAAACAGTTAAGTGACTGAAGCGTCGGTCTAACTCACTCGGAAAAGTGCCTAAATAGTTGGCCAAACTCAGACTACATCAATCAGAAAAGTCCTTGAGTTGTTGGTATATCTCAATCGGCAAAAGGCCTGTCTCGTCGACATAAGTCAATCAGTAAAATGCCTGACGGGTCGGCCAAACTCAATCGGTAAAATGCATGACGGTTCGGCCTGACTCAATCGGTAAAGTGCCTGACTCGTCGGGCTGACCAGATCGGTAAATTGTTTCACTCATCGGCCTAACTAAATCGGAAAAATGCCTGACAGGTCGACCTTACGCAATCGGTAAAGTGCCTGACTCGTGGGCCTAGCTCAATCGGTAAGATGCCTGACGAGTCGGCCAAACTCAATCAGAAAATTGCTGACTCGTCGGCCAAACTCAATAGATAAAGTGACTGACTCGTCGGCTTAAGTCAATCGGCAAAATGGCTGACCGGTCAACCTCACTCAATCGGTAAATTGCGTCACTCGTCGGCCTGACTCGATCGGTGAAATGGCTGACGTGTCGGTCGATCTAAAACAGTTAAGTGACTGAAGCGTCGGCCTTACTCACTCGGAAAAGTGCCTAAATAGTTCACCAAACTCAGACTAAATCGATCAGAAAAGTCCTTGAGTTGTCGGTATAACTCAATCGGCAAAAGGCCTGTCTCGTCAGCATAAGTCAATTGGCAAAATGCCTGACGGGTCGGCCAAACTCAATCGGTAAAATGCTGGACGGGTCGGCCTTACTCAAATCGTTTTAAAATTGCTGACTCGTCGGGCTGACTCGATCGGTAAATTGCTTCACTCGTCGGCCTAACTCAATCGGAAAAATGCCTGACGGGTCTACCTTACTGAATCGGTAAAGTGCGTGACTCGTGGGTCTCGCTCAATCGGTAAAATGCCTGACGGGTCGGCCAAACTCAATCGGCTAAATGCCTGACGGTTCGGCCTTACCCAATCGGTAAAATGCCTTACTCGTCGGGCTTACTAGATTGGTAAATTGCTTCACTCGTCGGCCTAACTCAATCGTTGAAATGCCTGACGGGTCGGCCTTTCTCAATAGTCAAAGTGTTAGACTCGTCGGGCTGACTAGATCGGTAAATTGCTTTACTCATCGGCCTAACTAAATCAGAAAATTGCCTGACGGGTCGGCCTTACGCAATCGGTAAAGTGCCTGACTCGTGGGCCTAGCTCAATCGGTAGGATGCCTGACGAGTCGGCCAAACTCAATCGGTAAAATGCCTGACTCGTCGGGCTGACTAGATCGGTAAATTGCTTCACTCGTCGGCCTAATTCAATCGGTAAAATACCCGCAGGGTCGGCCTTACTGAATCGGTAAAGTGCCTGACTCGTGGGACTAGCTCAATCGGTAAAATGCCTGACGGGTCGGCCAAACTCAATCGGCTAAATGCCTGACGGTTCGGCCTTACCCAATCGGTAAAATGCCTGACTCGTCGGGCTGACTAGATCGGTAAATTGCTTCACTCGTCGGCCTAACTCAATCGGTAAAATGCCTGACGGGTCGGCCTTACTCAATCGTCAAAGTGCTTGACCCGTCGGGCTGACTAGATCGGTAAATTGCTTTACTCATCGGCCTAACTAAATCGGAAAAATGCCTGACGGGTCGGCCTTACGCAATCGGTAAAGTGCCTGACTCGTGGGCCTAGCTCAATCGGTAAGATGCCTGACGAGTCGGCCAAACTCAATCGGTAAAATTCTGGACGGGTCGGCCTTACTCAATCGTCAAAGTGTTTGACTCGTCGGGCTGACTAGATCGGTAAATTGCTTCACTCGTCGGCCTAACTCAATCGGAAAAATGCCTGACGGGTCGGCCTTACTGAATCGGTAAAGTGCGTGACTCGTGGGCCTAGCTCAATCGGTAAAATGCCTGACGGGTCGGCCAAACACAATCGGCTAAATGCCTGACGGTTCGGCCTTACCCAATCGGTAAAATGCCTTACTCGTCGGGCTTACTAGATTGGTAAATTGCTTCACTCGTCGGCCTAACTCAATCGTTGAAATGCCTGACGGGTCGGCCTTACTCAATCGTCAAAGTGTTTGACTCGTCGGGCTGACTAGATCGGTAAATTGCTTTACTCATCGGCCTAACTAAATACGAAAAATGCCTGACGGGTCGGCCTTACGCAATCGGTAAAGTGCCTGACTCGTCGGGCTGACCAGATCGGTAAATTGTTTCACTCATCGGCCTAACTAAATCGGAAAAATGCCTGACGGGTCGGCCTTACGCAATCGGTAAAGTGCCTGACTCGTGGGCCTAGCTCAATCGGTAAGATGCCTGACGAGTCGGCCAAACTCAATCAGAAAATTGCTGACTCGTCGGCCAAACTCAATAGATAAAGTGACTGACTCGTCGGCTTAAGTCAATCGGCAAAATGGCTGACCGGTCAACCTCACTCAATCGGTAAATTGCGTCACTCGTCGGCCTGACTCGATCGGTGAAATGGCTGACGTGTCGGTCAATCTAAAAACAGTTTAAGTGACTGAAGCGTCGGCCTTACTCACTCGGAAAAGTGCCTAAATAGTTCACCAAACTCAGACTAAATCGATCAGAAAAGTCCTTGAGTTGTCGGTATAACTCAATCGGCAAAAGGCCTGTCTCGTCAGCATAAGTCAATTGGTAAAATGCCTGACGGGTCGGCCAAACTCAATCGGTAAAATGCTGGACGGGTCGGCCTTACTCAATCGTTAAATTGCCTGACTCGTCGGGCTGACTCGATCGGTAAATTGCTTCACTCGTCGGCCTAACTCAATCGGAAAAATGCCTGACGGGTCTACCTTACTGAATCGGTAAAGTGCGTGACTCGTGGGTCTCGCTCAATCGGTAAAATGCCTGACGGGTCGGCCAAACTCAATCGGCTAAATGCCTGACGGTTCGGCCTTACCCAATCGGTAAAATGCCTTACTCGTCGGGCTTACTAGATTGGTAAATTGCTTCACTCGTCGGCCTAACTCAATCGTTGAAATGCCTGACGGGTCGGCCTTTCTCAATAGTCAGTGTTAGACTCGTCGGGCTGACAAGATCGGTAAATTGCTTTACTCATCGGCCTAACTAAATCGGAAAAATGCCTGACGGGTCGGCCTTACGCAATCGGTAAAGTGCCTGACTCGTGGGCCTAGCTCAATCGGTAGGATGCCTGACGAGTCGGCCAAACTCAATCGGTAAAATGCCTGACTCGTCGGGCTGACTAGATCGGTAAATTGCTTCACTCGTCGGCCTAATTCAATCGGTAAAATACCCGAAGGGTCGGCCTTACTGAATCGGTAAAGTGCCTGACTCGTGGGACTAGCTCAATCGGTAAAATGCCTGACGGGTCGGCCAAACTCAATCGGCTAAATGCCTGACGGTTCGGCCTTACCCAATCGGTAAAATGCCTGACTCGTCGGGCTGACTAGATCGGTAAATTGCTTCACTCGTCGGCCTAACTCAATCGGTAAAATGCCTGACGGGTCGGCCTTACTCAATCGTCAAAGTGCTTGATCCGTCGGGCTGACTAGATCGGTAAATTGCTTTACTCATCGGCCTAACTAAATCGGAAAAATGCCTGACGGGTCGGCCTTACTGAATCGGTAAAGTGCGTGACTCGTGGGCCTAGCTCAATCGGTAAAATGCCTGACGGGTCGGCCAAACACAATCGGCTAAATGCCTGACGGTTCGGCCTTACCCAATCGGTAAAATGCCTTACTCGTCGGGCTTACTAGATTGGTAAATTGCTTCACTCGTCGGCCTCACTCAATCGTTGAAATGCCTGACGGGTCGGCCTTACTCAATCGTCAAAGTGTTTGACTCGTCGGGCTGACTAGATCGGTAAATTGCTTTACTCATCGGCCTAACTAAATCGGAAAAATGCCTGACGGGTCGGCCTTACGCAATCGGTAAAGTGCCTGACTCGTGGGCCTAGCTCAATCGGTAGGATGCCTGACGAGTCGGCCAAACTCAATCGGTAAAATGCCTGACTCGTCGGGCTGACTAGATCGGTAAATTGCTTCACTCGTCGGCCTAATTCAATCGGTAAAATACCCGAAGGGTCGGCCTTACTGAATCGGTAAAGTGCCTGACTCGTGGGCCTACCTCAATCGGTAAAATGCCTGACGGGTCGGCCAAACTCTATCGGTAAAGTGCCTGACTCGTCGGGCTGACTAGATCGGTAAATTTCTTCACTCGTCGGCCTAATTCGATCGGTAAATTGCTTCACTCGTCGGCCTAACTCAATCGGTGAAATGGCTGACGTGTCGGCCGAACTAAAACAGTTAAGTGACTGAAGCGTCGGCCTAACTCACTCGGAAAAGTGCCTAAATAGTTGGCCAAACTCAGACTAAATCAATCAGAAAAGTCCTTGAGTTGTTGGTTTATCTCAATCGGCAAAAGGCCTGTCTCGTCGGCATAAGTCAATCAGTAAAATGCCTGACGGGTCGGCTAAACTCAATCGGTAAAATGCCTGACGGGTCGGCCTTACTCAATCGTCAAAGTGCCTGACTCGTCGGGCTGACAAGATCGGTAAATTGTTTCACTCATCGGCCTAACTAAATCGGAAAAATGCCTGACGGATCTGCCTTACGCAATCGGTAAAGTCCCTGACTCGTGGGCCTACCTCAATCGGTAGGATGCCTGACGAGTCGGCCAAACTCAATCGGTAAAATGCTGGACGGGTCGGCCTTACTCAATCGTTAAAGTGCCTGACTCGTCGGGCTGACTAGATCGGTAAATTGCTTCACTCGTCGGCCTAACTCAATCGGTAAAATGCCTGACGGGTCGGCCTTACAGAATCGGTAAAATGCGTGACTTGTGGGCCTCGCTCAATCGGTAAAATGCCTGACGGGTCGGCCAAACTCAATCGGCTAAATGCCTGACGGTTCGGCCTTACCCAATCGGTAAAATGCCTTACTCGTCGGGCTAACTAGATTGGTAAATTGCTTCACTCGTCGGCCTAACTCAATCGTTGAAATGCCTGACTGGTCGGCCTTACTCAATCGTCAAAGTGTTTGACAAGTCGGGCTGACTAGATCGGTAAATTGCTTTACTCATCGGCCTAACTAAATCGGAAAAATGCCTGACGGGTCGGCCTTACGCAATCGGTAAAGTGCCTGACATGTGGGCCTAGCTCAATCGGTAGGATGCCTGACGAGTCGGCCAAACTCAATCGGTAAAATACCTAACTCCTCGGGCTTACTAGATCGGTAAATTGCTTCACTCGTCGGCCTAATTCAATCGGTAAAATACCCGAAGGGTCGGCCTTACTGAATCGGTAAAGTGCCTGCCTGACTCGTGGGCCTAGCTCAATCGGTAAAATGCCTGACGGGTCGGCCAAACTCAATCGGCTAAACGCCTGACGGTTCGGCGTTACCCAATCGGTAAAATGCCTGACTCGTCGGGCTGACTAGATCGGTAAATTGCTTCACTCGTCGGCCTAACTCAATCGGAAAAATGCCTGACGGGTCGGCCTTACTGAATCGGTAAAGTGCGTGACTCATGGGCCTAGCTCAATCGGTAAAATGCCTGACGGGTCAGCCAAACTCAATCGGCTAAATGCCTGACGGTTCGGCCTTACCCAATCGGTAAAATGCCTTACTCGTCGGGCTGACTAGATCGGTAAATTGCTTCACTCGTCTGCCTAACTCAATCGGTAAAATGCCTGACGGGTCGGCCTTACTCAATCGTCAAAGTGCTTGACTCGTCGGGCTGACTAGATCGGTAAATTGCTTTACTCATCGGCCTAACTAAATCGGAAAAATGCCTGACGGGTCGGCCTTACGCAATCGGTAAAGTGCCTGACTCGTGGGCCTAGCTCAATCGGTAAGATGCCTGACGAGTCGGCCAAACTCAATCGGTAAAATGCTGGACGGGTCGGCCTTACTCAATCGTTAAAGTGCCTGACTCGTCGGGCTGACTCGATCGGTAAATTGCTTCACTCGTCGGCCTAACTCAATCGGAAAAATGCCTGACGGGTCGGCCTTACTGAATCGGTAAAGTGCGTGACTCGTGGGCCTAGCTCAATCGGTAAAATGCCTGACGGGTCGGCCAAACTCAATCGGCTAAATGCCTGACGGTTCGGCCTTACCCAATCGGTAAAATGCCTTACTCGTCGGGCTTACTAGATTGGTAAATTGCTTCACTCGTCGGCCTAACTCAATCGTTGAAATGCCTGACGGGTCGGCCCTACTCAATCGTTAAAGTGCCTGACTCGTCGGGCTGACTAGATCGGTAAATTGCTTTACTCATCGGCCTAACTAAATCGGAAAAATGCCTGACGGGTCGGCCTTACGCAATCGGTAAAGTGCCTGACTCGTGGGCCCATCTCAATCGGTAGGATGCCTGACGAGTCGGCCAAACTCAATCGGTAAAATACCTGACTCGTCGGGCTGACTAGATCGGTAAATTGCTTCACTAGTCGGCCTAATTCAATCGGTAAAATACCCGAAAGGTCGGCCTTACTGAATCGGTAAAGTGCCTGACTCGTGGGCCTAGCTCAATCGGTAAAATGCCTGACGGGTTGGCCAAACTCAATCGGCTAAATGCCTGACGGTTCGGCCTTACCCAATCGGTAAAATGCCTGACTCGTCGGGCTGACTAGATCGGTAAATTGCTTCACTCGTCGGCCTAACTCAATCGGTAAAATGCCTGAAGGGTCCGCCTTACTGAATCGGTAAAGTGCCTAATGCGTGGGCCTAGCTCAATCGGTAAAATGCCTGACTCGTCGGGCTGACTAGATCGGTAAATTGCTTCACTCGTCGGCCTAACTCAATCGGTAAAATGCCTGACGGGTCCGCCTTACTGAATCGGTAAAGTGCCTAATGCGTGGGCCTAGCTCAATCGGTAAAATGCCTGACGGTTCGGCCTTACTCAATCGGTAAAGTGCCTGACTCGTCGGGCTGACTAGATCGGTAAATTTCTTCACTCGTCGGCCTAATTCGATCGGTAAATTGCTTCACTCGTCGGCCTAACTCAATCGGTGAAATGGCTGACGTGTCGGCCGAACTAAAACAGTTAAGTGACTGAAGCGTCGGCCTAACTCACTCGGAAAAGTGCCTAAATAGTTGGCCAAACTCAGACTAAATCAATCAGAAAAGTCCTTGACTTGTTGGTTTATCTCAATCGGCAAAAGGCCTGTCTCGTCGGCATAAGTCAATCAGTAAAATACCTGACGGGTCGGCCAATCTCAATCGGTAAAATGCCTGACGGGTCCGCCTTACTCAATCGTCAAAGTGCCTGACTCGTCGGGCTGACAAGATCGGTAAATTGCTTCACTCATCGGCCTAACTAAATCGGAAAAATGCCTGACGGGTCGGCCTTACGCAATCGGTAAAGTGCCTGACTCGTGGGCCTAGCTCAATCGGTAAGATGCCTGACGAGTCGGCCAAACTCAATCGGTAAAATGCCTGACTCGTCGGGCTGACTAGATCGCTAAATTGCTTCACTCGTCGGCCTAACTCAATCAGTGAAATAGCTGACGTGTCCGCCGAACTAAAACGGTTAAGAGACTGAAACGTCTGCCTACATCACTCGCAAAAGTGCCTAAATAATTGGCCTAACTCAGACTAAATCAATCAGAAAACTCCTTGAGTTGTCGGTATAACTCAATCGGCAAAGTGCTTGACTCGTCGGCATAAGTCAATCGGTAAAATGCCTGACGGGTCGGCCTTTCTCAATTGGTAAAGTGCCTGACTCGTCGGCCAAACTCAATTGGTAAAGTAAATTACTAGTCGGACTTAGTCAATCCATAAAAAAGCCTGACAGGTCGGACTGACTCAATCGGTAAAATGCCTGACGGGTCGGCCAAACTCAATCAGAAAATTGCTGACTCGTCGGCCAAATTCAATACATAAAGTGACTGACTCGTCGGCTTAAGTCAATCGGCAAAATGGCTGACCGGTCAACCTCACTCAATCGGTAAATTGCGTCACTCGTCGGCCTGACTCGATCGGTGAAATGGCTGACGTGTCGGTCAATCTAAAACAGTTAAGTGACTGAAGCGTCGGCCTAACTCCCTCGGAAAAGTGCCTAAATAGTTGGCCAAATTCAGACTAAATCAATCAGAAAAGCCCTTGAGTTGTCGGCATAAATCAATCGGCAAAAGGCCTGTCTCGTCGGCATAAGCCAATCAGTAAAATGCCTGATGGATCGGTCAAACTCAATCGGTAAAATGCCTGACGGGTCGGCCTTACTCAATCGGTAAACTGGCTGACTCTTGGGCCTGGCTCAATCGGCAAAATGCCTGACGGGTCGGCCAAACTCGATCGGTAAAATGCCTGACGGTTCGTCCTCACTCAATCGGTGAAGTGCCTGACTCGTCGGGCTGACTAGATCGGTAAATTGCTTGACTCGTGGGCCTAGCTCAATCGGTAAAATGCCTGACGGGTCGGCCAAACACAATCGGTAAAATGCCTGACGGGTCGGCCAAACACAATCGGTAAAATGCCTGACGGTTCGGCCTTACTCAATCGGTAAAGTGCCTGACTAGTCGGGCTGACTCAATCGGTAAATTTCTTCACTTGTCGGCCTAACTCAATCGGTAAATTGCTTCACTCGTCGGCCTAACTCAATCAGTAAAATGCCTAACGGGTCGGCCTTACTCAATCGGTAAAGTGCCTGACTCGTGGGCCAAACTCATTCGGTAAAATGACTTCCAGGTCGGCCAAACACAATCGGTGAAATGCCTGACGGTTCGGCCTTACTCAATCGGTAAAGTGCCGGACTCGTCGGGCTGACTCGATCGGTAAATTTCTTCACTCGTCGGCCTAACTCAATCGGTAAATTGCTTCACTCGTCGGCCTTACTCAATCGGTAAAATGCCTGACGAGTCCGCCTAACTCAATCGGTAAAATGCTTGACGGGTCGGCCTTACTCAATCGGTAAAGTTCCTGACTCATGGGCTTAGCTCAATCGATAAAGTAACTCATTTGTCGGACTTATTCAAACCGTAAATATGCCTGACAGGTCGACCTGACTCAATCAGTAAAATGCCTGACCAGTCAGCCTAACATCATCGTTAAAATGCCTGATGGGTCGGCCTACCTCATTCGGTAATGTGCTTGAATCGTCAGCCTAACTCAGTCAGAAAATTGCTGACTCGTTGGCCAAACTCAATCGGTAATGTGACTGACTCGTCGGCCTAACTCAATCGGTAAAATGGCTGACTGGTCAAACTCACTCAATCGGTAAATTGCTTCACTCGTCGGCCTGACTCAATCGGGGAAATGGCTGACGTGTCGGTCGATCTAAAACAGTTAAGTGACTGAAGCGTCGGCCTAACTCACTCGGAAATGTGCCTAAATAGTTGGCCAGACTCAGACTAAATCAATCAGAAAAGTTTCTGAGTTGTCGGTATAACTCAATCGGCAAAGTGTGTGACTCGTCGGCATAAGTCAATCGGTAAAATGCCTGATGGGTCGGCCTACCTCATTCGGTAATGTGCTTGAATCGTCGGTCTAACTCAGTCAGAAAATTGCTGACTCGTTGGCCAAACTCAATCGGTAATGTGACTGACTCGTCGGCCTTACTGAATCGGTAAAATGCCTGACTCGTCGGCGAAATTCGATCGGTAAAGTAACTCACTCATCGGACTTAGGCCGTAAAAATGCCTGACAGGTCGGCCTGACCCAATCGGTAAAATGCTTGACCAGTCAGCCTAACTCAGTCGGTAAAATGCCTAAATAGTTGGCCAGACTCAGACTATATCAATCAGAAAAGTGTCTGAGTTGTCGGAATAACTCAATCGGCAAAGTGCCTGACTCGTCGGCATAAGTCAATCGGTAAAATGCCTGATGGGTCGGCCTACCTCAATCGATAAAATGTCTGACGAGTCGGCCAAACTTAATCGGTAAAATGCCTAACGGGTCGGCCTTACTCAATCGGTAAAGTGCATGACTCGTCGGGCTGACTCGATCGGTAAATAGCTTCACTCGTCGGCCTTATTCATTCGGTAAATTGCTTCAAACGTCGGCCTAACTCAATCGGTAAAATGCCTGACGGATCGGCCGAACTCAATCGGTAAAATGCATTACGGTTCGGCCTTACTCAATCGGCAAATTGCCTGACTATTGGGCCTAACTCAATCGGTAAAATGCCTGACGAGTCGGACTAATTCAATAGGTAAAGTGCCTGACTTGTCGGCATAAGTCAATCGGTAAAATGCCTGACGGGTCGGCGTAACTCAATCGATAAAATACCTGACAGGTCGCCTTATTCAATCGGTTAAGTGCCTGACTCGTCGGCCAAACTCAATCGGTAAAGTAACCGACTCGTCGGCCGAAGTCTATCCGAAAAAAAGCCTGACAGATCGGCCTGATTGAATCGGTAAAATGCCAAACCAGTCAGCCTAACTTAATCGGTGAAATGCCTGACGGGTAGGCCTACCTCATTCAGTAATGTGCCTGACTCGTCGGCCTAACTTAATCAGAAAATTGCAGACTTGTCGGTCTTACTCAGTTGGTAAAGTGCTGACTCTTCCGCCTGTCTCAATCAAAAAATGCCTGGCGGGTCGACCTAAGTCAGTCGGAAAAATGCCTGACGGGTCGGCCTTACTCAATCGGTAAAGTGCCTGACTGGTCGGCCAAATTCAATCGGTAAAGCAACTGACTCGTCGGCCTAAGTCAATCCGGAAAAAAAAATCCTGACAGGTCGGTTAAATGCCTGACGGGTCGGCCTACCTCATTCGGTAATGTGCCTGACTCGTCGACCTAACTCAATCAGAAAATTGTTCACTCGTCGGCCAAGCGCAATTGGTAAACTGCCTCACTCGTCGGGCTAATTCAATCGGTTAAATGGCTGACGAGTCGGCCGAACTAAAACGGTTAAGTGACTGAAGCGTCGGCCTAACTCATTCGGAAAAGTGCCTAAATAGTTGGCCTAACTCAGACTAAATCAATCAGAAAAGTGCTTGAATTGTCGGTGTAAGTAAATCGGCAAAGTGCCTGACTCGTCGGCATAAGTCAGTCTTTAAATGTCTGACGGGTCGGCCTAACTCAGTTGGTAAAATGCCTGACGGGTCGGCTTAACTCAATAGTTAAAATGTCTGACGGGTCGGCCTTACTCAATCGGTAAAGTGCCTGACTCGTGGGCCTAGCTCAATTGGTAAAATACGTAACGGGTCGGACTAATTCAATAGGTAAAGTGCCTGACTCGTCGGCCAAACTAAATCGGTAAAATTACTGACTCGTCGGCCTAAGTCAATCCGAAAAAATGCCTGACAGGTGGGCCGGTCTCAATCGGTAAAATGCCTGACCAGTCAGCTTAACTTAATCGGTAAAATGCCTGACGGGTCGCCCTACCTCATTCCGTAATGTGCCTGGTTCGTTGGCCTAATTCCATCAGAAAATTGCTGACTCGTCGGCCTAACACAAATGGTAAAGTGACTAACTCGTCGGCCTAAGTGAATCCGTAAAATTCCTGACGGGTCGACTTAACTCTTTCCGTTAAGTGTCTGACTTGTCGGTCTTACTCAATCGGTAAAGTGCTGACTATTCTACCTATCTCAATCAAAAAATGCCTGACGGGTCGACCTAAGTTAAATCGGTAAAATGCCTGACGGGTCGGCCTAACTCACCGGATAAAGTGCTGACTCATCGGCCTTAGTCAATCGGTAAAATTCTGACTTCTCCGCCAAACTCAAAAGTTAAAATACCTGACATGTCGGACTAACTCAAGTGGTAAAATGGTTGACTCGTCGGCCAAATTCAATCGGTAAAGTGACTAACTCGTCGGCCTATCGGCAAAATGGCTGACAGGTCGGCCTAACTCAATCGGTAAAATGCCTAATGGGTCGGCCTTACTCAATCGGTAAAGTGTCTGACTCGGCGGCCTAACTGAATCGCTAAAATGATGACTCACCGGCCTAAATCAATCCTTTAGCTTAATTAAATCTGTAAAATTGCTGACTCGTCGGCCTAATTCAACCAGTAAAATGGCTGTCGAGTCGGCCGACATCAATCGGTATAATGCCTGACGTGTCGACCTAGGTCAATCGGTAAAATGTCTGACGACCTACTTTAACTACTTCAGTGCTGAATCGTTCACTTAACTCAATCGGTAAATTGCCTAACTAGTCGGACTAATTCAATTGGTAAATTAATTGACTCGTCGGCCTATGTCAGTTGGTAAAATGTCTGACTCGTCAGCCTTACTCAATAGGTGAAATGCCCGACTCGTGGGCCTAACTCATCCAGTAAAGTGACTCACTACTCTGTGTCACTCAGTCGATAAAATGCCTGACTCGTCGGCCTAACTCAATCGGTAAAATGCTGACTAGTCCACATAATTCAAACGGTAAAGTGACTGACCCGTCGGCCTAAGTCAATCGTTAAAATGAAGACTTCTCGGCCTAACTCAGTCGGTAAATGACTGACAGGTCGGTCTAACTCAATCGTTAAAATGCCTGAGACGTCGACTTAACCCAATCCGTAATGTGCCCGACTCGTCGATATAACTTAATCGGTAATGTGCCTGACTCATCAGCCTAACTCAATCCGAAAAATGTCTGACGGGTCGACCTAAGTGACTTGGTAAAAATACCTGACGGGTCGGCCTAACTCAATAGGTAAAATGACTGACCGATCACCATAAGTTAATTCGTACAGTGCTCAATCGGTTAAATACCTGACGGGTCAGTTTAAATCAATCGGTAAATTGTCTAAATCGTCGGCGTCACTCAATCGATTAAATGGCTGACAAGTCGGCCGAACTCAATCGGTAAAGTGTTTGTTTCGTCGGCCTTAGTCAATCAGTAGTGCTGACTTGTTGGCCTAACTGAATCGGTAAAAATAACTGATTCGTAGCCTTAGTGAATCGTTGAAATTCCTGACCTGTCGGCCTAAGTCAATCGGTAAAGTGCATGACTCATCTGTCAAAGTCAATCGTTGCAATGCCGACTCTTCGGCCTAAATCCTTCGGTAATTGCTGACCCGTCGGCCTAACTCAATCGGCAAAATTCCTGACGGGTCGGTCTGCTTCAGTCTGCAAAGTGCCAGACACGTCGGCCTAAATCAATCATTAAAATGCCTGACGGGTTGGCCTAATTCAATCAGAAAAGTGCTTGACTCGTCGGCTTAAGTCAATCGGTAAAATGCATGACGGATTGACGTCGTTCAATCGGTAAAGTGATGACTCGCCGGTCTTACTCAGTAGGTATAATGCCTGACGCTAAAATTCCTAACGGGTTCGCCTTACTCAATCGGCAAAGTGCCTGACTCGTCGGCCTAAGTAATGGGTAAAATTCCTGAGATGTCTGCCTTATTCAATCAGTTTAGGTCAATCGGTAAAATGCCTGACAGGTTGGCCGTACTCAATGTGTAAAATGACTGACTCGTAGGCCTAACTCAATCGGTAAAGTAACTACTCGCCGGCCTATGTAAATCGATAAAGTTCCTGACTCATCAGCCTAAATCATTCGATAAAATGCCTGACAGGCCGGACTAAATCAATCTGTAAAGTGCCTGACTCCTCGGACTAAGTCATCTAGTATTATGGCTGACGAGTCGGCCGAACTCAATGGGTAAAATGCCAGACGGGTCGGCCTCACCTTATCGGTAAAATGCCTGACGGGTCGGCCTAACTCAATCGGAATGATACCTGGGTCACTCGGTAAAATATCTGACGACCTACCTTAACTGCTTAAAGTGCATGACTCATCTGTCAAAGTCAATCGTTGAAATGCCGACTCGTCGGCCTATATCCTTCGGTAATTGCTGACCCGTCGGCCAAACTCAATCGGCAAAATTCCTGACGGGTCGGTCTGCTTCAGTCTGCAAAATGCCAGACCCGTCGGCCTAAATCAATCATTAAAGTGCCTGACGGGTTGGCCTAATTCAATCAGAAAAGTGCTTGACTCGCCGGCCTAAATCAATCGGTAGAGTACATGACTCGTCGGCCTAAGTTAATCGATAATGTGATTACTCGCCGGCCTAACTCAATCGATAAAGTACCTGACTCGTCCGCCTAAGTCAATCGGTAAAATGCCTGAGAGGTTGGCCTCACTCAATCGGTAAAGTGATGACTCGTCGGCCTTACTCAATTGGTAATATTCCTGACGGGTTGGCCTTACGTAATCCGAATAATGACTTACGGGTCGTGCTAGGTCAATCGGTAAAATGTTTGACGGCTACCTTAATTGTTAAAGTGCTGACTCGTCCGCCTAACTCAATCGGTAAATTGCCTGAGTCGTCGGCGTCATTCTTTCGGTAAAAAGACTGGCTAGTCGGCCGAACTCAATCGGTAAATTGCCTGAGTAATCGACCTAAGTCAATCGCTAAAATGCTGAATCGCCGGCCTAACTCAAACCGAAAAATGTCTGAGGGGTCGACCTAAACCAATCGGAACAATGCCTGACAGGTCGGATTGACTATATTGCTAAAATGCCTGACCTGTAAGCCTAACTCAGTCGGTGAAATGGGTGACGAGTCGGTTGAACTCAATCGGTAAAGTATCTGACTCGTCGGTCTAACTAAAATCGGCGACGTGCTCATTCCTCGGCCCATCTCAATCATTCGAAAAACGACATATCGACGAGCCACTGGCAGGACTCGAATCCGGGAACTCTCTCTCTCTCTCTCTCTCTCTCACACACACACACACACACACACACACACAATCACACACACACACACACACACACACACACACACACACACACACACACACACACACACACACACACGAGCCAATACCTTACCGAAAGAGATACTACGGCGCACCTGGAAAAATGCAGATTTTCGAAAGATTTTTACAGTGGTAAATCTTCCTATTTTTTCAGGACTGGAATTTTTTAACACAGATCTCAACGCTGATGGGCTACACTGAATCTCACAATCAAACGGAAAGAACCTGGTTAAGCCCTCCAACAATCTGTCGAATTTTTTTTTTCATACTGGAAATCATTCCATTATGTATTAAACTTGTGTTTGTAAATTCCAATATCGCAATCAGTGGTGGGTCTCGGATTTCCGAAAAGGCGCGCAAGGGGGGGGGGGGCACATATGAAAGTTAAGTATTAGCCGAAATATTCAGCTATTTTGGTGTCAAATCTGAAGTTTTACTCATACCTGTGGCAAAAAAAGGGGCCCCCGCTCCTTCTAAATCCGCCAGTCTCAGTGACACTGGATTTCAGTACTGAGTACGGATTCGATCGTAACAACTCCGTCATTTCCGATTGTTTTCTAAGGTAATTTATCAGCATCTGCCTCCCGCCTGTCCATCGGATGAGGGGCAGTAAAAACCGAGATCCCGTGCCACGCTATATGTTGCCATGTTAAAAAAAACCTCTTCAGTCCTCACTGCTTAAAAAAATGGGCCCATAGCGTAAGGAAAAATACAGAGTAACGCACTAGACCAGTACAACGATCTGGAAGTGGTCTAAACAATTTCAATCATCAAAAGCTGTTAATGGTATCTGAACTCTTCCATACTATGTATATACTATATATATATATATACTATGTGTACTATGTATGTTTATCGAAAAAAATTTTAACCCATAATAATAAACTCAATAAATATTGTTCCCAGGATTAATTGAAAATTTGTTATTTACTTGACTTGGATACAGAATTAAAACAGGAAACATATATTCTGACTGTACATCAGTCTTATGATATGAGGCGTAAGTCTATATTTAGAGAAGTAAAAACCAGTTCTGTTTTCAGCCCTCACAGGTAGGAGTGCCGAACAATAGACTGTACCTTGCGCTTCCTCAAGTAATTGTCTCATTTACGAGAGCGGGACAGGCTTGGCTTGCGGCGCCGACAATCCCGGGTTGCGCCACTATATTTCAGAGGTTTGTTACCTCGTGCTTCCATGTCGCAATATAACTGAAAAATTGTTGAAAGCGACGTAAAACACCAATCAACCAATCAACATTTACGAGAACAGATTGACAAAGGGACGGTAATACAACAAGATTTAACAGCACAGTTGTAGCGATTTTAACAGAAAACAAAAAGAAAAAATTAAATTACTGACAAATTTTTGACGCGTTATTGTAAACTTACGAACATTTGACATGGCTAAATCATTTATGTATGAAATGTGCATTTTGTTCCTTTCAAGTTGTCTCATCCAGTGTGTTCAAGGTCAGTAAACTTTCTTTAATGTGTATTTATATATATCATTGAACACGTAACAACCCCCCCACCCCCACCCCCACCCCCCGGCTCTTTCCGAAGGAGATGAATATCTACAAAGTCTTAATTGACAAGGAAAAAACAAAAAACAAAACAAAACAAAGATAATAAACAAATTTTATCAATGAGGGAAGGAGATATGTGAGAATGAATAGATATATCGCAAAGAGTGAATGTAGATTGAAATCAGACGCGTAGCTGCCATTACGCCAAGTACATATCATTTTTTAAAGACAGAGAGAGAGAAAGTCCTCCTCTGCATTGAATGAAAATCAGTACATTTCTGACAAATAAAGGGTCAGAATAAAGTATATAACCTTTAAAACTCCAGAATCCGTTTGCCTCCGGGGGCTTCACCGCAGGCCCCCATCCAGGCTTTCGTCCTGGAGCCATTGGGGCTTCAGCGCAATCCCCAGCCCATTTCATTTGGTGCGTACACATTATTATGCCCCTGGCTACGCGCCTGTATATCTACAATTTGACGAAAATATGATATAAAAAAGTAGTACAAAATGTTATGATTTATTTCTCAGACCAATACTGAAGGTGGTGAGATCTTGATCCGCCTCAGAAACTTACGCTCTCACCCTAACATAGGGATTGGTACGGTAAGGGCGTAACATCCAGAGGCGGAGCACGATTTTAACACCTTTAACCAACACGAGATTTTCTAGACACGGAATTTATTTTCCCGTTTTCTTTTATACTTTATCATACTGTGGTAAGATCCGATGTTGATTTTACGCTGCGCACACTGTCTTGGTTAAACTTTTTATTTGACTGGTAAAATGATGGGTGTACAACATGATAATGATAAACAGGTATAAATTAAGCACATGAAAATACAAAGTTCACGCATCTGATTAATCAATTACCTGTTCTTCAGTGCATTATTCTAATTTAAACTCATATTCTATAATTGAAACAGAACAGAAAAGTGCCTGTGGCTGTGTGGTACAGGATAGGGCTGTATATTGAAAATTATTTTTCAATACAATCAGAGACATATATACACAGAGACTGGAAACTCCCATTGAAAGCTATATAGCTCCCTGACATAAGTAACATTTCCCGACAGGCATCTCGATAAGCCGGAAGTCCGCCATATTGTTCTCGGCATTCATTCGCTTGAAAGCATTAAGCTTGCAAAGAAGAGGAATTTTCATCGCTTTTTAAACAAAGGTAGTTCAGATAAGTAAAAAAAGCAATATACTAATCATTTGAATCATAAAACATTTCATATATGATCTATTCAATGTGAAGACATAACCCCGATCAGAAGCCATTAGTTGTGATAGACCTCTGAAAACATTCGCTTGGGTTTATGCAAAACATTTACACAACATTGAAGCACATGCCACCATTTTTCGTTTATAGCACCATCAATGTTTATTATAGTCATAGTGCTTTAATTTTCATATGAAATATCTGTACATCATGCATAATTACCCGGTCGTATTTGAGGACCTCGCGACATTTTTCTCCTCACTACCGAACCCGCTGAGAAACGACAACGGCAAGAAAAATTGTTAAAACAACAAAAATTAATGTCCTTTACATGACTAAACTCACACGTGTGTGTTAAGAAAGGTTTCAGACACATTTTATATCATTGGGTGTAGAAGACTTTATTCGTTATTTGATTTTAATCCAATTTTATCTACGCGGTAAATATTCAATCGTTTTTAACAAGAAAACCGATACCATACCATATAGAGCAAAATAATCATATAACCTGTCGATATATATATCGTTTTTATATTGAAAGTCATACTATAATCATCAAAGAAGTCATAGTTGTTATTGTAGTAAGAACTGAAGCAGTTATAAACACGTAAGGGGACATCTTGCAATGCAAATTTTCTGTGGCCGGCGGGTCGCCATTTTGTTTTTGTTGTTTGCGTGTTTTTTTTTTTTTTTTTCTTCTTCTTTACAAAGGAGTAAATCTTGTTCGTATCACGTGAAGTGTGCACAACAGGTACAGAAATTATTTTGTTTTATGTTTTACCATCTGAACATTAAAATAAACATTAAATTGTTATTTACTACCTTCCTAGATGCATTGATTGCTCAGCCTTATAAGGTAAATTTAAACAACTCCTATAAAATGGCAACAAGTGCTGTTTAGAAAATAAAATAATAAATAAATAAATAAAAATAATAAGTGCGGGGGCACAGACACATTAACAAATTAAAGTACGAATTGAAGAAGTTATCAACACGTAATTGGACATATTGCAATGCGAAATTTCTTTAGACGCCAGCTGGATCGCCATTTTCTTTTTACTTCTTTACATAGGAGGGAGTAAATAAACAGCTCATACCACGTCAACAGTGCATAAAACATTATTTTGTTTGCTATTTACCATCTGAATTTTTAAATAAACACAACATTGTTATTTACTGCCCATGAATGACAAAGACAGACGCTGGTGCTTCCCCTGGGGTGGTGAACAAACAGCAGTAAAGGCAGGGGCATTGATTGCATATATCAACAACTCGTAAATGGCAACAAACGCTGTTTAAAATGAATAAATATATAAATAGAAATAATTATTTTTAAAAAGCAGGAAATGAAGGCGTCTCAGTAAAAATCTTGGTTTTAAAAATATTTTTTATAATGATTAATGATACAAGTTTGTCTCAATTTTGTTAGAAAGAAAAAGGAGAATATTATTTCTACACATCGATAGAATTAACCAAAAAAAAAAATATATATATATATAAAAGAAAAAAAATAATAGTAAGTGCCCGTAGAATTTGAACTGAGGTGCGTTGGCAGGAAACACCAACTGCGCTATACGTCCCCGGGCGATATCCGACGGTTAAAATCGGTGTGTTGTAGAGCGCGGTCACCTAATTAGCATAACAAAAGGACGTGCATCATATGCCGGACGAAGCGGCGAGTTTGCAGTCTCTGTGTATATATGTCTCTGAATACAATACAATACAATACTTTTCATTTCAATATTTCAATCCAATACACTTGATTTACAGAAATATAAAGAAATCGGCTAAATAAAAGGTAAATTTACTTTTAAAAGTTTGTTTCCAAAAACAAAGGGTTTTGCTAGCAAGCAGGGGATGCTTACCCTTCTTTATCAAGAGTGTACCTGATATAGGTTTTATAATGAATATCTTTTATTCAGTTACCATTTTTATGTTTCAATTTTCCAGCTCTTTAATTTTATATCCAAGTATAAATTTGTGTGTCATCTTCATTTCATTAGCGACTGGTTAGAGTGACTACAGAATAGCACAGATATGTTATGATATATCATAATTATATTGATTTCGAATTTGCACCTTTGCCCAGTTAAGGAATTTAGGTGTATAATTGAAATATAATAATTCCATACATTTTACCTTTCAAATGAAATAAAGCATTTTATCGTTTGAAAATATTTTATCAATTATAATTTTCAAAACTATCAAACAAATCAATGTCATAATGTCGGTAGAAATGTTTAAAAAGATTGGTTGTTCCATTTGAACTTGTAATGATTGAACAGCAAAGAACACATTTAGCTCTTTTAATGTCTAATTGAAAGAAGTGAATCCAGACCACATAACGACCCATACTGGTATCCTAACATGCCTTTCACTTTCGTTTTGCACTACTATTCAGGGCCTAAAACATGCTTGTAACTTTTAATACACTTTATTCAACGCGCTTGTGAGAATAAGAATTAGAAATGAAAAGTACAAAACCTGAAACGGTTGTAAAGTTAAAATGTCTTAATAATGTGATTAATGTATCGATACTGGAAAATCGGCATATTGATACGTATTGAATGGTAGATATATCGATACATTCAATACCAATATACAACCCTAGTACAGGATAGTAATTTGTTATTTGGTATATTGGCGTTATATGAGTTTAGGTGAGAAAGATTTCATGTAAGAAAACATGAGAGTTTTACTACTGTCAACAATCAAACGTTGAACAGCAACTTGCTTTCCACTAAACATGGTTCTATTTTAGGGACATGTATATGGTGGGAATTTGGTGTCTTATTCAGAAAGAAACTTAAGTCTAAGTGTAAAATTGAGACCTTTAATAATATGTGTTGTAAGTATCAGAATTAGTCAAAAGTTTCTCTGTGAAGAGATTATCAGGCATAGGCCTACTATTCACAGAAAGACTTTCTACTAGTTCTTAGATTTATGGCGCATGTTTTACTCTTAGATAGTTAAGTTTCTTTGTGAATAAGACGCCTGACCATCACAATGATCACAGTGATTCTTCCTAATGAACCTAGGTATACTGTGGGATTCTGACCATCACAGTGATTCTCTTTAGGTATATGGTGGGAATCTGGCCATCACAGTGATTCTCTCTAGGTATATTGTGGGAATTTGACCATCACAGTGATTCTCTCTAGGTATATTGTGGGAATCTGGCCATCACAGTGATTCTCTCTAGGTATATGGTGGGAATCTGGCCATCACAGTGATTCTCTCTAGGTATATGGTGGGAATCTGACCATCACAGTGATTCTATCTAGGTATATGGTGGGAATCTGACCATCACAGTGATTCTCTTTAGGTATATGGTGGGAATCTGGCCATCACAGTGATTCTATCTAGGTATATTGTGGGAATTTGACCATCACAGTGATTCTCTCTAGGTATATGGTGGAATTCTGACCATCACAGTGATTCTATCTAGGTATATGGTGGAATTCTGACCATCACAGTGATTCTATCTAGGTATATGGTGAGAATCTGACCATCAAAGTGATTCTCTCTAGGTATATGGTGGGAATCTGACCATCACAGTGATTCTATCTAGGTATATGTTGGGAATCTGGCCATCACAGTGATTCTTTCTAGGTATATGGTGGGAATCTGGCCATCACAGTGATTCTATCTAGGTATATGGTGGGAATCTGACCATCACAGTGATTCTATCTAGGTATATGGTGAGAATCTGACCATCACAGTGATTCTATCTAGGTATATGGTGGGAATCTGACCATCACAGTGATTCTATCTAGGTATATGGTGGGAATCTGACCATCACAGTGATTCTCTTTAGGTATATGGTGGGAATCTGACCATCACAGTGATTCTATCTAAGTATATGGTGGGAATCTGACCATCACAGTGATTCTCTCTAGGTATATGGTGGGAATCTGACCATCACAGTGATTCTATCTAGGTATATGGTGGGAATCTGGCCATCACAGTGATTCTTTCTAGGTATATGGTGGGAATCTGGCCATCACAGTGATTCTCTCTAGGTATATGGTAGGAATCTGACCATCACAGTGATTCTATCTAGGTATATGGTGGGAATCTGACCATCACAGTGATTCTATGTAGGTATATGGTGGGAATCTGACCATCACAGGGATTCTCTCTAGGTATATGGTGGGAATCTGGCCATCACAGTGATTCTCTCTAGGTATATGGTGAGAATCTGACCATCACAGTGATTCTCTATAGGTATATGGTGGGAATCTGACCATCACAGTGATTCTATCTAGGTATATGGTGGGAATCTGGCCACAGTGATTCTATCTAGGTATATGGTGGGAATCTGGCCACAGTGATTCTATCTAGGTATATGGTGGGAATCTGGCCACAGTGATTCTCTCTAGGTATATGGTGAGAATCTGACCATCACAGTGATTCTCTTTAGGTATATGGTGGGAATCTGACCATCACAGTGATTCTATCTAGGTATATGGTGGGAATCTGGCCACAGTGATTCTATCTAGGTATATGGTGGGAATCTGGCCACAGTGATTCTATCTAGGTATATGGTGGGAATCTGGCCACAGTGATTCTATCTAGGTATATGGTGGGAATCTGGCCATCACAGTGATTCTATCTAGGTATATGGTGGGAATCTGGCCATCACAGTGATTCTATCTAGGTATATGGTGGGAATCTGACCATCACAGTGATTCTATCTAGGTATATGGTGGAAATCTGACCATCTATGTAGGTATATGGTGGGAATCTGACCATCACAGTGATTCTATGTACGTATATGGTGGGAATCTGACCATCACAGTGATTCTCTCTAGGTATATGGTGGGAATCTGACCATCACAGTGATTCTGTCTAGGTATATGGTGGAAATCTGACCATCACAGTGATTCTCCCTAGGTATATGGTGGGAATCTGGCCATCACAGTGATTCTTTCTAGGTATATGGTGGGAATCTCACCATCACAGTGATTCTGTCTAGGTATATGGTGGGAATCTGACCATCACAGTGATTCTCTCTAGGTATATGGTGGAAATCTGGCCATCACAGTGATTCTCTCTAGGTATATGGTGGGAATCTGACCATCACAGTGATTCTCTTTAGGTATATGGTGGAAATCTGACCATCATAGTGATTCTATCTAGGTATATGGTGGGAATCTGACCATCACAGTGATTCTATCTAAGTATATCGTGGAAATCTGACCAACATAGTGATTCTCTCTAGGTATATGGTGGGAATCTGACCATCACAGTGATTCTATCTAAGTATATGGTGGAAATCTGACCATCACAGTGATTCTCTCTAGGTATATGGTGGGAATCTGGCCATCACAGTGATTCTATTTAGGTATATGGTGGGAATCTGGCCATCACATTGATTCTATTTAGGTATATGGTAGGAATCTGACCATCACAGTGATTCTCTCTAGGTATATGGTGGGAATCTGGCCATCACAGTGATTCTATGTAGGTATATGGTGGAAATCTGACCATCTATGTAGGTATATGGTGGGAATCTGGCCATCACAGTGATTCTATTTAGGTATATGGTGGGAATCTGGCCATCACAGTGATTCTATTTAGGTATATGGTGGGAATCTGGCCATCACAGTGATTCTCTTTAGGTATATGGTGGGAATCTGACCATCACATTGATTCTATCTAGGTATATGGTGGGAATCTGACCATCACAGTGATTCTCTATAGGTATATGGTGGGAATCTGGCCATCACAGTGATTCTATCTAGGTATATGGTGGGAATCTGACCATCACATTGATTCTATCTAGGTATATGGTGGGAATCTGGCCATCACAGTGATTCTATCTAGGTATATGGTGGGAATCTGGCCATCACAGTGATTCTATCTAGGTATATGGTGGGAATCTGGCCATCACAGTGATTCTCTCTAGGTATATGGTGGGAATCTGACCATCACAGTGATTCTATCTAGGTATATGGTGGGAATCTGACCATCACAGTGATTCTATCTAGGTATATGGTGGGAATCTGACCATCACAGTGATTCTCTCTAGGTATATGGTGGGAATCTGACCATCACAGTGATTCTATCTAGGTATATGGTGGGAATCTGACCATCACAGTGATTCTATCTAGGTATATGGTGGGAATCTGACCATCACAGTGATTCTCTCTAGGTATATGGTGGGAATCTGACCATCACAGTGATTCTCTCTAGGTATATGGTGAGAATCTGACCACCACAGTGATTCTCTCTAGGTATATGGTGGGAATCTGGCCATCACAGTGATTCTATCTAGGTATATGGTGGGAATCTGACCATCACAGTGATTCTCTCTAGGTATATGGTGGGAATCTGACCATCACAGTGATTCTATCTAGGTATATGGTGGGAATCTGACCATCACAGTGATTCTCTCTAGGTATATTGTGGGAATCTGACCATCACAGTGATTCTCTCTAGGTATATGGTGGGAATCTGACCATCACAGTGATTCTATCTAGGTATATGGTGGGAATCTGACCATCACAGTGATTCTATCTAGGTATATGGTGGGAATCTGACCATCACAGTGATTCTTTCTAGGTATATGGTGGGAATCTGGCCATCACAGTGATTCTATCTAGGTATATGGTGGGAATCTGGCCATCACAGTGATTCTCTCTAGGTATATGGTAGGAATCTGACCATCACAGTGATTCTTTCTAGGTATATGGTGGGAATCTGACCATCACAGTGATTCTATGTAGGTATATGGTGGGAATCTGACCATCACAGTGATTCTCTATAGGTATATGGTGGGAATCTGACCATCACAGTGATTCTATCTAGGTATATGGTGGGAATCTGGCCACAGTGATTCTCTCTAGGTATATGGTGGGAATCTGGCCATCACAGTGATTCTATCTAGGTATATGGTGGGAATCTGGCCACAGTGATTCTCTCTAGGTATATGGTGGGAATCTGGCCATCACAGTGATTCTGTCTAGGTATATGGTGGGAATCTGACCATCACAGTGATTCTTTCTAGGTATATGGTTGGAATCTGGCCATCACATTGATTCTATCTAGGTATATGGTGGGAATCTGGCCACAGTGATTCTTTCTAGGTATATGGTGAGAATCTGGCCATCACAGTGATTCTATCTAGGTATATGGTGGGAATCTGGCCATCACAGTGATTCTCTCTAGGTATATGGTGGGAATCTGACCATCACAGTGATTCTATCTAGGTATATGGTGGGAATCTGGCCACAGTGATTCTCTCTAGGTATATGGTGGGAATCTGGCCATCACAGTGATTCTATCTAGGTATATGGTGGGAATCTGGCCACAGTGATTCTCTCTAGGTATATGGTGGGAATCTGGCCATCACAGTGATTCTGTCTAGGTATATGGTGGGAATCTGACCATCACAGTGATTCTTTCTAGGTATATGGTTGGAATCTGGCCATCACATTGATTCTATCTAGGTATATGGTGGGAATCTGGCCATCACAGTGATTCTATCTAGGTATATGGTGGGAATCTGACCATCACAGTGATTCTATCTAGGTATATGGTGGGAATCTGGCCATCACATTGATTCTATCTAGGTATATGGTGGGAATCTGACCATCACAGTGATTCTATCTAGGTATATGATGGGAATCTGGCCATCACAGTGATTCTATTTAGGTATATGGTGGGAATCTGACCATCACAGTGATTCTCTCTAGGGGAGGAATTCAGCCCAAGTTTTGGATCTAACAGTCTGGACAAGTGTAGGTAAACAGTAGACTGTGTGGCTCCTTCTCTTGTAGCTCCTCTTGCTGATATGTCACCGTACCAGAGACTGAATCACATTACTGTTATGTTACTATACCAGAGATTGACTCACATTACTGATATGTCACCATGCCAGAGACTGAATCACATTACTGCCATGTCACCAGAGACTGAATCACATTACTGATATGTCACCGTACCAGAGACTGAATCACATTACTGCCATGTCACCAGAGACTGAATCACATTACTGATATGTCACCAGAGACTGAATCACATTACTGATATGTCACCGCACCAGAGACTGAATCACATTACTGATATGTCACCGTACCAGAGACTGAATCACATTACTGCCATGTCACCAGAGACTGAATCACATTACTGATATGTCACCAGAGACTGAATCACATTACTGATATGTCACCGCACCAGAGACTGAATCACATTACTGATATGTCACCGCACCAGAGACTGAATCACATTACTGATATGTTACCATACCAGAGACTGAATCACATTACTGATATGTCACCTTACCAGAGACTGAATCACATTACTGATATGTCACCGTACCAGAGACTGAATCACATTACTGCCATGTCACCAGAGACTGAATCACATTACTGATATGTCACCAGAGACTGAATCACATTACTGATATGTCATTATACCAGAGATTGACTCACATTACTGATATGTCACCGTACCAGAGGCTGACTCACATTACTGATATGTCACCGTACCAGAGGCTGACTCACAAAGAATGGAAAAAAAATTTTTGACCACACCTGGATTTGAACCGCTACTTTCCATATTTTAATTACCAAGTGGTATATGTATCCATCGTGAGACTGTTTTTAGACATGGTGGCACCATCTGTTGACCAGTTTGGATGAAATGTACAAAATAGATAGAGCACCTATAGTACTTAATGTATACCATGTTTCATTAAAATCTTTAATGTGGTATAACAGCATAAGTTAAAAATGTGAAGAATTGTCCCTATACACCCTCATTTGTAAGTCTTAGAAAATTTACAGAAAATCCAAAAATTGAGGTATTGACAAAATTCTTTCAAAATAACACTCCTTTACATAATTATAATCAAAATAGTCCATAAGAAATCATCATTATCAATTAACTAGGAAATATGACACTTTTCTGTATTGAAGTCCAAAAAAATTTCTAAAATTTGATTTTGGAAGGGAACCAAAATGACAAGACTTCTTCACTCATCCCTTTTGATCATTTCTTTGCATTCTGTTTGTCTCTGTATAGCCAGTATGAAGAAGAATATTGTCAAAGGAGGGTACTGTTTTGTGACCTACTTTTGACTGTGATGGGCCACCTGTAAGGAGGTCTGGACGAAAACAACAGAATTTAAAGGTAATCATAAGTGATTTATTTCTACCAAGATTTATAAAAATCCTTTGAACAGTTTTCCAGAAAAAGTTGAAAATGTGAAAATGGCCAACCCAACACCATCCCCCCCCCCTTTTTAGCTCACCTGAGACAAACCGAATGCATAGGAATGATCTAGACAGATGTGTGAAGAAGTGTTGTTATTTTTAGTTCCATTCCGAAATCAAATTTTTGACCTTTTTTTGACATTTTTTTGGACTTTCAATGCAAAAAAGTGTAATGTTTTTCAATTAATTGAAAATGATGAGTTCTTTTGGACTAGTTTGATCATAATTATGGTAAGGAATATTATTGTGAAAGAATTTTGTCAATATCTCAAGTTTTGGATTTTTTAATGAATTTTTAAGACTTCCAAGAAAAAGGAGGGGGGGGGACAGTTTTTCACATTTTCAACTTATTCTACAGAACTACCAGAAGGATTGTGATGAAACTGGGTAGGATGCAAGTACTCATGGTCTCTTACAAAGGATGTTAGTTTTTGTCCGGATCAATCAGCAGATGGCACCACCACAGGCAAAAGTAGGTCACAGATGGTAACCTCCTTTGACAAACTTCTTTTTCAGATTTGAGGCATACAGAGACAAACTGAATGCATAGGAATGATCTAGAGGCATATGTGAAGAAGTGTTGTTGTTTTTGGTTCCATTCCGAAATCAAATTTTTGACCTTTTTTCGTTGTCTTTTTGGACTTAGTGTTTTCAATACAAAATCAAGTGATTTTACTGATTATTGCTCCTCATATTATAATTTAATGCTGTAACTTGGTCTCATTTAATCATGTTAAGGACAAAGAATGCCACAGTAAAAGTTTTTTGTCAATATCTTAATTTTTAGATGTTTTATGAAGATTATAAGATTGTAATATTACTGGTAATGAAAGGTTTAAAGGAATCTTAAGGTCTTGGGTTCAAACTCCCGCTGGGCGCAATTTTTTTTTAATTATATGTATGAAAAGAACTTTTATAGTGAGAAATTTTTTTTCAATATTTCAATTTCGAGATTTTTATTAGGTCACCTGAGCCAAAGGCTCAAGTGAGCTATTGTCATAGTTAGTCCGTCATCCCTCGTCTGTCGTAAACTTTTCACATTTTTGACTTCTTCTTCAGAACCGCTGAACAGAATTTGATGAAACTTGATATGCACGAAGTACTCAAGGTCCCCTACAAGTGTTGTTATTTTTCGTCCGGATCCATTGACAGGTAGTGCCACCATGAGCAAAAGTAGGTCACAAAGGGTACCCTCCTTTGACAAACTTCTTCTTCAGACCAGGGGCATACAGAGACAAACCGAATGCATAGGAATGATCTAGACAGATGTGTGAAGAAGTGTTGTTATTTTTGGTTCCATTCCGAAATCAAATTTTTGACCTTTTTTTGACATTTTTTTGGACTTGGTAATTTCAATGCAAAAAAGTGTAATGTTTTTCAGTTAATTGAAAATGTTGAGTTCTTATGGACTAGTTTGATCATAATTATGGTAAGGAATATTATTGTGAGAGAATTTTGTCAATATCTAAAGTTTGGGATTTTTTATGAATTTTTTAAGACTTCCAAGAAAAAGGGGGGGGGGGACAGTTTTTCATATTTTCAACTTATTCTACAGAACTACCTGAAGGATTGTGATGAAACTGGGTAGGATGCAAGTACTTATGGTCTCTTACAAGGGTTGTTAGTTTTTGTCCAGATCAATCAGCAGATGGCGCCACCACAGGCAAAAGTAGGTCACAGATGGTAACCTCCTTTGACAAACTTCTTTTTCAGATTTGAGGCATACAGAGACAAACTGAATGCATAGGAATGATCTAGAGGCATATGTGAAGAAGTGTTGTTGTTTTTGGTGCCATTCCGAAATCAAATTTTTGACCTTTTTTCGTTGTCTTTTTGGACTTAGTGTTTTCAATACAAAAACAAGTAACTTTACTGATTATTGCTCCTCATATTATAATTTAATGCTGTAATTTGGTCTCATTTAATCATATTAAGGGCAAAAAATGCCAAGGTAAAAGTTTTTTGTCAATATCTTAATTTTTAGATGTTTTATGAAGATTATAAGATTGTAATATTACTGGTAATGAAAGGTTTAAAGGAATCTTAAGGTATTGGGTTGTTGTTTTTTTAATTATATGTATGAAAAGAACTTTTATAGTGAATTTTTTTTTTCGATATCTCAATTTCTAGATTTTTATCTTATTTTATTTTTTCTTAATTAAAAAAAAAGGAGGGGGAGGGGTATTCACATTTTTTTCTTTATCTTCAGAACTGTGTGAAGTTAAGATGCGTCAACAGGTGGTGCCACCACAGGCCAGATATTGTAAATTTTATTCTATGCAAAAGGGGAAAGATTACTGCATCATTGCAATTTGCATTGACTTCTTCTTCCAGTGAAGCAAACCATACAGATATTGATATATTTTCAATATTTAACATTTAAAATAATTGTTTGAAATATGAAATCATCATGTTCTTTCATAATGAATTAAAAACACCTCCTCCCCTTATCATTTTTTTCATTTTTGAGAGAAAAAAAAAGGGTTCAAGATACTGTATCATTTTTCACGTCACAAGACACGATAGCAGGTGATTTTCTCCTCAAAAATTTTCACGTCAATAGCTTTGTATGTATGTCTTTAAATAATGAAAGTTTTTCTTTGATTATGTTTTGATTTAATTCACTTGAAATATACTGAAATCAATAGATCAAGACTGTGGAGAGGAAGCCGCCTTTCGATTTTAAGATTCATCCGATTTGTAGTTATAGAGTTATGGGACTTTGATTTTGATTTTGAGCTCACCTGAGCTGAATGTCATACCAGATTGTCTGTTGTCTGTCCGTAAACTTTTTGATATATTCAACTTCTTCTCTGAAACTACTGGGCAGAATTCAATGAAAAATTTCATGCTTGTTCCTCAACATATTATGCACAAATTTTGCACTTTGTTTGATCTAGATGTTCAGGTGAGCGATATATGCCCACTTGGGCCTCTTGTTTTTTGGAAGTCTTAAAAACTTCATAAAAAATCCAAAAAATTGAGATATTGACAAAATTCTTTCACAATAATATTCCTTACCATAATTATGATCAAAATAGTCCATAAGAAAATGTCATTATCAATTAACTGAAAAACATGACACTTTTCTGCATTGAAATTACTAAATCCAAAAAAATGTCGAAAAAAAATGAAAAATTTGATTTCGGAACAGAACCAAAAATAACAACATTTCTTCACACATCCCTCTAGATCATTCCTATGCATTCGGTTTTTCTCTGTATGTCCCCGGTCTGAAGAAGAAGTTTGTTAAAGGAGGGTACCCTCTGTGACCTACTTTTGCCTGTGGCGGCACCACCTGTCAACAGATCTGGACGAAAAACAACAACACTTATAGGGGACCATGAGTACTTCATGCATACCAAGTTTCATTGAATTCTGTTCAGCTGTTCTGAAGAAGAAGTCGAAAATGTGAAAAGTTAACGACGGAAGGACAACGGGTGGACTACTATTGATCACAATTGCTCACTTGAGCCTTCGGCTCAGGTGAGCTAAAAACAAAAACCACTACATTAGAAGTACTACCCATACTTTTTTCTCATAACTATTATCAATTTGTTTATATGTAGCTGATGTTATTTGTCTCGGATGGCTCAGAGACAAACATCTTGATGGATCACACTGATTTGTCTTGTCTTGAACAAACAGCAGTTTAAAATTAGCTATAGAGATGGCGGTTTGATTCACTGGATTTCCCGAAATCACTGGATTGCCCTAAGGAAAGACAGAAATGCCTCTGATATGCTTCATATTTTGCGACAGTTACAATCTTTAGATACTAGATTTAAAAACATTGAACACTGAATGACATATTTATGTTACTTTACTGGATTATGACCAAGACAGAATCCCTATAGACACTTTCACACTAATCTGCGGACCTAATATTTTGGTGGGTGGAAGTATTTGCGGAGACCCATTAGGAACAGCTTTTATCAGCATTGCGTAGTTAAAGAGTATTGTGAACTGGCACAGATATATATAGGTCTCTGCAAACACTTCAGCGCACCAAAACATAAGGTCTGCAGGTTAGTGTGAAAGGGTCTATTATGGTATAAACATATGATTATATAACACTGACACTTTGTATGTCACCCGTACAGAGATCGCTTAATGCAGTCTTTCCCAAAAATCGCTAGCTAAATTCTTCAGGCCACCAGAATATCCCCCGACGTACAAAAGTATGCATCTGAGGAACACAAATGTTAAGGCTAATAAAAAGTTTCTCTGTTAAATTGGTAAATTGAAATAAGAAATAAGTTGATCAATAAATCACAAAATGTACATTCATCTTAGTCATCTTAGTTTTATATCACTAGTCAATATAACAAGGGTCAATATATCACTAGTCAATATATCACTGGTCAATATATCACTAGTCAATATATCACTGATCAATTTATCATGGGTCAATATATCACTAGTCAATATATCGCTAGTCAATATATCACTAGTCAATATATCACTAGTCATTATATCACTAGTCAATATATCACATTTCATTTAAACAGTAAATCTTGCATTATTTATTCCAAGCAAATCATGCAGCATGTAGTGATGGGTTTCACTGGTGTCTCTCTGGTTTCAGAAATTTTGGCTTTTATTACTTGGGTGTTATACCTTGAAAAAACACTACTACCCAGTGGCGGATAAGATGGGGCCTAGGCCCCTATCCCTATTTCACCAAGTATGTAAGTAAAACTTCAGATTTTGCACAGATATGGCTGAGTATTTTGGCTAATACTTGAATTTCACTTGTCATGTGCCCCCCCCCCCCCCTTTTTGGAAATCCTGGATCCACCACTGCTACCCCTTTTTCTCTCAATAAAGGTATCTAAGTATTTAAAGAACAAAACCTGAATAAACCATAGCAGTTACCATGCTTCATACTAACAGTGTTACTAGTGATACTAGAGAACTTGAATACACATGGTAGAGAATGTTTCAAACATTTGAAACTCTTTGTGGGTGGTAGGATTTTCTTTGGGCTATTTAGGGCCCTTTTTTAGCTCACCTGAGCCAAAGGCTCAAGTGAGCTATTGTGATCAATCACCGTCCGTCGTCCGTCCGTCGTCTGTCGTCCGTCGTTAACTTTTCACATTTTCGACTTCTTCTCCAGAACCACTGAACAGAATTTGATGAAACTTGATAAGCATGTAGTACTCATGGTCCCCTACAAGTGTTGTTGTTTTTCGTCCAGATTCATCAACAGGTGGCGCCACCACAGGCAAAAGTAGGTCAAAGAGGGTACCCTCCTTTGACAAACTTCTTCTTCAGACCGGGGGCATACAGAGACAAACCAAATGCATAGGAATGATCTAGAGGGATGTGTGAAGAAGTGTTGTTATTTTTGGTTCCATTCCAAAATCAAATTTTTGACGTTTTTTTGTACTTGGTAATTTTAATGCAGAAAAGAGGTATTTTTTTCTTTTAGTAAACATTGATGCATTAATTTGGTTTAATTTGATCATTTTGATGGTAAGAAATACTACTGCGAAGAAAATTTTTCAATATTTTATGTTTTGGATTTTTTATGAATTTTTTAAGACTTTCAAGAAAAAGGGGGGGTGGGATAATTGGTGTAAACATTTCACAGTTTGAACTTTTTCTTCGGAACCACTTGCTGGAATTCAATGAAACTTGGCATGCATCAAATACTCAAGGTCCCCGACAAATGTGGTCATCTTTGTCAGGATCCATGAACAGGTGGCACCACCACAGACAAAAGTAGGTCACAGAGGGTACCCTCATTTGACAAACTTCTTATTCAGATCGGGTGCATACAGCGACAAACCGACTGCATAGGAATGAGATAGAGGCATATGGGAAGAAGTGTTGATATTTTTGGTTCCATTCCGAAATCAAATTTTTGACGTTTTTTCAATTTTATTTTGGACTTTGTTATTTTAATGCATTAAAGAGTTATTATTTTCTTTTAGTAAACATTGATGCATTCATTTGGTTTCATTTAATCATTTCTATGGTATGGAATGCTGGTGTGAAGGAATTTTTTCAATATCTCGATTTTTGAATTTTTTATGAATTTTTTAAGACTTCCAAGAAAGGGGGGGGGGGGGGGGGAACAATTTTTCATATCTTCAACTTGATCTACAGAACAACTTGAAGGATTGTGATAAAACTGGGTAGGATGCAAGTACTCATAGTCCTTTTCAAAGGTTTTGTTTTTTGTGCGGATCATCCAAATTGGTTAACAGATAATGCCACCATGTCTAAAAGTAGGTCTCACAATGGTACATATACCACTTGGTAATTGAAATATGGAGAGTAGCGGTTCAAATCCAGCTGTGGTCCAAAAAATTTTTTTTTTTTTTTTACACATCTAAATAAGTTTTTAGATGTTTCTAAACACTCAACATATGAAATTAGGAATTTTACGTTTAAGACTTCCAAAAAAAAAGGGGAGGGGGGGGTTTTGGCCATTTTTCACATTTTCAACTTTTTCTACAAAACTGTTAGAAGGATTTTAATAAATCTTGGTAGAAATAAGTCACTTATGATCCTCTTCAAATTCTGTTGTTTTCGTCCAGACCTCTTTACAGGTGGCGCCACCATAGTCAAGAGTAGGTCACAAAAGAGTTCCCTCGTTTAACAATATTCTTTTTCATACGGGCTTTATACAGAGACAAACAGAATGCATAGAAATAATCTAGAGGGATGAGTGAAGATGTATTGTCATTTTGGTTCCCTTCCAAAATCAAATTTTAGAATTTTTTTCGACATTTCTTTGGACTTGGTGATTCAATGCAGAAAAAAGTGTCATATTTCCTAGTTAATTGATAATGATGATTTCTTATGGACTATTGTGATCATAATTATGGTAAGGATTGTTACTTTGAAAGAATTTTGTCAATATCTCAATTTTTGGATTTTCTATGAATTTTTTAAGACTTCCAAATGAGGGTGTATAGGAACAATTCAATCACATTTTTCACTTCTGCTGTTATACCACATGAAAGATTTTAATGAAACATGGAATACATGAAGTACTAAAAGTCCTCTATCAATTTGGTAAATTTCATCCAAATTGGTTAACAGATAATGCCACCATGTCTAAAAAGCAGTTCTCACAATAGTACATATACCACTTGGTAATTGAAATATGGAGAGTAGCGGTTCAAATCCAGCTGTGGTCAAAATTTTTTTTTCATTTCTTTACACATCTAAATAAGTTTTTAGATGTTTCTCAACACTCAACATATGAAATTAGGCAATTTTAAGTTAGATCTGGACGATATTTGAAACAATTGTTGTTCATGACCCAGACTTGAAATCAGTCAACAAAAGGCCCCACCTAAAGAAAATGACTAACTTGTTGCCCTGAATGACTTCTTGCAGAGACAAAGGAAATGCTTAATATCAAAATCACCTGAATGGATGTGCAAAAAAATGTTGTTTTTTATTCTAGCCTGAAATAAAATTTGACATATTTTCAACATCTGTGTTGACTTAGTCACATTAATGCAAAAATAAATGAATTCTTCCTTCATGCATGACTGATAATATAGGTACTCAGGTGAGCGATATAGGCCCACTTGGGCCTCTTGTCTTGTGTGTCCATTTTGATCATGTGACCTTTACGGTAACCTTTAACCTGCATTTGAAAAACTTTAACATTGACCATAACTTCAAGTATTGAACTGTTAGAAGTAGGGCTTTTATATTTGGCATCTGTGTTCCTTATGACAAGAGCATTCTGCTGGTACCAAATTAAGGTCAAAGTCATGGTGACCGGTATCCTGCGGGGCCTTTCTAACATTGTCAGTTTTCTAGTAATTTCTACAGTCGTCCTAACCCCACTGGTTTGTGGATGCCAAAAGTTTTCAGAAAGACTGCTGATACATGAGATAAATATGATATGTAATTTCCTGTGAATATATCATAATGCTGAAATGTTGACATAATATATTGTAGAATGCAGAGTCAGTGTTTTAATCCTTATCCCAATACAGGTCTCTTGACATCATGCATATAATCATCATTGTCACAAGCCATGTTTCAGAGTCCAGACTCCACCCAATCTCTCCTCATGATTTTGGGAAAGACAGAGTACACATAAACGGCCATGGCAGGCAACAATGGTGTATCATGATTATCATTCGGCATCACCTTTATTTATGTAATCTATTGCTTTCTTCATATTTTTTTTCAGTAAAACGCTTGTTATCACAAGGTCTTTAGTATATCTGAATCAATCATATGGTGGAATTCGAGTATTGTGCTACCATAATGCATTAGCATGCTCCCCTTCCATCATGCTGTCGTCATGTAATTTTCATGACGACTGTCACGATGATGTTAGGGAGAATTGGAAAGCGAAGAAGATTATGCAGAATTTATTGCCAGATGACGTACGACAACTAAAGGCCCTAAAGTTATGGTATGGAGTCCTGGCACTGGAACACCCAGAAAAAGTAAGTCACTGAAAATGTGACAAAATAAGATTTCTAGTTTGCTTGTCCTAATGAAATCAATCTTCCACCTAAAATAAATCATGAATAATTTATGATACAGTTTAATGAATAAACAAAATATTACATAGAAAATTTTTTAAAAAATCGAGAAAACTGATTCCGAAAACTAGTTTAAGTTTTTCCATCTTTAATTTATATTGGACTTTGTGAATATGGTACTGAATATGAATTGATATATTCTTCATTGTGGAGGAGAATTAAGTTAACACAAAAATTTTTCTTATTTAACTAGTTGAATTTGTTAACATGTTAGAAGGAAATGTAGATGATTTTCTGTCAACATATTTTTAAAGTTCATTCTTTAAAATGAATTTTGCAGATAAGCAAAACTCAGGGTCAAATTCAGACAAATTTTGCAGATTCAGCAGGAACAGCAAGTTGGAAATATTTTTGAATACAACAATATACAGCAAGATATTAGATTAAATTCACCGTTATTTTATTGGTTTAAATAGATTTCGTGTAGTAAAATATTTGTACATATACGTGTTTTTAACAGGTAGAATTATTCCCTGGCTAGAGCCTTAGGTCTCTATGAAGAAGAAATCTTTTTTTTACAGGCTCTGTCCAGTCCACTAACTGATGAGCAGTGGTTGAAGCTACTGAATACTAAGAAAACTAATAAGCGAAAAATTATGATCAGGTAGGTGTACATGGCTATCCTTCTAATTCATTCTCAGAATTTTCTGTTTCGAAAAAAATCATGTATGTAATCTCTTAAAGCCGAATGTGTAACAATGAAAATAAATCAAAAGATGTATGTTTCTTTTTTTGTGACCCATGAAAACCTGTTATTATCCACCTCAATATGATTAAAACTATATCTTTATTCTGCTTCTCTATTTGTCCCATTGCAGGTAAAGATCTGGCAAAACCCCGTAAGGGGTTATGTTCTGGTGAACTCTGATTTTCAGCCAATCAGTGAATCGGCTACAAATGTGAAGGAATTAACATCCCTGGCGTATGTGACCTACAAGGTAGTTTTTGAACAGTTGTTGTTACATATTGCATCACTTGCACATGCCTAGCCGAGTCATTGATAGGCTATGGTGACTGAGACGTCATCAGAGTTAACCAGAACATGACCCCTTACGGGGTTTTACCAGATCTTTATCCGCAATAGAACAAATAGAGAAGTGGAATAAATATATCGTTTTAACCAGATTGGTATCCTCCTGCTAACAGAAGCAAAAAAAGAACTGAAAACAATAGACTCTGAAAACAAAGGAACAACTTTTTTGTGCTTGTGTTTGTTCCTTTTAAGTATGTCAAAACATTAATCTCTCATTTCTTTGCAGAGAGTTTAAAGCCATGGAAATGGAATCTAACAAAAGGCTCATGGAAATCCCTGAGGATCTACCCCAATCTTCAGAACCCTCAAAGTCTTCAAAACTGCCTCAACCGGTCCAAGTACAGGAACACATAGTGACGGCTAAAGAGAGTCTGACACTTAAATTCAGGAAAACCATGATCAAGACTTACAGAGTTCACCAAATTATGGAAGCCAAAAAGTCTGGAAACAAAATCATTTTTGATTTAAGCTATTTTGAAAATACTCGAATGGGTTCGAAACAGTTAGCACAAACCATGTCATTCCTTTTGAATAGTAATTTATGTGTGGACAGGGAACCATTGCATATGGTGTTCTGTAACAGTAATTTAGGCACACAGTTTCTGGATAATTTACCCAATTATCTCTTTCAAGGATACGATATAGACCTATTAGCAACAGTAACAGACAAGTGTTATCTGGATTTGTTTCCAAAGGAGGATATAGTGTACGTACTAAGAGGTGGGAAACACATTGTTGCTCCAACAATGAAAGTCTTCAATCCTTCTCATGTATACGTCTTCAATTTATATCACATTAATGCCAGATATGACAAAATAAAAGCAGATGTATTAAATAAAGGAGTCAGAATTGCCAAACTCCCTCACCATCTCCATTCTAGGTAAGAGTCATTTACATGTAAGGGAAATCAGGATGGTTAATGATTATAGTTTCCATACAAGATTTGTCTCATTTACATGAAAGGGGAATCAGGGTGCCGAATGGCTGTAGACACTCTGTACTAGACTAGTCTCATTTACATGTAAGGGGAATTGGGGTGGCTAATGGATGTAGACTCTCCATACTGGGCACATCTCATTTACATGTAAGGGGAATCGGGCTGGCTGATGGATGTAGACTCTCCATACTGGGCACATCTCATTTACATGTAAGGGGAATCGGGTTGGCTGATGACTGTAGACATCTCCATACTAGACCAGTCTCATTTACTTGTAAGGGGAATCAGGGTGGCAAATGGCTTTAGACTCTCTATACTGGGCACATCTCATTTACATTCAAGGGGAATCAGGGTGGCTGATGACTGTAGACATCTCCATACTAGACTAGTCTCATTTACATGTAAGGGGAATCAGGGTGGCTAATAGCTGTAGACTTTTCATACTGGGCACATCTCATTAACATGTGAGGGGAATCAGGGTGGCTGATGACTATAGATGATCTCCATACTAGACTTGGTCTCATTTACATGTAAGGGCAATCATGGTGGCTAATGTATGTAGACACTCCATTCCAGACTAGTCTCATTTACATGTAAGGGGAATCAGGGTGGCTAATGTCTGTAGACACTCCATACTAGACTAGTCTCATTTATATGTGAGGGGAATCAGAGTTAATAATGGTTGTAGACATTCCATACTATATAAGTCTCATTTACATGTGAGGGGAATCAGGGTGGCTAATGGCCATAGACTTTCCATACTAGATTAATCTCATTTACATGTGAGGAGAATCAGGGCGTTTGACAACTGATGACTCTTCATACTACCAGTAGGTAAGTCTGATTTAAATATTAAGCGAATCAGGATGGCTGATGGCTATAAACTCTCTGTACAAGGCTAGCCTCATTTACATATAAGGGGAATCAGGGTTGATAATGACTGTAGACTTTCCATACTAGGCAAGTCTCATTTACATGTGAGGGGAATCAGGGTTGATAATGGCTGTAGACTTTCCATACTAGGCATGTCTCATTTACATGTGAGGGGAATCAGGGTTGCTAATATATGACTAAAGACTCTCCATACATGTTGGGTCTCAGTCATTTACTTGTTAGGAAATTCTGAATGGCTAATGACTGTAGACTTTCCATACTAGGTAGACCTCATTTACATGTTAGGGGTATCAGGGTGGCTTATTATTTTAGGCTCTCATACTCGGAAAGTTTCATTTACATGTTGTGGGAATCAGGGCTGCAAATGACTGTACTCTCTCAATGCTAAGTAAGGGATAAGTCTCATTTACATGTCAGGGAAATCGGGTTGGCTAGTAAATGTACATTTTTGATACTAAGTAAGTCTCATTTGTGTGTGAGGGGAATCAGGTTGGCTAATGACTTGTTGATTCTCCATACTGTTTCATTTACATATTTAGTAGGGGAATCAGGGTTGCTGATGACTGTAATCTTTCCATACGAGGTAAGTCCCATTTACAGGTCAGTGGCAGATTTAGAGGGGGGCCCCTTTCGCCACATATGTACAAGTAAAACCCAGATTTGTCACAAATAATTGCAGAGTAGTTAAGTAATGACGTCTTAGGAGAACTTTGTTATTATTACCAAGGTTGATGACCTTTTTAATGAATGAGAAGGATTGATACAAAATAACTTTTTAAATTTCTGATCCCCCCTTTTTTATTTGTTTCAGCGGAGTTGTTTGTATCGACATAAAATACCTCAATGATACAGCTATGGTGAAACTCCTCTCCACGTTATATTATACGAAGTGTTGGACAACAGCCATGAATACAATCAACAATGCAGGACAGATCAGAGACAGAAATGAAAAAATATCAAGTGATGGTGAATAACATAAAAAAAAAAAGTTAAAGTTTTCAGTTCGTCTTATCCTACACCAGAATGAGAATTAATATTATCATTGAAGTCAGTGTTAAGTGGTGGAGGATAATCCACACCTGAATTATTTCACCATTATGGTGGCAGCCAGTGTTTTGTTACCATGGTAACAAGAGTGGGCTTGATGTATTGGTGAAATGATTGGCTTGCGGTGCAGATAATCAGGGTTCAATTTCCCATTGTATCATCTTGTTTGAGAGGTCAGTTATCTCCTGCTGACATGTGGCGATAATTGTTGAAAACAAAGTAAAGCTCCGATCAAACAACTGACCTTGGGAACTAAATGCGTAGCAGTCATTAACATGCACAGTAGTGATCGCTTTGATATAAAGTTTTCATCTGCAGTGTGGATGATATACAGTTGTCATGCACCAGTAGCAATTCTAGAGGTTCAAAAAGTTTTCAGTCATAGAGCTACTGGAGACTTTGTTCCATGTTTCCTTTCACAATTGGGAAATATATGAAGTGTAGATCTAGAGAAGTCAGATTTGTTTGATTCTTGTTTTGTAATTTATCATTGCACTTAAACAGTCATGCAATGTACAGAAAGTTATACCTTTGCAACTGACCCAGCCGAAGAAGCGAGCGATCTTTTATTGGCCACATTTACAGTAACGCAGGAGCTCAGCATGTGCAGATCCAGAGGGAAGGACCGGGGGGGTCTAGACCCACCCTGAGTTTTGGTAAAAACTATTTTTTTGTTATTTTTCTGTTTAAAAGTAAGTAAATATGGATGGAGCCCCTGTCGGAAAATTTATTGGAGTGGTACCCCCTCTAGACGAGATATCTGGATCCATGTCTGCCCAGTATTTATCATCTCATCCCAAAAACAGGACATCAATCAGTCACTAGCAGGGTTTGAACCTTGGACCTCTTGGTCAGGACGCCAAGCATATAGCCCATTGAGCTATGGCAGCTCTATCTTGGCTTGGGCAGTTATATATTATATTATAGCATATTGAGATCGATGTGTACAGCATTGGCAAATTTAGAGGGGGTTGCAGGAATTACAACACCCTCCCCCCCCCCTCTTCAGAAATCTTCTCCTCCAGAACCAGTGCATAAATGGGGAAACTTATTGCATTTCAACAATCTATAAAGATGGGTTATTAAGAATTGCGTTTGGGGTTAAGATCCGTCAAATAGAAATTTACGCTTTTTTGACGTGTTTCTGGACTTAGTAATTTCAATGCAGAAAAGTGTCATGTTTTTCAGTTAATTGATATTGATGATTTCATAATGACTGTTTTGATCATAGTTATGGTAAAGAATATTATTGTGAAAGAGTTTTGTCAGTATCTCAATTTTTGGATTATTTTGCATGAATTTTTTAATGCTTTCCAAAAAAAAAGGGGGGGGGGGGTTAGGTTGGCCATTTTTCACATTTTCAACTTTTTCTGCAAAACTGCTGGAAGGACTTTGATAAATCTAAATAGAAAAAAATCACTTATGATCCCCTTCAAATTCTGTTGTTTTCGTCCAGACCTCTTTACAGATGGCGCCACCATAGTCAAAAGTTGGTCACAAAAGAGTACCCTCTTTGACAATATTCTTCTTCATACTGGCTGTATACAGAGACAAACAGAATGCACAGAAATGATCTAGAGGGATGAGTGAAGACATATTGTCATTTTGGTTCCCTTCCAAAATCGAAATTTTTTTTTCGATATTTGTTTGGACTTGGTGATTTCAATGCAGAAAAGTGTCATGTTTCCTAGTTAATTGATAATGATGATTTCTTAAGGACTGTTGTGATCATAATTATGGTAAGGAATGTTAATTTGAAAGAATTTTGTCAATATCTCAATTTTTGGATTTTCTATGAATTTTTTAAGACTTCCAAATGAGGATGTATAGGGACAATTCTTCACTCTATTAACTTCTGCTGTTATACCACATAAAAGATTTTAATGAAACATGGTATACATGAAATACTATAGGTCCTCTATCAATTTTATACATTTCATCCAAATTGGTCAACAGATAATGCCACCATGTCTAAAAACTTGGTCTCCTAATGGAATTAAAATATGGCGAGTAGTGGTTCAAATCCAGCTGTAGTCAAAGTTTTTTTTTTCATTTCTTTACACATCTAAATAAGTTTTTAGATGTTTCTCAACACTCAACATATGAAATGAGGCCATTTTAAGTTGGATCTGGACAATATTTGAAACAATTGTTGTTCATGACCCAGACTTGAAATCAGTCAACAAAAGGCCCCACCTAAAGAAAATGACTAACTTGTTGCCCTGAATCACATCTTGCAGAGACAAAGCAAATGCTTTATATCAAATTCACCTGAATAGATGTGCAAAAAAGTGTAGTTTTTGATTCTGATCTGAAAAAAAATTGACATATTTTCAACATTTGTGTAATGCAAAAATAAATTCTTCCTTACTGCATGACAGATCATCTAAGTACACAGGTGAGCAATATAGGCCCACTTGAGCCTCTTGGGGGGGGGGGGGGAGTTTTGGTTGGAAAATTTTACCAAAAACAGGTCATTTTCAACCATTTTTAGGATTGCAACCTTCCATTCTGGACATTAGTCATGGCACATGGGAGGCTGCAATCCTCAACCCCACCCCACCCTCTTTCAAAAATTTCTAGATCCGCTTATGATGTAAGTGTTATAAATTTATCATTCTTTGTTAAATTCATCTCTTCCACAATCAGCAATTGTAGGTATAGCATCTTCGACATGGACTAGTATAGCAACTTTCTGCAAAGTCATTACCTCTTTAGGTCACACACAATAAACATTGAACCTAATCTGTGTTTTCTCCCATTTGTTCCTTGTTTTATAAAATGCCAAATTGTTTCACTTATGGTGACAGCATCTTCTTGATGCATTGCACAGAAATTGAGGCCTTTGCAACAGTCCCACCTGTAGTGGCAAGGGATCGTTTACGTGCCATGACTTCCTTGAGAAGAGATTTTCTCCAAAGTTGGCACCAATTTTTTTAACTAGGATATGTTTGAATCCAAATGAAGGTCATGACACATCGCCTTCTTTATAAGGAATTTTTCTACTAAAATTAAATCTTTATAAAATCAAGTTTGTAGAAATTATAAACCCAACTAGAAAACTGCTGAAATTGACAGCGACCTTGACCTTAGATGTATGACCCTGGAAAATGATCATATGACACTGTCTTTCTTTAAAACATATTGCTACCACATATGAACTCATTCTAATAAGACCTTTGGAAAAACTGCCACACGAGAAAATTTTTCGCAAGTTGATACAAACCTCCACTTTGGATGAATGACCCAGAATGAAGGTCATGCCTCAAAACCTTCTTATTGGGAACATTTCTACCAAGTATTAACATACATATTCTAAAGAATCATGAATAAAATATAGGATGGACAAAACATTTTGAACCGAGTCAAGAATTCTTCTGTACCACAAGAAGTCCCGTTAGAGAGGAGTGTATCAAAAATAATGTTTAGTCCGCTAACGTCACTAAGACCTTGAGACGAAAGTTGTCAAGACCCTTCACAATAGATCCGAAGACCCAGGTTTGTCTACTTGACTATAGATTCGAGGATCCAGGTTTTTTCTACATGACTAGATTTGAGGAGCTAGGTATGTCTACTTGACTATAAATTTGAGGACAGTGTATTTTACTAATTTACCAAGGTGTTGATAAGCACAGGTAAATGTACACCTGGATTCCCACTGTGAATTTATAACTGGGATTTGGATTTTATTTAGTTTTATTCTATTGATAAATAGAATTAAACCATTCTGTATGAGAATTTATTTGAATGTTTGATAATGGAATAAATTAAAATGAAATAATTGATTTATATTCTCAGTTTATGGCACAGGACTCTGGTCTGTACTGCAAAATACACGTCAGTTCTGTTCCATGAAAGACAAAAGACAAGTTCTCCTAAATACCTCAGACCTTATTTTGACCATGAAAACAAAAATTGTGGTCCAGTATTGCTTCACTATACTTCACTAGAGTATGTCTGTAAAACATGTGCCACACGTGGGTTCAATTCATAGCAGCAACAAAGCTTTCCTAAATTATAAGTTTCATGGGCAGTAACTCCTATAAATATTACCAGTAGTGTCGTATTGCCTTTTGACATATTGACCTTCAAATCTATGGGCATTCATCAGGTTTTAAATTACTAGTTGAAAAGAACTCGACTTTCAAAATATGTGAAATGTGTTCAGATTCTGATGAGCATTTAATAATATATAATAATAATATATAATAATGCATGAGAATCATTTTGAACCAAAAACCAATAATTTCAGTCTTTTCTATCAGCTGTGACCTTGACCTTTGGACCCAAAAATCAATAGGATTTTTCCTTTCTTGATAAGTAAGCATATATCCATATTTGGTTTGAATATGCTGAATGGTACTCAAGTTCTCATCTGAATACCAATAATTACGGTCTGTTTTCATTAGCCTTGACCTTTGACCTCTTGACCCCAATATCAATAGGATTCTTCCTCTTCTTGATAAGTAAGTATATATCCAAATTTAATTGGAGTATGTTAAAAGGTACTAGAGTTATCATCAGGAAAGCAATAATTATAGTGTATTTTCATCAGCTGTGACCTTGACCTTTGGACCCCAATATCAATAGGGTTCTTTCTCTCTTGGTAAGTAACATATATCCAAATTTAGTTTGAATATGTTGAAAGGTACTCGAGTTACTATCTGGAAACCAATAGTTAGTTCTTTTTTATCAGTTGTGACCTTGACCTTTTACCTGTTGACCCCAAATCAATAGTGTTCTTCCTCTCTTGATAAGTTGATTGGTTGATTTGTGTTTTACGTCACTTTCAACAAGATTTCAGTTATATCGCGACATGGAAGCAGGAGGTTACCAACCTCTTAAACATAGCGACGCAACCCGGAAATCGAACCTGGATCGTCGGCGCCGCAAGCCAAGCGCTTAACCACTACACCAAGCCTGCCCCCTCTTGATAAGTAAGCATATCTCTGAATTTGGTTCCAGTATGTTGAAAGGTACTTGAGTTATCATCCAGAAACCAATGTGTGACGCAAGAACAAGACGGACAAAAAGCGAACACTAAATGCCCCCTGCCATATCTGGTGGGGTATAACGAGGTATTCATGCCATACAAGAATATGACGACTGCCTGTATGATATCAAGTCAGTCTACATTCGTGTACGATATGAATTTTGGTATAAAATCAAGCCACTCATATTTGTGTACCATATGAATCTTGGAATGAAATTGTGTTACTCTACATTCTTTACTACACAAATTTCGACCAGCTACCAAACACTCTTGCTATCGACAGTTAGAGGTTCCAACAAGGGATAAGCGACGTGTATCAAGCATCAGACACGCGATCTACAATACAAATGCCACTGCTGCTTTGTTGTCGTAGCACTCACAAAATGCAACACACTAACCCACTGACCAAGCCAAGGATCTATCAAGGTTCAAACCCATGCAAGGCATGTTCTTCTCATTATATATATACTATGATTTTGTCCACAATGGCCTTCTCAAAATTCAACCCAACTTTCCTGGATGAAACTGATGCTTACTAGTTTGGTATAGAGGACAACAGAAAATAAAACAAGCTTTATTTGTGAATTATGAATGCCCTTGTGGCAACTTTGTCAATATCAGCCGTTATCCTAAAATAAGGTCAAAAGTTTGATACCAATGTAAAGGTTTCGTCCTACACATGTCCTATCACTTACCATTCAAAAGATATATCCAATGTTAAATTTTTAAAATGTAGGTCAAAAGTCACCATCAAAGTAACCAGGTGAACAAGCAAATTCAGAGAATTGTGGTCCCCCCCTTTGAGGTCTCTGTCAGTAAGGGTGCTGTAATCTGTGAAATGCAGTCATGGTTGTGCATGTTTACAGACACATGTGCCAAATATGAAGGCCCTACGTCTTGCAGTTAAAAAGTTACACTGAAGTAGGTCAAAGGTCATAATCAAGGTCACATGATAAAACATTCTGGTACCAACGGAAAGGCATTGCAATTAGGGACACACATGCCAAATAAGAAGGCCATAAGTCTTACGGTTAAAAAGTTACACTGATGTAGGTCAAAGGTCTCATGATAAAAATTTTGGTACCAACAGAAAGGTATTGCAATTGGGAACACTCACACCAAATATGAAGGCCCCCTACCTCTTAAGGTTAAAAAGTTATGACCAATGTTAATGTTAATTGACAGACGGACAGACAGACAGACGAATGAGTTTTAATGTCCCCATGCTTTTCGCGTAAAGCGGGGACAAAAACTATTGTACCCACAGAATGTCTTGTCACAGGAAGATGCATGTCATCATGTGAAATATGAAAGTTACATCTCTTAAAGTTAAAAAGTTATGTGCAATGTCAAGTTTTTGGCCACAGACAAACAGACAGTCCAAAAACTAGATGCCCTCAAATCTTTTATTCTTCTGGTTACCGTGCAGTACAGCTATAAATATTAGTATATTGCCTACCATGAATTTTTACAAGACGGACACAGCAAAACCATATTGCTAAGTCTGGCGACAAACAAACTGAACTATTAGTGGTAGTAGTATTTTTTTTTATTATTTTTAAGAACATCTATAAATGTTTTATGTCCTTGGCCTTTCTTTCTTGCCCTTGAACAAAGCAAGTAGAGAGACGTTGGCGACCTTGACAATCTTGAAACGTACACCAGGGATATCTCCTACGGCATGTCCTTTTCTACCGAATCCAGCGACTAAAACCTCGTCATTTTCCTGAAAGTTTAAAACAATAATGCATGTACAATAATGGTATATTTGTTTATACTGGTATTTCAAGGGAAATCAATTTTTCGGAGATGGCAATTCTGCTTTTCGATAAACAAAGTTTTAAAAACAATTTTGGTAAACTTAAAGTAAAAGAACTTGACTACAACATTACTTAATTTTCTAGTTGTGCTATCCCATGGTTCACCCTGCATCCTGACTATAGACTATATTGTAAACCTGCCAAGTCTACTCTGGCATAAACATTACATCACATCCAGTTGTTGGAAGCACAATAGGATTAAAAGAAGAAAGAAAACTTGAGATATAATAGAGACAAATATTATAGCATTTTCAAAAGAGAAAATACCACTCCCTTCTTAATATAACATAGAAAGCTCAATGGACATGCACATGTGAAGATCAGAGTATGGCAATCAGCACAGACTATCAGCGACTCTAGTCCAGTATGCCAACATCATCATCTACTTCAGAAAGATTGTCCTATATCTGAGAGAAATGCTAGGATAACATCAACATGCACAGACATATCCAGCCAATACAATAACTTGTCTTCTTACAAAGACATATTTAAACATAACAGGGTTCCAAATTAGCAGCGTCACAGACGCCCAGTTTTCCCTAACAGACAAGTAGAAATCAATCAGATGTAGTCCAATTAACAACTACCAAATTTCACTTGTTAGCAGTCCTTATATGCCTGAGATTTTCCTCACTCCTTCAAGAATGGAGCCTGGCCTTTTGCATTGGGAATTTTAGCGACATTCTCTCCAAATTGGAAATATTTTTAAATGAAATATTCGTAAATAACATAAGCACATTCACTTACATTTTCATTCAAAGTCTTCGCAAGATAATTTCAGGCTTGAAATTATTCAATTTTCACTTTACAGCCACACAGTGAAGGGGTTTGTTTTAGGGTGTAAGAAATCATGAATTTTTGAGGAATGAGGTAAAAAAGCTGATTGCTATTTTGGATTGCATATGGGACTGAATTTCGGCCCCCTACAAGAAGGTGGAAAATCCCTTTATGCTTTGTAAGTAACACCAATTTCTGAGAATTTTTAACGCTGACATAATATGATACTTACCTCTACATAGTTTAAACAACCATCATTTGGCACGAAAGCAGTGATTTTCTTGCCGTTCTTGATGAGTTGTACTCTTACACATTTCCTAATAGCCGAGTTGGGCTGTTTGGCTTCTACTCCACTACAATAATATAAAATAATTACATTTCAGATTTAGTCAGAACTTTCTGATGATGTCTATTTGAAGAACATCATAAATACTTTCTCTAATCAAAAATTGAATGTTCAAAACTATTGGTACATGTAGATTGATCAGTGACTAACAATTTAATGTCATTCCAAATGTACTATTTCCTACTATGATTTACTATAAACTATCATGTTACATGTATATCCACAACTGCCTTACAAAAATGTCAAAATTTAAAATCAGTGAGTCCTCATGCCTTTGAGTATTTGTATTTCTTCATCAGGCTTTAGTGTACAGAGTACATTGAAATTGACAGTTTCATCATTTTAGCAAAAATAAAAAAATAAAAAAAACCCACTGAAACGATGATAATGGCTCAGATATTGGCTCAAATGACTGACATGAAGAAATCCATGAAAATCTATATTAACCAATAATACACCGGTAGCTAATTTCACTTCTGCATTTAATGTAAAGATTAAATGCTACCAATTCTTGTCAATAAATTCTGCTGACCATGTGCTTTGGTTGATCATGTAATCTTGTCTAAAAGAAAAGTTTTCACTTGTCTTATATCATGATTATCCCAATCCACAGTACAAAGATACTGACCCCTGTAATAGTTATGATGCTATACATGTATGTTACCCCTGAATTCTGTTTGTATATTGTGTTATTTTCCCAGTGTTTTTTCTTTTTTCTCAAAAGCATCTGAACATCACTGAATGTTTTCTTTTCGCTCACTGAATGTTTCCTTTTCGCTCAATGAATGTTTCCTTTTTGCTCAGTAACTATTATTAAATATTACAGTACGGTCGCCGTGGAACTTAATTTTCTCACGAAGAAACATGGGCATCTTGGGCGCCTGGACAATAAATTTATCTGTAGATGTCTATGCTTTATCAGCTGAATTTTTATTTGCGATTAGCAATTCCGCCGTTTTTCCATGGGCAGCGTGGTCGTTTGAGCGTGGACACTATACACTCATCTCGTTTAAATAACAATGCAGCCGACAGACAGTAATCGGGGTTAGCGCTAGCATCAGAGATATGGTGGAATGTACTTATCTTTTTCATAAGAATATTATACAGTAACACATGTCGAAGTCGGAGATTTAACTTTGCTGTAATTTACGCTTTCACTGAAATCGTTATTAAATGACCAGCAACAAGAATCGCATATAGTAGCAAACGATAATTACAATGTATTTTAAATCATATAACTTTTAAGAATAAAAGACGTAAACATAAGCTTTTCATGACAAAATTGTTAATTTCACTCAAGGAAGCCAGTGTATTTATCCAGTATTTATTATGTCCTAGTCCATGCCGGTGTGTCCCGATTCGCTTAGTCACTTAAAATAACATCTAATACAATTGGGTGTGAAAGGGGCCCTCGTAAGGGGTGTTACTCTTATTTACCTGTATAACAAAACTCTGGAGATCACCTGTACTACTTTACTTAAAACGGACAAGTACACATATTTTTGTTTTCTTTAAAGAATGTACATGTACTGCATGTGCATACAATATTCACAAGAACGTTCAAATAATTCTTCATTTCGATCTTGCACAGGCCCCTTTCATGCCACCGAGCGACAAAGTGTGTTGAACTTAATTAATAGTAAGGCAATCTGAAGATCAAATAAATCATTACATATTCTGATGGCTAAACGCATGCTTTTGTCAACCATTCTGAGATTCTTTAGACCCCCTATCAATTTTAACTCGTAAAACAAATAATCTTGTTTAAATGACCCTGAGATGTCAACACATTCAATCCTTTTTGTCCAGCGAGTGCCGATTAGACAGTGATAATCCAGGATATAGAAAACTTGATAACAGTTACATCTATAAAGATATCGCAGTTTCTTACAGATTTTCATCACTGGTGAAACTGTGAAAACAAAGACTAGTAAATCTTTTTTAAAATATGCAATGAAGTGGTGTTTGAATCAACATGCCATTCTAGTCATTTGGTTTGGTATTAAATTTATGATAGATTTCTGAAATTTCCGTCTATACATGTACAATGAGGTCATTTAATTTACTCCTATTCACTGTTAGTTCTGCAATTGGTGCGTTCAACTGTCCGCCGGCAGCATCGTGGGCATGTAATAGGGTCAAGTGGACAATCTATACTGCCGTCAACGGACTGCCCGTCAGCGGCATTGCGTGGGCTGCCCCTCGGCACATGTGGATTTTCCTTATTCCACGCCGACTGTACTGTAAATTGTTAACACCGACTCTTTTTACATTGCATTGACACTGATGTTGAAAAGTGTCAATCTGAAGGTTTTGACTGACAAAATTTCATTCGGACTGACAAAATTCTAAAAAACTTCTATAAATTTCATTGTCCTGACAAATTCTCAAAATCAATGAAAATGACTGACATGTTTGAAAACTTTTTAACATCTCTGCATTGATGGATTTGCATTGGTTTACGAAATCTTACACTTTTTCCAGAACGATGCCTTTAGCATGAGATGACCCTTGGAAAGGTTTGACCCAACGAGAGGGCAAATGAGCCTTCTTGTAACTCTTGTCATGCCATTTCTGATCTCTTCTGTGGTCCCTCAACTTACGAGCCGTCTTGAGACCTCTTGGTTTCCCTGTTAAAGTTCAATAGATGAAATCATTTCAGTTTTGTACTATAATTGGCAGTGTGAAAAATTGTGGCCAGACCCAGGAATCAAACCCAGAATCTTCCACTATCAATGTGGATGCTCTCAACATTGAGCTATCAAGGCCAATACCTGTCGGTCACACTCCTCCCCTGCCAGAGGTTTCCAACCCCGTAAACCGAAACACCCAACAACCCAAACATCATATCCCTCACAGTGCACAAATGAACATGCAACTTGTGAGGGCTGGCCATGGCACCAAATCTATAAGTGTAACAGGCTGGGTGAAAAATAATCTCTTTTGAGATTCTTGCATGTGGTCGTTTTATTATGCTTTCATTTACTATTGCCACTCGCCAGAATCTTTTGTCAGCCCTTCTTTACGTTATTCGGGTTTTCATGATTTGACACCCCTTGTGTAATCATGATCAAAAACACTGTACAAACCTTTGTTGCCTGCAGAATGCAGGTCTCAGATAATATCCAGACATATTTTCCTTCACTGTCATGCAAAATTTTCCATTATATTCCCTTTACAACACGATAAATGTCCAGGTGAAAACAGTAACACAAATCCTCTCTTCCATCGTGGCCATGTTTCTATCAGAAGGAACTAGTCACGTGAGTTATAGCGTGATTACAAATTCATTCATGATTGAACAGGAAGATTAAATATACAAACCATTTCTGATTCTGTAGTACTTTTCTTTGTACTAAAATTGTTTACTTTCGTTAGTTTTATAATAATCGTGGAATAAAACTAAAAAAAAAAGTTTTACTTTAATGCAGTTTGAATTTCCCGCTTTTTGAGATTAGACTATAATTGTTTATGCTTACATTAGACACGTGTTTAGTTTAAAACATGTCTGGATATGGATATGTGTTTAGTTTAAAATATGTCTGGATATTATCTATGACCTGCATTCTGCAGGAAACAAAGGTTTGAATTGTGTTTTTAATCGTTATTACACGGGGGTGTCAAATCATGAAAAACCCAAATTACGTAAAGAAGGGCCGACAAGAGATTCTGGGCAGTGGTAATAGTAAACGACAGCATAATAAAACGGCAACATGCAAGAATATCAAAAGAGATTAGGTGAAAAATTGTGGCTGGACCTGGGAATCAAATGCAGAACCTTTGCTATTAAGGCAGACAGTGACTCAGGCACTCACCATTAAGCTATCTGGACCGATACTTGTCGGTCCCAATGTGCATGAATCTATACATTACAGCTAATTCTGGTAAAACCAAGTATTGTTTTGTTTCAGACTCGTTAAATCTTAATCTTTGACCACAACCTGGTATGGGTCAGACTACTTTAAGCCCACGGAAGATTTTAAGCCCACCGTAAGTCCACTGTAAGCCCACCATCTTCCTAGGGGATATTATGTATATTTGTTTATATATATCGATAGGTTGACTTAAAATATGTGTCTAAGGAAATTTCTAAACAGATTCAACACATATTAACTATGTAAAGTCCTTTTATGTTACAGGGTTTCTTTTTGTTTTGATCGCCATTTTTAAAGAACGATAACTCTGATTACATTAGATCTATCTACTATTATCAGAGATATGTCTCTGCTATTATATTAGCTACTATTACTTTTTATGAAGTATATTTCATAATTTGTTTACTTAATCTATTAATAAATATGATATAATATTTGTACCAAATAACATAAATTCAGTACAAGTTTTCTCTAACTATAATGTAACTAATGTATCTAATTTGATATGACATATCTGTTTGATATATTTTATACATACAGTATGTTTTCAAAAATTTTATTATGTATGTTTGTCCTTATTCTATAATTTAAGTGCATACTTGATAGATGGATTTGTATAATATTTAGCATTTTTCGCTTTTTATACGCCCCTCATTAGACGGGACGTATTATGTTGTGCCACCGTCCGTGCATCCGTCCGTCTGGGGTCATGTTTTCCTGACTTTTTTGTCATCTTTCATGATATTGAGTTGAAATTTGGTATATAGCTTTATTTCAAGCGGCGTCAGTACCAGTTCGAGTTCGAATACGGCAACTTTTTTTCTCTCTTCATCAAAATAGTGTTTGTCCAAGAATTACGGCATAATACGTCTACCGATTTCCAGCGCGTGCTTTTTATTGTCAGATACGTAATATCTCTGTATCGAGAATAAATGCAGATGATTGACAGCATATTCAAAAGCTAAATTCATTTTGACCCCGAACTGGACGTAAATTCGGATATATCTAGAAACGATCCATCAAATGATTACGTACACTAATATCTCTGTATCGAGAACAAATGCAGGTGATTGACAATACATTCAAAATGCGTTTCTGAATTCATTGTTAATCCCCAACTGGACGTAAACTCGTATACAGTGTATATGACAAATGAAACGTTTATGCAGAATTCACACCCTGGTAATTGACTGTTAATTATTTAATGCCGATGACGTATGGGGTGTTTATTTAGCGATCAGTTTTAATATTCGTGATATAGAACGTGTGACATAATCAGAGCTGTTAATGAAATGTATCTATACACACACGTTAAATTACAAATCAACAAGAAATTCTTTTTATTCATGCATTAAAGATCAAGATAATTCGAATTGATAATGTTTTATGTTCTTGGCCGATGCCGGTTGTTGATTAATTACCATCATCTTTATCCAACGTCACAGCGTGCGCCAGGGATTGACTTGGTTTCACATGTCTTCATGTCTATAATCAGGGACATATATATTTTCTATATCTATATATAGATATATATATATATATATATATGTCCCTGGTATAATGACTGAAACAACAGAGCACGTTTTCGAAATTGACCTCAGTTTAGTACAAACATATAATATATATGTTATATATTTCTCTAGCACAATGTACGTGTCGCATTTCTCAGAATTCACCACGTGCGGACAGGGCGAGTCTGTCATTGAAAGAATCTGTTTCTTAATCGATGTCAGTTGCTAACTGTAGTTTACTCTTATAATTCATAATGTTATTAAGGATTTTACTTAGGCAGAGTAGCTGAAAAAATAACATCAGTTATTTCAGTCAAAGACATAGATTACTTCAGTTTTTGAACTGATTAAAATCAATCAAAAACTGAAAAGAGTGTCTTATATATTATACAACGGTATCCCTGTGGAAGGTTTAACTTGTTTTGGGTTTTTATTTTTCATACATTAATTTTTGGTAAATACTAAATATTTCATTCCATATCTATTATAGCCTGAAATGATTTAATTAAACACACGCCATCCACTGTCACCGGAACTTTCACTGAAAAAGATGAAAATAATAAATCACCGATCACCTCATATCAGTTTTGCCATATCAGTCTAGAGTTATCGTTCTTTAAAATGGCGATCCAACCATTCATAGATGTTAGACAATATAAATTGACTTTTCATAGTTATTAGGAGTTGAATTTTTACAGAAATTTGTATAGACACAGATTTTAAGTCAACCTATCGATATATATCAACAAATTTACATAATATCCCCTAGGAAGACAGTGGGCTTACAGTGGACTTACGGTGGGCTTAAAATCTTCCGTGGGCTTAAAGTAGTCTGACCGACCTGGTATTGCTAAACAAAGTATGTCTCTTTATTTGGTGTGACAAAAGTATTGGTCTGGAATATTCAAGATTAACACTAGACCAAAGGAAAGATATACTGGAATATCCACATCATATGCGTTCTCATCCAGACTGATTTCACATATTACTGTCTGTGAAACATGCATGCATTTCTCAAGATTTCCTCTGATTGTTCATTTACTTCCGAAAAAGTTTTGTGAAAAATATAAAGTGGAGAGGATAAAGTGTATGGATCAATGAATTGGTAGGTATAAATTGATAACATTTGTTAAAACTCTTGGCTATGGCGTTCTCATGGTATTTTTATGATATTTCGTTACACGTGCTGAAGAAACATAACCATACCCATGATGGCGGACGTGAAAAAGACAGTTCTCGTGAGCTCTCGTCAAGGTATCACATTCGGATTGCAAATATTTCGCGTTTAAGCATTTCTATTTCACATGAATGATAATCTTCGCGTGCGATATTCTATACAACCAAAATAAAAAAAATAATAATAAAACAAAAAATTAAAATATATATATATATATATATATATATATATATATATATATATATATATATATATATATATATATATATATATATATATATATATATATATATATATATATATATATAAATATATATATATATCATCTCCTACATTCAGGTACGGGACGAAGAATAATCCTAAATGTTCCATCCAATTCTTCTTCTCTAGAGGCCGTCGCCATATACGTGAAATATTCGTGGTGTGTCGTTAAACAAAAGTCAATCAATCTTCTCTTGAGCTAGATGAACTCACGATCACTGTGCACCAAGTTTTGTCTTCTTACACAGTGGCCTACAGGGACACATTACACAGAAATTTTCACAGTAATCCATCGTTCCTCATGAACTTAACATTTATTATAACCACTAGGCCGGTGTAACTGCTGGTGGACTGATAGTTCTCGAGGGTATCATAAGTCTAGTGTTCAGTGCTTTTGTACTTACATGAAATATATACTTTTTCTGTCATCTGATTCAGTAAATCACTCTAAAACTAAGGAGCATCTCCCTCATGCATAGCTCTGTCCTTAGATATAGATTCTTTGGTTCACTTTTCGGTCATTTTGGTTTCAACACTGCTCTTCAAATATTTCTATATTATGAGAGTTCCTATCATTCGGCCACGAGCATCACTGAAGAGACATAAGTTGTCGAAATGCGCATCTGGTGCACAAAATAAAACGTGTATATGTTCTATTTTTATGTAAAATACCAATCTCAGTTGCGGAACGAAGAAAACACTTTTAGATTCTGTTACCGTAAACGGTTTTTAATTTCGCGATGCTAAAATTTTATGGTTTCTGTTTTGGACACCATTCGCGTTTGTTTGATTTTTTTTTCGCGGATTTCAAATTTTGTGACAAACGTGTTTTTCTGCCGGATGATAAAAGCTAGGATGCATTTTGTGTCCGTGGCAAATCAAAATCGTTTCTAAAGAAGTAATCAATAATAAAACGTTTGATTTAAACAATAAGAGATTTGGTCAATATTATGTTTGGTCAGTATTGTAACCACACTGCGCTTGGGACAATTATCTCTGATTAGAGTTCCTACCATGTTCTGATTTGAAGTGAACGATCAGTCCTTAAACATGTCTACTTTGAATTGGATGCGTAATAGTGGGGGTTAAAATCCCAAGTTCTCCTATACTTCCCAATCCAGTGCGTGAAGATGATTAGGTTACCACATCGTCACAGTGTAAAGAAGAGGTGGAAATGATTTTTCCATGATCGCGGTGGTTTTATCTTCTTAGGAAAATCCCAGACCGCGAACCTAGCGAAATTAAAACCACCGTGATCGTTTGCCAGTTTACAGTATATTATATCTCTGCTTACAATAAGGACGTATGTGGTACACTTCTAACATGGTTGTTTTTTCCTTTTTAACTGGCATATAACATTGAAATTTAAACAAATATTATGATAGCTGAGTTTCTTTCGGACTGTCTGTGAAAATCAGTGTTGCAGATGTAGTGTTGGTAAGATTTCTTTCTTTCTTTCTTTCTTTCTTTCTTTCTTTCTTTCTATTCAGGTCAATCGGTCATAATGTTATTCTACATTCTCTGGTTTCTGGCTTTAAGGATCATTGAAGAGAAAGCCGTGTGGCTCAATCACTGGATGAGATGCGTGCTCGGCTTTTGACCTTGAGGTCACGGGTTCGACTCCCGTCATGGGCGCACCGGTGTCCTGTCTTTCGGATGCGAAAATAAACCGAGGACCTGTGTCACAATAGGCGTACGCGTGACACGTCAGAGGTCCCTCACTGCTTAGGATGGGCCCATTTCAACGGTATAACTTTCTATGCTATATCTTAGGCAGATGCTGTCACCATATACTTGAAATAACCATGGAGGGACATAAAGCACTAATCAACCAATCAGTCATTGAAGAGACATAATATGGGGAATGTATTTATAATATGTAACCTCTGACACTTGTTTCAAATCCCTGTATGTATAAATTCATCATTGTACAATGTGTGGTAAAATATATATTAAGTGCGATAAATTAGGTAATTTAAAGTAAAATGAGGTAATTTTTTTTAGTGTCGGCACCGCTGACAGTTATGACGGCAATGTACACAAGCACTAGCTATTTAACAGATATCACGATGTCTAAATCACAGGCATGCGGCAAAAATTATATCAAAAACATTCACATGATTCTTTGAAAAAAAGCTTGCTGATGAATATAGTAATTAGTAAGGGAGGCCTCTCCTTCCTTTAAAAGTATTGAAAAAAATGTATCTTCCATTCTTACTCAATAAATGTATTGATCACTGATGCATTTTGAAAAGCTTATAATAGTGTCATCCAAATGCCTTGTTTTATTACACTCAATGAGAAGGAACTGCAGAGGGCTAGCTGGATAAGGTACTCGGGTCGTGACTGTGAGGTCACGTGTTCGGCAATTCCATAAACACACAGGCCAGGTGCTGTCTTTTAGGCGAAATAGTATAAGCCGCCAAGACCCCTTGTCATGATAGGCATGACATGTAAAGGATCCCTCACTGCTCAAGTTCTGTTGGGTCCGTTGCAAGGTATATAAATTTCTATACATCAGGCAAATGCTCTCACCATTTACGTGAAATCGGCATGGAGTGGCGTAAAACAACTGTAATCAATAAAGAAATAAACGGGCGCAAACCTAAGTACTGTGTACCCGCCTTCTGTCAAAAGTGGTGGAGAGAAAACATCTTCCCTTAGTCGTATAAACCACTCGTTAGACATAAAATAAATTTGTACGGTCAGTATAATGTGTGAGCACTACAAATAAATGTAAGAATATAACTCAGTAAAGTATATTTTATTTATTTATTTATTTATTTATTTATTTATTTCCGGATTTTGAGCTCCGTTTCTATTTTCATGTTAAGATTCAATCACCTGACAAATCACATGATCCACCATTGGTACACGGAGTGGAAACAAGATCGAGATGATGAGGAAGCAGCTATTTCACCTGGTTTTATTTGGTTTATGTAACACGGTGCTTGCAACAAAAGTTCCTGTGTTAATATGGTCACCAAAAAGGTTGTTCATTTTGTCGAAATTTTGCTTATTTTCCCGTAAATCTGCTTGAAATAAGGTCAGGAAACAGCCGCATATTTGTGTTGCTAAATCTAAAACCTAAATGATCATAATCATATCGTCATATCCCACAATTCAAATTAATGCAGTAGATCTGCTAAATGCTAGAAATACGGATATAATTTTATACACTATAAATTCTATTAACATCCTCCTTGAACTTCATTAAATCATTGAACTTAGTAAGTCTTTTTCAACCACAGACTTTGACTTTCTGAATATATTATGGGTGCCGGAATATATTATATAGATGCTGTCCAGTAAGTCTGCGCACTTAAGACATTCGGCATTTGTTTGGGGTATTAATTCAGTTGAACATGAAAGGAAGTTTACATCATAGTAAACAGTGAGATCTTGTTATACCATAAAAAGCGGTCCATAGAATTACGGAAATCACCGAAATCCCTGTGTATTTACAGAAATCCCCGCAAAAAACACAGAAATCCCCATTACTTTATCAAAAATCACCGATATGTAAATAGATAGGACCATCATTCACCCTTATAGCAAGTTTCAGATATATTAAACAACAATTGAATCTTGATAGACTTATAACCATTTTATTTTTTTTAATTTTATTTTTTTTAATGATCCACTACTGGCGGCCATGTTGGATTGGAAGTATACATAACAGTGTCAGAGTTTTGTTTTTACTTTATAATATAAACTGTATAAGATGTTCATACTTGTAAATTAACATAAACCAATCATAAGGTTAAAATCTAGCAAAGACAGTTAAGTACAACTTTATCTAAGTCATTTAATTATATACGTTTGAAATTAACAAACACCGTAACAAGCAACACCAATATATAGTACATACATTTACTGAATTCAACAATAACAAGCCTCTTTGTGAAATATATTTGCCGTTTATTGAAGGTATTTTGAAAATAGAATTAATTAATACTACTGTATAATCTTCGACTGCATTACTCTTATGTATACTTCCAATCCAACTTGGCCGCCAGTATTGGATCATTAAAATTAAAAAAAATAAAATGGTTATAAGTCTATCAATTGTTGTTTAATATATCTGAAACTTGCTATAAGGGTGAATGATGGTCCTATCTATTTACATATCGGTGATTTTTGATAAAGTAATGGGGATTTCTGTGTTTTTTCACGGGGAATTCTGTAAATACACGGGGATTTCGGTGATTTCTGTAATTCTATGGACCCCATAAAAAGTACAAAATTGACAAACTAGCTTTTTCATTAACGCCTTTTCGTGCCTTTAAAAAACTTACTCAAGTGTATCTCCAATTGTTTAATTGTCCGGTAAGTCTGCACAGTGTAGACGTTTGTCATTTCCTGAAAGTTTTTTCAAGAGCTGCGGCGGAAACTAGGCCAACCGTAAGTAATTATGAATAGTTATTAGGCTGACTGTAAACATTGACAACAAGTGTTACTTGTACGCTTGTTTACACACATTTTGGAATCATTAACAGAGAAACTTGATCATAAACACATTGAAAACACTTACCTTGATTGATTTCTTCTGTACTTGTTAAAAATGCTACAACTTTCTAGAGAAAATTGATTTGTAACGAGTCCCCGTTGATATTTTGATAGCCAGAATGAACTGTATTGTTTATCACAGACTTACCGGACCCACAGACTTACCGGACAGGACTGTACTACATGTATGTCTATGCTGTCGGTCTATTCTGTGCCCCTAAACACACTTGCCTATGTTTACTCGGTTTAAATAAAGATCCAGCAAAATAACATTCAACACTTTTAGGCTGATTTTTATTCATACTGTGATACAATTTTTATTTGTTATCCAGTTGTATAAATAGGAAAAACCATAGCTAATGTCAACTTAGCGATGTGTCTCCTGAATGTCAACTATGTCGGCTAATTCGATGCTATCGAGGTTACAGTGTATATAAAAATGAAACAGACTATAATTTTGGACAAAGTTGATGTGAAGTGGATTTCCACGAGAAATTGAATTACGCCATAGTTGGCTCAGGGCTAGTTGAACTAACAATATTGTTTCCATGAATTGTAAACTAAATAGGCCTTCTTACCTGAGGCCGAGTCTATTTTGACTGGATTGCAAAGCAATCGGGCGAAACGACCTTGCTATTTAGGAAGAAATATACCCAAGTGCAAAATAACCCAGGGTGAAATAACTCAGGGTGAACAGGATCAAGGGCGAAACGACCCATCACCTTCAAAGTTTACTTGTTTGAATGATGAAATATTTTAATTACCAGTATTCCTATTCACCAAAATTCCTTCCGGAATATACATTGCTTCGCTGTCATATGTCTGACAATTCAGACCATGTATTTACATGTACTGGTACTAGAGTTTTGTGTATCAGTTATAAGTTATGCTGAACTTGGGTTCAATGTTTAATAAGAAAGTCATAAAATCTCCTTGGGTAAACTATAAAGATCTTACTGAATATTCTAAGACTTCTGTATTTAGAGCCAACATTCTTATTTCGATACTTAATATGTAGTAAACATAATTTGTAAATGATATGTGGTAGTGTTTCTCTAAATGAAATATTCGTTTCAGCCCCTTGAATGAATTGCCTCAGAGTTATGTAGGAAAGACCATTGCTACGTCTGAATTTACAGACAAATATCTGTCACCATTGACCAAGTCCCGGAACACTGTGCTCTTTCTACAAGACAAGGTTTGTTAAAGAGGACAGATTCACACTTAAAACTATAAAAAATTAAAACAAAACTTATATCTTGCATTGTATGTACTTATTACACTGTCTTTAAAACTTATAAAAACTATTGGGATGGAATATCAAATTATTATCTCTAAAACTACATGTAATTAGACAAGACTTTGTTGTATAATGGAAAGATTCTTCACTTCATGTGTTCAAAATGAATAATTAAAGTTACATGTAATATACATGACATTGTAATTTGAGCTATAGCATTTATCTGTATGTGTGAGTTTCAGTAGTTTTTCCTGTATCTTTTGATTTTTTCTTTACCCCTAACCCTGGTCACCGTATTCTGTCTTTTGGTAATATATTGATCGATTGATTGATTTTAATAGTTATCTACCATAGAGTAACTGTGATATAGACCGTTCAACGTTAAATTACAAAAATGAAGAGACAAAATGGCACTTCCATCGGAAGTTTTGGATAATGGTTATGATATCAGATACCTACCCAAATAGGAAATTACTCTCCATTAAAAGAATCATGAATATGTGTGCGGATCCAGAGGGTGGACCTGGGGTATGGACCCACCCTGAGATTTGGCGAAAATTACTTTTCTTGTTATTTTTTGATGTAAAATGAGTAATACATGTAAGTAATTTTACACACAAGCACATGGATGGACCCCCTCTTGGGAATTTCATTGGGTTTGGACCCCCTCTTGACAAAATTTCTGGATCCCCACATGAATATTATATACAGTACAGTACAAGTGTTTGGGAGAAATTGCACAAAACACAGTGGGAAAAACACGTGGATATGGTCCACTGTGGAGGATGGAAAAATTACAAAACACATGGACTGTACTGTACATGTAGGATCACTTCTATTACATTTTAATAATGCATTTGGTACAGAATAATTCATTGTCTTTTTGATATTTGTGTGTGGGTAGTATTTCAATTGTATATACGTGTATATAAGAAGATGTATATATTTGATTCTGGATTACAGTTGAGCCTGAATGATCTGAACAAGTATGCAGATGTGTATAACATCGACAGCGATGGCGGTGCGTTCAGGAATATTAAGGTATTGTATCAATCATATGAATGCTGTATTGTAGCTTATCTGATTTTTTTTTTTTTTGCCCATATTGGAAAACAACTCTTTTTTGCCCATATTGGCATAAAGATCTGGCAACAGTTGTTTAAACTTAAACATCATCTATCCAGCAATCAGAAGGTGACTACCATGATCCTATTGTAAATACTTGGAAACATCTTGGTGAAGTTTCCTATGTTTAACATTGGTTTTATGTATACTTGGGAAAACACAAACCCAAAACCCACTTCTGGTGTTTTACACTATGAAAGTAACATATGCTCGACACAAAAAATAAATGAAGAAATACATCTATACTTTAAATATTGTATTTTATCAACAGAGCTTCATGGATGACCAGTTTTCTGTAAACCTCCCCTCCGTACTCTCCCCTGTCAAAGCACTACAGAAAATAAAAGAAACCTTTGATGGTAAAATCCATGAGATTATGGATGCAGCTAGTATACCTAACCTTGACCTTGGAGATGGAGAGAAAAATTTGATCATTGTTACCTTGGAGCCAATGCAGAACAGCAACAATGAGGAGGCAGTTATATCAAGGAATGGTAAGACAGCTGTGTCAGATAGATTACGTCACCCTATTCTTGACATACTGTAGACAAAGAAATAAACTCATAAAGCAGGCAGAATTGCCTTACCAGAGTTCATACGGATGTAAAGGTGACCCTTGTAGGCACATTGGTAGAGGAGAGATATGAAATTTGCAATTTTATCTGTCTGTTCTCGCAGAGTTGTCTGAAGGCTTACTCCAAGCTGAATCATTTATGTTTTTTTTAATGTATAGTTATTAACATAGAATTCCAAATCTGACATATATTCAGGAGTGTAACAACAATACTATATTGTAATATATACTCAGAGCTACCCATATGGTGTAAATGTCATATGTCAGTTACAATGCCTGGACTATTGGTGGTAAAGTGTGTATCTTACAAATAGTTGAATACAGTTGATTGATGTTTAGCACTGATGTTGAATAATTAGGGGATAAACGTACTGTGTTTGACTGTTTCCGACAGGTATAACATATGCAAATTATACACAGGTATACATCATACACAGGTGCACATTATACACAGGTACAGTACAGTCCAGGTGTTTTGTAATTTTTCAACCTGCCACCATGGGCCACAATTCAAGAATTACCCAATATGCTGTGTATTATGTAAAGGTGTCAGTGAGCACAGGTAAATTTTCACCTGGAATTCCACTGTGATTGTGGGTGTTTTTTCCAGTGTTTTCTGCAATTTTTCCAAAAACACCTGGAATGTACTGTATACATGATACAAAGGTACACTTTATACACAGGTGCATATTATATATATGCCGGTGTGGCCTAGTGGATAAGGTGCTGGGCTCGTGATTGAGAGGTCCGGGTTTCAACTCCTGCCCTGGGTGCACTTGTGTTCTGTCTTTTGGATGAGACAGTAAAAACGAAGGTCCTGTGTCAAGGTAGGTGCATATAAAATCTCTCACTGCTTCAGGTGGGTCTGTTGTAAAGGTCTAAATTTGTATGCAATGCATCAGGCAGATGCTGTCACCATATACCTGAAATAATCATGGAGTGATGTAAAACAATATTCAATCAGTCAGTCATATCATACATAGGTGTACATTATACAGTACACATAGTTGAGTATGGTATTTATCTGTTAAACTTTGCAGAAATGTGATGGAGACACTTCTGCCCAGTAATTCTTGGAAATTGATAAGAGCATCTGTTTTATAGTGTTTAATGACTTAAATATCCTTGATAAGAAAGTTGATCTGATCCATGTTTCATAGACAGGGAAGATATTTCACTGCTAATAGTGATTTTAATTCAGTGGTTGATAGCTTGTATGTATGCAATCTTATTCAAATGCGAACTGCGAATCGGCAGTAGAGGAACGAAATACAAGTCACGTTTTAATTAGATTGGTATGTATGAAGGTAAGGAATAAAAAACTTTTAGGAGGTTAAAACAAAATAAAGGTTGTGTGAAGAATCAGACTTCATACTATACATGTATGTCTGTTCCTTTCAGATCAAAAAATGGCTGATGTGGTGGGACACCTGAGCAAGAGAAATGTGGATTTCACTGCTGTCTATACAGCACATACATCAGAAAAGGTATGAACATGCGGAAATTTATACTCTTCTGAAGCTTGGTACAATATAGTTAGAGTTGAGCATGGAGTCAAATTACCGGACATAATTATGCGAGATTCATGGCCGACTTTGTCATCTGTATGGTTGAGATGTACTTTTCATTGCCTAAAGCCATGCCATTGTGTCGAATTGATTCGGTACTTTAAAGGTCAATGAGCTTTATGTGCTTGCATACTTTGTAAATTGATGATATATGTATTCCAATTGATAATATTCTCCTGCCCACTGAATATTCCTTTGTTTTTGTGGCTAATAATAGTACTGTGTCAACTAAATGCTTTATTTGTGTCTCAGACTGATTATATGATCCATTGACTGAATGTGTTCGTGTATTGGACTGATCTTATCACTGGGTCGTCTGAGATTTTGTCCTTATGATCTTATGTCTGGATTTGCTGAATGTTTTACTTGTATCAGGCCAAAGTATACTGGGTCTACTGAGTGCTTTATTTGTATCTCAGACTGACATTACCAGGCCAGCTGAATGTATAATCAGGCTTATGGATAGCCACTCCCCCACTCACCACTGTGAGTAAAATTTGTAGCGGGTAACAAGATATGGCAAATCCAGTTACTCACAAAGCAAGTGGTGTCTCCTCTCCATGGAATATTTTTATATTGTATCCTGTTGTCAATAGCAAAATGCACTGGTATTTGTCCTTAGTTTAGTGTCAATGTTAGCCATCATGTAGTGGCGGTACATCTGACCGGCAGAGTCATGTGACTTTCTAACATTCCTTGGTGTGTAGGCTCTAGTTGAGGTTTTGCAGAGTTTGATTGACAACTGACAAGTCTGTTTGAAGCAATATTTATGCCATTTATCTGTTTTCTCAGGACGCAGAATTTAGTATTATATAAATCTATATGGTAGAGAAAATAGAATGTTTATATGAATACCCATGTACCAGTCTTGCATGTCATTTCCAGTGTTTAAGTGACTTCTAGGAAGCATTTCTGTTTCGTTTTCATTGTAAACACATACCCTTCTATTGATGAGGTAACTCACACACCCCCCACCCACCCCATTGTGGGTCCATAAACTTTTCAAAAGTTAGGGGCCCACATTGCTCTTAAAGTGAAGGGCCCACATGCCCCCTAAATTTCCAAAAGGTAATACATGTAGTATCTACCATGTAAACTAGTATCAGACTGATCATAATACTTCGTCAACTGAATGTTTCATTTGTATCATGGTTTTACTAGATCTGTTGAATGTTTCATTTGTATCATGGTTTTGCTGGATCTATTGAATGTTTCATTTGCATCATGGTTTTGCTGGATCTATTGAATGTTTCATTTGCATCATGGTTTTACTAGATCTATTGAATGTTTCATTTCCATCATGGTTTTGCTGGATCTATTGAATGTTTCATTTGCATCATGGTTTTGCTGGATCTATTGAATGTTTCATTTGCATCATGGTTTTACTAGATCTACTGAATATTTCATTTGTATCATGGATTTACAGGATCTAGTAAATGTTTCATTTGTATCATGGTTTTACATGATCTAGTAAATGTTTCATTTGTATCATGGGATCTACTGAAATGTTTTATCTATATCATTGTTTTACTGGATCTATTGACTGTTTCATTTGAATCGTGGTTTTACTAGATTTACTGAATGTTTCATTTGTATCTGAGATACAATTATTATAATACCTCTGGGTCTAATGAATGTTTTTCCCTTATTTTAGGCTGAGGGAGCCACTGGATCACAACATCGTCACTTATTGGAGTTTGTCGTGAGGGCTAACGGTACATTATTAAATGTGACTGGGTGCATGTTTTGGTTCAGGCAGATGGAAGTTATCATAGACAAAGGAGGAGAGCAGGGAACCTTTGTCATGAATAATCCCAATAATTACACGGACCTAGCCTCTAAATGTAGTAATGATTCAGCACAGTAAGTTACAGGAGTGAAGCATTCATTAACATTTACCATATTCACTCGTGTATAATATGCATTTTTTTTCATAAAATCTGACTTCGATTTTCCAGGTGCGTATTATACACAAGATCTAAAACAAGAACCTTTTTCCAGATGTAAGAATTCATATTTCCGCAGCGATATTGCTGTAAATGTCTGCTGACAACGATCATAACATGAAAATTAAACTTTGGGAACCCTTACTTGACTACTGAAATGGATTTTAGACACTTGATAAAAAGGTTATCATTACAGTTTTACCTCCTTGTGTTGAACACTTTACAATATGCGCTGAAATGAAAATGTTTTTACAAATGCGACTAGCATATTTTAAAATAACGGGTGCCGATGCAATCCAATTATCTTATCATCATCGATAGAGGTGAAACGGCTTCATGGTCAAACAATCGGCTATTACCGTACACCCCGCTGGGATAATTGGTTGTTTCTCCTAGCGTTACTGCTGTGTTAATCAATTTATTTTGTACAAACTTTGACACTTTGAGACAACAAGTGTAAAATATATAGCAAATGACGACTTTGCTTCATTATCGATATTTTATCAAGAATACTAATTACAGTGGCTTATTGTTACAATTTTATTAACCATTCTTTAGTTTTCTTTCTATCAACACAATGTTTGGATCACAAATTAATTTTATTACGGCAGTTAGGTTTATCCCATTCATTGAATATCATAAGGTTCAGACTCGTAACCAAGCGCATTTCCGTGAAGTAAAATCTGTAATACAGAGATTTTTTCTACGTAAACTTAAGGTTATTGATTACTTGCTTTTGCGGCAATTTCACCTGCGTATTATACATGAGGTGTAGACTTTTTCTCTGATTATTTTCCAAAAGTTGGGGGTGCGTATTATACATGGATGCGTACTATACACGAGTGAATATGGTAATACCTTTTCTTAGCACTTCAAAGCTCGTGCTGGACCAAAAAAAAAATGTGTTGCAAAATTTGTGATCCTTTCTTGAATTCAGTGTAAGCTATGTTAACAGGGTTGTGTAAAGTATGCACTTCATTTGTGGAAATTCTTTCATATATCAGATTAAGTTATTACAAAATGCAGCAAATATCTTGGACAGTTTAAGTCCTGCATATGATTTTCTCACAGATTATATCTGCTTTGTATATTTCAGTCTTGTCTTCTTGAAAATCTGTTGAAAAATTCAGTGGCAGGATTTACACACATACATGTGAAAATGGGAGAAAAAATTGTCTTCTAGATTCACTACCAAATGATTTTACTCTATCATGATGTGTGGAACATCTTTTTCTGTTTAACACTTTTGAGAACTTTTTATTTGTAGACTGAAGTTTTCTTACAATGGCGGAACTTATACGGTGGAAGCAGAGTAAGTATTCTTGGTACATTTATGTGAAATTTTACCTTACCCTTTCCTAAACATCTCATCATACCGTTTTGGTGTGTCCTGTAATTACTGTATGTTTTGTCTGAATAATGTCCCATTAACCGTTGACCATAGACGTTTAAGAGGTCATCTGGAAATATTTCTTACATTTTATTTTTGACATCTTTTTTACCTGTATAAGATAAACGAGTTTGAATCTCTTGTGGTTTAATGCTCCTTTACCAAGAACATATGGAATATGTTACTGGTATATATTACATATAAATGGAAATGATCTCTATAAAGTGTTTAATTTATTTTTCTGTAGGATGAATATTGTAATCAGTAATTCAACTGGTTTTTGGATGGTCAAGAGCAACCTAATTAAGTTCTCTGGTAATGCTACACTGGCTGGACAGAGTTCACTGGACATGAAGGCCATAGAGGCACCACCAGATTTCTCATACCATTGCTCCAAACTTGGCCCCTTACTTAGTAAAAATGCCACGGGCAACGACACCACGAATATCACACTAACTATTGATGGCTTCCAGGTACAAACTTATCAGTACTTCTTTTTTGTATAAGGAATGACAGTAATAATGTATTTTTCTGTGGAAGTATAGAAGTAAAAAGGATTTACAGACTTGTTTGTAATTTAATTCTTTGATGAAACTTGCAATTATTATATGTATTGAAAAAAAAAACATCCTGGACATTTTTGATTTGGCGCATTGATCATGAAGGGATGGGCTTGGCCAGTTTGTCATGTGATTTGTTTTTACTTCTTTTGACTCATTGAAAAAAACTCTGATAATGCAGTTAAATAATCTTTATACAGTAGTTGCCTCGAAAATTAAATTATACAAATATAAATGCTGTATATCAATTTTTATTGGTGGGAGGAGATTTTGCCAGCTTTTTTCCGAAACAAGAAATTGAAATGTTGGTGCTTTCTCGGTGATAGTATGTCAGTCATTGTTTAATTCTAATGCAGCGTCTGTTTACTTTCAGCTTCAGCCGTTTAACGTCCAGAATAACCAGTTCTCTGACGGTTGGGACTGTGTACCATTCTTCTCACCAGTCATATGGATGGGTATTTTATACGTTGGACTATTCACCATCATCCTGATTCTTGGTTTTACCATGATGTCAGAGATCAGAACAATGGACAGATTTGATGACCCTAAAGGAAAGACCATCGCTGTCAATGTGAATGAATAGTTAGCTGTGAAAAGAATACATGTATTCATCTATGTCAACAGAAGAGAGGGGGGGAAGGGAAGGGTTTATACCTAGTCATTTATTAAGAAGGGAAATATTGTAATGGAAACTTTGGGGACACATTTCATCTATAACAGTAGGAGATTAAAGGATAAGAATAGATCTTTCAGTATATTGCAGCTTTTTTGTGTACCCTCTTATCAAGACACAAGTAGATAAATATTACTAGAATGGGTTGGTTCATGGATCTTGCTGATAGATTTACAGCTTCCTTAATCAACTTGTTATAGTGGACTAGTACCATATCACTGGTGGTAGGATATCAAGCAAAGTAATGGAATTAATGTAGTCCCATGATAAACTAAAGACATTTTAGTCTAGTGCCTACTCGTCGAAAGGTTCTCATAACACGTGATAGAGTTATCAAAAACCTAGGAATAGAAAGGTTTTCTGCTAATCATACTGATTATTTAACCTCACTTCTAGAGTTATAGATTTTGATGCCTCGTGGATGATCGGAGAATAACAAATTTGTATTTTACGCTGATGTTACTCAAGTATGCTGTTACATTCCTTTTCTACATTCAAGACCAGTCAATGTTGCATGTTCAGTGTGTTTAATACACAGTGTTGTGGGTGGAGAAAATTCTGTTTTACTTGTTCATATGATCAAATTTTTTTTTTTTTTACATGATTTAACATATTTAGTAAAATAAAACTATGATTTCTGGATTCAGTGTTTCTATTGTCATTCATTTGATTTATACTTTCTACATTCCTGCTTCTTTTATCAGTTTTAAAGATATAAATGATGTTGAAGATTTTCTGTTACTTAAGATGGTCAAAGGTTTCAACAACTTCATTTCGTAGGGTTCCAAAATAATTAAAAACACTTTCGTCATAGACAGTATGACCCGGAGATTATCAGAAAGACTATAAATCTTGTATTGGGGCCCCTCTACAGCCTTATACAGACTTTTACTTGAACGTTGACTAACAGGGCGGTGGGTAGCTGCAAGTAGTGGCCCTAAATGAATGATATCATTCATTTAGGGCCACTACTTGCGGCTAGGCGGTGGGGACTACATGACAGACCTTGTTGAATCCTCCTTCAGAAAAGACATGGTCCTGAACTGTCCCCTCTGACTGTTAGTCAGGACTTCTACAGATCAAGGATGTGAGCTTGCGTCCAGACTAGCAGAGTACTGTTTCCTCCTTTTGATGTCACTCGATATATTTTTGACACCATGACGTTTTTCTGCATTACCATAAGTGTTTATATATTTTTATGACCTCTCAAACTGAGATACTTGTTTACCTCTGATCTCTATATGGAGGAATATTTTTATTTTCAAATGTATTTCCCTTGATTATTCTGATGTTGTGGTGAGTGGGAAGGTGGGTCCGTCAAACGGATCAGCACACCTATTGATCGACTATTGTCATACCAAATGACCATTCTTATCGTAACTGCACTATAATCGAGTAATTTTTTTATATATATTTTTTTATGTTCTTGAGTGTTTTTCGTATCATTACATTAAATGCTGTATATTTCCGTGGTGACTTCTGTCATACGGCTGATTCAGTTACTTTTCTTTCTACCTTAAGGTCATAATCACCATTAAGGCCAACATCGTGGTCACTTTTGAGGTCATATCATCAGTAACTCGTATATGTCAGTTGGGGCATTTCTTTCCCAGATATTGCAAGGGCTAAATGTAATAGTAATATAAAGATCTTACGAAGGATGTCCTAGGAGTGATCAATGTCACATTTATGGATGAGATTTTTGCATAGTGTTGCACGGATTCATCCAATGGATTTTAATCTGACGACCGCAGTTGGATACCGACTTTTAGAAAAGATTTTAATATGATTCATTGTCTGACTTCCGGATGGGGCATTAGAGACTGAGGTCCTTGTGATTGTCCACGTTCACACATATAAGCCCCATTACTGTTATGGATGATCTTTCTACAGGACAGAGTTTGGAGACCATGGAACAGGCGGACGTCTGCAACACATAGTTGAAATGGGCTTGTGTGATGCTTAAAATAAGAAAAAATCATACTATGCTGGGAAGGATGGGAGGGCGAAGCCTCTGATTTTGGTGAGATATTTTTATGACAATAGCTGTCGGCGGTAATAAGGGTGGCATGAGTACAATCCGAATGTTAATCATGTGATGCCTGCATTGCAAAACCTATCTCGAAGCCACCGCACCTGTTGAATGCCTTCTAGGAATAAATTACAAACCAAATTCCTATCATTTTATCCTACAAAGTTTGAGGAGTATATAACAATCAGCATGTATATCCGAAGGCTTTCTTCCGAAGGACCTTGGTAGATTTAGAACTTCGACCATTTTCCCACTTTTGCCGGATTTCATTATGACGTTAACGCTTAAATTATGACTTCACGGTAGTAAGATGCGAATCTGTACATCATTATTATACAAATAAACAGAACATAGGATAGCACAAAAATTAGAGTCGAGCACAGTGGCGGATCCAGGATTTCCGAAAAAGGGGGAGGGGCACATGTGTATTGGTCACAATACTCAGCCATTTTCATTTGGGGTGCCAAATCTGGAGTGTTACTATTATGTTTTCAGTGTTTTCCACCTTATTCGCCCTTCCTTCTAAATCCACCGTTGGAGCAGTTTGAATTGCTTTTTAAAATTGTCCTCAGCAATTGTAGAAAATAATGTTTGCTGATGGTGAAAGTTTACAGGCGGTTTTTGATACAAACATGTAGCTTGATGTCACATTGCTGATCTCGCAAATGTGCATTTTTAAAAGGCAATGGAAGTGGCAACGGTATTGCAGAGTGTTTACTGAGCATCACAGTTTTGAGGAGATCTGCATCTTCTTTGGGATAATACACAAAATACAAAAGGACAACAATATACGTTGAAACTATAAATGAATTATTTATGCCTCAGAAAAAAATACGTGTTTGTAAGGGCTACATTACTAGCGTCCTATTCATTTCAACTGTAGATAGTTTTTGAATGCATTCATGAAATTTAATAGGAGTTACTTCCCTTTTCCGCCATATTGGAGGTAAATGATTGAATGTTTGTGCATAAATAAACCAAATTGTTTAAAGAATTTATCCAAACTAAGAGTGCTTCTTAAAGTTTTGCAATTGTTATACAATAATAAGACTATTAAAAATGTCAAAATGATTTCAGAATAGTGCAAAATATAGATAACTTTCTCACATTAATTCATCATAATTGGTATGAACACGGAGCAAAATCTCCAGCTTCACCTCCAAAATGAAGGAAAAAGGACATGCCTCCTATTAAATTTCATGCATTCGAAAACTATTTATATTATAGTATTTATTTTATTTTATTTTATTTTATTTTATTTTATTTTATTTTATTTTATTTTATTTTATTTTATTTTATTTTATTTTATTTTATTTTATTTTATTTTATTTTATTTTATTTTATTTTATTTATTTATTTACTTATTTTTATACAATGGAATCGGAGAAGGGGATGTTTAAATGTAAAACCACCATTAATTAAGATGGCCATAGATATAAATATATGTATTAACAACCCGGGGAGCTTGGTATCAAACGTTCATACTCGTGCACTACGTGATTAGTTTCACAATCTAAATTGACATCAATCTGTGTAAATTATTCACGATAGATCGGTTTGGATGTTTAATTTTGCTTATGTTATATCTTATAAACCCCCCCCCCCCCCACCCCCACCTTTATGCACAGTGGAAATTTGCAAAGCATCTCATCTTGGTCATGAGAGAATACGGTATGAATACCACGCATGATGATATGAATCCAGTTATTCAGAAGATTTGTAAACTTTTTATAGGTATTTCAAGACTTGGACGTATAACACACGTGTCAATCACGTCCCTGTTCAAGGTACAAAAGCAATTATCTTTAATTTTAAATATTGCTGATAGAAATCACCTTTAATTGATTATTATCTAAATTTCCACTACTGTCCGCGCCACTCACTCTGGAAACTGGAAAATCTGGATTTTCAGTTATTCATCTTCAGAATAATTTCAAAAAGGCAAAACCATTCGATAGATCTTGTTTAGTCGGAACTTTTGGTGTATACTATATGTTTGTATAAAGAAGCGTTCATATTTTATAGAAAAAAAATCAATTTTAGATAGGGCGATTTCCATGTTAAATTTTGACGTGACGTTGCCAGGTTTCCCATAGACTCAATGTTAAACATCGGCGACGTCACGTCAAAATTAACATAGAAAACGCCCTATCTAAAATGATTTCTTCCCTATAAAATACGAAGGCTTCTTCGTAGAAACATATAACATACACTAAAAGTTACGACTAAACAAGATCTGTGGATTGATATTAATTTTGTAATACTATTTTAAAAATAAATAAGTGAAAATCCAGATTTTTCAGTTTACAAAGTGAGTGGCGCGGACAGTAAAGTATATGCACTGTACACGTTTACAAAATTATTTTAATTATCTATTTCTATTTTTCATTCATTTTGTTTTGGTTTTCTTTTTCCTTTTTTTTTTCTTTGTTTGTAAAAGGGGGGGGGGGGGTTGAGGAGGGTTTTTTTCTATTTTATTTATTTACTATTCGACCCTTTTTTAAAAATTATAACAAATAACGAGTTACTGCGCTTCTAACACATGTTTACAAAAAGCACTAAATCATTTCTAAATATACTATACGAAACTGCTGCATCTGACTGTTAAAATCATCATTAAAACTATATTGGCTGAAAACATAAAACGATTTTTATATAGATCTACTGAACAGGCCCAACTTATAAATTTATGTTGTTCTATTTAGTTCCATTTTCGTACAAAATATTCTCCCTGGTACAAGGTTTATTTTTTTGTTTTATCATGGTAAATTCCAAATATCGTCGTTAATTGTGATACTCATTATTATGATAAGAGAGATCCACAAAGAAACACATGCGTTTCCATTTAATTTTACTGCGCTTCCTGAACAAAAACAAAATATACACTAATGGCAAAAATTACTAATTTCTCCTTAAATGCCTGTTTACTCAATATGTATGCGCTACAGATAGTAGTCCCAATGATGTTATACTAGGACAGATATTTTCCCCCCGGATATAAAATGATCGAAAAGCATAATCTTAAATGAAATTTGAACAGTAATGTATCATGACTAATTAATTATTGACAATCAACAAAATATGATTCGCCGGCAGAAATCTGCAGCGCAAAGATATATTGACGGAACGAACGTCAGCCGAAATGCCCTCTGACTTCTGACAGAAAGTGTACCGTGTATAGCTCGTCTACTTATGTTCAATACTATCAATGACTTAGCGTTTGGAATTTATCTCTGATTATTCATTGTCTCTTTATTGTCTTGTTGGAGATTACGGAGGAATGATGAATTTTGAAATTCCTCCCGGTTTGACAGATCTACTGCAGGATTTTACAGTAGCAGTATTGAAGGAGAGACCGTCAAATTTAACTCAGTTTGCAGCTGATTATTTTGTGAAATTGAATGAACAGAAACAAAATGATAAAGTAGAAGATGAGAAATCTCGAGGAGTTCGGTTCGTTGCTAGTCCGTCCCCGACAGAGCCCATGCAGACGGACAGTGATGACGATGAACCCATGCCAGGTGAGGTGCCAGTAACGTAATTTTGAGACATCCCCTTAATGCGCTTAAGTTGGTTTGTAAACACGTTTAATCTTAAGTTGTATAGTTGTATGTTGCTATGATGTATGGAATGGCTCTAATTTTGAACTGGCTATTCGTGGACGTTCGTTTTCAAACTGCTCTGTAATATGCCGTGAATTTAGCAGATAGCTTAAGATTTGCCACTTGGCCTAAGACTAAGTGATGGCAAATGGGTGATCATATTGTTGCAATGTACGGTAGTTGGTTTTAGATGTTAAAAAAGACCTGCTTAATTTTTTTTGTAAGTCTGCTTCAATTTATAATTCACACAAAAGCCGCAGTTGAAAAGTGTTGAGGTGAAGTTGCAGCTTCAGTACATGTATGTTCAGGAAAAAGTTAAGGATGAGTTTCCTTTTCGTGAATTTTATCTAGAGTTAATATTTCTCTCTCAAGCAATTGACTGAACTGTAACAAACATCACTCAATATCCTATTTTCTTACTACATGTGCTTGCACTTGTAGAGTACCTTGTGAAGTAGATGCATAGTATACTTAATAGTGTAGTGACCGGGACACTGACCACTCTAGAGAATTTCCTATTGTCATTACTATCATTAATACCGGTATTGATCTACTTAGATATCAATACAAATTGAATGGTCAATTGAATAATAACATTAAAATGATTAAATGATCCCACTTGAAAACTCCAAACTTTTCTTTATTGATTTCCAGGCTGTTAAGCTTTGTAGCTTATTTTATTTTTTATTGTCATATCACACCATCTGTTGTTTGTCTTTTCTCATTTTCAACTTCTGTAGATCTAGTGAACCACTCTAGAGATAAAATTGGCATGAATAAGGTAATCAAGATCCTATTCAACTGTTGTTGGTTTTTGGCCAGGCCTTTCAAGGGGTGTATCCAGGACAGAGTAGCACAGGCCTAGTAGGAACACTTTTGACATACACACTTCACGCTTGGCAGGTGCATAGGTGGACAAACCAAAAGCATCTCAGTTAATTTAAAAGATATATTAATCTGGGTGTGACATAAAATAAGAAACAAACAGCTACAAATCATAGTAGATGATTAGATGATAGATCATACTGCAATAATGCTTATTTTTAAGTCAAAAGGGCTGTAACTTTCTTTATGAAGAATTACACATGTACATGTAGCTATAACACTTCAGTGCTCCCTATAAATGTTCTTAAGCTACCTGTGTGGTATTCATTCCTGTTTAGGTCATGTACATATTGTGACATATGTTTACTAGTTACCTAGATACTTAATTAACAGCTTGTATACCTTGTAGTTTGACTTTCCTCAGTGGTCAATATCTAGATCAGTGACTCATTGTAGACTCCTACACTTAATGGACTCTGTGGTCATCTCCATAAACATTGTAAAATGTTGACTACGCAAGTGTTGGATATGCTAATTGCTTTTAACAAGAATAATTTTTTTTCTGTTTGACCAAGATTGCATGATCTAATAACATGATCAAGTTCTGTACAAATATTTTTTTATAACTGTGGTATACGATCAACCCATTTTCATCAGTTCCTTTAAACACTCCAGTTAGTAAATATACTAAATTTGGCTATTCTATACCTCTTGCCTCGGGCATAGCATAATCTCTACTCAGATTTGTCCTCATTATACATCATGTACAATTCTACATGTATATACATGGCTAAGGTTATAAATCCAGAAACAGGATTTCTCTTGAGTAATATAAATATTAGAAATCATTTAACTAGTTGAGAGATCAGTGGTTTACTTGATTTAGAAAAAGTGGAGGGGCACAACTTGCATCACTACTGACAAAGTGACAAGCAAAAAAATTTTGGTTTTTCATTTTTTTCTTCAAATCAGGTCCGTTACAAGAACACTTTCCAATAAAAAAATTTCATTGATTTTTCCTAAAATTTGTCTAAATTTTTCCCAAATATTGATCTTTTAAATAGCATTATGCAAATGTGACAAAAAAATTCCCAAATGGTACAGGCACCTTTGAAAAAAAACCCACCACTTTTATTTGAAACAATTCTGAGAATCCTGGAGGTGGGAAGGCATATATATGCCCCCATTGCCCCCTTGTTCTACATCATAACATTACAAGTGCACAGATCATTATAGAATAGTTAGACGGTATTGATTTCCCCTTCAATGCAGACATAGTTGTCTTTACCAGATTGATATCATCTTTTCTTCCAATATATGCAGAATACTCAGGTCTCAAGTATTGCAACACAAAGTATGTCAGGATTTCAGGCAAATTCAAATTACTAAAACAGCAATGGATACATCAGACAGGAGTACAAGTTAAAAGACATGTAGCTTAAGACCCCCCCCCCCCCCTCCCCCACCAGACAGTGAGAAATCTTGTTTGTAGATTACATTGCTGTGCTTGTAGGGCAATCTTCTAAGTGTGTGGTATCATTATGGAGGTGTTGTAGAGTGTTTGTGTAGTAGAGTGATCTCCTGGCTTCCTTCTAGTACCTTAACCATGTTAACTGACCTGATCTGTCTTCTAGCTCTTGATGGCTATGGGCAGTGTTTGTGCACAGTACATGATGTAAAGTGATGTTTATGGGTGGGTAATTAGATTAAGTGATATGAGGCTTTTTGTACTATGAGTTCCTGGTAATATTGATGACATTTACAGATACAGCATCTGTAGTATGGTACTGACATCAGAGGTTATTAATAGCAACACCTCTGCTAGATCTCCAATTCTTTGTCTCTCATTCTTTATTCTGTGTGTCTGTCTGTATCTCCAATCTTATTGAAACGCGACTTGTACTTCGTTCCTCTACGCTACTCTCCATGTACAAGATCTTACAACTGCCGATTCGAGGTCATCTCAGGATGACCTTTCAGTACAGCCAATCAGAATTTGAGTTCGAGATCTTTCGATATTGTTTGTATGTAATATAACACCGAAAGATCTCTAACTCCAATTCTGATTGGTTGTTCTGAAAGGCCATCCTGAGATGACCTCGAATCGGCAGTTGTAAGATCTTGTACATGGAGAGTATCGTAGAGGAGCGAAATACAAGTCGAGTTTTAATAAGATTGTCTGTATCTCTCTCTGTCTCTCTCAATTATATACCTTTGTATGGTACATGCAAGACCTTGATAACTTGATAAAGGAGATACTAAAAAGTCTTAAATGAACAATAAAACTTTATTCTATAGTACACAAGGTACTTGTATTACATACATGTATTCAACTTGAATTTTAATCTGCAAAGCCTTTAAAAAGAACATGTATTTGTTGATTCAAATGAATTGTTCACTAAAGATGAGATGTAACATGAATCTGTCAATGATAAGATCTTAACAAGGTGGTTATGTAATTTGATCATGTACACATACATTTTAGTGCAATCCCTGCAATGTTGGTTTATTTATAATTCTTCAGTTTGCTGTTTATGCTTTATTTGTCCACTTTGCAGGGTTAATGGTGGTAAGACAAAATTTCAGTCGGCCAGAGTGGCTAATCATACTAAATTTTCTTTTGCCACATTTGAACTTTTTGTAGCCATATCGTTATTATTATTATTTTTTTTTTTGGTGAACACCATGCTAAAGTTTATTCAACTCTCTAATACTATTACTCTCCAAACTGGTCCCACACCATGAATAATAGTTTAAAAATTTCTGTGACACTTTGCAAGCCCCCATCCTCAGGGCAACCGAACTATACACACACATGGATGCACACAGAAAAGAGACATATTAACAATAAATAAATAAAAAAGCCAAATCACATACAAATGAGAATTGAAAGACTAGGGGTCATGTCTAGAGAAACCAATAGGCAATACGAAGTGTTCATTCTAGTTTGCTATTGGCCAAAATCTCTGTACAAGGCATCTAGCAGGTGCCATCAAAATACAGATATTAAAGTGAGATAAAGTTTGCGTAACATAAAATTACAAACAGATAAAACCCCGCCTGGCAGGCTGACCCATTACAATGATATTTACACCCTGTGACTGAATGTTTTGGGAACTTTTTGGGGCAGTTATTCAGCCCCATTGTCACTTTGACCTGTCACAATTCTTTCTACAGTCTCTGTCTGACCCTTTAAATGCTATCTACTCCCAGTTTCTGTCAGTCTGACCATTCACAATGTTTTCTACAATCTGTCAGTCTTTCCCCTCACATTGCTATCTACATTTTGTCATTCTGACCCATCACAGTGCTTTCTATAGCCAGTTAGTCTGACCAATCAAAAAATTATCCACATCCAGTCCCTGTCAGTCTGATTAAACACAATGTTTTCTACACCCAGTCAGTCTGATTTCTCACGATGTTTTCTACACCCTGTCATTCTGATTACACACAATGTTTTCTACACCCTGTCAGTCTGATTTCACATGATGTTTTGTACACCCAGTCAGTCTTATTACACACGTTTTCTACACCCAGTCAGTCAGATTAAACACTATGTTTTCTACTTCCTGTCAGTCTGATTCCACATGATGTTTTCTACACTCTGTCAGTCTGAGTTTGCACAATATTTTCTACACTCTGTTGGTCTGATTTCACACAATGTTTTCTACACCCTGTCAGTTTGATTGAACATAATATTTTCTACACCCTGTCAATCTGATTGAACACAATGTTTTTCTACACCCTGACACAGTCAGAATAAATCTACACCCTCTCAGTCTGACCATGTCTCAGTGTTATCGACACCCTGTGGATCTCACCATGTCGCAATGGCCAATGCTACATACACCCTGTTGATCTGACCATGTCGCAATGCTACACCCTGTCCGTCTAATTTCACACAATTTTTCTACACCCTGTCATTCTGATTTCACACAGTGTTTTCTACACCCAGTCAGTCTGATTTCACACAATGTTTTCTACACCCTCTCAGTCTGATTGCACACAGTGTATTCTACACCCTGTCAGTCTGAGTTCTCACAATATTTTCTACAACTTCGGTCTGATTTCACACAATCTTTTCTTCTACACCCTGTCAGTTTGATTTCACACAATGTTTTCTACACCCTGTCAATTCTGATTGAACACATTGTTTTTCTACACCCTGACACAGTCAGTCAGATTAAACTCAATGTTTTCTACACTTTGCCAGTCTTACCACATATGTACATAATGCTAACTATGCTCCACCAGTCTGGCCCATCAAAGTGTTATCTACGTCCTGTCTGTCTGACCCTACCACAGTGCTATCTACACCCTGTCAGTCTGACCATGTCGCAATGCTACATACACCCTGTCAGTCTGACCATGTCGCAATGCTACATGCATGTACACCCTGTCAGTCTGACCATATTGCAATGCTACATATACCCTGTCAGTCAGACCATGTCGCAATGCTACATACACCCTGTCAGTGACAGCTTGATTGAATTCTACACCCTAAATTTGACTTCACGGTGCTATCGGTCATACTATGCTAAGCCTATCTATACCCTAGAGTGGCAATGCCTGTCTAGATCTAGCAAGCAAAGCAGGTCACTCTAGTCTATCTATACCCTGTCAGTCCGACATCTCCGAACCACTGTTTGAAATTTGATAGATAATGATTTAAACTTTGTTAACTAAAAGTAAATATATAAATATTTGAAATATATTGAATTGCCCTGTCACAGTGCTTTGAAAAGTCTACATGTATTTGAGTGCACAGGCTAAACCGTTAATATCGACACGATGCCGTGCTATCCTTGTATGATAAGCGATTGACGCAGTATTATTGTTTGGAAACGTTATCAGCAAAATTAATATTTATAAATTTTTAGATGTGCGTCCTTTGATTGTGCTGCGTTTGCGGTGAGTGGGAAGGTGGCGACCGTAAACCGGTTAACCACACCAAATGAACGACCTTTGTTACTTCAGTTGACCGTCCTAAGTCGATATCGTAACCGCAGCACAATAGAATACTTTTGTAATGTCGTTTTTCCGTGTATATATATTCTACTATTATCATGTTTTGTGTGCATGTCCTTGGTGATTTGTGTCATACAGCTTTGTTAGATGTCTTCTGTTTTCTCTTTTTTTCTTCGTCTTTAGTATCCAAAATACCGGGAAAACTATGATTGTGACCTCCAGCACATGTACTTTTTACTTACGCGAAAATTGTCATAACGGTGTCGTCTGTCATTATCAATTTACTGAATAGTGTTTGATCTTGATGATGTCATAATACATTTTTGCTCACTCAGCTGATGAATTGGAATACGTTCATCATATATTGGGGTTTCCCGGAGCTTCCCTTCACTTGGCGTAATTGTACGAATGGAAAATCCCAATCTGTGATGAATCGTTTGTTTTTTAGTTTAATCTATTGTTTTACGTCACGCCAATAGCATTTGACTTATATGATGATGGTCATCTGCCTGATGCATCGCACAGAAATTTAGACTCATGCTCCGATCCGGGCAGAAGCAGTGATGGATCTTTTACGTGCCACGTCTTACGTTTGAAACCGGGTATTCGTATTTACTGTAGCATCTGAAGGCGAGGACACCTGAATATCAATGAGTCACAGGTCGGGTTTGAACCCAGGAACTCTCAGTATGAAGCCAAGCGCTGTCGAATGAGCATCGTCGGGAATGGATTGACTGGAAATTGATGAACCCTAACATATCTATGACAAAGTAACATATTGATCTTTGGGCCGTTTTCCTGAGACATATATGGAACCCATGGTGAGAGCTTTAAGTAGTTCGTTTTAGGCTAAAGTCTTACAGGAGAGTTGACATACATGCTTTTAATCACAAGTTTGGGAGAAGAAACAAAGGTACTCGAAGGAATCGAAAACTGAGAAACTTCGCATATATGTGCATCTTACGCTACGTTGTGAAAGAAATAAAATGCATAACAGGATACAAAAAATAAGGGCTAGTCTTGAACCCAAATATTAGAAATTAAAATAGGTGTTATAATTAATATATCAAACATTTAATCTGCCTTAACAGTCAACTTTTCAAAGGGTCAGCTTTCTATATAGTTCAAAATTTTAATGTTTATTTTTATGCTTTGGCTACAAAATAAAACTTTGTATAAAGATCACCCCTGTTTAAAGGTCACCTCTAAGTCTTTCCTTATGTGACCTTTACATACAGGTGTGGCTTGAGTTGTGTCTCCGGTACTCAACCTTCATGTCATGTGACTCATGACCCTTCTAATACGGAGTGACAGTATGGTACAGTGTAATCACGGAAACACCCAAATCATGTGATCCATTACCCTCCTAATACAGAGTGACAGAATGGCACAGTGTAACCACGGAAACACCCATATCCCGTCACCCGTGACCCTCCTAATAAAGCGACAGAATGGCACAGTGTAATCACGGAAGCACCTACATCACGTCACCCGTGACCCTCCTAATAAAGCGACAGAATGGCACAGTGTAATCACGGAAACGCCCAAATCCCTGCATAGGTTTCTGAGTCTATATAAAATCGATGAAGTTGCCAAATGTAAATGAAATTTGTCTTGTTATGAGACGAGCCTCTCGGGACCCAGAGCTTCCGAGGAGTGTGATGTTGGAGTAGAGTATGTTATGTACCAAGTGCTGTAGAGCTTCTTCTATTACTGGAGTAAGTCTGTGATGAGAACCGGACATCTGACAAGGTCTAGTCAATAGTTGGCAATGTATCACGCATTAAGTAAAGGACCATAGACGCCGGAATCCGTAGAAATGGAATCAGTTTCGACAATAGGGATATGAGGAATTGGTCTGCGATAAGATGTAGACAGTCGCCTTCTCTGGCATACAGAGAGACGTTACATTGTAAGTCTTCTCCTAAGCCTATTATTTAAATGTAATCGAATTTTCTATCTGCCTTGATCAAGCTGTGATGAAAGCTGAGAGAGCGAGGTAGATGTATATCCTGAAGGTGGTCATTTGGAGGACGAGGTGGACAATACTCGTTAGATTAATTGACGCCCCGCCACGGTCAAAGAGGATATTGGTCATTTGTTAGATACCGTGCACTGGCTTTGATTGTAAACGGAGGAATAAGAAGATGGAAAGTATATACTCGGGACGGGAGAGGAGGAAAGCTGTGTCGGGGAGTTCTACAGGTAACGTGGGCGAGAAGGGGGGATGTTGTGTTGTGTTGTGCGGGAAAGAGGTTGAGGGGGGTTTTTTTTAGAGCTCAACAACTATCGGGAGTGAAGAAGAGTGGGACGAGGAGTAATGACGATGAGACCTTGTAGTTCAACACATAAACAGGGTAGTTAGAAGGCGGGGATGGCGATAAAGGTACAATATAAGAGTTTTAGGCAAATTTTTCTAGACTTTAACCTTCGTCATAACTTTTGAACCTTTACAAGTAGGGCTTCATCTTTTGCATGTGCATTCCTTGTGACGAGTCCTTTACGTTGCTACCACAATTCTTGACCTAGTGACCTTGACCGTGAAGTTTTACCTACATTTCTAAAAACTTTAACCTTCGTCATAACATTTGAACCTTTACAGGTAGGGCTTTCATCTTTAGCATGTACATTTCTTATGACGAGTCCTTTACGTAGTAATTCAAAAGATGTTGCAGTCCAGGGGCATCAGTGTTTCACAGAAACATGTACATATCATATTAGAATTGTTCAAACATCGTGTCTATATTTAGATTGCTGCAACAAATAGTATACATGTTTGTATATAGAAAATAGGGTACCAGTCCCTCTCATGGTTGTTTATTGAAGGAATATGGAATTAGGTGCAAACACTGACAGTTTAAAAATAGTTTGTCTTAGTAGATTAGATACAGGGAGGTGCGACGCTTTATGGAGTAATTTGAGTCGTTGCAATTACTAAAAAAAAAGTCCATGTCCGTATGTAGTGCATCGTACGTTTGATGTTAGAACATTTTAAACTACATTGCGAATTATCACAAAATTTTCCACGAAGCATCTCTTGAATAAGAGGAACATCGACTAAATTTCATGACACGTGAATCCCTTGGACATTAAAAGTACATGGGGAAGAAAGGAGAAGACAAAAACTGCCAAAACTGGGGGCAAATTCTGAACTTTTAAGATACAGAACTATCAAACTGTAAATTTCCTTATTCTTGCGTCATACAGACGCAACACAAATATTTCACTACTACATACTACTAATATATAAAATGTAATGAATTTAATTTTGTATTGGTTACCATTGCTTCTCTGTTAACAATAGTTCTCAAGATAAGAAAGTTTTAACCAATGATACAGTATCATATATGTATTTTCTCGAACACTCAACACTTACATTTCCCATCTGATTAAATACACAACAAAGCAAAGTTTATAAGATGTTCGTATGTCTGTCGATTCGTCTTGCTGTCTTTCCGCTGTGATTACTTTGGTATCTTTCCGCTCAATTCGTATACTTGTCAACAACTTTATTTCGCTTTCGCATTGAGCTTATTTAGTATTTTATGCTTTAAGAATTATTTTCTTGATTCTGAAAGCCTTTGCGGCTCAGTGGATGAGATGCTGGATTCGTGACTAAGAGATCCCGATTTCGACTCCCGCCGTGGGCACCCCGGTGTTCTGTTTCTCGGATGAGACGGTGAAAACCGAGGTCCCCTGTCACGGTAGGCATAACAGGCGCTTCGGGAAGGTCCGTTTCAAATGTATTAATTTCTATGGTATGCGATGCATAGGCAGATGCCGTCACCATATACGTAAAATAACCGTTAGTTGATGTGGAATAATAAAATCAATCAATCAGTACTACATTCTCATTTGGTAAATCGTATCAAATGGCTTTGTATATCGCAGTAATTAATGAACACATTGACCATTGATCTGTATTGGTTGTGTACACGATACGTGCTCAAGTTTTGTTAACATCATTTCCAAAACAATGTGAAAACCCATCTTACCTGACACGACTATGGAAAACACAGAATTGTTGTGAATAGACTTCTTCTTTGAAAATTTGAAATAAATATGTGATAGGCAAACTCTGCTAAAGTACCGTTTAAATTCAAAGTCTTAAAATGTATTTTATTTTCTGGCATATGGTCACATTTTCTCCGCTTAATCGATTTGTAGAAGTGAGTTTTTATCTAAATTGATATGTATGTTTAGAACCGGCATAACTCAACCATTAACATGCATCGCTTACGACCGATTGGTCCCGGGTTCGACTCCCTCTGAAAATGGTATATATTCTGTCTCACCTATGTGTCACAGTAAACGCCCTCACGTGAAAGATCGCTCATTACTGTCGATGGTACAGTAGCATCTATAGCTTAGAAGTTCTGTATGATTTTGATTCTCAAAATTTTTAAATCTTTATATTTCTGAATTTATGAGCATACTCTCAATATTTTATCAAGTTTAATAAAAAAATCATTTGTACACACTGCTTCTTTCCCAGTTACTACACTAGCATAGCTTCAAACTCGACAATGACTCTGTTTATATTTCATGTATAATGATAACCTTGGAAATACGTTTTTTTTTTTTTTTATTTTTTTTTTTTTTTTAGAAAGTGTAAGGTAGTTGGCGATGTTTGCTGTGAAGGTAGGTGTATTTGTATTCACAGGGTCGTATTTCTAGTACAGGGGAGTCATATTTTTTTCGTTACAGCATCGAAGATGGACGGACTTCGGTACCATTATATGTGTGTATGGTACATACAAACTACTATGTATGTAAGTCAGTGTGTTCACGATGCGCAGTGAGCCACTTTGATCGTGATACTGATTTGTTTGTGTGTCGCCTACGAAGAAACGCGACATTATAGGGATCGCTTAAATTGTATTTCCATATTCAGGTCATTAATAGCATTCTTTTTAATTTCAGAGCCGCCTCCGAACCGATTTCAAAGAAGAAAATCAGGTAAGCATGCGCGGATCCCGGAAGACCGGATGTCGGGACCCACCCTTAGATTCGACAAAATGACTGTATTTGATTTTTTTTCTTTTACTCTTCTCTCTCTCTCTTTATCTATCTCTCTCTCTTTCTCTCTTTTGTTTTTTGTTGGGAGTGGGTGGGGGTTGTGTGGTAGGTAAAAACAAACCAATTGTATGATTGGACCATCTCAAAAATATCTGTCAGGGTTGAACCCTCTGTCTGTAAGATTTCTTGATTCCTGCTATTTTACCTATTATTTCACCTATTAGAATTTGAAAATGAATCGCAGAACAACACGTATCCAATTTGATTCTTCCCATCCTGACACAGTTCATTTTGTTGCGTATATATACATAATGTAAACGAGATGCAGGGCGGCACGTTTTTAGTGTCATTTTCACCCTTTCGCTTGTTGAATTGCTATGCATAACAGGAGAGAGTGGCGTTATGTCCATTTTTCCATCTCGCATTCCAAGGTCTCAATCGATACCAGAGAATGCATGTTATCACTAGCGCTTTATAAATGTATTGTAAAGATTGTTCATTGCCTTTTGTTGGCAGATTAGCTTCATAGAGACGAAAATTAGGGAAAGCTTGGTTGATTATACGCGATTTTACACGACCCCTTTACCCGCGTTCTTATTGAACCCAGTATTATATCCCCCCTTTTATCTTTTGATCTCTGGAAAAGAGCATTAGACTAAACTCGACACAGGTTCATTGCACTCTATAGAATAATGTGTATTTAAATCAAGAGGTACATTAAAATATATCATGTGCATGCAATGGTAAATAAACATGCGTGTAAATGTTTGTCCTAAGAGGACATGGATGGTAAAATACGAATGTAACTGCTGTCACGTCCCCTGTAATTAAAAACAACGTACCATGATGGATAGTCGAAGACCCTTGGAAACCAGAGATGAGGTCAGGTGACCGCCAACAGCAAGCGTGTCATACAACATACAACATCTGACGCCTGTATGAATATCTCCTCGCCATAAAATTTGATGAGTGATTATAAATGTCAGGAATGTTAAGGATACTGAATGTAATTAATAATTAATTGCTTATGATAAACAATAAAACACAGATATCTTAGCAGTTTTAACCGCAATAACAACATACATTGAATTTGTAGGGATTGCAACATGAAATGTAGAAGTGATTTATAGAATAGCATGCGAATCAAGGCGACACGAGCCTGGTGTCCGTTTGTCTGTTTGTCTAGAATGAGTTACACTTAAAGAAATCCTGTATACCAGGCGACACTTGTTCCTTCAAACGTTCTTAGTCTTTAATATATGTCTCTCTTTCAAAAACTACTGTCCTATGACTTATTTGTAATTTGTGAAATTAAAACAAGCATAAATGACTATAACATATTAGCCTATTTATCAGATACATCATACAGTCGATTTGCATCTAATCGCTTCGGCTTATATAGTATTTATTGTGTACGGAATTTTACACATTGATGTAATTAGAATTGAAAAACTTGAGAAATCAGGAGATGTATGATGTTACACTCTCTCCTGAATATTTAGATACATGTGTAAAATAAATATGACTGAAAGTAACAAAAGGTTACCACATAGCTTTATATTGAACAGTTGCTGCTGAGCGCTATGATCCAGAAGCAGATGACGATGACGGCGAAAAAGTGAGTATTGTTAGTGCGTTGATAGTACATGTATAACGATTCTCAATTACATGAGGGTTGAACACATTTTCGTCGATGATCGATTATCGACAACAGAAGCTTTTTTTAAATACAGAGATCAATTTTATAATCGACAAAAGGCATTGTTTTTTTTTTAACCTATTCGTAATGTTTTCCCCGGAAATCGCATCAGAATGTGCTTCTTGAACTGTCGGATGTGTGACAGCATAAACTATAATGCTGAAACAAATATTAAGGTCAAATAAGTAAGGATCTTTTGTCAAAAAAAAAAAATAAGACAAAGAAGAATCATTTTGTAGAGATGTGCGTGTTTTTAACTCCAGTTTGCATGTTGATCGGATTGGTTATCATGACAATGTTACCTTCCGTTTTAGCTGAAGTCATCACTTTTTTATTGTCAGAAAATGAGTTATATCCATTCCATCAAATAAAGTCAACTTACTGTGTTTTATAAGTCTATCTAATTGTTTACATAATTTGCATGTACAGTGTACTATGGTCTTTAAATCTGTTGCTGTGATGTTTTAGATCGTTCATCCGAAGTCAGATGAACAAAGACAGAGGCTGAGTGAAGCTGTCAAACCAATCCTTCTCTTCCGATCCCTAGAGCCAGTAAGTAACGCATGTATATCGATATAATAGAGTGGGGGGGGGTCAATTCTTGTACCGTCCTGTTTACCCATAATTCTGTACTCCTTACAGTGCTCTGTTAAGTCAAGCTGGTGGAAGAAGTTTTCATCTCGTTTCCGAGAGGTCCCGAGTTGGACTCCGCCGTGGTATCCCGTCTTTCGGATCTGTCGATGTATTTCGTGGTTCCGTGTCACGGTAGGCGTAAAATATGCCTCAGTGCTTCGGAGGGGTCCGTTGCATAACTTTAAATTTCTATACATTGCATCAGACAGATGCCGTCACCTTATATGTGAAATGATCTTGGAGTGACGTAAAATGAGAATCAGTCGATCAATTAAACTCTTTTTGAGTCAACTAATATCATATTACAGGAAAACTGGGATTAGATCCTGGTATCTCCACTCTGTGTTTTTCTTACTATTATATAAACTTATCTATTTGGTCGATTCACCCTACCACTATATGGGTTACAAAATAGTGACATTCCATTATACATCTGTTTTGATGGTAGTCAGTGGATGTTGGTTTAATCCCTGACACTGGCATTTCTTCCTCATGGTGATAACTCCAGAACCCGGTGTTACCTTGTGGATAATCTACCTTGTAATGTCGACGGTCCCCGTAAAGCATCCGTGATAGATTACGGCTGAGCGGGAAAATCATTCCTCTGTTTGATAACAAGTCAAACTCAATCTAATTAAAATCAGATCTCTACTTCGCTCGTTATCGGTTTTGCCGCAACAAAACTGATAACGAGCGAAGAAGATCTGATTTTAATTAGATAGAGTCAAAACTTTAACAACTTTAATACAGTACGAAAACTTTATGTAAATTTAGTTTATCTTCTGTGACATTTGAATTAAGTTGTAATAAATCATTCATTTTGACACGGTGTTCACTGTGTAAATGGTCATTAGAAGTTGTAGGCAAGTTTCTTTATTTTTTTAATTAAAGATAACTTTTCGGAGGCTTTGAAATTGAGTTTTCAAGAAAAGTTATGATACCATCCTTCTCTCTTTCATACGGCCGTCGTTGACGGACGTGTTATGGTATGGCACTGTGGGTCTGTCTGCACTTTGTAAACAAGATACAGACCATACTGTTTAGGCTAGGACTTTCAGACTTTGTACACTTAATTTCTTGTAAGATGAGGACGAATCCTATTGATTTTCAATATCAAGGTCGAAGGTCAAGGGCATTTTGGGGGAAAATTGGCAAATTTTTGAGGACACACCTTGTTGAGAAGATACATACCAAACTGTTAATGCTAGATCTTTTAAACTTTGTACACTTATTTCTTAGGACGGGAGGACACCTGTTGATTTTCAGTATCGAGTTCGAAGGTTAAGGTCATTTTGAGGTAAAAAGTGATAATTTTTAGAAAAATAACCCAATGCATGTATTTTACTGTCTTCATGGATTTAAATAACATTTTACAGCGTTGTTGCCCATGACTCACGGGCATGTCATGAATTTGATCCAAGGACATACCTCTAAGGTCAAAGATCACGGTGAATTTGGTGTGTAAAAATTTGTCGTGGCGAGAACTTTTTACTGTCTTCATGGATTTATATACCATTTCTTAGAATTGTTGCCCGGATTGTGTCAGTATGTTAACCTCCTGTTTCCATGTCGTGATATGTCGTTATTGGCAACGTAAAACCCCAACAAAGCTAGCTTTCTCAGCATCCTAAATGCCGTCCGTCGTACTGTTTGAGATGTCTTGTAAGAACCCAGCTTTATTCATCCGTTATCTTTTTTTATATTGCTGTAACATGAACAGTGACCATTGATCAAAACACCTTCAAGGAGGTTACTAAGTCCGAAATTTTCCGAAACTGTTGCCGACTTCATTCACGTCCTATTCATTTGTGTTCATAGAATTTAAATTATCTTACCTCTGAAAAAGATAAGATTTATAAATAAGATTTGTTTTATTAAAAACAATAAGTTTAAGATATTGATGGAACAACAATGGGAATGATCTAAAGAGAAACAGTATGTACCCAGTAACAGCCTAAGTATGCATTCGACTTTTTCAAATGGTTTTCGCTTTGTTTATCACCTCTCGGAAAATTTGTTATCTAAATTGGCATGTATGCAAACGTTTACATTGCCAGGTTATGCAATTTTATCAAGCGGCGATATGTACGTTATTGGATGTAGAAGCAAAGAGGGTTCTAATAAACGCGAGAAGCAAATCAATCGCCATTGATGAAATGTATAGAGCGAAAAGTATGTTAAAATTTTATGGGAAATGTTCAAGTGTCATGTCGTTAATTTACAGAGTGATCATCAGGTATTAATGAAAATAACTGCATCATGTGTTAGGTAGACCTTAGCGCAGGAACAGGAACAAAGGGAAGCAAAGCATGGATACCTGTATAAGACTCTAGGTTGACGGTAATACTTGTATATGAAAACAGACTTAATAAGCCCTTACCCTTACAAATAAGGATACACCAGAAAATACGAAATCTAGATTATCGTATTAAACAAATAAGGTCGCGGATATGATAAAGTACTTGAATTTAGAGGTAAACAACCCTCTTCTATCCAGGAAGTGATCTAATATCCAGAGAATGTAGGTTAGAGTGTTGTGAAGTGACGGATGTAATACCTGGAATGTCATGAAGAACACCTGTAGAGCCCCGGGTTCAGTTTGGAAATGGGTTCGACTTCGTTTGACCAGCGGTCAAATGGGATGGATCTCTAATGACGTCATGCCGGAGTAATTAAATATGGGTTACGCATTTCATTATATTTACATTGTATTGAATTACACGCCGTTCTTTGATATTTAATTAAAATACTTTCCCGGTATAACTTAGCCTGCAGTTAGATATTATCTTTCAGCATTCATTACCTTCGTAGTATGGTCAACTAACTCATACTGTTTGTTTTATCCTTCCCCGCCAACTATATTGTAGAGGGTGACGTATGTATACTTCCGCAGACAGAGAACGTTTCCGGAATAGAAATCAATAGTTTTTTTCATCTAATAGAGCCATTATATTTTACACATAAGATACCATGACTACAGAATGAATCCTATTGTTTGGGGAGGGGGAGGTCAAAGGTCAAGGTTACAAGTTTTTCTGCTACAGACAGTATTTGTCCTGTTACATCAGTTTTAGTTAACCATGCATTGCTATTTTGTATTATGTTAATTGTTTATCATGTATCCTTGGTATTTTGTTGCTGCTTTGAACTTACGATTCGATAAGAGGCCAAACTTCGCCGTTCATGGGCTTGCAGCTTTTCTCCCGCACAAATTTGTGGCACGGGGCAACGTCGAAAACGTTTGGCGAAGTGAAGATGTAGGGGGCCGAAATATGATCTATGCACTGGTTGTGTTGCCATGGTAATGATGTAAACTGTTGAAAATGGAGAAATGAACAAATTATTATTCCCTGAGTGCCATGAATATTTTAACAGTATAGCGTGACTGTTCATTCAGGATTAAGACATTTGAATCGAATGCGGCATTGATCAAAGACAATCCTGACAAACTGGAGGCTTTCATCTGCGTGGCCTTTGATCTTGCATTACAGTGTTGGTCCAGCGATTCCTAGTTCGATAATCCAGTCCAATTTATATCAGCTTTACATTTGTCGGCGTGATTATACATTTGTGATTTGACTCGCATTAATTGAGAGGAAATATCCTTGAGATATTATGCACATTTATAAGTAGATCTAGGTGGGCTGTAGGAATCCAGATAGCCAAGGTATCAGAGCATACAACTGAAGTCGAAATTTGTATGTCCCCGGATCGATAGATCGGGGTCATATTGTTTTTGACCTGTTTGTTTGTCTGTCTGTTATCAGATTTAACCTTTGCCTAACGTTTGAACTGTAAGAGATAGAGACTTCATATTTGGCATACATACTCCACTAATAAAGCCCTTTCAAATTACACCAAGCTCATTGATCTCGTGACCTTAACCGTGGCCTTTGACCTACATTTGCCTTATTTGAACTTTGTTGCCGCCGGGGACATTTGTGTTTCACAAACACATCTTGGGCATACTTTCATTTACTTTTAGTCCCCTCCTCATGAAATTAACTATAACTCTTTTGCTTCCGTCCGTCTGTGTCATCATTATATTCTGTTTGGTTCAAATTAGTACAGATCAGTGTAAGATAAACCAACTGGTAAGATGTCACTCTGGCTTTCACAGAATGAACCATAACGGACATGTACGGGAATCAGTGATATAATCCAGTGTTCAGGAGGAGTAAACGTCTTCTGTTTGGATAGCCACATAGGCCATTGATTCATGCACGATTCATTTATAATAGTTTTACCTCAATCCACGATTATTTCACATACAAGGTGATGGCAACTACCTGTTCCATTGCTTAGTAATTTAACCCTTATAACGGACTCATAGGGAAGTGTTTGCGTGCTATGCCTACTGTGACCCGGGACCTTGGATTTCGCTGTCTTCTCTGACAGACAGGACATCTGTGTGGCCACGGCCATGGTCACGGTCACGGGTCAGAGAACCACATCCACCGAGCTACATCGGCCTCCACTGATGCACTAAACCTACGAGTGATAAAATGAGATGAGTGTAGAATAACGGTGTGTAGGCGGTGTCTCATCCACACATCATTAGAACAGAGGTGTATTAAGTTAGATTTCATCAGGTATTCCATATGGTTTTGTGGATTGGGATGTTAAAGATTTCATGAATACTCTCGGAACGTTGTGCAGAGTAAGCTGGAATCGCTGAAGGCAGCACTTTCTGTTTTGACATTGTAATCCCATTGTGATAAGGTTTCCTGGTGTATGATTGTCACTTTGTTAACATGTTGTTCGGGACACTGGACTGGAAATAGGATTTCTATATGTGTATTTCAAATAGAATAATGAATAAATTATTTGCAAAACAGCGGTAAACAGGCTAATAAATGATGCGCGAAATAGTGTGTGCCCAAAATCAAAAACCGATCTGTGCCTATTGAGAGTTTAATTTCTTACCCTTGATGAAATTACAAAATTTTATAAAGATATGAATATTAATGTAACAGCATTGAACCCTTGGAACTCTGGACCATCAAAATTGAATAAAGATGTAAATATTACGTAAAATGGCGTGCACACATCTCATTCAGGTATCTGACAATGGCATTACCTCCGTGCATCAGGTATCCCGCCGTCGCTCACTCTGTATTCAAATATTGTGTATAATTCTGTGTACAGCACAAAGGAAGACGATATGATAGAATTTCACGCTGTAAATGATTTGTAGGAGCTACTTGCCTTTTTTTTTTACATCGACGTAATGGTAACATCTGCATTTAACATTGATGGTTAATTCTGTGTGTATGCGCGAAACCAGTTTATATAGACACAGCTTCCCGCAATCCGTAAAGGGCGGATCCAGTTTCCTTGTGGTGGATCCATTTAATTTGGCAGCAGAATCTTTTCTGTATTATTTAGGAATCGAAAGGTTGCGCTTGTCTTAGCAGATACATCTGATGTAGAGATGATGGGTTACTTTGGGAGATTCGATACTTTATAATCGGTTCGCTGCGGATTATCTAACTTGTTTGCATGTTGTTTCGTAATATTAAAGACTTCTCGATTCGTTTTATGTCCTGGAATCGGGGATTCAGTTTGGTCTGTCTTTTGGTCCGTCTTCTGTTTGTCTCTGGCAAAAACGTTTAAAAAATTAAAATAAACATAAACTTTAATATTCGTGAAAGCCTGTTAACAAAAAATAAGAATATTTTGCATTTATCGCTTATGATAAAACCTCATTGTCGGCACCATTTTTGTACGTTGACTTAGATTGTAACCTTTAATCTACTTTTCAAAAACTTCAATATTGGTTGTCGTCCCGGGGGGGGGGGGGCATCGGTGTTTCACTAACGCATCTAGTTAAACCAGTCAAACGACTGAAGGAATTGTGATGCTAGATGTTAAGATTGATGCGGGCAGAATGTGTATTGCATTTCATTTATCCCGTACATAAACTATTACTTTATCATGAACTATCATTGGATAGTAATAATAAATCGATACGTTAAGTATTATTATCATAATGAAACCTCACAAGAATGCGAATTTATTATTTGATAACAGTTAATGAAATCATCATATCAATGGTAGGCCATCGGGATCACTACCTTGCCCTGACTGTTTCGACATCGTTAATGGCGTTTTAATGAAATTATTCACACTACAGTCTCCATACAAATGGATTCTTTCATACGTTTGAGTTATAAATGTCGCATGAAGAGAGAGAGTGCTAAGTTCGGGCGCTTTGTAAGGAGGAGTGATGGCGATGGGGATGATAGCTTTCAGGAAGTGTCACCCAATATTATAAATAAAGTCACTTCGACTGATCTCCCAATCACACCGCTTACAACCATTGGCCAGTGCTCCCTTCTACTGTAATACTAATGATTTTGGTATGTCCAGTCTGAACGGTTGAAATGTCCGCAACAGAATATGACTGGCCAAACGGCTATAATAGAATATAAATAATTAGATGAGAATTGCGATAGATAGGATGATAGTAAATATTATTGGTCTGAAGGGATTCAGTGAGAGTTGGTATCGGAATAGAATGGAGTAAAAATCATGCCTTATTGATTTCTTTCAAATGCACTTCATTTTTGGTGAAAAACATCTTAACAATCTTAGAAATTATTTCTTTTGCAGTGACGGATCAAAGAGGGGTCGGGATGTTCGCCACAAATTTGCAATTCATAAATAGATAATAAGGTTGAAAACACTCGAATAATATGAGTAAAACTCCAGATTTGACATTCAAAATATAATATTTTGGCCAATACTTGACTTTCACATGGCCCCCCCCCCCTTTTTAAATCCAAGATCCGCTGCTCTGTTTTTCTGTAGAAATTAGTTATATTAGTAGTAGCAAATTACTACTAGTATTATTGGTAGCATCCTTGTAGAAAATTTGGTTACTCGAACAGATTGGTCAGAATTGAACTGTGGAAAAAAAAACCCCTGCTTGTTCATGATAACTTCAGTGTGAAATGAGCTATTAAGGTTGAAAGTAGTATTACAATATATTTGTTGCAATAGATACGTGAGAAAACGTGAACGTCTACCAGTGCTTGTTCAAAAATGGTAATACAAACCTGAGAGTGGGCACTATAACGAAATGAGATGGCTTAACGGGATTTACGTTTTAGAAGAGTTAGCGTTGACTTTGATTGATGTGCTATTTGAATGACCATGTTTATACGTAAGAGGTGTGGGGACAATTCACTCCCAAGCCAGGTTGGCGCTCCCAGAGTTTTCTAACACAAGGCAAACTTGGTCAAAGTTGTTAAGACATCGTTAACGGTCTAAGAAAACTTTTAATCAAATTTTGCCAATAACGTTGATGGGTTTGAACTACATTCCAGGCATGTCCGGTCAGAACCATCAACGTTCGGACAAACAAAACCTTTTCCACGTCTCTTTATCGAACAAAACTTCATTTTGTCAAGCTGTTATTCCTTTCCGGCTAAATATCTGACCATTGCCTTCAACTTTCCACACTAAACAAATACAGTATACTACGGCATTGTACAGACATATATTTTGGCCGAATTAGTTTTTGTGACTTGTGATTGGTAAACTAAAGCGGTTTAAGTGATCAGAAGTAGACTGTATATCGATATAGAGTAGAAGTCGTAAGAATTTAAAAACACAAGGTCTCCAGTGGGATTATTAACACATAGTCTGGTGTATACAACATTGTTTTGCCATTCAGTTTAATAGGAACTTACGTTTTAAAGTACAATACCTGGTTTTGGTTAAAGATTTGTACTTATCTAAGAAGGTTTTTAACATTCAGTACGAAGGAGATCTCTCTGTATTTGTAATGGTTGTTTTGTTATGGTTTTACGTCACTTCAGGATGAATGCATGTAGATGATGGCGGCACCTGTGTGTTGCATTGTTTCATAATTTTCTTCTGTGTTGTGGACTCCATGGAAGCAATGAGGTGTATTATATGCCAACCGCGACACAGAACCTCGGTTTATAGTGACACGGGGCCTCGATTAATGCCGGGACACTGAGCCTCGGTTTACATAAGAGTGGCACAAAGCCCTGGTTTATACCGTGACACAGAGCCTTGATTTATATTTCGATACATAAACCACGGTTAGTACTGTGGCATGGGGCCTCCGTTTACATTATTAAACAGTAAGTAAATGTCGCTGTGGCACCCACAACAGCCCACAATGATAGAAAATCATCGACCTCTCGAAAGCACGGGTGAGGCCAGCTGCCCGGGAGGAGTAAGCATCTCGTGTCAGAGTGACACCAGCTGGCCGGTAGGAGTAAATATCTCAAGTCAGAGGTGACACCAGGTGCCTGGAAGGAGTAAGTGTCAGAGGTGATACCAGGTGCCCGGGAGGAGTAAGCATCTCCTGTCAGGTGACGCCAACTGCCCGGGAGGAGTAGGCATCTCCTGTCAGAGATGATACCAGGTGCCTGGGAGGAGTAAGCATCTCCTGTCAGAGATGATGCCAGGTGCTCGGGAGGATTAAGCATCTCCTGTCAGAGGTGAGACCAGGTGCCCAGGAGGATTAAGCATCTCCTGTTAGAGGTGACGCCAGTTGCCTGGGAGGAGTAAGCATCTCCTGTCAGAGGTGATACCAGGTGCCTGGTAGGAGTAAGCATCTCATTTCAAAGGTGACATTATCTGCCTGGGAGGAGTAAGCATGTCATGTCAGAGGTGACATCAGCTGCCCGGGAGTAGTAAGCATCTCCTGTCAGAGGTGACACCAGATGCCTAGAAGGAGTGTCAGAGGTGATACCAGGTGCCCGGGAGGAGTAAGCATCTCCTGTCAGGGGACATCAGCTGCCCAGGAGGAGTAGGCATCTCCTGTCAGAGGTGATACCAGGTGCCCGGGAGGAGTAAGCATCTCCTGTCAGAGGTGATACCAGGTGCCTGGGAGGACTAAGCATCTTCTGTCAGAGGTGATACCAGGTGCCCGGTAGGAGTAAGCATCTCATTTCAAAGGTGACACTAGCTGCCTGGGAGGAGTAAGCATGTCAGAGATGACATTAGCTGCCCGGATGGAGTAAGCATATCATGTCAGAGGTGATACCAGGTGCCCTGGAGGAGTAAGCATCTCCTGTCAGAGGTGATACCAGGTGCCCGGTAGGAGTAAGCATCTCATTTCAAAGATGACACTATCTGCCTGGGAGGAGTAAGTATGTCAGAGATGACATTAGTTGCCCGGGTGGAGTAAGAATATCATGTCAGAGGTGATACCAGGTGCCCGGGAGGAGTAAGCATCTCCTGTTTACCTGTAAACAACGGCCACGATTATGAAGTAAAATACTGAAATGTGAAATATGTCACTCTCAACAAAGTACCAAGACTGGCATGCAGCGTATATGGACCCCAGAAATTCAGAAGTGAAACTAGGTGCCCAGGAGGAGTACTCTTCAACTGTACTTGTGTGTATATAAAAGATATATGACTTCGATTTTTTATGGTTCACCCTGTTATAATCGTTATCTTGATCCGTGACAGAAGTCAGGGCGTCACAAATGTAGCGATATAATAGTATCCCTCGATGTATGTCCTGTGTCCTTGTGAAGTCATTGTTACTCTACTGGGTATGGTATGTTATGACTTGACAGATGCTGGCAATCGATCCCTGGATAATGTCACGAAGTGTAATTAACAGATTGATCAGCCATTAACAGGTCGCGATGTTATTGAAAATTTGTCAAAAGCCATGAACAAAATAAATTAAACGTAAAACAAGCTGTGTTGAAATCATATGCAACAGAGTTGGGATTAGGGTCCCTCCCTCCATAACACATACACACTTCAGAACCACCACACGGGCATGAACCTTTTGATTTGCTACGTTTTGTGTGTAATATTTGAATGCTCAGGGATCGATATATTGGGGCATATTGTTTTTGTCTTGTGTGTCTGTCTGTTGTGAACTTGATCATTGGCCATGACTTTTGAACTGTGAGAGATATAGACTTCGTATTTGACTTGTATACTTCACTAATAAAGTCCTTTCAAATTACACCAAGGTCAGTGACTTTGTGGACTTGACCATGACCTTTATGCTAAATGCATGTTGTCATCGGGGCATAGTGTTTCACATACACATCTTGTTATTACATACAATGTGTCACTGTCAGTTCATGAATTATATATTTCATTGTATGACTTTCTTTTGTAGGAACAAATGGCTGAAGTTTTAGATGCCATGTTTGAAAGAAAGGTATGTATGTTTCGTAGACTTTATCCTCGCCAAGGACCAAGGCCGTGATGTTACTGAACATTCTGTGAGATTTGAGATCACTGACTATCAATTTATGAAATCATTGTAAAATCACTACTTGAATGGCTTTAATGCATATTCAGACATAGTTTGAATCGAGTATAAGTATGTCAAAGAAAGGTATGCAGTTTCAGCTCTGAATTGTTACAGTATTTATTAAAGTGAGAATATTCGTTACAACTCCACGTACAATTACCGTCTAATTCATCAGCTAAATACAGAGTCATTCTTTCCTGATTAGCTTATAGAGATACTAGGGTAAGAAATCGATACCAAGACTGGAATGCAACACTCTTCTGGCTCTAGTGGTCAGCAAGAGGCTGTGGCACATCAGTGCCGGGGATAGTCACGGTAATGGCCATTTAACGGCGATGATGCGCATTATGTTAACCGGATTCCCGTTCTACGTCCTACGCTAGTCCTCGCAAATTAAAATATATTCTTTAGAGATATTGGAAACCGAGCTCAAGTGGCCCTGACAGCTAAGAAATTATTACTTTTTTTTCTTAATTTCTACAAATTCACGTCCTCGATATTTGAATATCGTATTCCTTGTTTCTGACGACGTACCGAGTGTTATGGTGGTCCTTGGCGACAATATACTATATGTCAAGCAGTGGGGAAGGGAAGGCAGATATATAGACATATCAATTACACTGTCATTCGATATTACCCATACCTGTATGTAATAAGCTTTGCATAATACGAAATATAAACTGATAAAGGAGATCCAACGGAGCAGATTGTATCTACGTAAGTTGTAAGGTGACCATGAAAACAAACATTATGATACAGACACATGAAATTAGTGTATTATTATTATTATTTCTTCTTCTTCTTCTTCTTCTTTTTCTTCTTCTTTAAAGTTGACTAAAACTTAAATTTACATTTCATTTGGCAATGAAAATAAAAACTGTACAGTAGAATGTTTACAGTTAATATATAATTTTGATGGATGTCGCTCTGTATGTAATTTGTAAGTTATTTGAATTCAGATTAGAAGGACGTGGGTTCGAACCTTACAAGACCAGGAAAAAGATGACTGTGTACAAAGCCGTTAGTGTTAACATAAGTGTTAGTGTTAACATAACTGTTAGTCTTAGCTCAACAGCTGAACGAACTTGGCTGAAGTAGTAGCGGGCTTTGATGATGGCCGATAGGTCTCGAAGTCGAGTCCCACTAGTTGCTCATCGGTGTCCAGTTTTGGGAGAAGACGGTAAAAATGGCGGCCTCGTGACACGGAAAACGTAACAGACAAAAGATACCTCACTGTTTGGGGCGGGTCCATTGCATAGATTAAGTTTCTGTGCAATGTGTAAGGCAGTTGCCGTTTTCACACTAGTGAAATGACCATACTATGTCTTAGATCAATAATCAAACAAACATAACGTGTTTTGGTGATAAATGATTTTATATTTCAACTAGTTTCTAGTCGCCTCTCTTTTTTTCTGAAACCTTGATCCACCCCGTATGTCTGCATTAACAATGAGCATACAAATTACAAAAAAAAAAAAAAAAAATTCGGCAGCAGAAAGTAATCTAGCACATGGTTATCTAATATACATAGAAAAAGATGTAGATGGAAATACACTCTAATTAGCCATGTAAAGGTGTTTTATTGACGCATTGACCAGTTCGTGACTAAAAGCTACACGAGAACAGTGGGTATGATTAGTAGAATAAAACATAAATCGACGGAGCAGATTCAAACCTAACATGCTTTCGCTTTTAACACTATCGCCGTGGTGTTGTTTATATCCCACCACAGCGACATACAAGTTTATTGACGGCGATCATTGGCATTTATCATGTTTGTATTGATAGTGGATATTAGCAGGAAGTGCGCACTCCATGAAGGAGTACCAGGACCGTTTATCATAGTACATTTACCCGGTACCGGCACTTGAGCGCTCGTCCACCACAGATCGACAGCGTAATAAATAATTTATTTCAGGATTATCTGAGTTCATTTAACTGGCGATTACCTCTTATAGAAATGATGTCTCTCACAGGATTGATATCATTGTATTGTTTATTATATCCGCATATGTAGCGCATTGTGTAGCAGTAACAGTCAGAGACATTTCTGGCAACAATGCAATCCCATGAAAGGTCTCGGCTTTAAACATCGATAATAGGTCTCAGCTTTTGACCTATTTAATGAAATATTACTTATGATTTACCACATGAAATGTCTTCGCCCATGACTTGCTTATCTGTTAAAAGATTTCTTCTTATGACCTATCTTATGAAATGTCTCTGTTTATGACCTTTAGTATAAAAGGTCTCTGCTTATGGTCTATCCAGTGAAAGATCTCTGCTTATGACGTATCTGATAATGGTCTCTGCTTATGGTCTATCCAATGAAAGGTCTCTGCTTATGACCTATCTGATAAAGGTCTCTGCTTATGGCCTATCTGATAAAGGTCTCTGCTTATGGCCTATCCAGTGAAAGGTCTCTGCTTATGACCTATCTGATAAAGGTCTCTGCTTATGGCCTATCTGATAAAGGTCTCTGCTTATGGCCTATCCAATGAAAGGTCTCTGTTTATGGCCTATCTGATAAAGGTCTCTCTGCTTATGACATTTAGTATAAAAGGTCTCTGTTTATGACCCATCTGTTGAAAGGTCTCTGCATATGACCTTTAGTAAAAAAGGTCTCTGCTTATGGCCTTTAGTATAAAAGGTCTCTGCTTATGGCCTATCCAATGAAAAGTCTCTACTTCTGGCCTGATGAAAGATCTCTGCTTATGACCCATCTGCTGAAAGGTCTGTGCTTATGACTTTTTGGATAAAAGGTCTCTGCTTATGGCTTATCCAGTGAAAGACCTCTGCTTACGGCCTGCCTGACGATAAAGTCTCTACTTGTGCTCTATCTGATACAAAGTGTCTGGTTATGAGCTATCTAAAGAAAGTTTTTGACCAGAAAGTCATGATTGTGGTACCCATGGAAATTATTTAACACGAAAACTGAAATCTATTTAAAGACTGTGAAAATGCTAAGATAAAACATTAATCAGTTAGGAAAATACTCTTCCCCTCTCGAAATTCTTGAAATTCTTAACTTCTCTCATTTAATGTGAAAATATTTCCAACAATGTCAAAATTAGCATCAGTGCATTATGGTCACATGCTCTCTAGCTTACTTGCTTGCCAGTTATCTATCATGTAGTGTCAGCAGTTATGTAAAATTTTGACTATACATATACAAATATATGTGCTATGTCACTTACACTTCACAAGGTTGCTATGAATTAGGCAATAGAGAGATGGTACACAATTTTATTGACTTTAAGATTATTATATCATGTGTGAAATGATGTGACATTTAGGGATCCCATTGTTAAAGTGTCAGTGTTTCTGTATGCCTGCTTGTCTGTTTGTCTATCTGTATGCCTGCCTGTCTGTCCACCTGTCTGTCTGCTTATCTTTTGGTGTCTGTATGTTTGTCTATCAATCTGTCTGCTTTTCTGTCTGTCTGTTTACCTGTCTTGGTGTCTGTGTGTTTGTCTATCAGTCTGTTTGCTTGTCTGTCTGTCTACCTGTCTTTTGGTGTCTGTGTGTTTGTCTGTCAATCTGTCTGCTTGTCTGTCTGTCTATCTGTCCTTTGGTGTCTGTGTGTTTGTCTATCAATCTGTCTGCTTGTCTGTCTGTCTACCTGTCTTTTGGTGTCTGTGTGTTTGTCTATCAGTCTGTCTGCATGTCTGTCTGTGTGTGTCGCTCTGTCACCTGTTAGTCTGTGTCTGCCTGTCTGTTTGATATGAGTCAGACCTTGAAAATAGGTAGCAGGTATCACAGGTGTTCTTTTGAACATCCTACTCTATTTTAAGAATTAACAGCTGTCATTATTATTGAATGGCATATTGTGTAGTCTTTGTGTGTTTTATGAAGTCAGTGAAGCAAGTATAAAGTGTACTTATGAATGTAGCCTACAGAAATGTGGTACTTCTAGACATGAATGTGGTACTCCTAGACAGATAAGTGGTACTCCTAGACATGAATGTGGTACTCCTAGACAAAAATGTTGTGCTAGACAGAAATGTGGTGCTCCAAGAAATCATTGACGATACATGTTGCTCACATCATGTTATTAGCCAATAAATGCAAATAAGTGTAAAACCTTTTGTTTTCTCATAAATAAAATTATAACAGTAAAGTTGTATATATGTAGCATGTATTTTGAAATTTGCAAAAGGTTGAAAGATAGTCAGGTTTCTTTGGAAGTCAACCAATAGTGTGTCTTCTGCCCCTGCTGAACATTCAATAGTACATGACTGATCCTGAGACCCTTACTGTTAAATAACCAGTCTATCTAAGGATCTTATCTCTCATCATAGCACCTTATATCTCGTCATATTACCTTATGTCGCATCATATTGCCTTGAATTTCATCCGTCTCATCATAGTCCCTTATATTCAATCATGTCATCTTATATCTCATCATATTACCTTATGTCGCATCATATTGCCTTGTATCTCATCTGTCTCATCATAGTCCCTTATATCTCATCATATCACCTTATGTCGCATCATATTGCCTTGTATCTCATCTGCCTCATCATAGTCCCTTATATTCCATCATGTCATCTTCTATCTCATCATATTACTTTATGTCGCATCATATTGCCTTATATCTCATCTGTCTCATCATAGTTCCTTATATCTCATCATATCACCTTATGTCGCATCATATTGCCTTGAATCTCATCTGCCTCATCATAGTCCCTTATATTCCATCATGTCATCTTATATCTCATCATATTGCCTTTTATCTCATCATAACCCCTTATATCTCATCTGCATCATCATTGTCCCTTATATTCCATCTTGTCATCTTATATCTCATCATATTGCCTTTTATCTCATCATAACCCCTTATATCTCATCAAAGCACCTTGTATCTTGTCACAGTGCCTCATATCTCATCTTATTGCCTTGTATCTCAGGTGATTTCTGTTACAGGTAGAACCAGGTGTACATGTTATAGATCAGGGTGATGATGGAGATAACTTTTACGTCATTGACAAGTAAGTAGTCAGAGGATATCCTCTAGTCACAACTAGAGCCTTCTATGTGTCTAGCGGTGACTAGAGCCTCCACTCATACCTAGAATCATATTGATATAATCAGTGCCTCAGTCAGAGATGTGTGTTACAACATCAAACAAATTGAAATCTCAGTACTTACCAGTAGCTATATGTTATATGCACAAGGTATATATATAATGCACTTCAACTTCAAATAGATTAAATACAGGTTGGACACTTATCTCATAATATAGGGGCTGTATCCTATGTATTTACTACTTACATATATAACTGTAAGAATTTTCTTTCGTAAAAAGTTATTTATTGTACCTTTGAAGTGGGCTGAAATGGATAGATAAAAGATGTAACGAAAATCTAGGACACCTTAACTCAAGTGCAGTCTTATCATGAAAAACATTTCTCTTACAGTGGTCAGTATGACATTATTGTCAATAATAACTTGGTAGGGAAGTATGATGGTAAGGGTAGTTTTGGAGAGCTAGCCCTGATGTACAACCAACCAAGAGCCGCAACTATTGTCGCCACAACCGATGGTACACTCTGGGCTATGGTCAGTATCAACTATACTACATGTTATTAATTCCTCTAATCATGTTCCTGTTTCAGAAATTTTCTGTTTTCGAATAAATTTAGGGTTTGTTTTTTTTCTCTGCATAAGCACATACATACTTCTGAAATATCCTTGAACCAACAAACCCCCCCCCCCCCTCCCTCTCCCATTCCAAGTTAGATAAATAAAAATGATACTTTAAAAAGTCATTAATCAACACATATTTACTACTACGACATTTATGTACAATTTTCTTATACCAGTTATTCTCTCTGCACAACACAAGCATAGTTTTGAAATATACCCAGCTTCTCTTCCCCCCCCCCCCCTCCCCAACCAATAGAAATATTAATGAAAATGATGCTTTATAAAACTACTGATCTATAAGTTTTTATTTTATTTACTTGAACAGAAATATATATGCTCACGGAAATATCTTTTAAGAGTAGTCATGATCTTTTTTTTTTTAATTATTGGCATTGTCCATGGTCAGAAATCATTAAAGAATCTATCAGCTGAGATCTCAGATAGTTAGTTAATTATTGATAATACCCAGTTCACTTTTGATGTAAGTCATCTGCCGTTCGCAACAGTGATTAAAATTGGTAATTACATTGGATCTTACAGGATAGATCAACCTTTAGAAGAATAGTATTAAAAACTGCCTTCATGAAGAGACGCATGTATGAAAATCTCTTAGAAATGGTGCCCATGCTGAAAACATTAGATGTAAGTATGATGAAGGTGATAGAGTAAATGGGACAGAATGACAGAAATGAAAAGAAATACAATAGTATGATAAGAGAGTTGAAGTGTGAGATCTGACCTAAACAGGCGTGTGAATCCACTCAAGAGAGAGATCTGACCCAAATGTGTCAGAGTCCAAACCAGGGAATGAAAACTACAACAAATATGGTGACACCTAGAACCTTGAAAAATGTTTGATTACATGGCAGACGTGGTGACAGTCAATTGATATGTAATCAATAAGAGAGATTAGCTGGCTTAAACAGATAGAAATGAAACTAGAAAGAGCTATCAGGGGATCAAAGATGTCCCTGTCATTCATCTGGAAATAGAAATGGTATCAGAAGGGCACACAGACAACAAACAGACAGACAGATGGTTGTACTGAATGATACAGTATAAACCTATTTCTATAAGGCGGGTGTATAATAAACATGAAATACAGCATGTGACTATACATGTCACCATACATGTGACCATACATGCTTCAGAAAAGGGATGACTAGTTAAATGGTTTTTCAGCAGACAAGTATCACCAAACAAAATCTCTGTGATGAATGCCTAATCTGTTTTATTGCCTGGAAATTCAGATAATTGTCTTAAAACATCCAGGAGGAGATTAGTTCTCAAAAAACATCAATGCAAGAACAGGCATTAAAATAGTGTTACTGATGGGTATATCATTGATTGGGCACTTTATCATTTGGATGATACATGTTCTTTACCCCTGGTTACTCCGACACAAAGAGTTTATACAGACAGGTGGGGGCGCAGTCCTGTAAGATAACTAAATTATAGGTATAAATACTGAAAAGAATGATTATCCAATACCATATTTTGACATTAAGGCTTCAGAATGGGATGTTGGCTTCCCCGAGGTCAGAATTACCTGGCAATCAATACAGTATCTCGGGTGGTAATTACTGTGACACTGTGTGATAGGGGTGATTAGCCTCATTGATTTGGGAGCCTTCAGCAATGACAGATGATTTCACTCTATTATACTTCATTGATTATCACTTATTCATGCATTAAAAACCTCTGCGAAAAACAATTTATGCTCTAAGTGCATTTACTGTGTGCATAAAACATGGCATTCAGGTAAATTATATAAATACTAAGTATCTGTTTGTTTATTGATAGGTCTAATTACAATAATTAGTCATTTTAAGAGGTACTGTAAACACTAGTTATTTGTGAAAACTTTTTTCACATAATTTCACTAGTATAAACTACTTAAGTTGAAAGTCCTTGCTACTCAAGATTAGTCTGTTAAAAAGACTATAAAATCAAAACAAAAAGTCCTTTCTACCTTTAATTAGTCTGTTAAAAAGACTATAAAATCCAAACAAAAAGTCCTTGCTACCTTTAATTAGTCTCTTAAAAAGACTATAAAATCCAAACAAAAAGTCCTTGCTACCTTTAATTAGTCTCTTAAAAAGACTATAAAATCCAAACAAAAAGTCCTTGCTACCTTTAATTAGTCTGTTAAAAAGACTATAAAATCCAAACAAAAAGTCCTTGCTACCTTTAATTAGTCTGTTAAAAAGACTATAAAATCCAAACAAAAAGTCCTTGCTACCTTTAATTAGTCTGTTAAAAAGACTATAAAATCCAAACAAAAAGTCCTTGCTACCTTTAATTAATCTGTTAAAAAGACTATAAAATCAAAACAAAAAGTCCTTGCTACCTTTAATAGTCTGTTAAAAAGACTATAAAATCCAAACAAAAAGTCCTTGCTACCTTTAATTAATCTGTTAAAAAGACTATAAAATCAAAACAAAAAGTCCTTGCTACCTTTAATTAGTCTGTTAAAAAGATTATAAAATCAAAACAAAAAGTCCTTGCTACCTTTAATAGTCTGTTAAAAAGACTATAAAATCCAAACAAAAAGTCCTTGCTACCTTTAATTAGTCTGTTAAAAAGATTATAAAATCAAAACAAAAAGTCCTTGCTACCTTTAATAGTCTGTTAAAAAGACTATAAAATCAAAACAGAAAGTCCTTGCTACCTTTAATTAGTCTCTTAAAAAGACTATAAAATCAAAACAAAAAGTCCTTGCTACCTTTAATTAGTCTCTTAAAAAGACTATAAAATCAAAACAGAAAGTCCTTGCTACCTTTAATTAGTCTCTTAAAAAGACTATAAAATGAAAACAAAAAGTCCTTGCTACCTTTAAATAATCTGTTAAAAAGACTATAAAATCAAAACAAAAAGTCCTTGCTACCTTTAATTAGTCTGTTAAAAAGACTATAAAATCAAAACAAAAAGTCCTTGCTACCTTTAATAGTCTGTTAAAAAGACTATAAAATCAAAACAAAAAGTCCTTGCTACCTTTAATTAGTCTGTTAAAAAGACTATAAAATCAAAACAGAAAAGTCCTTGCTACCTTTAATTAGTCTCTTAAAAAGACTATAAAATCAAAACAGAAAGTCCTTGCTACCTTTAATTAGTCTGTTAAAAAGACTATAAAATCAAAACAGAAAGTCCTTGCTACCTTTAATTAGTCTGTTAAAAAGACTATGAAATGTACTGGTATAAAGTGTACCTGTATTTTTGCCAGTTATTTTTAGTGCTAAGTTAAGATTTCTTCACCATGTTGTAAAGCAGTAGAGAAAACTGAAATTGCTAGTGATACTTTCTACCTTAATAATGGTGTAGCCAGTGTTAAGCAGTTGAGAATACTAAGGTTGCTAATGGTACTTTCCACCATAATGGTGTAACCAGAGACGTAAGCAGCGTATAATGGAGAAAACTGAAGTTTCTAGTGCTTTTAAATCAAGGTGACAGTCTGAGCCTACCACTCCAGATCAGAAAGCTTCTTGCCTCTTGCCTTTCTATGCAACCATTAGGTCTTGAATGAAATGGCTAGACATTTCATTACCCATAAATCTCTTCATTTGATACAGTAAAAAGTATCTTGCCTGTTATAATTGCAAATCATTTCTTCTGGGAATTAAAGTTTATTATCGAGGATGGGATTTGATTTTGTAATAAATTTAATTTTGTGAGACTTTAACAGTTGATATGGAATTCCTAGTTGGAGATATTAGAGTAATCTAATTGTAAGCTTATAGTATGTGTAAATTGAGGAATGAATGATGGATTGGGAGCTTTTCCTCTCCAGTATGCTGAAATGAATGTCATATACCGAGGGATTTTCTAAGAATTATTTCTGTGAATTCTGTTAGATTGTATTTTGTTATAGAGGAAATTTTTGTGCTTCACTTGAAGACAATTACTGCTATTTGCCTTTCCTATTACCTAAATTCAGGTTCATGATTTTACAACATTCGGCATGTGTTTGTTCTCATCTTCTTTTCCTTTTTATCTCTGTGGTTGCAAAATTGTTTGTAAGTTGATGAACACATCATTACTGTGTGTATTAGTGTGATGGTAGAAATGGGGAGGGGGGGTTCAATCCTGCCTGACAGAGTTGGGGTTATATGTTGTATAGTCATTTTAGTAATCTGTATATCTCTGTATCCAATTGTTAAAATTACTCATTCCATGGACCTGCTTTGAGAAAGAACTTACGATAAATCGTAAATTGGGACACCTAAATAAAGAAAGTTTTTCTTGAATATCCTAAAAGAGATGCTGTTTTCATGAAAAACTGGCCAACACGGATGAATTTCAAAATTTTCATGGTTTCTGCAAATAAATACTTACATTTACTGTGTTGTCAATTATTTACAGTTTTTTGTAAGTTCTTTATTAAAACAGGCACCAGGTGATTAAGGAAGAGAAGGGTGAATAAATCCATCCATCTGGGGTTACCAACTTGCAAACCATGATATAAAGGTTGAATTTCACTTTTGCTACTTTAGCATCATCAGTTCATAATTTTGGTCCTTTATGGTAGCAGGAAAGTCATTTGGGGTATTCTTGATTGCCCAGTCAGCTTATTCTAGTTGTGATATTTCGTATCGAGATGAAGTACATGTATAATGTAAAGCTGAACTTTTGTAGCAGCTTGTCAATAATGAGATACTTAACTTTTTGTTATTCAGCCTTATGAGAGAATGAATGTAGCAGATGCTTTAGTGACAAAGTCATTTGAAGATGGAGAAGTTATCATTCGACAGGTAAGCATGTCAAGGTCAAAGTCTGACTCATTAGGACGGTAAAAAGATCTACAATGGTGGAAATGATAATTCTTGATCATCATTAGCCTTTTCCTTTGTTGGTGTTCTTTAAAGCTCTAGCTGATGAATTAACTTTCTCTTATTCTGACATGAAAGCATTGAATGTTAAATCAATTTTTAATCAAAGAAAATTCTCAAAGTTCCCTCTCATTATATGTGTTTATTCTTGTACTTAATGTCTTCACTCTACACGTATTTTCAATTTTCAGGGTGACAAAGCACATTGCATGTATTTCATAGAGGATGGAGAAGTCCGTGTTACAGTCAAGAATCAGGTGTGTAGATCTCTGTTATATTGTGTTCTCCATTAATTTACCTGGAAACTTTAATTTGAATCATAAAAACTGAACAAGACTGTATTGTGTTCGATTGAAAAGTTCTGCATATTCTAACCATTCCCTGTCTTTGTTTAAGGATATCTTGTCCATGTCAGTATTAAAAAACCCCATTTTAGTTGTTTTAACTTCTCCTGTTTTGCATTCCATGATTTACCGCTAATTTTGTTATCTCTTTTCTTTCTCACAGTCGGTTGTCAGTTTTCTTTGTTAATTCCTTCTAATCAAGCCTTGCATTTAGCTCATCTGTTAATTTTTTTTTAATTTGATTAAGATTGGTGATGAAACTTTACACACAGACTCTACAATGTCAAGAATTGGAAATTGAAAAGGCATTATATAATCACAAAAATGCTCTCTTTCTACAAACTTTCTGCCATCTACCCTTTTATATCTAGTAATTTACCATCTTCACAATGTCAAGGTTTGAGAGTACACTGCACTACATTGTATAGATGGTATTTTACAGTAAAATATAACATTTTATGTACAATCCATAGCTGCTACTATAACTGGTTATTTGTGATCAACCCTCATATTCATAACTATGGATTGTACATTAAATATAATATTTTTTACTGTAAACCACTTGATAAAGGCCAGATGGTCAAAATTTTTCGGAAAAAATGTGATGCATTGATTGTATGATTCTTGACCTCCCTTGTGGAGAGTCATCGAGAATATTGTAAAATTATAGGTTATTGCACCAAGCTTCCATAAGTTTAAATATGAGATATGACTAATACATGGTACTCTTATAAAAGGGATATTTTGATAGGTTTTGATCAGGGTAGATTCTTCATATTAGTATGTAAGTCCAGACACTGTTACAAGGCTTGGCTTGTTACAGAGCTGTGTGTAGCAGGGATACTAAGTAAAAGGTCAGACATACTGCTTGGTTGATATTAAGCACCAACAAATCGGGATTAGCTAGCTATGATGTTTAGGTCAAGAGGTAAAAGGTCAAGGTCATTGCATTATTAAAAGAAACCTTGTTTTCAACCGAAACTTCTTGTATTTTGAATAAATTTGGCATCGATGCTAGAACTTATTTAAATCATCTTTTCTCGTGTCATCTTTATGGTTTTAAGTTAGTTGTAATAACGTTTAATTTTACAGTTTATCTTAATTTCTCCTGAAACTAATGGAAAGCATTTTTATATTCACTTAAATTTTCATTTTATGATCTTTTGCTTTCCATGTCATGTCAAATGCATAAGTGGTAAAAATAAATATAGCACTCAGCAAATGAACCATTGGAGACGACTGTGTGACATTGGTTACATCATGCACTAGAAAAATGAACTTAATATGTACTTTATGTTTATTCTATGTTCTCTTATTTAATTTAGAAAGAGTATGAATATGATTTTTTTCCAATCTTTCCTTTTTACATGTTTAATTTGTTTGGATATTCAACAGTGTTCTGTGTAATATTTTCAGGAAAATGAACAAACGGTGAGCTTGATCAGTTGCTCTCAACATAATAGAAGTATTGAGACCAGAATAACATGATTGTTGTCTCATAATTCTGTCACAGATACCTCGATATTGTGCCAAATGAAATGGTCTCATTTATTCTATTAAGCCATGTGGATCTATTTATACCCCCCACCTGGTAGGGCTGATAGCATTAAATTTGCTTTGCCCTTCATTCTGTCCTTCTGTCACACTATTGGTTTCCGGATGATAACTAAAGTTCCCTGCATCCTATCCAAACCAAATTTGTATGGATTCCTATCAATAGGGGAAGGTGCCTTTTAATATTAGTGTCCATAGGTCAAGGTCATTAGTGGTAAAGAGAGATTGCATTTTTTAGTTTCTCGATTATAATTGATGCTGCGAACTAAACCTATGGTGGAGGCACATATTTTACAAACATGCTTTAGTTTCCATAAGGCTTTTCCCCATCATATGAAATCATATGGTATTTTCCTAATAAATTATACAAGTAAAATGATTCTTTCCATTGATAGAATTTGTTAAAGTACAATAAACATATTGCTGTTATACAAGGACCAAGTACCTCCTTGTTACTATGGTTCATTGTCAGAAGTTTTTCATCTGCCGTAGCCTCGTTAGGGTCCTGTCAGATAAGACGATTGAAATCAATGTCCCATATTGTGGAGAACCGTTATATGTAAAAGGATTTTCACTGCTTCATGTAGGTCCTTTAAATAGCAGAATTCAAGATCTATAAGCAATGCTCCAGACCTCTGCTGTAAATGTGAAATAGTCATGGGGAGGTGTAAAACGATGATCAGTCAATACTATACTAACTACAATATAAATCATATTTAAATGAAAATGTGTTTCCATCTGGTTCAGATTTTAAAGGCTATTCTAGGCTTTAAGGGTCAATGGTTGTTGTATTTCACTGTTGTTATGGTAACACAAATCTGCTATTGCCTTGACTTTCATTAATATTTTGTTGTACATTACTGGTATGACTATTGTCGGTGTGCACTAAAACTAACATTGTGCTTTAATCTAAAATGTATGGGTTCTAATTACAGCAGACCACAATGATAGGCTGAGTGTTCCCATGGGACATTGCATGCCCTAACATACATGGCTTATTGTAGGTGGCTGTGTTGTACTCGGTCATAAATTAAAGTAGATCCAATGAATTGGATCATAACTACACATATAAATCTGAAGGTTTAGAAAACTTTAGATCCAATGAATTGGATCATAAATACACATATAAATCCAAAGGTTTAGAAAACTTTAGATCCAATGAATTGGATCATAAATACACATATAAATCTGAAGGTTTAGAAAACTTTAGATCCAATGAATTGGATCATAAATACACATATAGATCTGAAGGTTTAGAAAACTTAAGATCCAATGAATTGGATCATAAATACACATATAAATCCGAAGGTTTAGAAAACTTTGGAAAACTTAAGTCTTAGAGGTGCAGGCTGGAGATAGGTATACCAATTCAGTACTGAAGTTAACAGTCAGAGCTAAGTCAGCTGTTGGTTTGACTCTCATTACTACATGCCCCTTCAGGTAGTAAATGGAACCATCCATGTAGTAAATGGAACCATCCATGTAGTAAATGGAATCATCCATGTTGTAAATTGACCTGATCTGACAGCTGGTTTTTATCAGATTAGCAGCAGAGTAGATCCAGTAATACATGTATATAAGACTGCTTTGTCTTTCACCAGCCTTAGTATTTATTCAGGACCTCTGTAGTTTTTTTTCAATAAATATTGAAATTGTTGTATATTAAGGCCATGTCTTAGTCTTTTTCTTTTCAAATTTGAGATACCTAACAATTTATATCTCAAAGTCACAAGCATATATATATTTTTCTACATTATTAAACAAATATGTTTAATGATCCTTGATTCAAAATTGGATAGTGTTTACTTCCCACTCTCTGAAATTTTGGCATTATATGATGTCATGGGGGTGGGGGGATAAGTGTTTTACAGGCAGTTTTTGTTCTATATCATTGATGTCACTGATATCACTAATTAAGTATGACATGATAATTCTTCTTTTTTTTTTCGTAAAATATCAATAAATTGATTATTGCTTCTCAGAAAACATCACAGCTCTCTTTCCTACGTTCTTGTCTAGAGATCTCTTAGTAACCCTGTGAATGTCAGTATGTCAATAGTCATTATGTTCCATTGACTATCTTTGATGTCTTCCTTACAGAATGATCCTGATGGGGAGGAGAAAGAAGTGAAGCGTTACAGTAAGACTGGATACTTTGGAGGTATTTTCTGCATCATTTCATCTCAGATTGTTGAAGTGTATTTGATATGTAATTTGTCCTTATCCAGACATTCAGATTCTCATGTTGTGACTAGTAAAACTGCACTTTGTCTGCATGGTATTGCTCTAGCCAGCAATAAATGGGTATCTACTTTGCCTAGGAAATTAACCTGCAATGAAGTGGTGTCCAGTCCTGGATGGGTCTTTCATTCTCTTAACATTTAGTGAAATTCCTTTTGACGGAGTCTTGCTCTCTTCATCTTACCATCTTATCTACTAGAATTAGACTGGTGATCTACGAACTAGAGGGGTGTCCAGTCTACACAGAGTCTGACTTTCATCCTTTTACCATCTACTAGAATTAGACTGGTTTCCAATCTAGACATAGTGACCTTTGTCCCCTTACCATCTGCTAGAAGTAGAGAGAGTGGTGTTCAGACAGATTGACTTTCATCCTCTTACCATCTACTAGAAATAGAGTGGTGTCCTGTCTAGACAGAGTGACCTTTGTCAGTTTACCATCTACTAGCACTAGAGTGGTGTCAAATCTAGACAGAGTCTGACTTTCGTCCCCTTACCATCTACTAGAATTAAACTGGTGTCTGTGCCGTTGCAAAGGTCAAAATTTGTATGCCCCGCTTCAGACAGATGCCTTCACCATATATGTGAAATATTCGTGGTGTGACGTTAAACAAAAATCAATCAATCTATCAATCAATATATAAGTTCAGGCTATAAAAGCTTTAATGCTATGAAGGATTAAATGTTATAAAGAAACAAGATTCAAGTCAGCAACTGCTCATTATTCATACTTTAACATGACCACTGCACTACAGTGTATGGTATAAGTTTAAGCAAGACTTCAGAAGAAGATATCCTATACCGGTAGGAATGATGTGGTTATAAGTAAAACATACTCATTCTTTAATGAGATATTTACAGTAAAACACGAACACTGCGAACACGCATACTACGAATTCATGCTTATAACGAAGTAATGTGAAATCCCCGGCGAATTTCTTTTATATTCATACAAAGATATGAGGGTTTTAGCGAACACAGTTATTGTGAATTCATGGCTATTGCGAACCCATTTCTGAGTCCCCAAATGTGAAATAATTATTGCTGTATAAATGCCATCTTTATAGCGAAGTAGATAATTACTGACCAAACGATATCCGGGCTCAAAAGAAAGGCGATTTCGATAGAAATAAAATATGAAATTATACAGGCCGTTGATAAAGGGGACCGACAAAAGAAAGAAATCGCTGCATCATTTGACATATTACCGAATTCTCTTAGTACAATTATTAAAAATAGGGAAAGCATTATTAAAAACTACGAAACCTCTACTGTATCTCCGTCTCGGAAATGACATCGCTCCTTGACCCTGTTCCGAATGTGAATAAAATTGATACTCACATGCACCGTATTGAGTGCTTCATAGATTCACAGAATTCTGTTCCCGATGAAATTTTTTATTTTCTAGCCCTGATGAAAGGCTACTTTCCAAACTTAAAAGCACAAATTCGTCATCAGAAAAAAATTACTTACTTTTTTGCCATTTAAGTTGTATATATAGATCAATTTTACAGTTTATTAGTATGAATTGTTCCGAATACGAGTTGTGAATTGTATTTAAAGTTACTTGAGATGACATAGTTTTCTTAATATTTATTAACACGGATATTACGAAGTTTTCATACAGTATTGATAAAATTCGTTATATGAATAGTATGAACTATGTTTACAGTGAACTAAATCTTGGGGTCCCTTGGAATTCGTTATAACCATGTTTTACTGTACAATCATAGCATTTTTTCCTTATCTGCCTTGTTCATTTTGTTACAAATACTTAGATGTTTCACTTTGCATCTTTTTCATTTCAAATGATCAGAAACTCAAATTTAGTTGTACATGTTTTTTATTTTTGTTGTAGAATTAGCTTTAGTTACACATAAACCCAGAGCTGGTACAGCATATGCCATAGGGAAGACTAAATGTGCTGGTGAGTAATAATCAAATTTTCATGGCTTTTGCTCTTCATTTAACCACAATTTATTCTTTTTTTTTATATTTACTGACCTATTTTATACAAATTTTGTTTGCAATGAGGTCACAATGTGTATCTTCACTCGGACATAATCAACTTTTTCCTGCATAAAAGGACCTTGGACGTCACACGTAGCCATTATTGAAATAGCTCCTATAGTTATGGACACTCGCACGTGTACCAAACAAATAGGTCAGTGCTTGGCGTGTAATGAAGATGGTAGAAGATTTTAACACTTCAACAGATCAAAATTAAACAGTAATCTGGAACTATTGCAGTGTTAATTACTTTCCTTGACATACATTGTGTACTGGATTACATTTTACATTGTTAATGTTACTGAGTACAATGCCGGAAGCCGATTGATGCATGGAATTGATGTGAGTCATTCCGCGGAGTGATGTCCGAGTCTTTTTACGTAGGTACGAGTAAAGGGGCGAAGTTGTTCCGAATGTGTTATTTTAACAGATGGATGTCAAACTTTGCCTTTTCTCATAGGTAGATTCCAGGTCAGCCTTTAATCTCGTTTCTAAACCAGAAATGGAATCAAAAGTATAGATGCCGGACTCTGACATGAAAAATTACCAGAAACCGAAAATTTTGCCACAGTGAAAAAAAATCTGGGCGGACCGATTTTTGAGGGGCTGGCAAGGATGATAATCTATCAAGTTGGATTTGCCATAGGTGATTTATCATCTACTTCTAAACCAGTCCTTCAGGTCATATAAATCAAGGCTTTCCGTTGCTGTAGTTATTTGTATGTTAGAGATCTCTTGCTTAATCAGTGGGTCTGTTGCATAAATGAAAACTCTGAGGCAGTGAACCAGGCACAAGTTGTTACCAAGTAGAATAACCTAAGTGTGGCATTAAATAATAGGTACACTGAGGAATCAGTCTAAAGTAAGGAAATCCTGATTTTAGCATTTTCCATCATTCACTGAAATAGTTTCACTGGATATGGAAAATGCAGAATAGCGCATGTGTCCAGGAAAACTTTTGAATTTATAGTGTATGTGTAATTGAAATATTAAGAATTTCTGTGTGCAGATTTGAAATGCATGTACAAAGTATTTCTTTATGTACAATTGGAATACCAAGTTTTTCTATGAATTTTAGATATTTCTGCATGTGTATTTAGAATACTATCTATGTATTTCAGCATGTGTCTTTGGAATACTACATATTTTTGTCTGTTTGACAGTGCTGGACGTACAAGCCTTTGAACGACTACTTGGTCCTTGTATGGATATTATGAAGAGGAATATAGACGAGTACGAGGAGCAGCTTGTTCAGGTATTCGGTTCTAAAGCCAATATCTCCGAGCTACGATAGACAGCAGCAGCAGGAATGTGTTACTTCATTTGTTGTTCTCATGTACAGATCAGGAAGATTTGTTGCAGAGATATGTTTACAGACAGCCATTTTTTTTGTTAAAATTTCACTTTACACATGATATTTGTTGTTTTTTTTCTCTTCTTTTTTTCTCAGATTATGAGATATTTTTTATTTTATACAATGTCATGGATATGATTATGATTCTGTGCTTCAGATTTTTGTATTGTCTGCTTTTCATTCTTTCTAATGTCGTGTTCAGGATTTTTAATTGGCAATACAAGAAATTCTCAATTTAAACATTAGAATGAACAAAAGTATTGAACATGCTTGTCTTGCATCATTATCATTGAATCAAACCACTGTTGTCTGTGCTACTGAGTGTTACAAGTGCCAAAATTACAGAACCTTAACGTAAGTGCTTCAGCAGAATTCTGGAGGAATTGCTTGTGCTTGTTCTTTATTTTTGAGAGGTAACTTAGATGATGTGGAGTAAATACTTATTATACAAGTTTAGTATTAAATATAGTTTTAGAATGTGGGTAGTTCTACTTTGTATACATAGAGAGATGTCTGCCATCTAACAGATTTGGTACATGTCTTGTATTCAATAAGAGGGAATTCACTTTGCATTTCATGGTTAAATAGATTAAATTTCTTTATAATTTACATCTGAAATAGCGAGAGAACAGGTGAAGTAGCCTTGTTAGTGATTTTGATTAAGTTCCAATCAATGATTGGTGGCTCAAATAGTTCATATTGTTTGCTTTAAGTGAAAATTACAAACTCTGTCTTTGAAGGGAAATGGAAATGGGAAGTTTCAACTTGTTACAAATGTATTAAGATAGGACAACATATAGATTGAGATGACTACTGTTGTGCAGTGTACAATGTGTCTGTAGGGTTAGGGAGTAACACAGTTAACACTTGCATTGTAGTAAAGTTAGGACCATATATACAGATTTAAATGCACAGTGTGTTTTTTCTTACACTGTGCACAATGTACAATATATCTGAAGGGGTAGAAGGCAAGACAGTTAATAATTGTAATAAGATATGACAGTATATAGGTTTATATATAAGACAGTGTTTATGTAACTGATGAACTTTCTCTTGTAGATAACACAGCAGCACTTGTAGCAATGTGGACAAGGGGTAAACACTAGTCACTCTTGTAGTTTGCCATTGATTTCACACTCTTATGAGTAGTTATTGCCCTTTACCCACTGTAAATGTGGGTCCTTCACTAAACTAACACATTATATTACAGCTTCTCTTTCTCCTGAAGTGCTCTGACACAGTGACTTTGACCTGTTGACTTGACCTTTCTTTTGTACAATGGAATATGTATGTATGTGTAACTTGGTGACTGCTTCGGTTATTTCTAATGAGTGACATACTCTCTAACGGTCTTTTATCACTCAGAATTCCCTTCCCTGTAGAAATAACAGGGCATATAGAATTTAGGTTTTATGTGTGAACTTTGACCTCATTATATCCGTCAAACTGTGCGCAGTCACTTGGAAGAGTGAAGATTATCAACTCTTTTGGAGCTCATTGGTCAAAGAAGCCACTATTCCTGGACTTTGGACTTTATGTCAACATTGGAAGCTACAGTTTGGATTCTACCTTCACAATGTGTATACAATGTATCTATAAATTAATGGAGCTCAGGTCATGTTCACATCCAATTTCACATCATACAATCTCTTATTTGTGTTGATTTTTACAGATTTCTTATACCCAGTAACTAACGTCTCTTTTGACCCTTTTTAATCATGAGCACATATTTATCATTGAAGTGTTCTGTACCACTCATACTAAAAGAAGACTTCAGCAGATTATAATAATGATCTTAAGATCTTTAATATTCTATCCTAGACTTATTTTCCAGACCTGAGCAGACTGTGTTAACGATCCTAAGGACTTGAAAATTCTACACCAGACTTATTTCCTAGACTTGAGCAGACTGTATTAAAGATCTTAACGACTTGAATATTCTATCCCAGACTATTATTGTCCAGACTTGAGCAGACTGTGTTAATGATTAACGACTTGAATTTTCTATCCCAGACCATTATTTTCCAGACGTGAGCAGACTGTGTTAAAGATATTAACGACTTGAATATTCTACCCCAGACTTATTTTTCAGACTTGAGCAGACTGTTAACCATTTAAACGACTTGAATTTTCTATCCCAGACTTATTTTCTAGACTTTAGCAAACAATGGTGATGACATGAATATTCTACCTCAGACTGATATTCTCTAGACTTGATGTATGATTAACATAATGAAAGTAAAGAGTAGTGGCTTATCAGTACAGATATTCTGTTTATTTCAAAGTTTTGTACTTGTAGAATGTTTTTTGGTAAAGATGCTCCCTCTTTCATACATATTTTTTGAAAGCTTTGAAATGTACTATGCCCTATTTATAATGCCTCAATGGATGTTTCACTTGTTGAGACAGAGTTAGCTCCCCCTTATAGAGCAGCATTGAACAGATAGGATATTGGAATTTTCTTTGTTGTTGAAGCCTCTTTAGTCTTTACTAACTTGACAGAGCTTCAGTTCTAGAGTCTTGGTAGATATAGCAAAGAGAACAGAGTATTTTTGTCATTATTATGACATACTAGTAGTTAGTGATCTGCATAATTATGAATTTCTGTGACAAAGTCAAAGCACACATTGAAGTTTTTTTTATGTAATTCCTTCATTGAAAAGACTTTGCTCTCTTCAGTAATTGTGATATATCATATTACAGTGTTGATATTGATATATCGTGGAGGCAGTATTTCTGGACAGTCCTGAGTTTGTAGATGGCAGATCATCCTTGGTGTTACTCCAGCCTGGTAACACAGATATAGTGCTGTAGTAGATTACAATGTAACACCAATTTGTCGTGTAACAGATTCTAATGTTACACCAGCCTTGTAATGCCAGTAATGTAACACTAGTTAACATCTTTATTAAACAATGCTCTAACAATGTCTCAGTTTATTTGTAGCGGGCCATGCTTTTTTCGTTTGTAGATTACTGTTTATATTTTTTATATGTACAAGTTTACGTATGTGGTGTTAGCTGCTCTTGCCATTATATTTCTTTAAAATTATTTTTGGTCATAGATGTAAAAATCATCAAGATTATTGATAAAAAGCTTTAAAGAAAGACTTAAGATAATTTGACTTCAGGGCGTTTACTGTTTATTCATAGAATGTAGTTTGTTGTCATTTCTTTTGATTTACATTCTTATTATATCTCACATTGTGATAACGGTATTTCAGCTTGTAACAAATAAGAGGCTTCCATGGTAGTTACAGTGTAAGCGGTGTCTAATTAATATGCCTTAGAATTAAAGGTTTACAAAAAAAATGCCCTCCATCTGGCAAGTCCTCAAGTTCTTCGTACTTCAAAAAATCATGATCAGTGCTCCCCCATAACCTACCTCTGATAGCTTGGTAGTTCTAGCATTCCATTCAGGTAATATCTACCTAGATTACAGGTATATTATGACATGTACAGGTGATCCATGCTTGTCACAGATGATAGAGCAATGAAACCCCTCCCCCCTTTTCTCCTTCATGTACTAGTGACAGCCTGATTAGTTCCCATGAATTTGATTACTCCATTGCTACCTCAGAGCTGTGCAGACCAACAGCCTACAATAAATACTGGATTCTCATTGTCTGCCATCAGTCACTCAAACACTCAAATGACCTTGAATCTTTAAACCCTTGACCTTAGTAGCCAATAAAACTAGACACCGAGCCATTCCATAGGAATAATTATCTCCTTTATTGTAATTAATTTTGTTATTGTCAGCACATGTTTTGTCTTTTTCACTATAAAAATTTATGAAGAATGAAAGAGAGGATGCTTTGAGTGAATATATAAGCCAAATATCTGGAAACTTGTTCTGAGAATTTGATACATGTGTATTTTGTGTTTAAAATTGGAGGCAATTATTTTGTGACCTGTGTGGCATTCAGCATCAACCTTTATATTTGGTTCAGATTTTTTTATGACAAGTTCCATTCATCAGAGTAAAAACTGAATGGTATTACTGTATGTTTTACTTAAGGTATTGCGAAAATAGAACATTTTCATTATAGAAGGTATAATGTATTAGTGTTTTATGTAAAAATGTTGGATTGATTGTATCAAAGTTATAAGTATTGAATTAAATCATTTATTTATTATTCAGAATGGTGATTTTTTATTTCCAACTTTTAGTAACCCTGAGTTATACAGCATTAGGTAATACTGTAATCATCTCTTCTGTCCATAGATAGATGTCCAGACTACAACTGGTTTGATACCAATGATGAGGGGTTGGTCCAGTGGTGTTGCACCAGATCTTGATTCTGACCACTTGAGTTTGATCCTGGTTAAGGGAAAGAATTTTTCTTACATGATCTATTACTTTATACCTCCCTTTCTGTCCTTTGGATGAGCAGTGGCAGATCCAGGATTTCTGAATAGCGGGGACCCACATGTGAAAGTCAAGTAACAGTCAAAACACTAAATCTGAAGTTTTACTCATAGTTGTGGCGAAAAATAGGGGGTGGGATGAGGGGGTTGCACAAACCCCCCCAACCCCCTCCAAAGCAGCTACTGATGAGACGGTATAAATAGAGATACCATGTCACAGTAATCATTGGCAGTGCTTCAGGTTAGTCCTTTGCATAGGCCATTATGTAAGTGAAATGATCATGGTGTCGTGAAAATGGTATACAAATTAAAAAAACCCATTGCCCTTGATTACCAACAATTCAGCACTTTACGAACTTCATGACTAAAGTCAAAATGACAAAAGCATATGTCAATGTGGACATGTGGAAGAAAATCTGATCTGGTGCGTTACATTGGACCATACTTTAGAATTGATAGATATTTCAACATTTTATGTTCGTGACCCATGGACATGCCAGTGGTCATTTGACTGAGGTCAACGTAACTTCAGTGTTGAAGCCTGACTTGCAGTCTGCACAGAATGGAATATTATAGAAAATTTAATACTGCTCGTTTAGAGACCATTACAAGACTTTTATAATGGTACTAGTATCTTGAAAACGTTGACCAAGTGGGGTAAAGTTTGACCCTGTTACTTCGTATGTCAGTTCATGCTTTAGTCCACAGTTCATATAATGGGAAGGTTTTCTTGTGCACCTGTCAATCGTCCATGGTACTCTCTGTAATCTGCTTCAGTCTCTGGTTGCTGTAACCGAGAGTCAGCCAGTATACTTTCTGGGGGTCGATGGATACTCCGATCTCCTCCATCTCTCCAATAGTGTAATGGAGGGATTGTGCAATAAATTAATGCCTTTCATCTTCACAGGAAAAGTCTTAGATAGCTCATTAAAGCTTATTTTGAAAACCATCCATAACTTCATGGTTGGACAAGGTCATAAAGATCAAATGTCCTGGTTTCAAGTTACACTGACAGCTTGTCTGGGTGCTCCCTTTCGGATGATGATAACACAAGGTCCCGTCTCATGCTGGATGTTCGTGGGTAAAAGAACCCCCATTGCTTCAGATGGGTCCTCTGATTGTAGGTTGATATTTCTATGCATTGCATCAGGTGGATGCCTTTCACCATAGAAGCGAAATAACCTTAATGTAACATAAAACTTAGGAAAGGATAGAGGTGTCTCCATGAACATACTAAAATAAGATCATTATAAAAAGACATCACAAAAATATCTCATTGTAATGCAGATGTGATACCGTGTTGGGACGATATTTTGAAGTGACAACAGCCATTCAATAAATTTGGTTACCCGGTGTAAAAAAATCCTTTGTGTTTAATTTGATAGCTGCTATAACGTACATGTTGATAAATAAGGGTAAATACATGTATACACAAAGTTTCTAACACATCCATAAAGGAACTACATCTCCAGCAACACGATTCCCTGTTCTAAAAAGCAGCATGCAGGACAATTGGGTATTGATGTACATGCTATAATCCCAGAGATAGTCATGTACTGTTCCTGCTAAGACACAGGGGAAGTCTGGTGTTGTTGTACCTGCTATGAGATAGGTGTTGTACATGCCACGACACCATGCTAGTCGGGTGTTTTTGTACCTGCTACAAGACAGACAGGTGTAGTACATGCTGCGACATGGGCAGTCATATGTTTTTGTACCTGCTACAAGACAGTCAGGTGTTGTACATGCTATGACACGGGTGCAGTCGGGTGTTTACCCTGCTACGAGACAGATGTAGTACATGCTACGACAGGGGCAGTCAGGTGTTTTTGTACCTGCTACGAGACAGTCAGGTGTGGTACATGCTAAGACACTGACGCAGTAAGGTGCTGTTCATGCTATGACATAGTGATAGTCAGGTATTCTTGTACCTGCTATGACATAGTGACTATCAGGTATTCTTGTACCTGCTATAACAAAGTGACAGTCAGGTATTCTTGTACCTGCTATGACATAGTGACAGTCAGGTATTCTTGTACCTGCTATGACAAAGTGACAGGTGTTCTTGTACCTGCTATGACATAGTGACTATCAGGTATTCGTGTACCTGCTATGACATAGTGACAGTCAGATATTCTTGTACCTGCTATGACATAGTGACTATCAGGTATTCGTGTACCTGTTATGACATAGTGACAGTCAGGTATTCTTGTACCTGCTATGACAAAGTGACAGTGAGGTATTCTTGTACCTGCTATGACATAGTGACTATCAGGTATTCTTGTACCTGCTATGACATAGTGACAGTCAGGTATTCTTGTACCTGCTATGACAAAGTGACAGTGAGGTATTCTTGTACCTGCTATGACATAGTGACAGTCAGGTATTCTTGTACCTGCTATGACATAGTGACAGTCAGGTATTCTTGTACCTGCTATGACAAAGTGACAGTCAGGTATTCTTGTACCTGCTATGACATAGTGACAGTCAGGTATTCTTGTACCTGCTATGACATAGTGACAGTCAGGTATTCTTGTACCTGCTATGACAAAGTGACAGTGAGGTATTCTTGTACCTGCTATGACATAGTGACAGTCAGGTATTCTTGTACCTGCTATGACAAAGTGACAGTCAGGTATTCTTGTACCTGCTATGACATAGTGACAGTCAGGTATTCTTGTACCTGCTATGACATAGTGACTATCAGGTATTCGTGTACCTGCTATGACATAGTGACAGTCAGGTATTCTTGTACCTGCTATGACATAGTGACAGTCAGGTATTCTTGTACCTGCTATGACATAGTGACAGTCAGGTATTCTTGTACCTGCTATGATATACAAGTAGATGCAGCCAGCTGTTATTGTACCTGCTGTGACTGGAAGGCAATCCTGTATTGTTGCACTGCTAAAATCCAGGCGACGTCGGTGGTTGTTGTACATGCTACAACACGGGCAGTCAGTTGTTGTACGTACTACAACACAAGGGCAGTCAGGTGTTGTACATCCTACAACTTGGCAGCAGTCGGGTACAGCACTAAACCGAAAACAATGAATAACAAGACTAGATTACCAAGCCAGTGGTTTGTATTGTAAATATAAGCCTCTTAACCAGGTATAGTTCTATATGCAACAATAATACATAAGCAGGGTTGAGATATATACAATTCAATTGAGAATAAATTATCTCATCTTTGGTTCTATGTAGCCCAAATAAAGCCATACAAATCAATTCCAATATGACATTCTTGTGTGATATGACAACATACTGCAGAAATCCTGCCCTTCATCAGCTTAGATAAAAGAGAAGACAGAAAACATCTGATCAAGCTGTATGACACAAATCACCAAGGACATGCACATAAAACATGATACTAGTAAAATAAACACAGAAAACGACAAGTTTCAACAGAATTAACTCAGTTGGAGTTTTTTCCTTTTGTCGGCCATTTCTGCTTCAGTTTTTCAAATTCTCAAAAATTGTTACACTGTCTACATTTTTATGTCTTTGAAAACATTTTTAACTTGTTTAATGGTTCAAATAGTGCATTAGTGTTGCAAAAATTCGAGAAGTAACTGTAGTACAGATAATACTTGATTGGGTTAATTTACATACAAATAGTTTAATTCCTCCGAAGTGGGGAACAACTTGTTACAATGGAAATAACTCACATGAAATTAAATACTACTGATATCTATCTATACAAAGGAAGACATGACACAAGATATACACATGCTATAAAATAACATAGGATTGTATACATCTGTAGCATAATAATAAAATTAATCATAAAGGAAATAAACAATGATAGAGGTCCCATGAAAAGACATGATCCCAGCATGAACCGGTTTACGTACAACATGATTTATAATGTACTTAACAAAATATATTTATAAAATGTAGAAAAAAAATATACATGATGCAGAAAAAAATGGATTTTGTAGTCCAAAAATAAGCTACAAATGTCATTTATTCCATCGATGTGCCAGACAAAAATGACAAAATACATACATTAATATGGCTGATATTATCGCATTTCAAGGTCATTCTGTTACAATACTTATTGCAACTTTTCTTGAATTAACATAAAACAGTTACTAAAAACAGGTGGCCACTTCCTTTTGAATAAAAATTACTAGTAGTAGAATACAAAATGTTTAAAAAGAAAGATTGCTGGTGGTAGACAGTCATCACAAACATCTCAAGGTCACATTACAGTAGTCTATCACATCTCAAGGTCATATCATAGAAGCTTCTATGGCAAGTCAAGGTCACATAGTTGAGTTGTCTCTATCACATCTGGGGGCATACTACAACCTCATTCAATCTTCAAGATCATATTTTTTACTCCTTTCCCTAAAACTTGATCGGCCTTCAGGGAGTCTATGTAAACTCTAAACTTGTGATCCCACCGCTCTTCGCCAAATTCTGGATACTACATGATATTGTTTTTGGGAAGGGAGGAGGGTCAAACCTATCCCACTTTCTACAGGAAAACTTTAAGAAAAATGCCTCCATATTTATAGTTTTTGAAGGTGAAAACCCCCTCCATCTGTTATTGGTGAACTATTGCCAACTAAGCTTAAAGGTGGAACCCCCATTTAAAAAAAATAGCAGTATTCTCCCAACTACATTTTGCAAAGGTACCAGTCGTAATAAAGTACAAGATATAAAAATTGAAATAATGATCTATAAACTATATATACATGTACTTTCTTATAAAAAATGTGAGTCATAAGAACCCACCAACAATAGCACCCCTGCCAAGATAATGTTTCACAGAGATATAAATCTTTGGCCTTACTGTACATTCAATCACACGAAGAACGGTAAATATAACTTTTACCGTCTATACACAAGTAATTCAAATGAATAGTTGCTATGACAACAAAACAAAAACACTATCTACCACTACTTATGCCTGTATGATGCCTTCTGATCTACAGAGGTATTGCTGTAATGTATAATACACAGTATATCGTATACATATATCAACATATATGAACCGTTACCATGGTAACTAAGATTTAAAAGACTTATTCCTCGATTAACAACCAACATGATATTTACATAATACTACCATGTTCTATCAGGGTAACTTTTAGGTTTATCAGTCTGACCTATTCCCATCTGAAATTTGTGGAACATTTTCCGTCTTTGCCCTTAAAATTTCTAACTGGAATTCTTTACAAAAATCAACATATATGAAAAACAAATTATTCTTTACAACCAAATTTACAAAGAAGGACAGATTGATCACTTGGGCATAAAAAGAACAGTGTAATTAATGCATTCATAGCTATTACATTGCATATTGAAAATTTCCAAAAATGGCTTATAATAATTATATGTTTATAATTTTTTCTCTGTTTGGTTGAGGGCACAGTTCACACCTTGGTAAGTTCCTCACCATATTCCTACCAAAGAACCAGTATATACACAATAATTAATCAGAGTGTAGTCTAAAGCTTTTTCATGCAATACATATTTTTGACTATCATTGTCCATATTAAAAATGCTTTGAAATAGATTAGATGTATGCTATGCCATAAATTGCTGTGTAAGTGAATGAAACTGATCAGTGAAAATAAGAGAAAAAACATGGCTACCTTGAATATTGTGGCCTATACAAACAGGTATATTTTACATAAAAATTATCATCATTTAATGTAGGAAGTGGTCAGTACAAAAATTAAAACGTAAATAATGAATCTATAGACCCTTCCATGTTACCAGGAGGTCTGACTCTCTGGTCGGCAAAATCATCACAGTTCCCAAAACATGACATCAGCAACAATCAATTTTAAATTGTCACTTCAAAATTTTTATGGGAGCTTTGTCATTTGCCAACACAAATCTCAATCCAGCCATTATGTAAAAGGATCTAGTAATACACATTAGAAGTAAAACTTTGCTCCCCCCTTAAACAAACACAGAAATGTGTATCCATTCAGTAAATAAATCATCAATGGAAACCACCTTCCGTTACTACGGTAACTATACTATGATTTATAAGAATCACAAATAAGGACGTCACTGATTACAAAATGCATGAAATATATCATATAAATTATCCAAAATCAAAAAGATCACAGATATATGTTCTATATTTTCATTCCTAACAAAAATTACAAATATAAATAAAGTAAGAAAAGGGGTTAATTCAGTACTAAACAGAAGAATTTGAAATTATGACTTATGTAATTTCTCAGTTTATGGCGCAAGACCCAGTCAGACTTTGAAAATGATAATTGTAAAACTAACTTAAGCATTAGCACAAACTTAGTACAAGATACATTAAAAATCTTATAGGAACTATTAATATTTTTTTCTTTTCAAGAAAGGTGAACAAAATACTTAAATATTATTGACACCTGTTCATCTATATTTCACAATGTCTACAAGACAGATACTTGATGAACATAAAAATTTCATGATGACAGAAGGTACTTTTGTACAAAAATCCAGCAATTTTGGCATATAATTCTTATGTGAGTTTCTCTTCCTGCTTAAATACAGTTATAGTGACAAAATTTATTTTGATCCTGAGTTTTAGTACCCTAAAACAACTCTTATATTCTAAGATACTGAATGTTTCTGTGTGATAACTTGTCCGATAAAATATCAAAGGTTTTAAACTTAAAAATCAAAACAAATAAGGAGATCTGGAATCTAAACATTTCACACTATGACGATGAGTATGCATAAACAATGTATAATTGCAACATTCTGTTTATAGGTTTTATAAACCTTGCCAACAAAACATGACCCTATGTTTGGTTTACTAACAGCATAATATAAATTAAAAAATAGGACCACAGATTGCAGCTATATAGAACAGTATCTCACAGGTTAAAAAATGCAACAAAACATTTTAAAAAGATGAAATACTGCTACTTGACTAACTGAGCAGGAATAGCAGGACTGCTAGGCTTCATTCTATTGCTATGGCAACCTGTGGGCAGCAGCAATTTCTGAAAGTAGAAAACAATACTATGTGCAATTACACTTAGTGTTGGACAGTGCAACTACTGTACTCTTAGTGTCAAAACAATGCTATTACACTTAATGTCAGACAGTGTTAGTACACTTAGTGTCAGACAGTGTTATTACACTTAATGTCAGATAGTGTTATTACACTTAATGTCAGACAGTGCTATTACACTTAGTGTCAGACAGTGCTATTACACTTAGTGTCAGACAGTGCTGTTATACTAAGTGTTGGACAGTGAAACCTTAAGTTGAGAAAAAGTTCTGAAATAGGATTTGCCATCAATGACTTTTGAGGGGGGTGAAATGTACATTATCAATGAAGAAATAGTCTGTACATTCATACAGTTCACATTTGTTAGAGTAAATACATTTACAGATTGGTCTGCCAGTTGCTGAAACTGCCTCACTCAACTGTGTTCCAGTCTTATGTTTCTGCCAAAAGCATTCTCATAATAAACCTAATATTGAAGTGTACGGGAGATGCATTTAGAATATATTACCTGTCTGTTACTTAAATCTTTCCATAAAACTCATATGGAACTGTTTAAAAAGCTCTAACACAGCTTTTATTTCTTCAATTTGTGGCAATATAGTAATTCTGAAATGGTAGGTACCCTCCTTCTCACCAAATCCACTGCCTGGTACTGTACATATACCTAGAAAATAAAGAAAACTTTACTAGTAACTTTATATTCTGTCATTACATATTGATAGATCTGGCATACTGATAATTCAATACCATTTAGCCAGATGGTCAGCTGTCTGATGAGACTATGTGGACAGAATTTTCATTGTACGAGTGACTGTCTAATTATGAATGTATGGATAAAACATGAGCCTGTCAAGGGTTGAAGTCAGACCAAAGTATGTGGTCAGCGAAGCTGTGAAATTGATGACTGACAAGTGACCAGTTGTCAGATTGATTTACCAGGTGGATGGTGTAGCATAAATCTTTCCCTTTATAAATGAACTGTCTGACTTACTGTATTATGAACTGATTTCTTAAATTGCCAGATTGATGTCTCCATGGAGATATTTGTGATCTCTTACATTGCCTGTTTGATGTCTCCATGGAGATATTTGTATCCTATGAATAATACACGGATAAGGAGAGTTCAAATGGAAACTGAATGATCTGTGATAAAATGACTTAAATATTGAAGGAGAGAAAGACATCAAAATCCATGGAGAACACCCAGTGCAGTGATACAAGCATTGTGGGCTGCTGCCTACAGTGATTACTGCATTAACACTTAAGACTGAAGCTCAAATGGTGGAACAAATGTGGGAGAAAGCTCACCATGTTTTAGATTCTGCCCATTAACTGAACTATAACATATAAATCACTAAGTCTGGAATTATTTACCTGTCGACTCCAGGAGCTGGAAGCAGTAGAAGGAGTCTGGTGTTTTACCCTCTGCTTCAGCCGCCTTCACAGCTTTTGGTGGAAGGAAAACTTGAGGAAAAGCATACATAGCTCCCTGGACTTCATTGCACTTGATCCCCTCTATAGAGTTGAATAAAGTGGTAACAATGTGAGCTTTTTCTTTGAGCTGCGATAGTACCTCATCCTTCTCTTTGATGAAGGTATTATATGATGGGTCACCAGGTCGTGGAGGATTCACGATGCAGTCCATCACAATCTGTCCCAGGACAGGAGGACATAGCTTTGCTGAAATAGACTTAAGGAGGCAGGCTTTGACATCAGGTAGGAGATTGACTATTTCACAGTACCCTCCTCTGAAGCCACATTCCCCCATGAAGCCCTTGGAGGCAGACATGAAGGAGGCTAGCTCTAGATTTTTATATTCATCTCCCATCTCCATCAGCACCTTTTTGAAGGAATAGAACTTGCACCCTGCACCATATATATTATGTTGGTAGACTTCATCTGCCAGAATCATTAAATTTTCTTCTTTAGCAAACTTAATGATATCCTGAATATTTTGCTTGGTCAGAACTTGACCAGTGGGGTTTCCAGGGTTAATGACACATATGGCGCGGGGAATACATTTACCCCTGGCTTCTGTTATGGCTCTCTTCAGCTCAGATACGTCCAAGCCCCAGTGCTTTTCTTCATCAAGGTAATAAGGGATCCTGTAAGCGTTGTACTCTGTTAATGTTGCAGAGTAGAGAGGATACTGTGGCACTGGGATCATGATTCCGGCTTTCTCATCACCGTCTTTTCCTGTCATGAGCATAGATAAGCAGGTCTTGATGCCGTCACTAGCTCCTGTACACAGTATGATATCCTCAGCTCGACTAGGTATACCCTCATCACGTTCTGTGATGTATGCAGCAATGTCCTCTCTAATGACCTCTACTCCAGGGCTGGCAGAGTATGACCCCACACTTCCCCCTTTACATCCAGCCAGTAGCCGCTTAGCACGTTGCTTTACATCATCTGGGTAGTTCACAACATCCATGAGATTGGGATCTGCACATAGACTAACCACCTGTCTGATGAAGGTATTGGCTGGTTGTCCTGTAGCATGGCAATCCCCTATATTGGCTTTTAACACCTTTGTAAAGGGTTTGTTGGCTCCAGCTGCCAATTCTTTCTCTATCTCTGTGGCTCGGGCCACAATCGGACCCCTGACGGCATATTCCATCTCCCGAACTCGGGGATTTACCTTATCCATCTTTAGAACCGGCATGATGAAGATGACCTACTTAGAGTGATGACAAAAACAGAACACTGCCGGAAAACTTCAGATAAGATAAAGCGAAAGTACGTATAATGCTTTTTTACAGATGGCCTATTACTGCTAAGTAGTGCTTGAAATTATATTCTAATTAATTATTAGTTTTAATTAGGCTCAGATTAAGGGAAAAGTTGTTTCTCTCAATTTGCACGTATACCTTGTCCTTGTCAGGTTGCACTTGTGCAATTTCATATTCTCTACCGGAAAGGGCGTGGCTAAGAATGTGAAAGTAAAAATAAAAGTAGATCTAGTTGCAATTTATGCTGAAAACAATTAGATTTATTTGCAGAGTTGTGAGTAATCTCTGATTTTCAGTTCTTACTGTTTGTCTGTCTACAGTCTGAATTATGTAATTAGTTAATTACTTTATACACCTAATAAGGAAATAATATTTTTATAATCACTCTTCAGGAATCAACAAATGACTCGAATTTTCACAGTATAACAGTACATGTATAATATTGTGATGTGTAAGAACTTTCCGCCCAATTCCGGTTACATTTAAAGAATCCCCGTACTCAAATAAGGTATAGTCTCTGAAATGTGGAGCAATGTTTGTTTTGAATGACGGTCTTCAAGAGTTTTTAATTTTTCTAGGCTATAAAACTTTTAGACTTGGAGTCTTGATCTCGGATTAGACTGAATAATCTGGTCTTTGGTAGCTCTGGTTGCTGATATTGTTCTGGTAACAGTGACAAAATCAGGTACGCCTTTTGATTTATCAATCACGGCCATGAGTTTGGACACATTGAGGTTAATAAACATTTCACACTCAAATTGATAAAAATCTTGTCATCGTCATCAATATGCTACAAACTTTGGCCGCAGTCCATACATAAGAGAGGTCATGTGATTCAATCTCTGGTACAGTGACATATTGTCAGTAACAGTATGCTACCAGAGACTGGAATATTAAAATATTCTGTGGGTCGTAGGTATCAAATTAAAAGCACACGGCCATATTATTCGTTCATCTGTCTCTTTACCACCAGCTTTTCTCGATACCTTACAACTAAGTGTCTTTACCAAATCAGCTAATGTATTAAGAAACCACCAACTTTAAGTGGTCACTTTTCCACATTCTGTTAATTTTGCTGACCACTTTAAGCAGGTTTGACTATATATTTCATTTCTGTAGTGACTTCCTCTGCTTGATGCATGGCTTCATTATCCTGACCTCTATGATGGATCTGCCCATGACAGTCAGGGATGTTTTATGTGCTAACGTTCACCGAGATATAAGCCTTAGGTTTACACCATCTCATAATACCTGAGAAAGTCCTCTCCAATAGCACTGGGTTCAAGTGTTGGCTATTAGATTACAAATCCACTTTTTTATCACAGGATCATTTGGCCCATTGATAAGTTATAAATCCGTTACTGTATGTTCAGTGTTGGCATTTTCAGCAATGATCATATATTTTACTATAGAATTTTATTTAATTCATATTAAAACAAACAGAGACCTTGTATCATTTTAAAATATGCTAAATTTAAAGAAAACATTTTGAACAGGTGAGAGATGGCTGCCTCAGTGGTGGAAGATTGGCAGTCATCGAAAACCATGATGCAGTGTAACCACTACATGTGGTCCAATCAGATTGCTTGTGACATCCAGTTCTTGGTTGGGGAGTATGAGGAGAGCATTCCAGCTCATAAGTATGTCCTGATGAGCCGAAGCTGCGTCTTCTTTACCATGTTCTGTGGTCCTCTTGCCGAGACGCGAGACTCCATACAGCTACCTGATATAGAGCCCCAGGTGTTTAAGTCACTACTAGAGTAAGTATCACAGAGTCAAAGGTGATAAGGTCACCACTAAATTGAGTATCAGAGAATCAAAGGTATCAAGGTCATTACTAGGAAAATATCATGCAATCCAGGAGTTTAGGTCACTACTAGAATAAGTATCATAAAGCCATAGGAGTTTGTGTCAATAGTTGGTTACATGTCATATGATCCACATGTTTATGTTACTACTAAATAAAATATCATAAAGAGCCCCAGGGTGTTTAAGTCTTTACTAGAGTTAGCAAGGTGTTTACCTCACTACATGTACTAAGGTAAGAATCACCTAGAGTTAGCAAGGTGTTTACCTCACTACTAAGGTAAGTATCACCTAGAGTCTCGGGTGTTTAGATCACTATTGGTGTATTTTAGTTCTCCAGGTATATAAGTCACTACTAGGGTATGTATCACAGAGGGTAAGGTGTTTACCTCACTACTAAGGTAAGTATCACCTAGAGTCTCAGGTGTTTAGATCACTATTGGTGTATCTTAGTCCTCCAGGTATATAAGTCACTTCTGCAGTTAGTGTTATAGAATCCCAGGTGTTGAAAAAACTGCTAGAGTAATTATTGTAGAGCCACACGTATTCAGTTGGCTGCTAGAATAAATATCAAAGAGCTTCACACATTTAGATCACTACTAGAGTAAGTATCAGGTGTTTAGATCACTACTAGAGTAAGCATCAGGTGTTTAGATCACTACTAGAGTAAGTATCAGGTGTTAAGATCAATACTAGAGTAAGTGTCAGGTGTTTAGATCACTACTAGAGTAAGCATCAGGTGTTTAGATCACTACTAGAGTAAGCATCAGGTGTTTAGATCACTACTAGAGTAAGTATCAGGTGTTTAGATCACTACTAGAGTAAGTATTAGGTGTTTAGATCACTACTAGAGTACGTATCAGGTGTTTAGATCAATACTAGAGTAAGTGTCAGGTGTTTAGATCACTACTAGAGTAAGTATCTGGTGTATAGACCACTACTAGAGTAAGTATCAGGTGTTTAGATCAGTACTAGAGTAAGTATCAGGTGTTTAGATCAATACTAGAGTAAGTTTCAGGTGTTTAGATCACTACTAGAGTAAGTGTCAGGTGTTTAGATCACTACTAGAGTAGGTATCAGGTGTTTAGATCACTACTAGAGTAGGTATCAGGTGTTTAGATCACTACTAGAGTAAGTGTCAGGTGTTTAGATCAATACTAGAGTAAGTAACAGGTGTTTAGATCATTACTTAAGTAAGTATCAGGTGTTAAGATCAATACTAGAGTAAGTGTCAGGTGTTTAGATCACTACTAGAGTAAGGATCAGGTGTTTAGATCACTACTAGAGTAAGTGTCATGTGTTTAGATCACTACTAGAGTAAGTGTCAGGTGTTTAGATCACTACTAGATTAAAATTCAGGTGTTTAGATCATTACTAGAGTAAGTATCTGGTGTTTAGATCATTACTAGAGTAAGTATCAGGTGTTAAGATCACTACTAGAGTAAGTGTCAGGTGTTTAGATCACTACTAGAGTAAGTATCAGGTGTTTAGATCAATACTAGAGTAAGTATCTGGTATTTAGATCATTACTAAAGTAAGTATCAGGTGTTAAGATCACTACTAGAGTAAGTGTCAGGTGTTTAGGTCACTACTGGAGTAAGTGTCAGGTGTTTAGATCAATACTAGAGTAAGTGTCAGGTGTTAAGATCAATACTAGAGTAAGTGTCAGGTGTTTAGCTCAATACTAGAGTAAGTATCTGGTGTTTAGATCACTACTAGAATAAGTATCAGGTGTTTAGATCACTACTAGAGTAAGTATCAGGTGTTTAGATCACTACTAGAGTAAGGATCAGGTGTTTAGATCACTACTAGAGTAAGTGTCAGGTGTTTAGATCACTACTAGAGTAAGTATCTGGTGTTTAGATCATTAATAAAGTAAGTATTAGGTGTTAAGATCAATACTAGAGTAAGTGTCAGGTGTTTAGATCACTACTAGAGTAAGTGTCAGGTGTTTAGATCACTACTAGAGTAAGTATCAGGTGTTTAGATCAATACTAGAGTAAGTGTCAGGTTTACTTGAGTAAACATAATAGAGTCTCAGGTGTTAAGATAAATATTACAGGGATTATCATAGAGCCCCAAGTGTTAAAGTCACTACCAGAATAAATATTATAGAGCTTCAGGTGTTAAGGTCGCCACTTGAGTAAGTATGATATCAAGTCTTAGATATTCAGGTCTACTAAAGTAAATGTTATAGAGCCTTAGGTGTTTAGGTAATTACTACAGTAATTATTATAGAGCCCTAGGTGTTAGGGTAACTACTACAGTAATTATTATAGAGCCCTAGGTGTTAAGGTAACTACTACAGTTATTATTATAGAGCCCTAGGTGTTAGGGTAACTACTACAGTAATTATTATAGAGCCCTAGGTGTTAAGGTAACTACTACAGTAATTATTATAGAGCCCTAGGTGTTAAGGTGACTACTACAGTAATTATAGAGCCCTAGGTGTTAAGGTAACTACTACAGTAATTATTATAGAACCTTAGGTGTTAAGGTAACTACTACAGTAATTATTATAGAGCCCTAGGTGTTAAGGTAACTACTACAGTAATTATTATAGAGCCCTAGGTGTTAAGGTAACTACTACAGTAATTATTATAGAGCCCTAGGTGTTAAGGTAATTACTACAGTAATTATTATAGAGCACTAGGTGTTAAGGTAACTACTACAGTAATTATTATAGAGCCCTAGGTGTTAGGGTAACTACTACAGTAATTATTATAGAGCCCTAGGTGTTAAGGTAACTACTACAGTAATTATTATAGAGCCATAGGTGTTAAGGTAACTACTACAGTTATTATTATAGAGCCCTAGGTGTTAGGGTAACTACTACAGTAATTATTATAGAGCCCTAGGTGTTAGGATAACTACTACAGTAATTATTATAGAGCCCTAGGTGTTAAGGTAACTTCTACAGTAATTATTATAGAGCCATAGGTGTTAAGGTAACTACTACAGTAATTATTATAGAGCCCTAGGTGTTAGGGTAACTACTACTGTAATTATTATAGAGCCATAGGTGTTAAGGTGACTACTACAGTAATTATTATAGAGCCCTAGGTGTTAAGGTAACTACTACAGTAATTATTATAGAGCCCTATGTGTTAAGGTGACTACTACAGTAATTATTATAGAGCCCTAGGTGTTAAGATGACTACTACAGTAATTATTATAGAGCCCTAGGTGTTAAGGTGACTACTACAGTAATTATTATAGAGCCCTAGGTGTTAAGGTGACTACTACAGTAATTATTATAGAGCCCTAGGTGTTAAGGTAATTACTACAGTAATTATTATAGAGCCCTAGGTGTTAGGGTAACTACTACAGTAATTATTATAGAGTCCTAGGTGTTAAGGTAACTACTACAGTAATTTTTATAGAGCACTAGGTGTTAAAGTAACTACGACAGTAATTATTATAGACTTATGTGTTAAGGTGACTACTACTGTAAATATTATAGAGCACTAGGTGTTTAGGTATTTACTACAGTAATCTTTGTAGAGCCCTAGGTCACCTAGGTCACCGTTAGAGTAAGTATCATATCGGGCCTCATGTATTTAAGTCTTTTAGAATAAATGTCTTAAAGTATAAGAGTTCAGGATGGGTATAGATTAAGCATTAGTCTTTCTCAGTTTCCTTATGTATAAAGTTATGTTGTTTCAAAGTCAATGTGTTACACGTATGGTTAGCCTAACCCTAATGCTAACCCACAAATGTGTTACATGTATAAGAGAAGATAGTGACACAAATAATAAGAATTCCGCAAATTTTTATGTTAGAGAATAGTTTACCAGGTTTGATTGATTGATTTTTGTTTAACGTCACACCACGAATATTTCACGTATATGTTGACGGCATCTGCCTGATGCAGGGTATACAATTTTGACCTTTGCAACGGACCCACCCGAGGCAGTGAGGGATCTTTAATGTGTCATGCATACCACGACACGGGGCCTCGGTTTTTAGTGTTTCATCCGAAAGACAGGACACCGGCATGGCCAGAGCAGGACTCGAACCCCGGCCTCCCGATCAGGAGTCCAGACCAGTTTTGATAAAACCTTTAATCATACAATATTTCCTATTGTAGATACCTATACACAGATCATTGTGACCTTCAGCCTGACCTTGTGCTTCCATTACTGTATGCTGCCAAGAAATATGCAATCCAGACCCTTGTAAAGCGCTGCATTCAATTCCTAGAGGTGGATCTAATGGCGGACAATATCTGTACTGTTCTTGAACAGTCTTACCTGTACGATGAAAATGACCTCAAGGACAAATGTATGACCTACATCAGTGACCATGCACGAGAGGTCATGGAATCGCCAGACTTTTTAACTTTGAGTAATACATGTGTTAAAATCATTTTATCTTCTGATGAACTTCAAATCGATGAAAAAACTGTGCTAAACTGCATGATGAAATGGGCAAACAAACAGTGTGAAGACAAAGGTTTGGGGAAATGTGCCGAAAATCAAAGGAAAGTTTTAGGAGAGCTGCTGTACCTGATTCGCTTTCCTCTCCTGGGAGATGAGTACTTTACAGAGGTTGTGGCCGATATGGAAATTCTAAATGACACCGAAAAAGTAGAATTGTTTAAATATTTCTTTAAACGTGGTGACAAAAAGTGCTGTTTTAATTTCACACACAGATTTGCAAGTGCTAGCTCTGTAATGACTGCTTCCTTTCATTCAGATACCTCAGACACGCGACCTATTCAGACATGCATGCGGTATCAGACGGTGTATGAGGACGGTTCTTGGTACTGCGGTGGGGAACCTGATGCCGTGTCATTCACCTGCAATGAGAAGATAACTCTGCATGGAGTTTTAGTGTATGGCTCCTATATTGGGGAAGGGGTTTATGACGTCACATGCTCAATCTACGACACAACTGACAGGGAGCTCGGTCTCAGAAAAACTCGACTGAAAACCAGTGAAAGTCAACATACATATCCTGTACTCTTAGAGCAACCCATTGATATTGGACCTGGGAAGAAACATTCCTTAGTGGTCAAGCTGACAAGCTCAGAAGGCCTTGATACTTATCAGGGAAAGAACGGGTTGAGTTCAGTGACAGCTAATGGGGTCCGATTTAACTTCAGTAAATCTCGTTACAGTCGTAATGGAACAGATGTCAAGATCGGACAAATCCCTGGATTACTGTTCACCAGCAATGGGAGAAAACGGGAGGAATATGATTCAGCGTAATCAGTTAAGATGAAACGAAACAGTAATATTTCTTGATGCTAGTAATAGATCAGTAAGTGAACAGCATTGAGTTTTAATCGTGAGATCATGTCAGAAGAATATTGAATCAGAGGATTTAAGAGGTCAAAAAAAATCAAAGTAATGAATGGTTTTGTCACTTGTTTTACATTGAATAGCTATGGCTAAAGTTAGCTTTATGCATTTTTGATATAATAGCTTTGAGTCAGTGGATTAATTTTAATCAGGTGGCTGTATGGCCAGATGAAAATCATTGGTATATAGTCCTGTAAGTGCTTTGGGGAAGACACCAAATTGGAATAATTAAACCGTCATCTTACGCTATAAAGATTTCTCGCTCATATATAGAAAGGTATTTGTTTATTTCTTTTTCACAAATTGTAGATTCTGTCTGATGTAGCCAACTTAATTGTAACGTCTTTGCTGTTTTCTAATGTGAAATATAAAGATGATTGATGCAGTTTACCGGTAACTGTGACACTCAGAATAACATACCACACTCACACAAACATCAATAACGTACGGTGAATCTCTGGAAAGCACCGGTTATCAAGAGAAATCTCCCGTCTTATCAGCTTCACCCACCATGAATGCCCAAACTATACACAATACATAAAGATCTTTCACTCATATATAAGAAATCTGGTAGGTACAAGGTACTGGTGTTTATATGATAAGTGATACATGACTCCTAGCAGGATTTTAATGGATAAATCTGGATTTTGTGATTTTCATCAGGTCTACATCTAAGACATTCAGGGGTTGTCTTTCTTGATTAGAGTTGTGATTTTTATATGTCATACATTTATATATAACATATCGACTTTCTGTATATGGTGTTGACTTTACCAATATATTCTTATGCAATCACTTGCAGTAAAAAGCATTTATATGCATTTACAATTTATATTATCGTATTATATTTTGTAAATTCTTGGATCTGTACTACAATAGATTGTAATAAATATGATAACTATCTACATTAATTAATGGTACCTGGACCAGTTGTTCAAAACATTAAGCACAGGTCAAGCTAACCAAATGGTTAATTTTCGTCTCACGATTTCATTGAAATGAAAAGATATTTAGTGATTATCATGTATACTGATTTGTAGCAAATGTGATCAGTAAGTTAATGTTGTAAAAGGCAGAGGAAAAAGGTGTTGCCAGACCCGGGAATCGAACCCAGGACCCTCTGCTTATTAAGACAGACACTCTCACCGCTGAGCTCTCTGGGCCGATACCCGTATTCCACAATGTTAATGAAATGCTCATACAGTACATACACTCTGTCAGATTTTAACCACTGGTAAGTTTGATTTGTAGTAATGTATTAAACAATGGATCCTGAAGTCATATTGTAAATGCTTTATCAACGTTACAGTTTGTGTACTTATTTTAGCGGTATTCATATTTTAGCGGAGTTAGTATTGTTTTTTTTGCGCCAATTCATCACTACGCTTATACAAATGTACTTCAATGTACCTCAATTGGTTCAGTGTCTGACTCATGACCAAGATGTCCAGATTCGAGTAACGCTGGTGGCATGTCAGTTTCCGAGCTATTTTGCTGACGAGACAGTAAAATCCAAGGTTACAGTAGATGTGGCACTTAAAAGAATCCTCAATGCGTCGGCTTGGTCCATCATATAGGTCTAAATTTCTGCGTGTGGCACTGGGCACGTGCCATTACCAAATAAGGGTAACAATCTTGGTGTGATGTAAATGAAAACACAAAGATAAGATGAGCACTCATAACTCCCACTAATTCATGAATAGGCTAATATATCAACTTCTAGGGCAAGAAATGTTAACGAGTGCATTTGATGTTTACTTTGTTCGGGGATAATTTTTGTGTTTTATTTTCTATGTTTTTATTAATTTTTGACCGGATTGCAAAGCAAGTCCGGTCTATGAATTGGCGAAATCCGCCTGTCCGTCCGTCCGTTCGTCCACACGACGTTAACATTTTGCGATTAGCTTGGTTTCTATCATACCCTAAAGGGTACTTCTGTCAAAGTTGGTTTGTAGATACTTGAATGGTCTATCCAACCAATACAAAAATTTAGTGACCTTGACCTTGACCTTGACTTTACGCTTCAGTGAACATACACTGTTTTTTGCCTTTAGGGTGACCACTTGCATACATGTACTGTTAATGTTACCTACTTCAAACTTAGTGGGATTTTAGACATACATGTGGTCTTCTCGTCTGACATACCTTGGTGGTGACTTTGACCTTGATTTCACACTTCAGTGAACACAGACTGTTTTTGCTTTTAGGGTGAACTCTTGCTTACTGTCAATATAACCTACTTCAAACTTAGTCGCATTGTTAACATTCGTGAGCTCTTGCCGTCTGACACATACTTGGTGACCTTGACTTGACTTCAGGCTTCAGTGAGTGAACACTGTTTTTAGTGAACAGAATCTCAGATACCTTGTTAACTTTTATGAGGTCTTGCTCAACGACGCGAAATTTTTTATCCTGGCTTTAATTTCACTGCTTCTGTGTTCACATTATGGAATACCGTACCATTGGCAATACGTAGTCAAGTAGATAATCCCTATCACTTGATCAGTGGGTCAATGTCATCTTGGACTTTGTTGCAGATAGGAGGATATCCACATCTCACAAAGGCATCTTTGCAATCCGGCCATACTGTCCTTGACGGTTTTTTGTTTAAAGTTCCATTGGTTGAGACCAATATAACTCGGGTAATATCTCAGTATTATGCCATTGGGTTGTTTCTTGTCTCATCTGAGCTCCACTGGTTGAGACCAATATAGCTCTGGTAATATCTCAGTATTATGCCACCAGATTGTTTCTTATCTCATCTTAACTCCACTGGTTGAGACCAGTATAGTTTTTGTAATATCTCAGTATTATGCCACCAGATTGTTTCTTATCTCATCTTAACTCCACTGGTTGAGACCAGTATAGTTTTTGTAATATCTCAGTATTATGCCACCAGATTGTTTCTTATCTCATCTTAACTCCACTGGTTGAGACCAGTATAGTTTTTGTAATATCTCAGTATTATGCCACCAGGTTATTTCTTATCTCATCTTAACTCCACTGGTTGAGACCAGTATAGTTTTTGTAATATCTCAGTATTATGCCACCAGATTGTTTCTTATCTCATCTTAACTCCACTGGTTGAGACCAGTATAGTTTTTGTAATATTTCAGTATTATGCCACCAGGTTGTTTCTTATCTCATCTTAGCTCCACTTGTTGAGACCAGCATAGCTCTGGTATTTTCTCAGTGTCAGGCTACCTAGTTGTCATTAATATGTATTGCTAGTCCTAGACATCATGTTCCTTGTTGTCCTTAGGTCTACCATCACTTTACTGAGAACACGATGATCTTGGATGGTTTTTCTTATAATCCCTGCCACATGCCTTGCCTTTTGTTTTCTATCAGTTATATGCAGAAGTCCACAGCATTCATATTGGAAATTTCTGTTATAAGGCTTTGAATTTGAGTTCATTGATTTACATGTATATCCTCCTTCTATATCTCGCATGCTTGACAAAATAAACCCTAGAGTATATATAGGGTAAGTATAATAGAAAAAGACACATAGGCTCATGGTAAATTTTTATTGAATTTTAATCTATAAATTTACAAAATATTAATGTTTTACTTTATTGAATAAATTAGATTTTGTTTCGAAATATTGTATTTTGTTCATTTATTGTGCGAGATCACTCCACAGCCGATAGTGGAGACATATATGGTTTACAAACATGTTCCATCACTATGTGATATCACTCTACGATTATTTGACTTATTGTGTGATCTCACTCCCTGATTATTTGACTTATTGTGTGATATCACTCCATGATTATTTGACTTATTGTGTGATATCACTCCACGATTTTTTGACTTATTGTGTGATATCACTCCATGATTATTTGACTTATTCAGATATCACTACATGATTATTTGACTCATTGTGTGATATCACGTCATGATCATTTGACTTACTGTGTGATATCACTTCACGATTCTTTGACTCATTGTGTGATATCACTCCACAATTATTTGACTTCTTGTGTGATATCACTCTACGATTATTTGAATCATTGTGAGATATCACTCCACGATTGTTTGATTTATTCAGATATCACTACATGATTATTTGACTCATTGTGTGATATCACTCCAGGATTATTTGACTTGTTGTGTGATATCACTCCACGATTATATGACTTATTGTGTGATATCACTCCACGATTATTTGACTTATTCAGATATCACTACATGATTATTTGACTCATTGTTTGATATCACTCCATGATTATTTGACTTATTCAGATATCACTGCATGATTATTAGACTCATTGTGTGATATCACTCCATGATTATTTGACTTGTTGTGTGATATCACTCCACGATTATATGACTTATTGTGTGATATCACTCCACGATTATATGACTTATTGTGTGATATCACTCCACGATTATTTGACTTATTCAGATATCACTCCACGATTCTTTGACTCATTGTGTGATATCACTCCACGATTCTTTGACTAATTGTGTGATATCACTCCATGATTATTTGAATTATTGTGTGATATCACTTCACGATTATTTGAATCATTGTGAGATATCACTTTACGATTATTTGAATCATTGTGAGATATCACTCTACGATTGTTTGATTTATTCAGATATCAATACATGATTATTTGACTCATAGTGTGATATCACTCCATGATTATTTGACTTGTGTGATATCACTCCACGATTATTTGATTAATTCAGATATCACTACATGATTATTTGACTCATTGTGTGATATCACTCCATGATTATTTGACTTATTCAGATATCACTACATGATTATTTGACTCATTGTGTGATATCACTCCACGATTATTAGACTCATTGTGTGGTATCACTCCACGATTCTTTGACTCATTGTGTGATATCACTCCATGGTTATTTGACTTATTGAGTGATTTCACTGAACGATTCTTTGACTCATTGTTTGATTTCACTCCATGATTCTTTGACTCATTGTGTGATATCACTCCATGATTATTTGACTTATTGAGTGATTTCATTGAACGATTATTAGACTCATTGTGTGATATCACTCCACGATTCTTTGACTCATTGTGTGATATCACTCCATGATTATTTGACTTATTGTGTGATATCACTTCACGATTATTTGACTCATTGTGTGATATCACTCTACGATTGTTTGACTTATTCAGATATCACTACATGATTATTTGACTCATAGTGTGATATCACTCCATGATTATTTGACTTGTGTGATATCACTCCACGATTATTTGACTTATTCAGATATCACTACATGATTATTTGACTCATTGTGTGATATCACTCCATGATTATTTGACTTATTCAGATATCACTACATGATTATTTGACTCATTGTGTGATATCACTCCATGATTATTTGACTTATTCAGATATCACATGATTATTTGACTCATTGTTTGATATCACTCCATGATAATTTGACTTATTCAGATATCACTGCATGATTATTAGACTCATTGTGTGATATCACTTCAGGATTATTTGACTTACTGTGTGATATCACTCCACGATTCTTTGACTTGTGCGAAAACACTCAAAGATTATTTGCCTTATTCAGATATCACTACCCGATTATTTGAACTGTATTGTTGGAGCACCTTCTTGGGGCATGACTTCATAATATTCCATTTAGCATCTTGATGCATGACTCATAATGTTCCATTTAGCTGACCCATCCATAACAGTGAGGGACGATATACATACCAGCACATGCTATGCCAGAGACCTTGGTTTATACTGTCACATCTGAAGGACAGATAGGGACCTTGTACGAATTGACAGATAAGGAAATTGTACTTCCCAAAATATGTGATGACAGGTGCCTTGGTTTATGCTGTCACATCTGAAGGACATATTGGTCCTTGTATGCATCAACATCTACTGTCACATGGTTCATGGCTTGAACTGTCACATGTGAAAGGCAGATAAGGATTTTGTATGTGCCAAAATATGCTAAGAGAGGGGCATGTGTTTATACTGTCCCATGTGAAGGACAAATAGGGTCTTATATGTGCCAACATATGCTGTGACAAGGGCCTCGGTTTATACTGTCACATCTGAAGGGCAGATAGGGCCTTGTACGTGCTAACATATGCTATGACAAGGGCCTTGGTTTGTACTGTCACATCTGAAGGACAGATAGGGACCTTGTACGTGCCAAAATATGCTGTGACATGGGCCTTGGTTTGTACTATAACATTTGAAGGACAGATGGGGCCTTGGTTTATACTATCGCATCTGAAGGACAGATGGGTCCTTATATTTGCCAACATATGCTATGACAAGGGCTTGATTTATACTGTCTCATCTGAAGTACAGATAGTGACCTTGTGCGTGTTAACATAAGCTGTGACAGGGGCGTTATTGTTCATGGGGTTTTTTTTTCTATAATATTCACTGGAATGTGTACATAAATGTATTCGGACCCCAAATGTGCCCTTTTCTCGATTCTGATTATTATTGTTATTGTTATTGTTATTGAAATTTTATCTGTAGTCTATGTAACACTATCCCGTTGAAATGCAAGCCCCCATTATGCTTGTAGCTGATATTTTCAAGTTAATATTTAGGTATGATAGCAGGGACCAATGGTAGTGTATTTTCAATGGTCTAAGAAATCAAATGAAACGATTCTCGGTCGCCACGCCTTTAGCCTAACGAAGACAACATTGCCGAGTGACGACTGAAATTTTTACTGATCACGAAACAGCTGTTACGTATTCTGTTTTAACTTGAACTAACTTCCTACCCTCCCCTCCCATATGTACATTAGTACAATTTATTCCCATCCCTTCCTCCCCTCCCCTCCCATATGTACATTAGTACAATTTACTCCCATCCCTTCCTACCCTCCCCTCCCATATGTACATTACAATTTACTCCCATCCCTTCCTATCCTCCCCTCCCATATGTACATTAGTACAATTTACTCCCAACCCCTCCTGCCCTCCCCTCCCATATGTACATTACAATTTACTCCCATCCCCTCCTACTCTCTCCACGCATATATACATTACATTTTACTACCATCCCCTCTTACTCTCTCTTGGCATATGTACATTACAATTTACTCCCACCCCTTTTTACTATCCCCTCGCATATGTAATTACAATTTACTCCCATCCCTTCCTACTCTCTCCTCGCATATGTACATTACAATTTACTCCCATCCCCTCCTACTCTCTCCACGCATATGTACATTACAATTTACTCCCATCTCCCCCTACTCTCTCCTGGCATATGTACATTACAATTTAATCCCACCCCTTCCTACTCTCTCCTCGCATATATGCATTACAATTTACTCCCATCCCTTCCTACTCTCTCCTCGCATATGTACATTACAATTTACTCCCATTCCCTCCTACTCTCTCCTTGCATATGTACATTACAATTTACTCCCATCCCCTCCTACTCTCTCCACGCATATGTACATTACAATTTACTCCCATCCCTTCCTACTCTATCCTTGCATATATGCATTACAATTTACTCCCATCCCCTCCTACTCTCTCCTGGCATATGTACATTACAATTTACTCCCATTCCCTCCTACTCTCTCCTGGCATATGTACATTACAATTTACTCCCATTCCCTCCTACTCTCTCCTGGCATATGTACATTACAATTTACTCCCATCCCTTCCTACTCTCTCCTGGCATATGTACATTACAATTTACTCCCATTCCCTCCTACTCTCTCCTGGCATATGTACATTACAATTTACTCCCATCCCTTCCTACTCTCTCCTGGCATATGTACATTACAATTTACTCCCATTCCCTCCTACTCTTTCCTCGCATATGTACATTACAATTTAATCCCATCCCCTCCTACTCTCTCCACGCATATGTACATTACAATTTACTCCCATCCCTTCCTACTCTCTCCTGGCATATATACATTACAATTTACTCCCATCCCCTCCTACTCTCTCCACGCATATGTACATTACAATTTACTCCCATCCCCTCCTACTCTCTCCACGCATATATACATTACAATTTACTCCCATCCCCTCCTACTCTTTCCTCGCATATATACATTACAATTTACTCCCATCCCCTCCTACCTTCTCCACGCATATGTACATTACAATTTACTCCCATCCCCTCCTACTCTCTCCACGCATATGTACATTACAATTTACTTCCATCCCTCCCTACTCTCTCCACGCACATGTACATTACAATTTAATCCCATCCCCTCCTACTTTTCTCTTCGCATTTGTACATTACAATTCTGTGTTTATGTACAATAAAACGCTCTAAATTTAATGCCATTGCAAGACTATCAAAGGACCATAAACATCAGTTTGGGAGGTTTTTATCATGAAGTTTTGCGTATGTTTTGTTAGTATTACGTATTATCTGCTCCCGGTAAAAACATACTTTCAACAATTTATCGAAATAGTAAAATATGCTAATGAAGGTCATTCGTCGGTCTCTTTATTCCAATGGCATATCTGCTTTTGCAATTAGTTCATCTGCAATGATATAACAAGGTCTTCTCCTTCCTTTCTTTATCTTTTTTATTTGTTCGGTTTTTTTTTTTTTTTTTTGTTTTTTGGTTTTTTTTCGGGGGTTGTTGTTGTTGTTGTTGTTGTTGTTGTTGTTGTTGTTGTTGTTTTTCTTTAGCTCACCTGAGTCCCGTCGTCAGTCGCCGTCCTTCGTGAACTTCTCACATATTCGACTTCTCCTCTGCGAAAGCTTTTCAGAATTTCACCAATGCTTACAGGGAATAAATACTAAAGGTTCTCCATCAAGTTTGTGTTTTTCGACCCGATCCGTAACGCAAGATGAGTACAGTTAGTTATCAATGTCTCTTACCAAAATTGTATCTTTTGACCCAATCTATCGTTCAAGATGTCCGTCAAGAGCTATGATTTGCCGACTTATTTTCGGACTTCTTTTCATTAACCGCTTCACAGAATTTCACTAAATCTCGTAGAAAGTAAGTACAAAGTACTTAAAGTCTTTTACCAATAGTAAGATGTCATTTGTTTGTGAATAAGCATATTGTGATCAGGTGAACGATATAAGCCCATTTGGGCCTCTTAGGATTGTTTGTTTGTTTGTTGGGGGGGAGGGGGGGGGGGGGGTTATAAGAGTACACAGGTCAATACACAAAATACAAATCATATATAAGGAATTATGAGGAGTTTTTTTGTAGTGGAGATGAAATTAGTAAAAGTTAATAATTTCATTTACAAAAACGAAAGTCAGTACTACAGCATATCAAAGAACAATTAAAATCGACTTCAAAATAAAATAAAATAAAAATTATGGCAAAATATCAATGTCATAATTCTGACCCTTTTCATTAAAAACTATTTACTCCTTATATTATATTATATTATATTATATTATATTATATTATATTATATTATATTATATTATATTATATTATATTATATTATATTATTATATACCTTTGTTTCATATTTTACTGGCAACTGAATCTGCATTTACGTAACATTTTCATCGTTTCGTTTTTATTATTAGCATTGCTAATAAGGGTTTCTTAGCCAGATTTATCTGATAAAAATATAAACTTATATAAAAGAAGTCTCATGCATTTCCTGCATTAACTTTCTATGGTTTGTTTTTATTGCCTAACAACCCGAGTAATGTAGAATTTTTGTATGTATAATTGGACTTTATGTGAGCAATGCTGGCCTGCAGTTTTGATGTAGATGTTGATATCTCGGCGTTCCTTGAAGCTTCTTGCTACGTGATAGCCCTACAGACTGCGAGAGAAAATCAATAGAAATTGATGACATTGGGTCTAAGCGATCGAGAAAGCCAGCTTTATCGGCCGGAGATGGGATTAATCGTGAAACAAAATATACATTGGTGTAATTAAAAAGGCAGGAAAGCCTCCCAGGCAAACTGCTGTGTACCTCGGGAGAAGATCTGTGCGGTATAGGACGGTGACTTTTTCGCAGATATAAATGAGGTAAGCGTATGAATGTATGGTAAAAAATGCAAGGTCATAAAATTAATAAGTACTTTAATCCAGAGGGTTATATGACCAAAATACAACTCGAACGGACAGAACAATGAAAAAACAGTGAAATTTTTCTTCCCGCAACAAAAAGAGAGTTCTTACGATGACTATTGTCCGGTATCTGTCTGTCCTGCAGTAACTTTATACATTAACGATTTCTGCAGGGCCGATGAAAGGACTTTTATGAAATTTGGTAGAAACAAGAGAGAACAATATCAGTAGCCTACTTTCCCCAGAGATGAATTCAGTGTAGGGCAAAGTATGTACAGAGGAAGGCTGTATGGAATAAAATAAAAGCAAATAAATCTGAATATTCTATACCGGTGTGATGAAATGTTGTTGTTCTTGGTTTCATTCTGCATTCACATTTAACGTGCTTTGTAGTCTTGTTAAATTGCTGAGTGTAATGCATCTTATTTTGAGTGAAAAAAAAATATTTTTAATACCTACCAAGTTAAGGTAATACATGTAGTCGTCACTGAGTACATACATTCGTTGTTTAACACTGCTGATGAGTGGTATAAACGTGAAAAACGTACACAGTGCTTTTTATTGAATTTACCTTGTTAATGTTATATTAATGTAATACACTGACAAACCTGTTATTCACATAAACTCAGCTAAGTATTTATTATTATTATTATTATTATTTTTATTATTATTATTATTATTATTATTATTATTATTATTATTATTATTATTATTATTATTATATATTTAGTTAGTTATTGTATTTATTTATTTATTTCTAATTATTATTATTTCTTCTCCTTTCAGCAATGGAGACAGGAAATATTTTCCATGATTCTAACATAACCATACCGAATATGACCTTGACCCTAGTGGAGTACAACATTGACCGGGAGTCCGAGATCAGGTCATCGCACGGAATCAGCCTCGGTCTAATCCTGAAGACAACGACGGTGGGCGTAATTCTGATCACTGCGTCACTCGGGAACCTAGCCCTCCTCGTCAGAATCATCCGGGACCCCGGCCTCCATCGTCCGCCATTCTACTACGTCATCAGTCTGTCAGTGTCGGATCTGTGCAGAGCCATCGTTTGCTTGCCTTTCGTCATGGCGTCAGCACTACATGGTTCCGTTTGGCGCCATGGCGATATCGCCTGTACTATTATTGGTTTCGCCAACACTTTTTTCCTGTTTAGCTCGGTAGCGGCGCTGTTTTCTATTGCAATGGACCGGCACTTGTCGGTCGTGTTTTCACACTTCCACCGTAGAAGGTCACGTGGTCTTCTGCCTGCTTGTGTCATTCTAAGTGGATGGCTCATTTCGTTTGCTGTATCCTTTCCACCGATGTTTAGACCTGGTTCTTATGCCTTTATATCCGAAGAGTCACAATGCACATATAAACATCGGAAATACCGGGAAAATGATTCACTCGGATTCCTTCTAGTTTTATCAGCGATTATGATAGGAACTATGGTACTATACGGTAGAATATTCATTTTTCTCCGAAAACATAGAAGAATGAGACCAATTGAGTATATGCCATCTCGGAGTAATAACTGGACATTTCATGGATTGAACGGGAACGGAATACTCCAAATCAACATTATAAATGGCTTGCCTATGGCGCCCCCTCTCCCGACCGTCACCCACAATCTGTCGCAGGTCAGCGGTACACTGAACGACTCACGCGGACATCAGAACGAGCATCTCACTCGTGTATTTTTTATTATGACTATAGTATTTGACTTGTTATGGATTTTTCACATCATTCAGTCGTATGTGATAATCTTCAGGGGAGATAATGATATATCGGCTTTATTTCGTTGTATATCAGCGTGGTTCAGTTATATTCAGGTCTCGCTCTGTCCGGCTGTGGTCTTTGGATTCAGCGTCAGAGGCGCATTCGCGTCGAATGTAGAAGAGATCCCGGAGATATCTGAAATGAGATATTGATACGACGAAGTAGTGGCGGATTTACAGGAAGGCAAGGAGCCCCCCCCCCCCCTCCTTTGTTTTTTTTTTTTCTTGACCACAAATTTACAAGGCATGTATAGATGATAAGTTTGAAAACACTCAAATAGTATCAGTAAAACTCCAGATTTGGCACCCAATATGATTCAGTGTTTTGGCTAATTGACTTGATTTGAACACCCCCCCCCCTTTTCAGAAATCTTGGATATGCAACTTTGAAAATATCATGAAGAGGATATCAATAAATATGGCTACCAGAAACGAGTTGTGAATGACTAAATATAGATATGCACTTTCTCATACCAACTTATCACTTCTTGTATTGAAAAATATCAAGAACAATCCCGAAAGACATAAGAATAAAGATGATGCATCGATCAGAGACAGAATTGGAATAACGACGGTACGTCAGAGAAGAGATGACTTAATATATTCTAAGAAACAAACTGAATAACAAATATACATCGAAATGATGTATGAAGAACGAGATATATCAATAAATGACAATGATACATCATTACTGAGATATGAATAATTATGATATATCAAAAGCGAGATGTAAATAATGATTATGTATCTGATACGAATAACGATGGTATATCATGGACGAGATTAGTCCGAGATTCTCTGCCCTTCTCCCGCTTTTGATATCGGCGGTTTGTGGGAGAGGGTCAGAGAGACTTTGTTCATCAAAAGTTGGAATTTCAGCGATACCAACCGGTATCGGGATGTACAAGCTTCTGGTGACTAATAAGCCTATGCACAGCGAACTTGCAACCTATAGTCCAATAAATGAATATTTAATTTATACGATCATAGCGATATCTTTTCCAAATAAGGTCTATAACTTCTTCTAGCTGCCGTTTTATCTGCAAACACGACAATACCCTCTTTTCTCCATTTGTGTATACAGTATGACGTCAGATCTCGCAGAACGCGACTTTGCATTCGTGACACTTCAGCAGCTGACACATTTTGTAAAGAAAAGCACGATGCAACCTCGTTACGAATGAGCAAAGTCGCGCTCTGCTAGATCTGACGTCATACTGTATACACTAATGACGAAAAGGAGAATCTTGTCGTGTTTTCGCTAAAATTCCAACTTTTGATGAACAAAGTCTCTCTGACCCTCTCCCACAAAAGTTGGAGAAGGACAGAGAATCTCGGACTAGGACGAGATGTGAGTAATGATTATATATCGAAATAAGGTATGAATAACGATGATGTATCGAAGAAGTGAATTAAAAACAATGATATGATGTATCATTTACCGATATTTGAAGGGGAAAGACATATGACTTAGCTGTAGGGCAGAAGTCACCAAGGAGATGTACAATAAAACTTGGTAACAAGTAATGAAATGACATTACAAAAATATTGATTGTACGACAGATGCGATACCGACTTCGGACGGTCAATCGAGTAACAAACGATGTGGTTAACCGGTTTACGGGTCCACTTTTCCACTCATCGCAAATGCAGTACAATCAAAAGAAACTCGATTATGTATCAGAAACGAGAGTTTAATGACGATGCTACATCAGACCCGAGACGTGTGTGACAATGCTATCTTAGAAATGAGGTATGGAAAACGATGATATATTAGAAACAAAATTTGAATAACGAAAATACATATGGCACGAGTATGAACTTGCTATGATATAACACGGAGGAGATGTGAATAACGATGGTATATTTGAAACAAGATGTGAATAATGTGAAGTTTCGGTGATATTAATAAAGATTATATACATCAGAAACGAGATGTAAATAAAGATGATACATGTACATCACAGATGAGATATTATAATGACGATAGTTACATAAAAAATGAGATATGAATAAGAATGATGAATCAGGAATGAGATATAAGCAAGCATATAGAGTATTGCTGCTGAAGCAATACTAGTCCCCCACCGGATTCCATAAATTTACTGAGACCAAGGATCATAGCTCTTCCAAATATAGGTTAATCAAGACCAAACTCGTACTTGATCTGTAACTCATTGGTACAAAGTTACAACCAAATTTCAAGTCAACAACTTCAATGTGTGCAAAAAAGGAGTCCGTAAAACCAAAGTGTCTCCGACAGACGGACAGACACACTGCGTGGAAACTTATAATCGCAGCCGATTTTACGGGTGGGGGGCTATTAACTATTATATGATATACAGATACTTATAATATGTAATGACATTATAGCATTCGCCGCACTTGTTCTTTTCAAAGAAAGATAAGAACAGATCTCAGCGCAATGTACAATATGCCTTCATAGTTGTAATTAATAGTAGACTTTATATTCTGTACAAAGACACCAATATTGTTTATACATGTAAAGAATATCAACATGTATATTGCTATTTATTATATATGTGTGAATCAATTAAAATATTTACAGAAAGAAGTCGAGTACATAACAATGACTCCAATAATACATTCGTGAACGAGGTGGAAACCGGAAATGACGCACGGAAGAGCCCGAGGAAACCACTTAGGCACTGCATTAAGGGGGTGTTAGGGGCTTTGTCCCGCGTATACATGTATATACATACAGTAGATATTAAGGGGCGAGGGCTGAGGAACATTATACCTGGACGGGATCTACCAAAGACATATCGATGCCAAAATGGGGAAACTGACAAAGGGGGGAGGGGGTGTTACTCTCGCATCGCCCAGCTAAGCGCTCACTCTCGCTTGGCCTGGGCTTACAACGGCACGAACTTTACTAGAATGAGGAATGCAAAACATTGGAAATCGAGATATTCTTCCGTTTCCTTGACATTATGACCTATCTACTCTTTAGTTACTTATTCTATTCTTTAAAATCCTCTTGAGAAATTCCTTCCGCACTCAGTTGTTGATAGTGACAACTTACATTCATTCATATTGTACATGCGACAATAAGTATATAGGAATTACTTGAAGTTTTTGTCAGTTTGATTGGGATTCGATGAAACGAATTAAATGTGTTAGGGGAGTTAGGTGATGATTATATTTAATTCTGTTATGTGAAATATTGTAACTTTTCATCTCTAAAAAGGGAAACTGCTACAGTATAGGGCTTTCTATCAAATCATTCACAAAGTAGGCGAAATATTTACTTTTAAGCTCTCGTGGAAAAAAAAAAACTTGAGGCATATTTCGTATGTGAAGGGCAAGGTAGATTAAAATTTAATGAGAGTGTGTAGTTTCCCTTTTAATGAAGATGAAAATAATGTAAACGTATAATCTGGCCTTCAGTATCAAGAAAATGGTAATTTGTCCCAGACTTGTTCCTGCCAAATTTGCCAGGTGCCCCATATGCAGAAACAATGGTCGTCAACTTGCTGGTGATATTTCTTCATGTAAGTCCAGTGCATGAACAAATTCCCTTCAAATACAACAGCATTACCATGAGTTTTGAAGTGATAGTAAACCATATAAGTACTTTCGTTGTAAAATCTATAACTTTAGAGCTACGCTTTCCCACGGTACGAGCATGATTAGAATTAGAGCCCATATAGAATTATGAGATGTCTTACAGCAGAGCTCAAATTAACAAGTGATTTGGAAAATATGAAGTAGGGAATGTAATTGAGGCAAAATCCATGAAGGTGTCAGTAAAAAAAGAAGCAAATTGCTGTAAGAGTGGCGAAATAGAATAAAGGGTATGGGGACCACCGAGTCCGTCCTGATTGGGGGACCTATGGGGGTTCTCAGCTGAGCTTCTATAATTTGCCAATTTGTCGGACTAGATTTTTCCTGGTGTCTCTGTATTAAACTATCCTTATTCGGTGCCGGTGATTTTGGGTAATCAGTGGCGGATTTAGAGGGGGGCCGCCCCCCCCCCCCCCGCCATTTTCGCCATATATTTTTACTGAAAATCCAGATTTGGCACCAAAAATGGCTAAGTAGTTTGGATAATACAGATGTGGATCCCCCTTTTCGGAAATCCTGGATCCGCCACTGGTAATCAAAGCTTTGTATAATAACTTATATATGTCTCTATACACCCCCTCCTTCCCGATCCACACACACTTTCCGTGTATTTCGATGGATTTTGTCACGTAATTTGGTTAGACCACTTGCCTTTTCTTGAGTACATTAATTAATTCCGACCAGTACTTCAAGAAGATAGTGTTGAATTATCATGTGTTATCTAAATTAAAGTGTTCCACTAAATAGTGTTTTAACAAAGGAAACAGGATCGGTGTATTGCCCACTGGTATTTCAAAAAACACATCACCTTTCATGAATCTGAAAAAAAGTGATGGTATTCATAAAATCGGACGATACACCATTAGAATCCCAATCGATGGAACTTTCAATCGATTCAGATATCTTCTGAAATTAGATCTGTATATCTTTAGAAAAATAATAATCATGAATATTATTTACCGAAGGCAAAGATTGCACTGGTATTCGGGCCAAAAATCCTGGGTCTGACTCCACTCAAGGCCTATGAAAAAAGGAACATGCCTTATCTATGGATACCACAGATATAAAATTATTTTATATAATTTCGTTTCATATTTACGGAAGTATGAAGGGAACATGTGAAATAAAATATCGCGTGCGTACGACTTAATAAGTCGTGCGTAAGAGATAATTATGTCGTTCGCACGACATAAAAAGTCGTGCGCACAAAATGATAAGTCGTGCGCAGGACTTAGTTAGTCGTGCGCACGAGATAGTTTTGTCATGCGCACGACTTAATCAGCCAATAGCAAACATCTTGAGATCACATAATATGGGATTTCTTGGTTTATCAGAGATCATGCTGAATAAATCTTTGATTTAGCAAGAGTTCCTACTGAAATTAGGAACCATGGTGCTTCAGGTACATTTCATAATTTTGTTAAAATCGGGGGTTAATCCAGGATTTGGAGTAGGGGGGGGGGGCGAGGTCAGGCGAGAGATCTGGGGGACCGTCTAGGTCCCCAGCAGGTCAAAGCTTCGGACTTCAACCCCCACCCCACGGAAACTCAAGCAATTTGTCAATTTTGGGGGGTTAAAATTTCACTTCAACTGACCGTCCTCAGTTAGTATTGCAGCTGCCGTGTAAACGAAACTTACAGTCACCCTTTCCCCTACCTTACGTCCCCTCCCCCACGCCATGTCTTCACCCTCCCCAGGTGGAGCGTGCTTTACAACCGCACTGGAGCGTGTTTTACACCCGCACTTTTCTTAATTTTCCCATTCCAAACCCCACCCCATTAAGAATGTTGAAGTATAAAGAGGAACTTATGATTATGAATCATTTTGAACTTAGACGGTAATTAATAAGGTAATGTAAAGACTGAAATATTCATGGAATAGAAAAATTAGGAGAAATCTCTCTCTCTCTCTCTCTGGTTTTTTTTTTTTTTTTTGGTTTTTTTTTATGCACGACATAATAAGTCGTACGCACGAGCATGATAGTTATGTCGTTCACCGTCTAACTTCAAAATGATTCATAATCATAAGTTCCTCTTTATACTTCAATATTCTAAATGGGGTGGGGGTTAGGAATGGGAAATTAAAAAAACTGCGGGCGTAAAGCACACTCTGGGGAGGATGAAGACATGGGGGAGGGGACGTAAAGTAGAGAAAGGGTGTTCGTAAGCTTCGTTTCAAGGCAGCTGCGATACCAACTGAGGACGGTCAGTTGAAGTGAAATTTTAGGCCCAGAAATTGCCATATTGTGTGAGCTTGCGGGGGAGGGTGGTGAAGACGAAGCTTTGGACCTGTTAGAGACATAGGCGGTCCCCAGACCTCTCGCCTGACTTCGCCCCCTTCCTAATTCCAAATTCTGGATAAGCCCCTGATTTAAAAAATATAATGAAATGTAGCTGAAGCACCATGGTTCCTAATTTCAATGGGAACTCTTGATAAATCAGAGATTTATTCAGCAAGACCTCTGATAAACCAAGAAATCCCATAGCAATTATGTGAGAGATGCTTGCTATTGGCTGATTAAGTCGTGCGCGCAACATAACTATCTCGTGCGCGCTACCGACTTACTAAGTCCTGCGCACTAATTAATATGTCGTGTGCACGAATTTTTATGTCGTTCCAGCGACATAACAATATCGTGTGCAGGACTTAGTAAGATATTTTTTCCCACATGTCCCTTCCATACTTTTAAACATATTTGATAAATAACAATTGTGAAACACCTATATCCTTTATTTTCATCTTCTTTCTTTTTTCTATGTGCGCGCACGTCATATTCATCTGGCCTTTTCTTTATATTTTTCAAAATAATCAATTAATAAATATGTTGTATAGTAGCTCATAATGATACTGAATACATTTTTGGTACATAGAAATACCTTCATTATAGAGGCTTCCGGAACACCATATACCGTAAAACCGGAAGACCGCAAATCATAAAACCGGAACACCTCGTAGTATATGCAAAATTCTAATTTTAGCACGGAGCCTGAAGTTAATAGAACAAATGGAAAGAAGAAACTAGAAGTTCATCTGATAAGAAAAAAATAATCACTATGGCCGTAGCTGATGCGGATGCGTTTGATTTGGAGAGCACTCTAGGGGAAGGAGCTTTTGGAAAAGTATATCTATGTTGTGATAAGGCAGACAAAAGCAAAAAAGTATGTAACTAAATAAGTTTCAAGTTTTCTACTTTCGTTTTGAGATGACGTCAAGTAAAAATCCGTTTTGATTTTTGATAATTCATAATATATATCAGATGTATCTGTAGTTACAGTTTTAAATGAGTTCTTCTTAACTCGAATTAGTTTTTGAGGTAATAAATCATAATCGTATGACGGCTCACACTTGACTACTAGAGAACAGCTATTGTCCAGTTGTTGTATCATCGCCGCGAAGTTTTTTAAATCTTAGCTATTAATCGCTGTGATTTTCACTCTTAAATTGACCTATAGTTAACGCTTAATCACTGCAACAATCGCAGTGAATCACCGCAGCATTCTGCAGTGACCCTACTACATGTGTCTACGAATATACACATTCGTAAACCATGATGAAATATTTTTTAAAATACTCATTGAGTATGGTCAGCATTTAGTTAAGCATATAATGTAAGTTTTGATAAAATTCAGAACAGGATCCTACAATTAATTATTTCAGTACAGCATATGTAGCATAAGACTTCCGAATTCAAATGCCTTACACTAATCATTGCCTCGTGTGATATTTCTTATCAGCTTTATTCCATCTTGCATGAAAATCAAAAAGGGATCTGAAGAGAAGTATCTGCAGGGGGGAAACTTTGTAAGAAAATCTTAGGGGCCAAGTGGGCCCCTAACTTTTAAAATTTAGGAGCCCTCTAAAATTTTCACGGGCCCACATCTTTTCAATGTACTTGTTCAGTTATACAGATGAAATTCCAGAATAATGAATGCATGTTTTGAATAAGAGATTTTAATTCATTCAAAATACACAATTTATTCAAATTCTATCTCCCTCTCAAATTCCAATAATCTGTCATTCACTTCACTTTCATCTCAAAAAACAATCAAGGATGAAAGGGCAACTAAACAAAATGGGCGATGCGAGTTCGTTTGGTTGCCACTTCATTCTTGATCGTTTTGAAATTGACCAATTGCATTTAATCGTAGTAGTCAAATATTCTAATAGGGATATATTATATTGATAGAACTACCTTATCTGTACAATATTTTCTACAGAAAAAGGAATCCTGCCCTTCCTGATAGATTTTATTACACCTTATGCATAAATCGATAAAACGTCTATGATCGAAAAGGAAAATGAGCAAGACGACTTTATGTAATCATTCGGAACTATCTCACACTTTACTCGAAACTTATTACGTAGGAAAAGGTCAATGTTATACAAATGACATTTTATTGAGTGTAACAGGAACTTCGCACATAAACTGCCATGCTGCGATGAGCAAAGACCTCTCGATGTCTTACGAAATTTACATTCGCCAAGTGGGCGATTTCTTTTGAGATTTCACGAGCCCATACCCAAGAACTGGTCGCCAATGTGAGTGGGCAAATGGAAAGTTTCCCCCCTGTATCTGTATTATAAGATAATAAAAAGGCAAACAGAAAAAATAACTTGATGATTTTATTTGTAGACAAGAGTTCAAGTTTTAACTTTAACGACAATTTGATTAAAAGCGTTTCTATTTATTTTGTATTTGCAGCATATACATAGTAAATACAGAATAAACAGCAATGCTTTTAATCAGTTATTGCTTTTTGAATTTGTGAAACCGTGAGAAAAATTGTATTTTGTAATGATAATTTAAATAAATCTAAAACTAAAGTCTATGTCGCCGAATTGTCCCTTGAATCGGATTTGAAACATATTGTCACATTCATAGCGTACAAGGAAATGACTGACAGGTTTGGATGACCGACAACAAGACATCTTTAAAGGTTATTCAGCGAATAATAACTCTCCAAAACACTTGCAATATTTATAGGTCTACAAATAACCCTCAAGCAAAACCACTTGTGTTACACCTCGATATTTAGACAATATTTTAAGATGCTTAAATGTACGTTCAATAGGTATACGATTTATAGCCGCAATCAACCACAATGTTGCAGTGAATCACCACAATCCACCATCACGGTGATTTGCGGCGATAGGAACGTGATAGTCTGCATCAAAATAGTCAGCCGTGATACGTGGAGAATTGGACAATCCGCACTCTCTGTAGTGTATGTGTGTTTCCACTTTCCTGATCGACCCTATTTTGTACTGCTGACCCTCTAAATTCTTTTGAGGTTATAAAAAAGATGGGCTCATGATTACATTTGAAGGTGAAAAATCTTGGTGACAAAAAGGCTTTCAAAAGAAGTTGCTCAAACGTTTACGAGTCTTTCTAAATCTAGATTTCAAGAAAAGCATGGCATGGCATCCAGTACTGTTGCAGGTTTCATTAATATCCATAGACTTAACCATAACTGATGCCGTAAATCAGATACTTACAGGATCAACTACAAATTCATAATTTTTCATCATAAGTTTATTCTTACAATTTCATTACTTATTCTAGGTTGACTGTAGTTTTGTAACATAGGACATCAAATTAATTAGCATTCCCTTCAAATCTAACACATTTTATTGTCATTTGAATGTTATTCTGATCCATTTTGAGGGAACGTCAATAATTTTGCCATCCAAAATTACAGCTCCAAGCACAAAGTGGTCCAGAATAATCACTTCCAGTCAGATTAATGTGATAGAAAATGTGAATCAAAATAGAAAGTAGATATGCACATTATAGTCAGAATGTGGTTGGCCACAAACTTGATCATTTACACTTATAGTCTATGACCATAAATGTTTTTTCCTCTGAATGCAATACACTTATTTAATTCCATTTTCATGGGTTCACATTCATAGAGTAAATATGTGAGATTGTTTGTAAACAAGATTTATCATTTTTAGCCGGGCTTACACCAATCAGGAAGAAAGGTCATAATTCTGCTTTCTATAGGGAAAGGAGATGGCAGATATGTCTTGTATGTTCGAGAGAATAAAGCATGACAAGGGCTGTGTAACTTTTAAAACAGTAATGAATCTATGGTTTTCATTATGATCAAGGGTAGATGCCATGCCTCACTAGATATTTTATCAAAGTTATCCAATGATAAACTTCATTTCACTATTACTTCAAATATATTTTAACTCCAATGTAATCTTTTGCTACTTGACCAGTTACTGAAAGCCCGGCTACCAATACTGTAAGTACTTTGATTATCATAAGGTGTTATGAAGATGGTACATTTGGCTATGTATTAAAAACAGGCTGGTTAATTTCGAAGGCTGTATATAGAAATAGAGAGTTTGTTTTTCAGTATGCTATGAAAGTGATTGACTTGACAAAGTCATCTGCTGACGAGAGAGAACTAGCAGCAAAAGAGGCACAACTCTTGGCCAAGATCCAACACTGTAATATTCTCAGACATATCCAGTCCTTTGAGAAGAACGGCGCACTCTGCATTGTCACAGAATTCTGTGATCAAGGAGATCTAGCTCAATTCTTAGAAGCCAGAAATGGGAAAAATCTAGAGGAATCCAGAATAGTGGAATGGTTCAAACAGATATGTAGTGCCCTCGATGTAGGTGGATTTTTTATGCTTCCGGACCGATAGATCTGTTTGTCAGTTTGTTTGATTGGCTGTATGTTGTCAACTTTAACCTTCATCGTAACTTTTGAACTGTAAGATAATATAGAGACTTATAATTTGACATGCATACTCAACTAATAAAGTCCTTTCAAAATACACCAAGGTCATTTACCTTGTGACCTTGATCGTGACCTTTGACCTACATTTCCAAATTTGACTTATTTGGACTTTGTAGTCGCCAGGGCAACTGTGTTTCACAAATACATATTGTTCATATCTATATACATGTATATACTTTATAATTCATCTAATTTTGTTCCAGTTGTTAAAATGGTAGATGAAATAGTACAGTTTCTGTTTTCAAGCGAGATTTATCAATCATTTATACATGATTCTAAATGTTGTTGAAAGCTTGGGAAGGAGTCAAATAGAAATCTGCATTGATAGAAATCTACCCAACTCCTCATAGTTTGGTCTACGGATGATAAGTAATTTCTCGAAAATGACTTGAATTCACTGTGTACGGCAATCATTATTTTTCAGTACATGCACTCTAAGCAGATGTTACATCGAGATATGAAGACTCAGAATGTATTTCTGACGGGACCTGATATGGTGGCTAAACTTGGAGATTTAGGGCTGGCTAAGTATGTGCTCCTATTCCACTCATGATGTAAAAGATTTCTGTTTATTTTGACAAAGCAAATAATATGGGAATGTAAAACCCAGAGTCTGATGAGATAACTCACCCACCTACATAATGTAACATTGTTCAACACCAAGATTCAAGTTATATTTCTGAAATTGATTTGCCTAATTATTGTAAGTTAATGATGGTTTATTGAGGGTGTAAGCAGTTAACGTACAGTTTTTATATATATCAAGTTACTTACTGCCTGTACCAACAAACCCATGCACCCAAAAAATCCTGTTTATTTGAATATTTCTGATCATCGAGATTCTTATACATGGCTGTCAAACTGACTTTGTCAAAAGGAATGTCACCATTTTCTACAGGATTGATAACAAGTACAAGTACTGTGACAAATATGTAATGGTCAGATTTCTATCATAATAGTGAAAACAATTATGGCAACTTTTGTCATTCTAATTTGAATTTTATCTTTAGTCATATTAAGTCTTTTAGTGTGGGAAATGCCTTATTTAAAGTGTATTTTGGCTAGAATTAATAGATAATATTGCAGATGTGTCAAGCAATGTTGTTTTTATTTAAAATTAAGTTGTTTCAGTGATTTAAACAAGTTTCCATGACCATGTTTTTATAAATGTTAACATTATTGTGATTTTTTTTGCGTATTAGGTTATGGTGTTGTCCATGTGGCGTCTGTCTCTCATCCATCCAGCGCCTGTCCTGTATAGTTTGTCCGGCCATAACTTTTTACCCTTTGCTTGGATTTGAATAGTATTTCACAAAATTGTTGCCCAGGACCCAAGGGTGTGTCATGACCTTGAACAAAAGTCATGTCTGCAAAGTCAAGGTCACAATGCATATAATGGGTAAATCTTTGTCTGGGTCATTTCTTTTTACCCCTTACATGGATTTGAATAATATTTCACAGAACTTTTGCCTAGGATCCAAGGTTGGGTCAAGGTCACAATGCATATGATGGGTACTTCCTTGTCTGGGCCATAATTATTCACAAAATTGTTGACCTTAATCCAAGGTTGTGTCATGACTTTGAACCAAGGTCATATTTGCAAGGTCAAAGTCACAATGCATACATTGGTAAATCATTATCCAAGCCATGTTTGTATTATTCTTTGCATGGATATCAATAATATTTCACAGAATTTTTATCCAGGACCCAAGGTTGGGTCAAGGCCATGGTGCAGATAATGGGGTTATTCTTTGACCGAGCTATAACTTTTTACCCCTTGCATGGATTGGATTAATATTTCATGGAATTGTTGCCCAGGTCCACAGGTTGTGTCATGACCTTGAACCAAAATCATATCTGAAAGATCAAGGTCACAGTGCTTATGTATGGTTAATCCTTCTCCAGGCCTTAACTTTCCATTGCCTGCATTGGTTTGAATAATATTTCTCAGAATTGGTGCCCAGGTCCCAAAGGTGTGTCATGACTTTGAACCAAGGTTAAATTTCATGATTAGCATTATGTAACAAGAGGTTTTTTTTCTTTAATAAAATTGAGTATAAAATTAGGGGGCAGTTTTGAAGCCCAAAATAAGGAGGGGAAGGAAATCTCTCCATACATTCACTTAACCCCTCTTCAAACTGAGCAACATTATGCTTATTTTGTTTGGCATGGACTGTATGGTCCAGACAATAAGTGTTGGTTGAGTAACGCTGATTGGTGAAAGTAAATTTTTGAAAAACAGCTTGTCACACACTGTTTAGTGAAACTTGATCCATTTATCTATGATTAGAGATGTTTTTGTGAATTCTGTCGTGATGTCATGTTTTATTTTACAGAGTGTTAGAACGTCCCACGGCTATGGCTGTCACTTTCTGTGGAAGCCCATACTACATGAGTCCAGAGATATTTGCCTGTAAACCATATGATTCAAAAGTACTTTCATTCATTCTTTAACTTTTTTGAAATGTTCAAGAGAGAGTCAAATTTGCTTAAGTGTTTAATATTTCAACTCAAGACCCAAATAGTTTGGTTTCTGTATCATTTTAGTCAACTTTGCTACTGAGGCCCAAACTCAAGTTACAAATTGTTGTGAAATGAAAGTATGGCCCCTTAAATGTCGTAAAGCAAACTGTTCATGTACTTGTTTAGTGAAACCAATTTTTTTTTCACAGAATATAGATTATATAAGAAGTCCTCTGAAGGGAAGCATGAATTGAACACTCAATATCCACATATTTTCATCCACTTGCTTTTATCACTTGATAAAGGCCAAATGACCAAACATTTGTGCATATGAAGTGTTTCTTGTTACATATAGATTAGATATTTGCTGTTTATACAGTGAAATATCACTATTACAGCGTAATTATGAATTATCCTGACATTAGATGGTCCTATCTGAGTACATGAATGACTGCAGTAATTCTCTTAAAATATGAATACAGTTAAAATGAGTATACATACAGTATCTTCTATCCCATGATGCAGTGAATTGACTGATCTTTGGATGTCTGACATCTATTGAAAAACTTTCTCATTGGTCAGTTATAAATAAATGACCTATCAAAAACTGATTTACCTAAAATGTCACAGTGTTACTACAGATTTGACATAGACCTTTCTCTATATTACAATGATGTCTCATTAAATGTCAAACTGGTGTGGCTCAGTGGATGAGAAGCTCAACTTGTGACCAGGAGGCCTGGGTTTGACTCCCGCCAAGGGCACACCGGTGTTCTGTCTTTTGGATGAGACAGTAAAAACCAAGGTTCCGTTTCACGGTAGGCGTAGCACATACAAGTTTCGGGAGGGTCCTCCGCAAAGGTATAATTTTCTGTGTGATGCATCAGATGCCATCACCACATTAAATATTTGTGGAGTGAATTAAACAATAATCAGTCAATCTCATTAAATGTCTACCATCATGTATTACAACACAGTCCAAGTCCGAAGATTTAATGTCATTACGAAAACTCCGACAAAAAGTAGCTTGTCCATGATATGACTCCTTTTATCAAGGAGATAATGAAATTCTTGTATTGGTAGATATGGTGAGAATGATGTAGCAATTTACAGATTATCTGGGGTTTGAGAATTTCATGTGCCATTTTTTATCTTATTTTAGAGTGATATTTGGGCCATGGGTGTGTGTGTGTATGAGATGTGCACATTAGAACGTCCTTTCGATGCCACATTGATGCAACAGTTAGTGTTTAAAATTGTTCATGGCCAGGTAAGATTGTGTGACAACTGTAAATATTTTACGTGTGTATCCTAGTTGCCTATCGTCAATAAAGAATTTTGGGGGGTTTTTTTATTCCAAATTCAAATGACTTGCATAATTTATTACAGTAGTTGTAAATAATTTACATAATAAATAGATAGTTACATGAATCATAGCACACAATACACTACATGTTATATAAATACTTACATGAATCATAGTACACAATATACTACATGTTATATAAATAGTTACATGAATCATAGTACACAATATACTACATGTTATATAAATTGTTACATGAATCATAGTATATACTACATGTTATATAAATAGTTACATGAATCATAGTACACAATACAGTACATGTTATATAAATTGTTACATGAATCATAGTACACAATATACTATATGTTATATAAATAGTTACATGAATCATAGTACACAATACACTACATGTTATATAAATTGTTACATGAATCATAGTACACAATATACTACATGTTATATAAATAGTTACATGAATCATAGTACACAATACACTACATGTTATATAAATTGTTACATGAATCATAGTACACAATATACTATATGTTATATAAATAGTTACATGAATCATAGTACACAATACACTACATGTTATATAAATAGTTACATGAATCGTAGTATATACTACATGTTATATAAATAGTTACATGAATCATAGTGCACTATATACTACATGTTATATAAATAGTTACATGAATCATAGTACACAATATACTACATGCTAGTATAGTAAGAAAATACTCTCTTAGATACAAACAAAATCTCTAGGGCATAATTATTGTACATGTAAATATAAGTATTTCTTTTATTTCGAGAGAAGTGATGATATTTGTAGAACCATCGTAATTTGTAACGGTCTTCCTGGGAAGAGAGGATTCTAATATCATGCTATGACTTTCATTGGCTTTCATTAGAAAATATAATTTTGTATTTGATGCCAGAGGAAAGAACTTGTTGAGTATATATTGGTCAAGGAAAGATAACTCTTTTTTTTTTTTCAAGTTACCTCCGATGCCTAAGGAAAGATACAGCAAGGAGTTGATTAACGTATTGGAGAAAATGTTGTGTAAGGATACAGCCAAACGTCCGTCTGCGAGTGAAATCCTTCAGGATGTCATCTTCAAAACTCAAAAATCCCCTGTAAGTTTAGTATTAAAATCAAATCTGAGTTCGCTACCAAGACCCTGAATATTATAACTTTATAAAGTCATATCTAAAACCTTAAGAACTTCAGGAAAAATCTAAGCATTCACTCCCTTCACCAGTGATGAGCAGATTCCCAGTTGGGACCCCCCCCCCTCAAATTTCAAAAGTTAGGGGACAGATGTCCTCTTGATTACACTTCAGTGAACATACAGTGTTGTGCCAGCAAACAATATAAATGAAATGCATGTAGCGGTGACAAAATATTGGATGTGAATGAAGAAATGATTGATGACATGAGATAAGAATAGATCAGGGTCTATAGATTTGTTCGGAGTCTTAAATTTTTACGAAATTTTAACGTATCAAAGGTTAAAAAACAGAGATGGCTCCTCTATTTATATGGTTGAAATGCATCCTTTAAAACTCTGCAAAATTCTCCCCACAATCCATCCAAGAAAAAAATTTGTAAATGAAACTCAGAATAAGTGATTCAAAATTTTTGAATTATTTTATACAAGTTAAATGTAGACCAGAACAGAGCTTGTTATGAGATAATACAGGATGCAAACTATCACCATTTACTTTATAGATGACTGCATTAACACCTCAGAAGAAAGGAGGAGCCATGGGAATGTCTGTCCGAGGAAATGCTGCGGTGGCAGCAGCTGCTGCTAATAACCGAAGTCGCCAGGGCAACTTTGACATGCAGAGTCTAGTGGAAACACTAAATCAAGTGCATAAAAAACGCAAAAACAAAATGATGGATTCTGTCATCCAAAGTGCAAATGTGGACAACCTGATTCTGAGTGTGGCGCATGTCGATAAAGACAAGACACTTACTGACAAGTTCAGTAAGGATCTCAAGAAGACGTGTGTAGGAGGGAGACCCAAGAAGGAGGAGGACAGTGATGAGGATGATCTAGAGAAAACTTTGCAGACCTATGTCCCTCCCCCTCCCCCAAACCCAGCCAAGATGATGCAGCTGGTTGTTCGTACTCTGACTCAGATATTCCCAAAGGTAACATATCAGTCAGTTATAACATTACGTATCAGTCAATAATAAAGTTACGTATCAGTCAGTAATAAAGTTATGTATCAGTCAATAATAAAGTTATGTATCAGTCAGTTATAAAGTTATGCATCAGTCAGTTATAAAGTTATGAATGAGTCAGTTATAAAATTACATATCAGTCAATGATAAAGTAACGGATCAGTCAGTTATAAAGTTACGTAACAGTCAGTTATAACATTACGTATCAGTCAGTTATAACATTACGTATCAGTCAATAATAAAGTTACGTATCAGTCAGTTATAAAGTTATGCATCTGTCAATTATAAAGTTATGCATCAGTCAATTATAAAGTTATGTATGAGTCAGTTATAAAATTACATATCGGTCAATGATGAAGTAACGGATCAGTCAGTTATAAAGTTACGTATCAGTCAGTTATAAAGCTATGTATCGGTCTGTTATGAAGTATTGTATAAGTCAGTTATAAAGTTACATATCAGTCAGTTATAAAATTACATATCAGTCAATTATAAAACAATGTATTAGTCATTTATAAAGTATTGTGTCAGTCAATTATAAAGTTACGTATCAGTCAGTTATAAAGTTGCGTATCAGTTATAAAGTTAGATATCAGTCAGTTATAAAGTAACGGATCAGTCAGTTATAAAGTTATGTTTCAGTCAGTTATAACGTATCATATCAATCAGTTATAAAGCAACATATCAATTAGTTATGAAGTAGTGTATCAGTCAGTTCTAAAGTTATGTATGTCAATTATAAAGCATCATATCAGTCAATTATAAAGTTACCAGTATGTATTGATTAGTTATAAAGTATTGTGTAAGTCAATTATAAAGTTATGTATCAGTCAGTTATAAAGTTATGTATCAGTCTTTTGTAAAGTTATGTATCGGTCAATTCTAAAGTTACGTATCAGTCAATTGGAGTCATTAAGTGGCTAAAGCTGTGAAACTTACTTGAAACAAATGATTTGAGACATTTATCAATAATACTCAATATACATGCATTGGTTTTACAAGATGTCTTCATTATTTTATTTCATAGTAATAGAATTTAAGATTTTTCATCGGATAAGCAATAGGCATCTTACTTGCGGCCATATAAAAACATAATGTTCGAATAGCATTCTGTTGAAACCTAAATTCATGTAATTGTGGTCTTGTTTGACTTTTTTGTCACTGTCATTGCCACAGAATTACTTAAAAGGACCAGTTTTAAGTTCTGTTAACATTTCCCCACACTACATCACATAGGAATGTGAGGATTGGTCTTACTACACATTACTGTGTCGATGTATATTGATCCACCCCTAACACTGACCTTAGGTTGGTTGTCATGTCAGTCCAGAGAACTAAAGTTCTTTGAAATTCGTTGTTGCCTCTCACTTATTTAAAAGTTTTCATTCAGTCTGAAGTGATAAGGTCTGTCAATCTACCTTCTGAAGGTGGGTGCTTTTTGCAGGCTTTCCAGTGTCTTCCATCTCGAATGTTGACAACCATAATTCACTGTCACATCTGACTTATATCAGATCTGCCGTCCAATCCTGGTCAGAGTGGTAGATCTACCTTTCTACCTACCAAAAGCTGGTGGTTTATCTCTAGGCATGCGTTGTGTTCTCCACCTCTAAACTTTTACGTCTATAACTCCCTGTCCCATCTCACTTTGATTAAATCGCAGTTCAGTATCCTGGTCAGACCATTGTGGTAGGGTTGCCTGCATACTTACTATTGGTCATTTGTCCATCTCACTTCTGTCAAATCATAGTTCAGTATCCTGGTCAGACCAATGTGGTAGGGTCTGCGTCTGTACTTGCTGTTGGTCATTTCTCCATCTCACTTTTGTAAAATCACAGTTTAGTATCCTGGTTAAACCAATGTGGTAGGGCCTGCCTGTGTACTTGCTGTTGGTCATTTCTCCATCTCACTTAGACTGTCATATAGCAGTTCAGTATCCTGGTCAGACCAAAGTGGTAGAGTCTACCTGTGTATTTGCCGTTGTTCATTTTTCCAGGTACTCTGTTTTCAAATGTTCAATGAAAATAAGTGTTATTTAAGTTTAAACACATAGAAAAATAATCTATGTTTGCTAAGCCATTGAGATGTCTTACAGTACGATGTCACATCATGCAACTGTCTCCTTATCATTCAGTTTTAATAGTAACAACAACAGTTTGTTTATTGGACTATATCTAATGCTGGTGTAGCCCAGTGGATTAGGTGCTCAGCTCATGACTTGGAGGCCCTGGTTCGACTCCCGCCATGGGTGCACCAGAGTCCTGTCTTTCGGTTGTGACAATTAAAACTGAAGTTCAATATCACGGTAGGGGTGGCACATAAAAGATTTCTCACTGCTTCAGGAAGGTCCGTTACATAGGTATAGATTTCTATGTGATGCATCAGGCAGACACCATCACCATATACGTGAAATAATCATGGAGTGACTTAAAAAGTTATTATTAAATCAATCTATCAGATATATCTAAAGAGTTTATAAAGAAACTGTTTTATACAGGTATAACAAATGGAAGACATTACAGCATTTTCGTGTGATTTTTCTTCTCAGGGTCAAGAAGGCGGAGGAGGGGATGATGACGTAGGCCTAGTATTTCCAGGTAAAACAGCATATTATCATCTTACCTAGGATTTAAATTCTGAAGAGGAAACTATGTATAATCCTAATTCAGTGCTCAAAACCAACATGTTGGGTCCATTTTCAGTTTGCTGAATACGGAATCATTTTCATATCTGTTTTCAATTCTATAATGGCACTGTTCTCCTTGATTATGTTTACATATTTCTGTATGAAGAATTAATCATTACATGATAATAATATGTATTTTGTTAAAATATGGAAAATTTCTTAAGTATAACACACATTAAGTGGCCATCCATCAGTCATTGTTAGAGAAAAACATAGCATTGAAGCAGCCAAAAACTACTACACTCTTAATTCATGAAGCAGTCCAAGGGTTCTAAAAACACTCCTGTATGGACAACAGACCAGAAAAGCGTGACAATTCTGTTAAGCAAGGGCTAAAGTGAAAATCACCAACAAGAGCTTATAGGATAAATGGGAACATGGACCATCAAACAATGAAGAGATTGGGGAAGGGGGAGGGGCCAGAATGAGTAGTCATCTCTGCCAGCTAGCTATGTTTGCCATATATCACCTTCTGACTGTGAACATGACCAGGTTTTGTGCTATTATATGCTGACATATAAATTGATATTTGGTGATTTTAATTTAGATTCCACCAAGATGGACCCAGAGGCAATGCTACTGCATCAGATAGAGACACTGCAAAGGTAAGTCAAATCTCCTTATTCTATAATTAGGGCCCTGCTGAAGGTGAGTGCCCTATAGTGATGGGCTTTTTACTCACTTTGCTTTCGGCATCTGTTCCTAATGAACAATCATATGAGGACAAATTTGATTTGATTATCCACATTTAATTTTTATGAACCGCTTGCAGAATCACTCGTGATTTGAAGTACACAATATATACCTCATTCCTAGAAGTCCATTATTATTAATATATATTCAGTGATATGAAACGAACACTATGATTCAGAGAAGTGCCTTAACAGTTGCATGGATATAAGTTCAAAATATGAATATTGTTTAGTGTGAGAGTTTTTTATGCCCCTGGATCAATAGATCAGGGCATATTGTTTTTGTCCTGTCTGTCTGTTTGTTGTTTGTCAACTTTCAGCTTGGCCATAACTTTTGAAACGTGAGGGACAGCAACTTCATATTTCACATGTGTACTCAACTAAGGAAGCCCTTTCAATTGACACCATGGTCGATGACAATTTGACGTTGACAGTGACCTTCACACTCAAAATAACTTTCTATCTGATTGTCTGTCTGTTGTCAACTTTAACCTTGGCCATAACTTTTGAACTGTGAAGGATAATTCTTCATATTTCACATACATACTCAACCAATAAAGCCCTTTCAGATGACACCAAGTTCGATGACCTTTTGACCTTGACATAGACCTTCATGCTAAAAATAACTTTTTTAACTTTGTCACCACCGGGGCATTAGTGTTTCACAAACACAGCTTGTTATTCTTGTTTTACATCACACCTGACAGAGATGGCATTGCCTATGTGGTGACAGTATTTGTTTGATGCAATGCACAGAACTTAAGACCTACACAATGAAACCACCCAAAGCAGTGACAGATCTTTTACGTGAAATCTTACCCAACAAATCACAAAGTCATAATGATGAGAGAAAGATACCATCAGAATGTGAAGTCTTATCCAACCAATCACAAATTCGTAGTGAAAGAATCCAATTTATAAACATCTTTTTCACCAAAGATGGATGCCTTCTGACCACTGTGGAATACTTCTCATTATTTTTGTTTCATACTGGAAACATTTTTTATTCTGAATATTAATTCTTTTACATATGATACATTATAAGAAAGTCTGAAGTTCTTGATCTTGTTATAATGCTCTTGTCGGACACTTGTATGATGTTTTTGTATTCTTTATTCTTGTTAGCCATTGTTGCAAAGTCCTGGGATACCAATTGTTCGCCAAAGCTTATGACATGCTTGATGTAACTGATGACAACATGCAGTTGGAGGTAAGTCATGCCTAGGCTCCATTATTCATTCTATTTTCATTTTCCAGGCATTGTGCAACTATCCTTGGCCTGGAGTTATTCCGGAAGGCCTATGATATGTTAGATGTTACCGATGATAATATGGCCTTAGAGGTAAGTAAACTACATCTCCCCTCAGGTGCTTTCAACCGCATGTTTGCCTGACCCTCGTTTGCCTTCGATCGTTTGGTTGGTAACTATTTACCATTTCTGTCTACAGTATGTCTCCTTTTAAATTTACCCTACTTGTTGGATAACTTACTCCTTCGGCAGATGTGTGGATAATAGCTATTAATAAACTTATAACTTAGGTATTAATTTCTCCCTGCGTTTGTTTCTTTGCAGGTAATTTCTTTTCATTCCCCGTATGCATCATTTACAGGTTTTTTAATAAGGACCACCACTCATTCAAACACTGCTGCTCCAGATTATGAGTTAAGGCATATCACTGGTTCGAATTTTCTCTGTCCCTAAGTTTTACCATAAAATAATGCACCTCAATTTTTCATTTTACCTGTTCAAATAGATATAGATGAATATCCTGATTTTATAGAAAGGATTAGAGCCAGCATCTGTGTCCTGATAGCTTTCAGTAAAGAAAAAGAGAGGAAAAGAAATCAAACTTCCCCAAACCAATCTCCTTACTGTTGTACTTCAAGCATGCTTCTATTGATTTTACTGCTAGGTCATATCATTTATTCTCAGTTCTTCACCCAAGCTTCATAACATTATTAAGAGAGGTCAACTTTAACAAAGGCAACACCAAGCATGGCATCCCCTCGCACAGCAGCAAATCCATGGTACCTAATTGAGATTGACCTTTGACCTTTTAACTCCAAAATCAATTGGAACCTTCCTCTCATTACACTAATGCCATATGTGAAGTATGAACTTGAAGTATCAAATTGTGGTTTCTAGAGTGTCTTCTATGATGACCTCTGGTAACCTTGACCTTTGACCTTTTGACCCCAAAATCAATAGGGATCTCACTCTACTTATACTAAAAATACATGTGAGGTATGAACCCAATAGGGCCAAAACTCTGACTTCAAGAGTGTCTACAGTGTTTTGTTACAGAAACATACACGCATGCACCCATACTTGAACGGTACCCTTACTGTATCCCCCTGCAACGCTATTGCATGGGATAATAATTGTACTGTGTTTTTATGATGTCTGCAACACATAGGGATCACTTTGTCTGTCATATTTCCGTCTGTCCATCTATCTGTTAAGAGTCATGCTTCTTGATTTTCTCGTAACTTACCATCCATTAGTAAAATAGCATGTTTCTTTAAGTAAGACCTTTGTGAAGGTATGAATGTTTTAACTTGTGGCCTTGACTAACCTTTGACCTATACATCAGGAAAAGAGTAGTAGGCAACTTACGAATTCCTTTGAACACTTTAACACTATTCAGATATGATTATTTCTAAGATATTATGTACCCTGTCTTAAGTAGATGGCTCATATACATGGCTTTGCCTTATATACATGGCTTTGCCTGTTGCCTATTCACTTTCATCATACATGTATTCGGTGGGTATATAGGAACAACTGTGTCCGTTCATCAGTCCATGTGTCTATCCATCCACACCCAATCTTCAAAACCCTTTGATGAATTTTAACCAAACTCTCTGAAAATGTTGATCTCCATGTGCAGTTTTCTAGGAATGGAGATTTCTCTTTCCCCAGGAGTTCTGTCCCTTGACACAAAGAATTTGTAACCATGTCATGGCAACTCCTCCTAAACAATTGTCAGGATTTCATCCAAACGTGTATGAAGAAAGACAATCATGTTTAGATTTACAAGAAGGGAGGTAATTGTGACACCAAAAATTTTCCAAGAGTTATGGCCCTTGACACTTTGAGAAGTTTTCATTTTACACATGTTAACCTTGTCATTGTAACTCTCCTAAACCAAACCAGAATTTAATATAACTTTATTTCAGATTGAGTCATCTGTTATTCAAAAGCAGTTCGAAGAGCATGCATTAGTTTTACTGATTTTATTGTCTGTTGAAAGATTTGTGGATAATTTTTAAACACTTTCGATTTACAGCCGCAATAAGTTAAATAGCTCTGAGCTGGAAATACGATAGGACGATGGGTAAATTAATGAGCTTCAAAGAGCTTTCCATCATTTTACTTCTAATAATAATACAATGAAATTGTGAAGGGAGATAATTCTTGCAGATTGATAAAATTACTGTTTTACACCAGTCCATGCTTCACATACATGTATATGGTGATGGCATCTGCCTGATGCATTGCATAGAAATTTAAATTTTAGCAATGGACACACCCGCAGCAGTGAAGGATCATTTACTTGCCATGCCTACCATGACACAGAACATCAGCATTTTTGCTGTCTTATCTGGAGAATGGGACACCTGTGTGCCTGAGGCAGGAGTCGAACCCGGAATCTCTTGGTCACTAGCTCAACCTCGTCCACAGAGCTACACCAGTTTAACTCTCAGAAAATAATTTATGTATTGTATCAGGATTATGACCTGTGTATCAAAACATTGTATCATGAGCCGTCACTATGATATATCAAGGAATCATTATACTCCTACTTTATGTATTGTATCAGGATTATGACCTGTGTATCAAAACATTGTATCATGAGCCGTCACTATGATATATCAAGGAATCATTATACTCCTACTTTATGTATTGAATCGGGATTATGACCTGCGTATCAAAACATTGTACTGTATCATGCACCCTCAATACGATATATCTATGAATCATTATACTCCTAATTTATGTTCTGTATCGGGATTATGACCTGAGTGTCAAAACTTTGTCTCATGACCCCTAAATACGATATATCAAGTAGATATTATACACCTAATTTCACATAAAAACGTGGGTGTATAATGCCAGACCACTGTCATCATTCTGTCCGTCTGTTCGCATCATCTTGTCTTCGCAACTCTGTCTAAAACCTTGGGTTGATATTAATAAAACTTGGTACAAAGAATGAACACTATAAGTAGATGTGCATATTGGAAGGGGAATGCTGTCCCCAAACATTTACAAGAGTTATAGCCCTTGGATTTAGATTATCTTAAAATACCTTGTCTGCGCAACTCCTTCTAAATCCTTAAGGGAGTTTTGATAAAACATGGTACAAAGAAAGAACATCGTATGAAGTTGTGCATATTGGAAGGGGAATGCTGTTCAAAACATTTTACAGAAGTAAAACACTTGGACTTAGATATTTCTGTGCAAAATACCTTGTCTTCGCAAATCCTTCTAAACCCTTTAGTGGTATCAAAGAAAGATCATATTATGAAGATGTGCATATTGAACGAGAAAATTTCACATCCCCTCAAAATTTAATACAGCTATAGTTGTTGTATTTATGAGAGGAGAGGGGTGTCAACATGGGAAATGATGGATGCACATAGAAGATCAGTTAACCTACAAATAATTGAAGAAGAAAATGGAACTATTTTACCAGTATCAAAGGTAATCTAAATATACCACCATTAGGTTAGATGTCTAGTTCTAGTTTGTATGACACCTAGGATAACAAAATGTGGGTATATTATGTGCCGGTTATCAGTGTCCTATTTTTATGCCCCACCAGGTATGGCAGGAAGCATTAAGTGTTTGCTTTGTCCGTCCTTCCGTCACACATTGATTTCTGGATGATTACTCGAGTACCTTTCAACATATTCAAACCAAATTTGGATATATGCTTACTTATCAAGAGAAGAATCTTATTGATTTTTGAGGTCAAAAGATCAAAGATCAGCTGACGAAAATATACTGTAATTGTTGGATTCCAGATGATAACTCAAGTACCTTTCAACATATTCAAATCAAATTTGGATATATGCTTACTTATGAAGAGAGAAAGAACTCTATTGATTTTAGGTCAAAGCTGATGAAAATAGACTAATTATTGGTTTCCAAATAATAACTCAAGTATCTTTCATCGAATTCAAATCAAATTTGCATATGTGCATCCTTATCAAGACAGAAAGATCTCTATTGATTTTTAGGTCAAAAGGTCAATGATCAAAGCCCCAACTGATGAAAATATACTGTTATTATTGGTTTCCTTAACTTGCATGCCTTTCATCATATTCAAACCAAATTTGGATATATGCTTACTTATCAAGAGATGAAGAACCCTACTGATTTTGGGGTCAAAGGTCAAGGTCACAGCTGATAGAAAAACTAGAATTATTGGTTTCCAGGTGATTCTCATATATTATCATATATTAATAAATGCTTATCAGAATTTGATCATATATCACATATTTGACAGGTCAAGTTCTTTTAAACAGGTATTTAAAAATCTTATTAAAAAGGAAGGATGCTTATAGATTTGAGGGTTAATATGTCAAAAGGTGCTATGAATTAAACCCATGCGGGGGCATATGCTTTACAAACATGCTCTAGTTTACATATATAACAACAGCATCAACCTAACGCATGATACAGACATTTGCACTAACCTACCTGGAATCTGTGAGTAATGTTTTAGATGGCAGCATTTACACTGACTTGAGACTTCAGTTTTCACTTTTTTCTTGACTCATCACTGGTGGGATTTCAAATCAGACTTTTTTAAGCCAAACAGGCATGGTTCCGACTGAGATATATCAGTGTTCAGTCGGGATATCTTGTCTGGTACATGTTTATCAAGGCAAGTTACAAGTGTTGCAAATATTTCCTCATTTGATCCTTAATTTTGATATGCTTATCATTTTCAGGAGAAATTGATACGACTGCTCAGTCCAGAGAAGTTCGCTGTGGTAGGAGTACAACTTTTCTACTGTAAAAACTTTGAATATAATCTAAATAAGTTGAAAGAAGGATCAGGAACCAGTACAGCTTAGTCCAGGAAGTCAGAGAACCATTGCATGCTGGGAAATGCCTATAAGGGCAGAGGTGTTTAAGTAACAAACCTGAGATTGAAATATTTAGACTATGTGTTAGAACTATATCATATATTGTACTTTGTTCTGCATGAAAATCTGAACATTTGCTAGATATATCTATAGACTGAACTTGTATCAATCATATGGTGATGAATATGATAATGCATGCTAACTAGTGTTATGAACCGTTGTTTTTATATATGCTTGTTTGAAGACTAAATAATTGTTCTGTGTTTTTAATGTATAAGATTTGAATTAATGTATATATTTACAAGATAGCAATTTACCTGATTTTATTGGTAAGTTTTTTCTTTTGTAGTTTGTAACCTGTTACCTTCATTTCAAATAACTAACTCTATTCTTCACGCTGTGAATAAGGGAAAGATATGGGACATTGATGTGATATATTCATCTCATATGATAAAGAGATTGGTTTTGATAGGCCAAAATCCGTAAGAGTTACCTTCCATTGTCAGCCATCTTGTGAGTCAAACCCTAGGGCTTCCTTCATATTTTTACCATTTTTAAACGGTTCATTTGGAATAGGCATTTGGAATTTCTCATTTGTATTACTATGACAATTTTGAAAATAGACGATGTAAATAAATTTGAAATGAAATCAAGTTTTTGAAACTGTCATGAAAAATATCAGTTTTGGTTGAATTATGCATGCAGAGTTTGCCTCACAAGATGGCCGTCAGTGGGAGGTAACTCCTATCAATTCTGCCCTGCTAAACCCTATCTACAGGATATGTTGGAAATGTCTCAGTGATATACATTATCAGTAAATATTATATCACAGTGAGACATTCTGTTCAGGGTCATGATAAATTATTTCACTCTCTTGCTAACATCTCTGTCTCTGTCTCTCTCCCTCTCTTTCTCTCTCTCTCTCTCTTTGAGATATTTCATTTGGTTCACACTGCTGTATGAATGAGGCATTTAATCCTATGTGAGATGTATGACTGATTTTATGAAAAATTGTAATAACACTAGATTTTTTTTTTTTTACAAGTTTTCTCATTTTTTTGTTCTTTCATATAATTTTTACAAACTGCAAGACAGAAAGATTCAAAGAACAGTGTGTAGTGCATGTTAGTGTAACTGGAATGAGTTTAAACTGTTTTGAACGAACAAATTTTTTAGGCTTTAGCTCACCTGAACCATAAGCGAAATTCAGGTACATGTACTGTGATCAGCTTATGACAGACTGCTTTATTATCATTCTCTTTTAAATGATTACCATCCCAAACCTCAATGAACTTAACACCAAAGGGAAAGGATGAGAATCTTTAACGTGAAAAAATAAAAGAGGTCGGATGTAACATGCTTTATGATCCCTTTATATCGTGATTTGAATAATTGGAGTTCTTTATACTACATCTTGTGGACTTTTAAGATTGCATTTCTTCAACGAAAAGCAGTATCTAGCTAAAGTACCTAATTGTCAGGAAATCCTCTTTCCTTGCTCACATTTGACATGTATTTTCTTTGTGGTATGTATAGCTAAGTAAGTTCAAAGAAAGAGTGTGTTACTTCAAGATTCCAGAGTTCAAAGACATTCTTGCATCAGGAACTTTCTAAAATCTTCTGATGAACTTAGCAGAAGCACTGTGTTCATCTGCAATATGGCGTAAAATATGACCTGCGACCAGGTTACAATGTCTTCGAGTTTAGTAGCCAGGGTAACTTACTCATCAGGTCAAGTTAGGTCATGGACATACTATTTGACCTTGTGTTCCAGGACATACTATTTGACCTTGTGTTCTAGAATTATCAGGAAGATTTGCAGAATTAAACTTATTTAGGAATGAAACATATCATAGGAAGTTTCTCTAGAACATTATTATAGTAATGTTTTCGTGACATTCCTTCCCCTTTGTGGATATACTGGACTGAAATTAGACAAGTGTGTAAAGGTCAGGTACTCAGATGGGAAAAAATGATCCTTTGTCTTTTTGTTTATGCAGTTATTTTATCAGGTGTGACAATACTACATAATCAGATCATTGAGATGTTTTTCTCTTTTTTTTTTCTTCTTTGCTATGCACGGTTTAAATGGTAGCCATTTTATAGAACAGTAAGAATGAAACATTTTGTGCGCACTACTTAAAAATTAGCTTCTTGGTAAGTTTTAAAACAGCAAACTTATGATTGTCTGATTTTCTAACTGCACAGCTTTAAAGAAGGCAGTAGTACGAATATTTAGAGTTAAAATTATTGAATTTGAATATCATACCTGTAGATTTATGAATGTAAATACATGTATATTTGTATATACATATGTGTTTACATGTATATATGTATGTATGTATATATATATATACAAAAGTCAGTTGGAGGTGTCACACCTGTAGATGTGTGGATATTTATTGTCACACTTTTAGCATGTGAATAGCTTATGTCATTGTACACAGGTAGAAGTGATCGATAGTAATTTCAATCTAAACTAAAAACCAAGTTTTCAGTACAGCACACCACAATACATACATGACATGTATACAAGATGCACAAATTAATACAAATGTCAGTACCGGTATACATGGTAACTAACATGAATTTATAATAGAATGTGTGTAGATCTTGTATGAGTGAGAATATGTAAATGATGTATATCTTATTTCCCTGTCTGAATTCTATAAATAAAATCATGACCTCATTAACTGATCTCCTTTGTGTCTTGTTGACTGAAAATTTCTTGAAATTGAAGAAAAACAGAACAGAAATTGAATGAAACCAGGCGTGGATCCAGAATTTTGTTGAGATGTTTTAATTTTTAAAAAATTGAATGTATTTTCATTTTCCTTGTGGAGGTCCAGCAATGTTTCTGTGTAAAATTAAAATTTTACTACACACAAGTAATAACAAGACAAGCTAATCTTAACACATTTCAAAATAGGTCCAGATACCCCCCCCCCTGCTCCTCCAGTCCTATAGATAGGCGCAAGGTGTGGTGTATCATTCATTGTGAGTTATTCATTTGTTATTCAGTGGGCAACGAGAAAGTAGGAATTTAAAATTGTAAAGCTTGTCAAATTGATGTCGGATTTCTGATCCATGTTTCTGGACATATTCCTATGGCCGGAGATGAATACATATGGTTAGATTGTATTCTTGTTATAAGACACACCAAGATAATTTCACATACGTGGTGACGACATCTGCTTCGTGCAGTACACAGGAATTTAGACCAATGCAGTGAACCCACCTGAAGCAGTGAGGGATCTTTTACGTCCCATGCACATCTATTGTGAAACAGGACCTCGGTTTTAACTGTTTACATTCGAAAAAAAGGATTCCCACCAGGCACAGGTCAAACTTGAAGCTATGATTTCCGGTCACGAACCCAGCTCCTTAATGATTGTTACGCCGACTCCAATATAGCTGAAAGGTATATGCTGTCGACAATATAGCTAAAGGGTATATGCTGTCAACAATATAGCTAAGGGGTATATACTGTCAACAAAATAGCTAAAGGGCATATGCTGTTGACAAAATAGCTACAGGGTATATGCTGTCGACAATAAAGCTAAAGGGTATATGCTGTCGACAAAATAGCTAAAGGGTATATGCTGTCAACAAGATTAGCTAAAGAGTATATGCTGTCGACAAAATAGCTAAAGGGTATATACTATGGACAAAATAGCTAAAGGGTATATACTGTCAACAATATAGCTAAAGGGTATATACAGTCAACAATATAGCTAAAGGGCATATGCTGTCGACAATATAGCTGTTGACAATATAGCTAAAGGGTATATGCTGTCAACAATATAGCTGTTGACAATATAGCTAAAGGGTATATAGCTGTTGACAATATAGCTAAAGGGTATATGCTGTCAACAATATAGCTAAAGGGTATATGCTGTCGACAATAAAGCTAAAGGGTATATGCTGTCGACAATATAGCTAAAGGGTATATGCTGTCGACAATATAGCTAAAGGGTATATGCTGTCAACAAAATAGCTAAAGGGTATATGCTGTCGACAATAAAGCTAAAGGGTATATGCTGTCGACAATATAGCTGTTGACAATATAGCTTAAGGGTATATGCTGTCGACAGTATAGCTAAAGGGTATATGCTGTCAACAATAAAGCTAAAGGGTATATGCTGTCGACAATATAGCTGTTGACAATATAGCTAAAGGGTATATGCTGTCGACAATATAGCTAAAGGGTATATGCTGTCAACAAAATAGCTAAAGGGTATATACAGTCAACAATATAGCTAAAGGGTATATGCTGTCGACAATATAGCTAAAGGGTATATGCTGTCGACAATAAAGCTAAAGGGTATATGCTGTTGACAAAATAGCTAAAGGTACCGGTATATGCTGTCGACAATAAAGCTAAAGGGTATATGCTGTCGACAATATAGCTAAAGGGTATATGCTGTCGACAATAAAGCTAAAGGGTATATGCTGTCGACAATATAGCTAAAGGGTATATGCTGTCGACAATAAAGCTAAAGGGTATATGCTTTTGACAAAATAGCTAAAGGGTACTGGTATATGCTGTCAACAATAAAGCTAAAGGGTATATGCTGTCGACAAAATAGCTAAAAGGTATATGCTGTCAACAATAAAGCTAAAGGGTATATGCTGTCGACAAAATAGCTAAAGGGTATATGCTCTCGACAAAAATAGCTAAAGGGTATATACTGTCAACAGTATAGCTAAAGGGTATATATACTGTCAATAATATAGCTAAAGGGTATATGCTCTCGACAATATAGCTAAAGGGTATATACTGTCAACAGTATAGCTAAAGGGTATATACTGTCAACAATATAGCTAAAGGGTATATGCTGTCGACAAAATAGCTAAAGGGTATATGCTGTCGACAAGATAGCTAAAGGGTATATGCTGTCGACAATATAGCTAAAGGGTATATGCTGTCAACAATATAGCTAAAGGGTATATGCTGTCGACAAAAATAGCTAAAGGGTATATCCTGTCAACAAAATAGCTAAAGGGTATAAGGGTATATGCTGTCTACAATATAGCTAAAGGGTATATGCTGTCGACAATATAGCTGTTGACAATATAGCTAAAGGGTATATGCTGTCGACAATATAGCTAAAGGGTATATACTGTCGACAAAATAGCTAAAGGGTATATGCTGTCGACAATATAGCTAAATGGTATATGCTGTCAACAATAAAGCTAAAGGATATATCCTGTCGACAATGTAGCTGAAGGGTATATGCTGTCGACAAAATAGCTAAAGGGCATATGCTGTCAACAAAATAGCTAAAGGGAATATGCTGTCAACAAAATAGCTAAAGGTATATGCTGTTGACAATATAACTAAAGGGTATATGCTGTCGACAATATAGCTAAAGGGTATATGTTGTCGACAAAATAGCTAAAGGGTATATGCTGTCAACAATAAAGCTAAAGGGTATATCCTGTCCACAATGTAGCTAAAGGGTATATGCTGTCAACAAAATAGCTAAAGGGTATATGCTGTCGACAATAAAGGTAAAGGGTATATGCTGTCGACAATAAAGGTAAAGGGTATATGCTGACGATAATATAGCTAAAGGGTATATGCTCTCGACAATATAGCTAAAGGGTACATATACTGTCGACAATATAGCTGTTGACAATATAGCTAAAGGGTATATGCTGGCGACAATATAGCTAAAGGGTATATGTTGTCGACAATATAGCTAAAGGGTATATGCTGTCGACAAAATAGCTAAAGGGTATATGCTGTTGACAATATAGCTGAAGCATCGAACTCGCTGTATACAGTTCCTCACTATTTTATGCCCCCGGATCAATAGATCGAGGGCATATTGTTTTTGTCCTGTCTGTTTGTCTCTCTGTCTATTGTCAGTTTTAACCTTGGCTATAACTTTTTGACCGTGAGGGATAGAAACTTCATATCTGACATGCGTACTCTATTCTATATACATATTGTATTGATGTATTTCTATTTCATGCTGACTAGTCGTAAGGTTATAGGCACAATAAACTCAACTCAACTCAACTCAACTAATGAAGCCCTTTCAAATAACACCAAGATCGATGACGTTTTGGCCTTGACAATGACCTTCAGGCTTAAAATAACTTTTTGAACTTTGTTGCCGCCTGGGGCATTAGTGTTTCATAAACACAGCTTGTTCGGTTACTGTTTTACCCCATCTGTGACATAATTGTATTTATATCATGGTGGCACCTGCCTGGTGCATTTTTCATGATTTTAGCTCGCCGGGACCAATGCCCAGAGGACTATTGTCATACTCCCGTCGTCGTCGTCCGTAGACAAAAACTTTAACCTGGATCATAACTTTACAACCATTAGAGGCAGGGTTTTAATATTTCACACGTGTATTCCTTGTGCCGTGACCGTTCATTCTGTACCAAATAGTTTTACCTTGTGACCTTGATTTTGAAGATTGACTTTTTGGGGAGAAAGAAACTTTAACCTTGGTCATGACTTATGAATAGAATAATGGGTGTATTCCTTGTGACAAGACATTACATTACGTATCAATTTTATACGCTTTGACCTTGACCTTGAAGAATGATCTTTTTACAAAAAAAAGAACTTTTGTTGTTTAAATTTGGTTGCCATCGGCGAGCTGTGTTATCTTTTAACAACTCTTGTGTGCTATGCTACGGACCCACCCGAAGCAGTTTGTGATTTATACGTGATTTACCGTAAAAAAATCCTAACCTGCAGTCGGCATCGATCCTGGATCTAAAGTCTAGTGCGATAGCGATTGGACCATCCTGCCTTTTCTCATTTTTGTCACCTCTGGTTCAGGATAAGATATGCTTTTGATAACGTAGATCCTCCCATTCTATCGTCGGCTTTTCGCTGCACATGGCCTCTCACTTTTGACAAAATTTTCTTTGGTCTCGATATCTTGTAGGGCTTGTTGTTTGTGAATAACATTTGGTCATTTCTTTTATTTTCACATTGTAGATTGCTTACAATGGATAAGGATTTTGTTTAAGTGTAGTACTATTTTGAAGAATTGGAGTGGACAAAAATGTTTTGATATTTTCTTTTTCTTTTTAAAGACTATATATCAAAGTAAACAGAACTTCATGATCAATGGAAGAATTTGACAAACTAGGAATGAATGAAGAACTCAAAGTCTACATTTTGAGTTTCATTTTGAGTAGGTGTGCTCAATTGTAATGTAGTGCAATGAAGATCCAAGAAGTCACAATTCTTTATGAAAGACAAAATCTTCAAATAAGCTGCATATAATGACAAACTCTTTTTCTTTTAGTTTCATAGTATTCCATGTGGTATATTTGGGGGGTATGTTTATTCTAAAGTGAACTTTTCTCTTGAAACAAAAACAATTGTTTGTTTGGTTGGTTCTTGTTTATATGGTTGCCGGAATCTGTCTAATACAATGCACATATATTCAAACTTTTGCTATGTTCACAACCAAATCACAGATGGAACCTGTACGTGCCACGTCTACCGTGACACGGGACCTCGGTTTTACTGCCTTGCCCGACAGACAGGACATCAGAGGAACTGGAACCCGAGTTATCAGTCACAAGCCAAACACCTATACCGTCTCAAACATAAAACGGTGTGCAAGTAATTATGTACATGCACGATCTTTCACATGGATTCGCTATGTAGACATCTCTCTCTCTCTCTCTCTCTCTCTCTCTCCCGTCCAGGCAACTTATGTCTTGTGTTATGAGGACATCCTCGGGTACTAACAGCCCACCATCAGCGGAACAGAGTCTCACTCTATCATAATGATAGTTTCTATGTGCAACGATCGAACATGAGTAAGGGCCGGTCCGGTAATGTTCGAAAGAGGGGGAGTGTGTTTCTACCTGATTGGCAATCATGATGTAAGGGGCTTTATGTCATACATGCTACTTCAATGTGACGTTATTTCTAGCATAGTGACATCATAGTAAAATAACGCAGCTTTTTACGGCAAATTATCGTATGTTTGGCATGAAATGAAATGTAAGATCGATAGTGAACAAGTCTATTACGTGCTTATTTTTCGGATTAATGGACGAATACTGAAAGGGTATGAAAACTTATATTAGAACACACGTGATGAAGATGTGACACATGTGATGAAGATGTGACACATGTGATGAAGATGTGATACATGTGATGAAGATGTGACACCTTCTTTACTAGAAGGTTACCTACTTTGACTTCTCCATATATAAATACATATGGAATTTACACGATTTGACTCTTTATACTGGGTATATGTGACGGATGTTGCTAGCAAGCAGGAGATGCTCACTCTCCCCGGGCACATGATCTCAGTCCATCACAGGGGTTCACATATGCTCTTTAAGTAGACATATTTTGTTATTTTCCACTTGTTTTTCGTTTTCACTGATTTTGTATGTCCTCTGGTTTCATGATTTTTAGATTTATGATTTAGATTTATCCATCACCTTTACATGTAAACGTACGAGGGTTAAACATATGCATGCTTTTGTTTGCTGTGTTATTATTTTGTGTCATTAGTTCCAAGATTATTGCTAGACCTCTTCACGATTACTGCGGAGTTGTAGCATTGGACGGCAAATTGATTAACGTTCCCTCCAAATTTATTACGTCGTAGTGTAATTTGACGTCATTCTGATCGAATTGGAGGGAACGTTAATGACGTGAAGCAGTGAGCGATCTTTAACGTGTCACTATATGCCGTGACATAGCGCCTCGACGCAGCGAGGGATCTTTAACGTGCCACCGTATACTGTGACACAGGGACTCGAAGCAGTGAGCACATTTTAACGCGCTACCGTATACCGTGACACGGCGCCTCAAAGCAGTGAGCGATCTTTCACATACCACCGTATACCGTGACATGGCACCTCCAAGCAGTCAGAGATCTTTAACATACTTCCGTATACCTTGACGCGGCGCCTCGAAGCAGTGAGTGCTCTTTAAGATACCACCATGATATACCGTGACACGGCGCCTCGAAGCAGTAAGCGCTCTTAAACGTACCATCATAAACGTTCCACTGTATACCGCGACATGGCGCCTCGAATAAGTGAGCGATCTTTAACGTCCCACCGTATACCGTGACACGGCGCCTCAAAGCAGTCAGAAATCTTTAATGACCACCATAACATACCGTGATACGGCGCCTCGAAGCAGTGGGGGATCTTTAACATACCACCATGATATACCGTGACACGGCGCCTCGAAGCAGTAAGCGCTCTTAAACGTACCATCATAAACGTACCACTGTATACCGCGACATGGCGCCTCGAATCAGTAAGCGATCTTTAATGTCCCACCGTATACCGTGACACGGCGCCTCGAAGCAGTCAGAAATCTTTAATGACCACCATAACATACCGTGATACGGCGCCTCGAATCAGTGAGAGATCTTTAACATACCACCATGATATACCGTGACACGGCGCCTCGAAGCAGTAAGCAGTCTTAAACGTACCATCATAAACGTACCACTGTATACCGCGACATGGCGCCTCGAATCAGTAAGCTATCTTTAACGTCCCACCGTATACCGTGACACGGCGCCTCGAAGCAGTCAGAGATCTTTAATGACCACCATAACATACCGTGATACGGCGCCTCGAAGCAGTGAGAGATCTTTAACATACCACTATGAGATACCGTGACACGGCGCCTCGAAACAGGGAGCGATCTTTTGCGTACTTCCATAATATACTGTGACACGGCGCCTCGAAGCCGTGAGAGATCTTTAACGTACCACCATGATATACCGTGACACGGCGCCTCGAAACAGGGAGCGATTATTAGTGTGCCACCGTATACCGTGACACGGCGCCTCGAAGCAGTGAGCGCTTTTTAACATACTACCATAATATCGTGACACGGCGCCTCGAAGCAGTGAGCGTTCTTTACCATACCACCATGATATACCGTGACATGGCGCCTCGAAGCAGTAAGCGCTCTGAAACGTACCATCATAAACGTACCACTGTATACCGTGACACGGCGCCTTGAAGCAGGGAGCGATCTTTAACATACCACCATGAGATACCGTGACACGGCGCCTCGAAGCAGTGAGTGCTCTTTAATGACCACCATAACATACCGTGACACGGCGCTTCGAAGCACTGAGCGATCTTTAGCGTACTTCCATAATATACTGTGACACGGCGCCGCGAAGCAGTGAGCGATCTATAACATACCACCATAATATACTGTGACTTGGCGCCTCGAAACAGTGAGCGATCTTTAACGTACCACCATGATATACCGTGACATGGCGCCTCGAAGCAGTGAGCGGTCTTTCACGTACCACCGTATACCGTGACACGGCGTCTCAGATCAGTCAGCGATCTTTAACATATCACCATGATATACCGTGACACGGCGCCTCGAAACAGGGAGCGATCTTTAACATACCACCATGATATGCCGTGACACGGCGCTTTGAAGCAGGGAGCGATCTTTAACATACCACCATGGTATACCGTGACACGGCGCCTCGAAGCAGGGAGCGATCTTTAACATACCACCATGATATACCGTGACACGTCGCCTCGAAACAGTAGGCGCTCTTTAATGTACCATCGTATATCGTGACACGGCGCCTCGAAGCAGGGAGCGATCTTTAACATACCATCATGATATGCCGTGACACGGCGCCTCGAAGCAGGGAGCGATCTTTAACATACCACCATGATATACCGTGACACATCACCTCGAAACAGTAAGCGCTCTTTAATGTACCAACGTATATCGTGACACGGCGCCTCGAAGCAGTGAGCGCTCTTAAACGTATCACCGTAAACTTCTCACTGTATAACGTGACACGGCGCCTCGAAGCAGTGAGCGCTCTTTAACGTACCATCGTATACCGTGACATGGCGCCTTAGTGTATAAGGATTTGGTCATTCGAAGGGCAGATAAAGTGGAGTGGGAGCTAGAAGATGACAAACCACCTCCTATATATCTGCATCGCCGACAGCTGAAATCGAACCTGGGTCCTCAGATCCGAAGTCCAGTGTGATGATACGTATACCTACCTGCATACATGATAAATAAATGAAAATATTTTTGTTTTGCCGTTTTTTCGAATGAGGATCATCGAAAATACATTACATTAGTTTTCGGACAGTACAAATTTTAGTCCTATCGTTCGCATCAACTTGAAACATGTCCTCAACACTAATTAATCGTGCAAGTCAATATGTCACCCGTAACAAACTGTGATAAAAAAATTACACATTAAAACATTTATCTGTTTACATTAATCACGCATGATAATTACGTTAAAATTGCAGTAGATCAAATCAAAGACACAACCGTCCACAGATTTTCAACTTCAGTACGGCATTTTTAAAACAGTTAAAGTTGTCTGTATGTAAAACAGGCGTGTTTTCAGTGGAACGATTGAGAAAAAACTTTAACGCAATATCTACCGATAATTTTGTTAACACTGAACAATCAGCACACGTGTTTAAATGTAAATTCTGTGATGTATTAAACAATGACTTAAAAATTGGTATATATATATGTAGATAAATAGTGGACCTGTCTTATATATAATCGAGCCCATCTTCCGACCACTTGATCCGCCCCCGGCATTAGATATAGTGGCGAGATTAGTGGCGTGATGTTACACTAAAAGTGCATGGTGCAATGAAATTCAATTGATTTAAATATTATCCCTATTTCCCCACAGGTAAGTAAAGAAACTTTCTGCTGTTCTGTCAACTGCGATTCTCCCCTGAAAAATAATTCTTCAAAAATTCACGATTTTATCGCTTTTCATTTAGTAAAGAAATGCCTCACCGAAGAAATACATAAATGTAAATAGAGTTATGATCCTGTAAACACGAGAATTTTATCACGGGTATTTATTTGACGTCATTTTTATTTCTGTATTTTAGGAAGGGTATTTCCGGTGTTCCAAGTCTTATCTGATGTTATTTTGAGCCGGGGGAAACCTGAGAACTCGTATCAGTGCCAGTGGGGTGCTATCTCACCGTGTTTCTGTGTAGAACGACTGGAAGGCAGAACGACGCAAGTGGTAAGCGATTTACTTCTTTCATGGCTTCTTGATCCAAACAAAGACCAAATCTTAAAACTTTTAACAACTTTTATAAACTTGTAAACTTCTCGGACTTTGCATTTGATCTGTTGTTCAAAGACCGAAGACCGAGTGCATTTCAATTCTTAGAATTCCTTACATCTTGTGTAACTGCGAGTTAATCCGTCAAACTTTAGCTCTAATTGTCTAATTGAATCGTTAAATAATAGATGTAATTGTCCATTGTTGTGTTAGAGTTATTTACGCTGCGATAAAGTGAAGTGTCAAGTACACAATCAAACCATTGAGCTTCCCCTCCATTCAGTGCTGAGAACTTTTTTTATTTTACAGGGGAGAAGTGAAGTTTTGATTCGTTGGAAGTGCCTGAATTTTGTGGAAAATGTGTTTATGAAGGGATGTAATTTATGGATACGTATAAAACCTGTTACATACTGGATATACACTTAACATAAAGCACAGAATGGAAACGAACTTTGTGGCACTGTTCCTAGTTATAATTTGTTTCAAAGGTATGTAGGATTTTTGTTCTAGACTACACATGTTTTTAGATATATGTGAGAAAAAAAAGAGGCCATGGTAGGGAATAAGCAGTAGCAGTATTTCCAAAAGAGAAGTGTGTTTCCAAGAGTGAAATTTGAAGGGATGGTTGTGAGGCAGTGGCTGATCCAGGATATCTGAAAAGGGGAAAGTGGGGGGGGCACATGTGAAAGTCAAGGATTAGCCAAAATACTCAGCCATTTTGGGTGCCAAATCTGAAACTTTAGTAATACATGTGGCAAAAAAGTGGGGCCTAGTTCCCCTAGACCCCCCCCCCCCCTCTATATCTGCCACAGTGAGGGATGGGGGTGGGGTTCTGGATATTATTTTCAAAAATGAATGTTGGTCGATATGTATGAAGTATTTTGCCCTACTGATGTTCTTGGATGTACGGTACAACTGCCTCGCTGCTAAAACATGTACATACCATACCATGCAACATGCCAGTTGTGATGACTTCAAAATGATGAAAATGTTAATATTGTTAGCATGTGGTAAACCAAATTATCCAAGTTATACAGTATCAATAGCCTGGTAGTAAAGTTGCTTTTCAATATTGAGGGGAAAAAGGAAATGTTTTTGAATTGAAATATTGAAAAACATGTAAATTCCCCTCTCCCTTTGGTGTGCATGTCTTTCTTAATTTCATGTATGAAAACTTAGATATTGTGGATTTAAAGAATAGTTGGTTGAGGGACAGTTGAATATTTGACACGGAGATGCTCTGAAATGTAAAAAATATACATCAAGAATGCACTGTCTAGTAATTGTTTTGATTGTTTCTATAGTGTACATTCAGTGGTAATTGTTTCGATTGTTTCTATAGTTTTTTTTAAATGGGTATACTGCAAAAATTACCATATAATTAATATTTTGTGATTTTGACATTTCTTTCGACTAAAGTCATTAGTCTTACCGGTAGATTGAGACCTTTCCATGATCTTCTTGATTGCATTCTAGCATTTTCCATCCCCTATGCTTAAGTGGATTTGGTGCATGTAACCACCCCTAAATCATAGAACTGAGTAGACCTTGTGCTCCTCACACTAGACTTGAGTAGACCTTGTGCTCCTCACACTAGACTTGAGTAGACCTTGTGCTCCTCACACTACACTTGAGTAGACCTTATGCTCCTCACACTAGACTTGAGTAGATCTTGTACTCCTCACACTAGACTTGAGTAGACCTTATGCTCCTCACACTAGACTTGAGTAGACCTTATGCTCCTCACACTAAACTGAATAGACCTTGTACTCCTCACACTAGACTTGAGTAGACCTTGTGCTCCTCACACTAGACTTGAGTAGACCTTATGCTCCTCACACTAGACTTGAGTAGACCTTATGCTCCTCACACTAGACTTGAGTAGACCTTGTGCTCCTCACACCAAGACTTGAATAGACCTTATGCTCCTCACACTAAACTGAATAGACCGTGTACTCCTCACACTAGACTTGAGTAGGTCTTGTTTGGATAGGCCTTGAACTCTTAACAATAGGCTCAGGTATGCCTTGTATTTCTAATACTAAACTCATATAGACATTATACATCTACTCCTAGCACTAGACAGTAAACTCAAACAGTCCAAGAGCAGTAGACTCAGACTTTGTGTTCCCAACACTAGACTTGAGTAGGCATTGTACTCCTAATAATAGACATGGGAAGTTAGTAAAACCATGTACTGTTAATACTAGATTCTACAATGTAGTAGAACATGAGCTACTAACACAACATGTAGACTAGAGAAGACCTTGAACTAATGTTAGACTTCAGTAGAACTTGAACTCCGAACATTAGACTCCGTGAGAACTTGAACTCCATACACTTGTCTCCAGTAGACCTTGAACTCCCAACACTAGACTCCAGTTGACCTTGAACTACTAATACTAGACTCTAGTAGATCTTACACTTCCAACACTAGATTCCAGTAGACGTTGAACTCCTAGAATTAGACTCTAGTAGACCTACAGTGCAATACATTGCAGGGTTTGAAATTAGCAGTCCACCGTTTATAAAAAACAACCTAAAATCTCTTTGGGCAACCTTAAATTTCAGTAAATATAACGGAGGTTGTCCAAATTTGTTTTTAAATTTGCCAATTTGAGGACCTGAATTTTTTCCAATTTTCAGCCCTGACATTGTACTCCTTACACTCTGCTTAGGAGACCTTGCATGTGTACCCCAAATACTATAATTAGTAGACTTTGTACTCCTAAACGCTAGACTCCGATAGATCTTGTATCTTTAACATTAACCTCCTGGTAACCCTGTACTGCGGGTACATTTGGTTGGTTTGTACTTTTAGCGTTGGTAATACTCGATGCTCTTTGTTGTTATAACTGACTTATTTAGGCGCTTTGCATGCTGTGCTGTGTGATTAGAACGTCATGTTTATCTGACATTGCAGAGCATTATAATAAGACGATCAAGGGTCATTGAAGTGTCCCGCAGACAGACGACGTGAAAAGCCAAACGGTAGTGTGTATAGTCCATGATGACCCTTGTATCTGTCAACTGTCAAACGACAAAAGAAACATGTATAGTCGGTAAATCTGCACGGTGAATACAAAAAGATTTAATACAGGAATAAATGCAAGTGAAAAGAAAATAAAGGCAAAAAAAGCGGGGGGGGGGGGGGGATAAGGTTGTTTTGTGATGTGTTTATTTGAGTCGTTGTGGGAAAGTGATTCTACCGGTATGGAACTGGTGACGTACCAGTGGCGTATCCAGGATTCCCAAAAAGGGTGAGGGCACATGTGAAATTCAAGTATTAGTCAAACTACTGAGCCATTTTAGGTGCCAAATCTGGAGTTTTACTTGTAGATATGTGGCGGGGGCGGGGGCCACTGCATACCAGTACGAGTGATACAACGCAAACGACATGAATAATACACATAAGGTCTTTGATACATACTACGAATACATTGAAGTCGTGCGCGACCGTCACAAAGTAGGTACATTGTACCCGGTATCTGGGTTTTTTATTCGGCAATGGAGAGTTCGAACATGACTGGCAGCAGTGTTGTGCCGGAGTTTTGTGCAAACTTTTGCTTTCTCGGCAAAATTGTCCCCATAGAAGGTCGAGCATTTATCGTTTGCAGTGTTGATTTAATGACCTCAGTGTACATTTGTAGGTAAAATATCTAGATCAGCAGGGCGTCGGTCACACACAATATAAACAAAACTAATCGTTTTAAGGTAATTCCTATTTGCCGGAGCAAGGATGCCTGGCAGGGCGACAATTTTGAGTAATTTAAAAACACATGTATGTATTATGTCGAAGTTGACAAAGGTCTAACTATTTTAGGGTTTGTGACTTGGATGCAGAACCCAGATGACGTCATCAGTGCATTATTTTGACCGAAGTCAATGTACTACCAGTTGATTTTATGATATTGTCGACACAGCTGTTCTGTTTCCGTAGTAACCGCGTTGCCGTGCTTTGATGTGATGTACATGACCTCCTTTTTTCTTTCTTGGTTAGAAATGAGTTGTATACAGAAACTGAAGTAAATGTGCTGTATGCATGTTTTACCGTGGAACATTCATGTTCATATAATTACCGATGTTTACACTTCAATAGCAAGGCAAATATCAACATGTAGTTCTTCATGCCCGGATCCAGAGGGGTGGACCGTGGGTTTGGACCCACCCTGAGATTCGGCGAAATTGACTTTTCTTATGATTTTTTTTGTTGTAAAACAAGTATTTTTACACAAACACATGGTGGATCTCCTGTCTGACTATTCATTGGGGTTGGATCCTCTCTGGACAAAATTTCTGGATCCGCAAATGTTCTTAAATGTTTTATATAAACTTCATATTTTCATTTGATAAGCATTCACCACGAGAGAACAGGGATCAAATATTTTGTTTTAATGTATTTGGTATTCTATCACCTCAGTAATGTACCAAGCATCCTTTTGTTTGTTTGATTGCTTGATTGATTGATTATTGTTTTACGTCACTCCACGATTATTTCACGTACATGTATATGGTGACGGCACCTGCCTGATGCATTGCACACAAATTTAGACCTTTGCAACGGACCCATCCGAAGCATTTAGGGATCTTTTACGTGCCACGCCCACCGCAACACGGGACCTCGGTTCTTATTGTCTCATCTGAACGACAGAACACGGTGTGCCCAGGGCGGGAGACGAACCTGGGGCCTCTCGATCACGAGCCGAGCACCTTATCCACCAGGTCACACCGGCTTCCAAGCATTCTTTTGTGAGATACGTCCCATCCCCCTATAGCTGACCGTCTTACAATGGGTGAACTTAGTTGGTTTTTACACTGTCACTCTAGTTTGGTGCTGTTTGTCCTGGGTATAGAGTTCGATTAATACTCTAGTCTCTAGTTTGATGTTGTTTGGCGCCATCTCCTCGATATACAATTTTGTTCTTACTCTAGTATGATGTTGTTTGACGCCATTTTATTGGTATACAGATTGTTTTTGTTTTTACTCCAGTTTGATGTTGTTTGAGTCCATGCCCTTGATGCATAGTTTGGTTTTTACTGTAGTTTGATGTTGTTTGACGCCATGTCCATGGTATACAATTCGATTACTACTCTAGTTTGACGTTGTATGAAGCCCTGTCCTTGGTATACAGTTTGATGTCTACTCTAGTTTGATGTTATTTGACGTCATGCCTATGGTATACAATTTTATTTCTACTCTAGTTTGATGTTGTTTGGCGCCATGTCCTAGGTCTACTCTAGTTTGACGCCATGTCCTTGGTATACAGCTTGATTACTACTCTAGTTTGATGTTGTTTGACGCCATGTCCTAGGTCTACTCTAGTTTGAAGTTTGACACCATGTCCTTGGTATACAGCTTGATTACTACTCTAGTTTGATGTTGTTTGACGCCATGCCCTCGATGCATAGTTCTGTTTTGACTGTAGTTTGAGATTGTTTAACGCATGTCTTTAGCATCTAGATTTTGTACCGACATGGAGGGAGCTGTAAATGCATATGTTATGGCATTCAGTAGAGAGAAGTACACGTGTATTATCAGTGGCATCGCAAACTCCTGCCAAATCCAGATCGGCAGATTATAGGCGAAAATTCCTGCTGAGACGGCCCATTACTGCCTTGTGGAGTTCAGAATGTGAGGAAACAAGTGCTGGCGGAGCGTTCAAAAGTGTCATAATATCCTAAAGCGTCAACATACCACTGACCCTTCCATTTATGCCCCAAAAATTGTTAATTCGGATGACGTCAGAGTACTTTACACTTCGATTATACCGCGGACAAACATTGTAAATGTATTGCGAGGTCGCGAAATTCAGTAAATATTCCATGAAAGCGATGGGTCAATTTCCAGTGCCTTCAATCATGACATTGTCCAAAGCGATCAAACGAAATAGTGCTCGACAGGAGATGGAATCCATCATCTCTAGTCCGGTTTCATTACACGGGCAATCATGTCACTTCTGTTCTCAGCATCGGTGTGTCCTCTAATGCATCATGGCAGACATTCAGAAGGCATGAAATCACGTAATTCTGATAGAAGGGGATTGATTGATTATTGTTTACGTCACTCCACGATTATCATGGCAACGGCATCTGTCTGATGCATGGTATAGAAATTCATGCCTTCACAAACGGGTCCACGCAAAGTATTGAGGCATCTTTTTCTTGCCACGCTACCGTGACACAGGACCTCGGTTTTCACTGTCTCGTACAAAAGACAGAATATCGCAACCGACGGAAATCGATCTTGGATCTCTCGACCATGAGCCGAGCATCCCATCTACTGATATACACGGGCTCAAAATAGTAAGGGATGCAGGTGTGACTGACGTAATGCCTTGGTTACGAGCTTGCTGTCCTTGACCTGATAATGTTGTGAGAAATACCCATCAATATGTCAACCAAACGGAGGTACAGCTAACTTGGCAAGCACAATAGCGCACGCACCATCATTAATATAGAGGCGATGCTACATGTAGAATAAACAGAATAAAGCCAACCTTGAAAAACACTGTAAATGAATATTTAAATGTTATTGCTGTTCTACCAATGCATGTATGTTGTCATACCCGAGATATCTATCTATTGGTTATTGCTTTCCTACTGTTGCATTGACACTCCTAGATATTAGCATGCTGTTATAGTTTATACGACTACAAGAATCTTGATCCACCCATTGTAAAGAGGGAAAATAACTCAAGGATGATGCTGGATAAGAAGTTCACTGAATGTAGTGCGAGACGTGTGGTAGGAGGCTGGTGTGTTACTATCCGTCACAATCTGCCGAAAATCAGTGCAAAGTATGAAGGAAATCGCATTAAAACTTGATTATAATGTAACAAAGAAGAAAATGTGGAGAGACGCAATTCTGCTTCGTTCACGCTGTTTGCCATTGAAGAGTACAGTGAAGTAGAGATGAAAAGGTGCTGTATCGAGTCATTTGAGACGGTGGTACCGAAAACAAGAAACATTCAATTCGGTGGTGCCCCGTACTTGGACCATTGAAAACGGTGGTGCCCCGTACATTAGTTTCGTATTTCCCGACTGTGTGTTTCAAGTATGTTTGTTAATAGTTTCAGATGTGTATGATAGATAACTCTGTTCATGATAATGACGGTGGTCGTATGATTCAAAGCACTGCACTGGAACTTCATGTAATGATATACCTTATCGTCTTTGTCATGCCTGCGTTCGATCTCCTATCCAGGCACATCTGAACATCAGCCCCTGTACCTGTCAAAGGTCGCAGTTTTTCTCCTGACACTCCGTTGTTCTCTACCACTAAAGGACTAGGTCATCCCTTGCCTTTCTGCATTGGTCGTCCACTACCAGCAAACATTGATCGTTCTTCACCACCAAGCATTGTCGTTCTTCACCACGCTACATTGGTCGTCCACTACCAGCAAGCATTGGTTGTACATACCACCACTATTTATTGGTCACCTTCCACCACAAAGTATTGATCGTCCTCCACCATCTACCATAGGTCGTCGTCAACCGACATGCAGAGGTCGTTATCCACTGCCTAGCAAGGCCGACCTTCACCACTATGCATTGGTGGTCCTCCACCACTATGTTCGTTCTTTATTGATATGCATTGGCCGTCCTCCACCACTCAGCTTCATTGACCATCAACATAGATGTGAAGCAGTCCTGATGGGACACTAAAAACAAACGATCAGTTGGTGATGGTCTTCATTGAGCTGCCAGTACATGCAATTTGGGTTCGATTCCCGGACTGAGCCACATTATGTATAAGAGGTTGAGTACCTTCTGATTCGATGTCGCGATATGACTGAAAAATTGTCGAAACCGACGTAAAACACCACCCAGCCATATAACTACAATATAATACAAGCTATCTCTTTACTCTCTCACGTTACTATAGTACCGATACGTCCATCTCTGCTCCTAGCCCTAAAGCATCGCGCCATATGTAAAACGATTACATTCTACTCTGTTCAGTGTAATATATATGTATGTCACAGAGTCTTTTGTAATGGCTGTCCAGAGTTTTCAAGAAATATTTCAGGAAGTGATTTAGAATTTTGAGCACAGTATGCGCGAATGTGAGTAGTAATTTCAGGAACAGAGGAAATACGCACCGGCGATTTCTGTCATTAGAAGCGGCGGTATTTCGTCAGTTACCGGCTCTTGTCGAAATCCCTTGGTGTCTAGAGATGTTTCATAGTGGATATAGTTTTTGTGTAACCCCCGTAGTAGCCTAGAGTAGTGGTCAGATTGCCCCCCTACTTAAGTGATTGAAGGATGAGAACAAAGACAATAGTTGCTATTATGAATGGACGTTAAATTCCTGTAAAAGCGCTGATGATATAGCATGTTTATCTTGGCATGGATCTCGCGGTGTTACTCCGGGAGAGGGTCGTTAGTGGCTTGCTTTACGCTAGGTGGTCATCATGTAGATAGTACCTACATACGAAGCTTCTATCTCTTATCAAACCAATCCGTTACTACAGCAACAGGGCGTTCCCGAGTCTTAGGTGTAAGATATTTGGGGCAAGAGTTGATCATTCACCAACAGGCGTTATACTGACCTCATCCTAAGTTCATCCAGCTGTACATCTGGTTTTATGTACGGTCAAATAAATTCTAGCGAACGTGTCCAACATCTAGGGTTTTATAAAGTGGGATTTGAAATTTTTTTCTTCTGCGTGGCTGACTGTTTGTCCGCAAACAGTTCAGGTTTGGTTTTAACCTTTGTCAACTGTTTTAACACGTCATGACTTAGTCCGCAAATTTAACCTACGTACTTGCTAAACTATGGCAAGCGCCTGTGACTAATTAAATAAAAGTTATCAGTATCATTGGAATTGAAATGATTAGTTCAAATAAACAAAAATTCTTTATTATTTATAAGATCTGATGAAAACAGAGAATATACATGTATACGTCCTTGTGGGGTAACATTGCTGGACAACAATCACCCATCATTCTGAGGTCTTCTCTTTTATTCGATCTCGCGTGGACATTGCCAGAGACGTGAGTGTGTGTGGGAGGAAAGGGGGGGGGGTCAGTTGTGTGTCCGGACGGTTATCAAAGGTACTGTCCATGTTAGACTTCCGGTTGAAGGAATCTTTATCATTTGCACTAGCAGACATTTTCTGACATCGGAGTCAATGACCTTATAATTCTGCCTTTACCTGTTCACACTACATATTCAAAATTACCTGCATGTAGTTCTTCTAATTTGATGTAGCTTCGTCAGTTTGAGATATGAACCGAAACCTTATTGAAGGGGCAAGTCTGAATTAAAGTGCTCGTGTGAACGAAGGTATCTTTGACTAACAAGGGTACTAAAATTGCTGTTAAGCCGTGTATCATTTGATGATACACTATAAGAAAGACCCTTGATCGTACATAACATATCGATATATAGACACCGATATTTCTTTCGTGTTTCATGAAAAAAGGAACTTCGACATGACTTCGACATGATTTAGTAAATGTTTGACCTTCACTTCCTTTAATGATATGTGAATTTGGGTTTTAAAGGAAAATGTTATGTAACCTTTGGCATTAGATATCAATATTACATATGTATGTATATCCCATGTAGAACTTCTCTATCTGTTAAAAAATATTAAGAATATTAAACTCAGTGGTTGCGTATTTTGGGGTTTTAATGGAAAATGTTATGTAACCTTTGACATTAGATATCGGTATTACATGTGTATGTAAAGCCGGTGTGGCCTAGTGGATAAGGTGCTCGGCTCGTGATCGAGAGTTCCCGGGTTCGACTCCCGCCCTGGGCACACCGGTGTTCTGTCTTTCGGATGAGACAGTAAAAACCGAGGTCCCGTGTCACGTGGCATGTAAAAGATCACTCGCTGCTTCGGTTGGGTCCGTTGCAAAGGTCTTAATTTGTATGAAATGCATCAGGCAGATGCCGTCACCATATTCGTGAAAAAATCGTGGAGTGACGTAAAACAATATTCAATCAATCAATCAATCAATACATGTGTATGAATATCCCATGCAGAACTTCTCTGTTTGTCAAAAATTAATAAGAATAAAGACATTTTAAGTGAGCATCATTCAAATTCCGTGTTCGAGTATAATTTTACTACATTTTCCCGCTTTTATGGTAACATATTAAGCACCATGATGTAGAGGGGCGTCTTCAGTGTGTTCCACATTCTCGGTTGATTTATTTAAGTATGTGGCAGTAACACAGTAAGTGGAGTAGAATACCATATGGTCCTGTCAAATTACCGCATGTAACTGTAGTACATCCATTATCATTCAGCATAACACTTTAATGTAGCCACTGAACGGGAACAGTGGAAGGTCGCGCGTGGAAACAGTTCCTATGTCATCAAGATTTAAAACGAAATGTGGCGTCAGAAAGTGTGGTGTTACCATAGCAATACTATAAACTATTGAGCATTTTCTGCTGAGCTGGGTATAAAATCGTCGCACGATAAATACGATGTACATGGAACTGGTTAGTGGTATTTGGAACATGGTTATGAAGTAGTATGAATACAGAGAAATGAAATTTTTATATCTTGAAAGAATTTGTAATTCCCAGAATCAACAGATAAGCGTTACTTTTAAAAATATTCTATGTGGTAACGTCACAGGAAAATTCCCATGTTTGTCATGTATTTTGTTAAATTTGTATATGAACTGTTCGCACTTCTGCAGTTTGATACCTAATCCAAAGGGGAATCTTCAGTTCTCTCTCCAAAACTGACGACCTCGATAATATTTTACCAACGTAAGGCGGTATTGCTCCTAATTTAGTATGTATATATGATTTAGGCTTTGTTAGGTACACGATACATATTTTGTATTTAGATATTGAGATACACGATACATTGGTTTCTTCTGTTTTCAGGTGCACTTCAGCAAGTACAAACACCCTGCGAACAAGGGAGCTGTTACCCAGCAACGGGAGATTTATTGATAGGACGTGAAGCGAACTTGACTACGTCATCAACGTGTGGTCTGACGTCACCGGAACCATACTGTATTGTCAGTCACTTAGACGACAGAACAAAATGTTTTACGTGCGACTCGCGCCGAGATTGGTCAGAGAATAATCGCGATAGCCACCGCATAGACAGTATAGTGTCGTCGTTCAGAGATGACCACAAGCTGCGATGGTGGCAAGCCGAGAACGGAAAACAACAAGTTTACATTCAGCTCGACTTAGAAGCCGAATTCCATTTTACTCATCTAATTATGACTTTCAAAACATTTAGGCCAAAGGCTTTACTTATAGAAAGATCTTATGATTTTGGCAGGACTTACAAAGTTTATCGATATTTTGCGCACAATTGTGCCAAGTCTTTCCCAGGAGTTAAACAGTGGCCCCCAAGGTCATTGGAGGATGTTATTTGTGAAGAGAAATATTCCGATGTGGCTCCTTCAACGTCTGGAGAAGTAAGTTTATATAGTGTTACTTCTACATCCTTTCTATCAGCTTATCAGGATACGATACGAATCACGATACTTGAACAACGATACGAATCACGATACTTGAACAACGGTACAATACCTATCACGATACTTGATACGATACGTATCATGATACTTGTACAATGATACGGTACACTTGTTTAATTAAGACGTCAGGTTTATGATTTATTGCTTTGGTACAATAAAGTATCCAAAAAAGGTTTTTTTGAGAGAGAGAAACAGACACCCTCACCCCCACCAAACACATATTAAACAACTTAGATTAGTAGATTAGAAATTAGTTACAAATAGACGCAAAACATAAAAGAAATATTTGGATAATCAGTTTAGAGTTTTTGGTTCTTTGCATGATGAATTCTGTTTAATGCATCTATATACATGTACATCGTAAAAATTCTCATGGGTTTTTATAAAGAAAGGGATTGCAGTATCGATGCCGTATCGTTTGAGCTTCTTCCTGTATCGTGTATCGTATCATGGCCTCTGTATTGCGATATATCGTATCGTGTATCGTATTATGACATCTGTATCGCGATGTATCGTATCGTGTATCGTATCATGGCTTCTGTATCGCAATACATCGTATGGTGTATCGTATCATGGCCTCTATATTGCGGTGTATCGTTACTTGCCTATGTTTTATGTAACAATTTTCAATTTAGGTGCACGTTCACTGATGACTTTAATGTATGGATGAGGTCTATTCTGTGTGGTTTCCTTCGGACTGTCTGTTGGGACACACTAAAAATCTTTGCGAAGGGGGTACGAGCTAATGCTTGGTTTGTGAAGCAGCCAGTTTGGGTTCGATTCCCGGATTGTGTCACGATATTAAAGTGGTCAGGTACAAGACGTGACTGAAAAACTGTTGAAAGCGACGTAAACATCAATCAATCAACCAACCAAATCACTTCTTGTTCTACTTTTGGACTAGATCTATTCTCTTAGACTATCGTTTGGAGGCTCACTCTCTTTATGTATTTGAAAACTCTTAGGGTTCACTATGCCCCTGTTGTAATGTATGTTCTGTTTGGAAACTACCTTTACTTAGCCTGTAAGAATACTTCGAAAAAGCAGTCCTCCCCGCGTTTAAGAATCATCTCATCCCCTTTGGATTTTGAACCACACCAATTCATTGACTATTTTCATATCAAATGACTGTCCTAAGTCGGTATTTTAACTGCACTATAATAGAATATTTTTGTGATGTCCTTATATGTTTTTGTTCCCCTGGATCGATATTGTTTTGTCCTGTCTGTCTGTCTGTCTGTTTGTCTCTCTGTTGTCAACTTTAACCTTGGCTATAACCTTTGAACCGTGAGGGATAGAGACTTCATGTTTGACATAAGTACTCAACTAATGAAGTCCTTTCAAATGACATCAGGCCGATGACCTTTTGACTTTAACTGTGCCCTTCACGGTAAAAATAACTTTTTGGACTTTGGTGCCGCCGGGGGCATTAGTGTTTCACAAACACAGCTTGTTTTTATATACATTATTACACTAATTACTGTATATTTCCATGGTGACTTCTGTCATACGGCTGAGTCAGTAACTTTTCTCTCTTCCTTTACTTCTATTATGCTATTAATTTGAACTCTTCCCTGCTATCTAGACTTGTGGTCGTCACTCTCTCTCTCTCTCTCTCTCTCTCTCTCTCTGGCTGACCTAATCCCTGTGTACAGTATGTTACAGCAAGCTTATTACTGTCAAACAAGCCATGATGTAATGATAATAAGTGTCACATATTTAAAGTCTTGATTCCTTGATAAAATATTTTGTTACCTTAAACCGAATTTATCAATTTCTACTTAGCCGTATAACGAGACTAAATGAGGTCAATGCCTTGTAAGATCTTTAGATCTATATCGGGGTGGTATGAACGTTATGTATACAAGAAGGGGTCCCATCCAGGTAAAAGGTGAAAGTGTCGAAATGGCACATTACCCGCCTGACTGCTGGAGTATTATTGAATGTAGATATTCATTTATGCTTATCTAGAATAGAGCTGCCAGATTATCTATCTGTTGATTTTTTACACCCACATTCACCCTTTCTCTATTTGTATGGTAGAGGTCTGGATTGTACTATTTTCACGTTCGTCCACTGTCGCGCTAGATGAAGGGGTATTACTTTTCTTTCTCTCTACATATTGAAACGTTATCTGAACCTTGTCAAAGCCCTTAGACATATCGACAGCAAACATTTGCTTTACCGTCTGTTAGCGATAGGATTTCTGTCATAGAAAATATTTACTCAGGAGTCTACAACAGGTGGATTTATTTACCGTCAATCCCCACCCCTGCGAATTTGCTGTTAGAGAGATAGGAGAGGGTCGGACTCATTAATTACTCTCTCTGTCCTAGAGGAGATATCATTTTATGTGATACCCTACAACATATAAGAGTTTTCATCTGGATAAATGACGTATTCCGACCAGTTCAAATCTCTCTCTCTCTCTCTCTCTCTCTCTTAGAGGATATATAATACGCAGCAGCATGTCAGAGTTTTCATCTGGATAATTGACGTGATCCCACCCATTCAACCCTCATCCTTCTCTATCTCTCTCTCTCTCTCTTAGAGGATATATAATACTCAACAGCATGTCAGAGTTTTCACCTGGATGATTGAGATAATCCCACCCATTAAACCCTCATCCTTCTCTCTCTCTCTCTCTCTCTCTTAGAGGATATATAATACTCAGCAGCATGTCAGAGTTTTCACCTGGATGATTGAGATAATCCTACCCATTCAACCCTCTCCCCCCCCTCTCTCTCTCTCACTCTCTGGCGGGGATATATAATACTGTATTTTTCTTAGCGTAACGATCGTGACGATACACTTATGACTTATGAAAGAGATATGAAAGTGACTAAGTCATCATATTTCAATAGAATAATTCCTTAAGTATTTAATACCGTTTGGCATTGTTGACATTCTTCCTGTCCTTGTCTACTCCGTGGAGGTATTTCAATATCAGTCACTTTATTCAGGTTCAAAGGAGAGAAATGAATCTCTATGGCAGTGTTATCATTGAAAAGGAAAACGATTAATTTCACCAGTGAAATTTAATATGCAAAAATAGATAAACGAACAAGATATTTGAAGCAGTTTGTTCAGTTATGCACCTTTATATCTACATTTTTTCATGTTCGTTTATGTTGTTTGGAGAGTCTTGTCCCCTGATATCTGTTTAAACACATCCCATGGCGTTCTGGGAAAAAGTGTGTCGACAATGTTTTTCTCGGCGTTCTAAAAACTTGGTGGTATGTTGTACGTAGCCCAGGTGTCCAAGATCTTTAGATAATATCCATATAAACTCCAGGCTTGTAAAACAAACATTTAACAAATATGAGATAAATCTTAAATAAACATTGGTATTCAGCAAGATATATTATTTTGCAATGTCATTTTTTCGATAAAGCCGTTTAATATGTCGCCCTTTGACCTGCTTACACGTAAAGCACAAACTTCTCGGTGACAGTCACGTGATGAAATGAAACATCCTCATTGGTGACGAGTATGTTTCACGGGGTATATCAGTATCGAGATGAACTGGGAATTATAATTGAAGTAGAGTCAACAGTAATTGAATGATAACGCATCTATTATGTGACATAATAGTACAAGCAGATGATTCTATACTAATTATATATAAGATTAACTGATTGGAAGTATACGAGAATAATACCGAAAAGTATTTTACAAACTTAGCATTTTCAACGAAGCTGGCCGTCAACATACATTGCTGTGGCAGAAAAGAAGATCGTGAGAAGTTTCACGATCTGTACTTCCTTCACTGAAGCCACTGTCCACAGTATTTAATTAAAATTTCGTAGGCATGATCACGGGGATTGTGACTGCTCGGGAATGATAAATAGGTTAGTGCAAACAGTTGTGTTAGGAACTCATGTGAGTACACAATTCCCACCACACCTGGCGCGGATCCAGAAATTTTGTCGAGAGGGGGTCCAATTATGTTTTTCTGTGTAAAATGACTTATTTTACATCGAAAAATAGCAAGAAAAGTAATTTTCGCCGAATCTCAGGGTCCAGACTCCCGGGTCCGGCGCCATAAGCTGAGAATATACTTAACTTCTTAAGTCAAAAATTTCATTTTAATTTATTCCATTATCAAACGTTCAAATAAATTTTTTAAGCAGAATGGTTTAATTCTATTTATCAGTAGAATAAAACTAAATAAAATCCAAATCCCAGTTATTAATTCATTGATGAACAGAAGAATATGAATTTTTGACTTAAGTATATTCTCAGTTTATGGCGCCGGACCCTGGTCCAGCCCTCTTGATCCGCGCATGCACATCACACGTTTGGAATATAACAGTACAATTTTTAAATGTTCATGGTGTCGGTGGGCTGGATATGTTTGAATTTTACGTCACTTTGGTCATGTTTTAAGTCATATCACGACGTGGAATGCAAGGACACAAACCTCTTAACGCGAGGTTAGAAATGTAGGAAGACGTCAGTTTTACACAAGCTCTGGGGTATGCTGGTTGTCATTTTTGCGTATGTGTTGCAGTGGCGGGTCCAGGATTTCCGAAAAAGGCGGGGGGGGGGGGGGCCACACGTGTATTAGCAAAACTTCTCAGCCATTTTTGGTACAAAATCTGGATTTTCAGTAGTAAATATGTGGCGAAAAGAGAGAGGGCATAAAAGCCACCACTGGGTTGTAAATTAATGAGAATTTTTTTTTTCATGATTGCTAGTATCGTATGACTCTGCCAGTCATCTGAAAGAATATATTTCTTGTTTTACATATAAATAAATCAGCGGGCGCATGCGAAGTAAAACATAAATGCTCTATATAGGATTCGTGTTGTTTCACCATCACCTGGATTTGCCGACACAGATGCAGTGCAGTATATCTACATTAAATTTAAGCTGTGAAGTGTGCATAGGCAAGAATTGCAACCTATTTCATGCATGTCATATTGTGTAATGTACAGCAGGGGTTAACTGTATTATATAGAGGTTAGCTCGATTTAGGGCCACATGCCAGATTCTGTCAGGAAACAGGTGCGAATAACAATACGGGCTGATACCACAGGAAACAGCAAACGCAGCGAGTTCTCACGACCTCCCCGGCGCATCACAGTCAGCAACAGGTCCATATTATTATGGTCCTAAAAAGTTTTCTCCATCTGATCTCGTACAGAATTTAGGAGAGAATATAAAGTAGGGACAGGACAGGGGCTGGTAACCCCCACCCGAATTGCCTTCTCTTCCTTCCATCCAAATATCTTGTGCCTGTCGTCCTCTCAACCAACATCTTCTTTATCACCCTTCCTTCTTCCTTTTCCGTCCTTATTTTCTCACACCCTAATTCCTGTCCCTCCATTTCTTAGGCTTTCCTCACCCATCTCTTCTTCCTTCAACGCTGTTAAAGGACTCTATCCACGTGTTTGAATGCTGTCAGGATTTTAACCTCATAATTTTTACCATTCAGTATTTGTAAATCGGTTTTTGAAGTCCATTTCAGTGCTGTATCTCAGAGAAAAGGTTTTGTTTAGCTCTTACTCTTACACAGTTGTTATATTGGGCATTACTCGAGGTCAATGTTCATATAATTCGTTATATTCAGTGTGTGATTTACACTAACTTGGTTTTGTAATTACTTTCATTTGAGCCAGAGAGAGCCAGGCATTCTACGGACATGCTGCTGCAGTGCAGTGGGCTTTTCTTCCTACGTGGTCTTTTACCTATAAAATTAAAGGCATATACATGTATATATATTCTTCAGAAAAACTACAGTCCAAGACTGAGCAGAGCAGTCCCTTAGCCCACACAGTCAACAGCCCTTAAACATGTATTCAAAAGTATTGTGAAATATTCCAAATAAATATTATTGTGTTTGGATAGTTGCTTAAATTTGAGATATTGACACCTCTATGAAAATTCATATACATATATGGATGAAAAAATACAATGAAGATGTATTTTAACTTGAGTAAGTGTTACCTGTATTTACACCAATGAAATGAAAATTGTCATGGATACAAACACAGGCTCAGCAAATTCAAACTGCATAGAATTATAAAAACTGTTGGAGTATACTTTAAAAAATTGATTAATTAATTGTATACCGGTACTTAGCATCAGGTTTATTTAGCTAAAATGGTGGTGCATTGCTTTATACATTCTACCTATATATGTATAACCGACCCAATTGAAGCAGTGAAGTGTATTGTTTTCTGTGGCCTTTAAAATGTCAACATCTACAATGAAATGGGGACCTCATATTTTTTATCCCCTCGCAGCAGCGTTTTGCTACTTTTAGTGGGGATATAGTAATGCTACCATTATTGTGTAGGTGTGTGTGTGTGTGTGTGGGTGCATGCGTGTGTGGGTAACAAAACCTTGTAGATACTTTACAAGTCAGAGTATTGGCCCTATTGGCTTCATACCTCACATATACCTTTAATACAGGAGAGGAAGATCCCCATTGATTTTGGGGTCAGAAGGTCAAAGGTTAAGGTCACTATAGCTCATAGAAAACCCTTGTAGACACCCTGGAAGCCACAATTTTAGCCCTATTGAGTTGATACTTCACATATAGTTTTAGTATAATGAGAGGAAGGTCCCCATTGTTTTTGAGGTCAAAAGGTCAAGAGTCGAGTTCAATTTATTACTATGGATTTTGCTGCTGTGCATGGGGATGCTATCTTTGGTATTTCCCATTGCTTTTTTTTTCTTCTTTTTTTTCTTGTTTCTCCCAAAATCAGGAAACCTACAAAACTCCAAACTTTCCAATCCCATGCTGGACACCTTAACCAGTGCTCTATATCAGCCCCACATTTACCTGTGAAGGTTTTAAGATTTACAGTCTTTCTGTTCTGATTACAGGTAATTTTCCGTGTATTACCACCCTTCATTCCAATCCGAGATCCATACAGCACAGATGTTCAAGATCTCCTCAAATTAACCAATCTCCGAGTCAACTTCACAGAACTTCACACATTAGGTACGTACGTTAGTCAGCTTCACACATTAGGCAAGAACGTTAGTTAACTTAACAGAACTTCACACATTAGGTACGTATGTTAGTCAACTTCACACATTAGACAGAAACGTTAGTTAGTTTTACAGAACTTCACATGTTAGGTAAGAACATTAGTCAACTTCACAGAACTTCACAGGTAAGAATGTCCGCAGCTTTCTGTTACAGTTTCTCACATAATAACCAAGCCTTTACAGGTGGGTAATATATGATAATTGATGACAGTAAGTATAGGTATTTACAGCATTGTTATGTAGTTACAGGAATTACTGATATGATTGTACATATATCTTTACTGCTCTGTGTTTACATGTCACATCTTGCTAGTCACCTGGTCACAGGGATTATAATTGTAGTATATGTCTTTGTCTCTCTGTATTTACAGGTGATGTTTTGCTAGTCACCTGGTCACAGGGATTATAATTGTAGTATATGTCTTTATCTCTCTGTATTTACAGGTGACATTTTGCTATCACCTGGTCACAAGGATTATAATTGTAGTATATGTCTCTATCTCTCTGTATTTACAGGTGAAATTTTACTATCACCTGGTCACATGGATTATAATTGTAGTATATGTCTTTATCTCTATGTATTTACAGATGACATTTTGCTAGTCACCTGACCACTGGAATTATAATTGTAGTATATGTCTCTATCTCTCTGTATTTACAGGTGACGTTTTGCTAGTCACCTGACCACTGGAATTATAATTGTAGTATATGTCTCTATCTCTCTGTATTTACAGGTGACATTTTGCTAGTCACCTGGTCATAGACATTACAATTGTAGTATATGTCTTTGTCTCTCTGTATTTACAGGTGATGTTTTGCTAGTCACCTTGTCACAGGGATTATAATTGTAGTATATGTCTTTATCTTTCTGTATTTACAGGTGACATTTTGCTATCACCTGGTCACAGGGATTATAATTGTAGTATATGTCTTTATCTCTCTGTATTTACAGGTGGCATTTTGCTATCACCTGGTCACAGGGATTATAATTGTAGTATATGTCTTTATCTCTCTGTATTTACAGGTGACATTTTGCTAGTCACTTTGTCACAGGGATTATAATTGTAGCATATGTCTCTATCTCTCTGTATTTACAGGTGACATTTTGCTATCACCTGGTCACAGGGATTATACTTGTAGTATATGTCTCTATCTCTCTGTATTTACAGGTGACATTTTACTATCACCTGGTCACAGGGATTATAATTGTAGTATATGTCTCTATCTCTCTGTATTTACAGGTGACATTTTGCTATCACCTGGTCACAGGGATTATAATTGTAGTATATGTCTCTATCTCTCTGTATTTACAGGTGACATTTTGCTATCACCTGGTCACAGGGATTATAATTGTAGCATATGTCTTTATCTCTCTGTATTTACAGGTGACATTTTGCAGTCACCTGGTCACAGGGATTATAATTGTAGTATATGTCTCTATCTCTCTGTATTTACAGGTGACATTTTGCTAGTCATCTTGTCACAGGGATTATAATTGTAGTATATGTCTCTATCTCTCTGTATTTACAGGTGACATTTTGCTATCACCTGGTCACAAGGATTATAATTGTAGTATATGTCTCTATCTCTCTGTATTTACAGGTGACATTTTGCTATCACCTGGTCACAGGGATTATAATTGTAGCATATGTCTTTATCTCTCTGTATTTACAGGTGACATTTTGCTATCACCTGGTCACAGGGATTATAATTGTAGCATATGTCTTTATCTCTCTGTATTTACAGGTGGCATTTTGCTATCACCTGGTCACAGGGATTATAATTGTAGTATATGTCTCTATCTCTCTGTATTTACAGGTGACATTTTGCTATCACCTGGTCACAGGGATTATAATTGTACCATATGTCTTTATCTCTCTGTATTTACAGGTGACATTTTGCTAGTCACCTGGTCATAGACATTACAATTGTAGTATGTCTTTATCTCTCTGTATTTGCAGGTGACATTTTGCTAGTCACCAGGTCACAGGCATTATAATTGTAGAACATGTATATTTCTTCACGTTATATCTTTATATACAGGTGACACATCAGTAGACAATTGGACAGAGGGCTTATAATTATAGTATATATATTTACCCCCCCATATTTACAGGTAATGTGTTGCAAAATACCTGGCTAGAGGGTTTATAATTATAGTGTATACTTTTACCCCTCTATATTTGTAGATGGTTACCTTGTTAGATACCGTGCCGGAGGGTTTATGTTTCTATTTGTAGAATGTATATTTATCCCTCTGTTTTTGCAGGTGATACATTGCTAGATACCCGGCCTGAAATCAAGGAGAAATATTACTACGCTATGTATGACATGACTGTAAGAGGAAGCTGTAGTTGCTATGGACACGCTTCACAGTGTGTACCTGTGTCTGGATACCGCAATAATCGCACCATGGTAAATCATTATCCTTCAGTATGGGAAAATTCTCTTAAAATAGTATGATACATAGACGGAAGATGGTTACTGATCTATAGTATATGATCCCACGGATGGTTCTAGGTGGTTAAATGGTTGATCGATGTTAACAACAGGTTAGGGATCGTTTCTTAGTTGTGTACAATTGTTTATTAAATCTATTTCTTTCTTAATTGTAGCATTGTTTACCATTTCCATAAGTTTTGTGTCACCTTCAAAGCATAGTGATGTCACATTTTCGGTTTTCTGTCACTTCTTGGCCTGTGACACATGTTTCTTTGAACACTATGTCCTAATTATGCTATAAGGGACAGACTTAGTGTCATGGTAAAGTGCCTGACTCGCCTTGCAGGCAGTGTGTGTGTGATTCCCAGACTGCACCACTATGGTTAGGAGGTTGGTTAATTATGTTATTAGTCCCCTGCCAGTGAAAGTGGAATGGACTATAGTGTTTGTCGTTGTCCATCTGTCTGTCTGTCTGTCTTGCTGTCCAGGTGATTTCCAGACAATAATTTCAGTTAGGAATGACCAATTTGCTTCAAACTTCATACAGTGTTAGCTTATAATAAAAGGTTTCTTGTGACAATTTACACTTACAGGTATCTGTAAAATATTCATAATGAAAATCGTGTAATAAATATTATCAAATTTACGAATGCAATAATGATTCAGCAGCTATGTATGTGAATACTTATATTATGTGTGACAGGTACATGGACAGTGCGTGTGTACACATAACACCATGGGAAGGAATTGTGAAATGTGTAAGGACTTCTTCAATGATCTGCCTTGGAGACCAGCCAGGCTTAATCAACCAAATGCATGTAAAAGTAAGACATTAGTAAGACAATGCAAGACAAGAAATCAGGAAAGCAATGTATGTAAAAACAAAAAATCAAACTATGGCACATAAAAAATAGGAAATTAGCAAGCCAGTGAATGTAAGAATAAATTATCATATTTAGTACTTTGCTTTGTATGTCTTTACTAATTACTCCGCTACTTCTAATTTGAAATCAGCAGTCATACAGTCATCACAGATGCCTAAATTACATGTCAAACACCTTGAAATCTCCCAAAGGCTGTCTGATTAACAACCTGATTTCACTTCATATTATTCTTAGGACCTAATTTTTTAAAATCATGTGTTAACACATTTCATTTATTTATGTTCAATAAACAACATCATTTGTCTAATATGGCGACATTTATTGGTTGTTCCCCACCGTCTGTTTTGGAATGTACATCACTTTGAAGTCATGCATATCTGTATTATAGGAACAGTTTGTGTGTAACTTCTGGATTAGCATTTTACTTAAATACCTCATTATTTGTCTAGGCAACCCGTAGTCTTCGGGCAGCCTGATTTGCTTGCATGTTTGATTGAATGACAATCTGAAAATTGTGGTAATTTCTTGCCCTGCTACTTAATTGATATAGTCCATGTTTTTCACACTCATATTTTTGATTTCTGGGTAGTCAAGTGACCTTACATACTATACTAGGACCCAGTTTGGCTTCTCTTCTCTATCATGTCAAGATTTGATCTGCACTATTGACAAGCGACAATATCTATCTGTGTACTTGCAACTTTAAGGCCAAGTACAGTACTATATCTGTTCCTGGATTACATTCAGTAGGTACCGGTATATGACTTATATGATATGAAGAATTTCCTCGTATTTTCCAGAGTGTAATTGTAATGGGCATTCTAATCGTTGTCGTTTTGACCCGGCCGTATACGAGGCATCAGGCCGTGTAAGCGGTGGAGTCTGCCTCAACTGTGAACATCATACCATGGGTAAAAATTGTCAGCAGTGTGTGGAGTTCTTCTACCAAGATCCTCTCCAAGACATCAGAAGCTTCAACATCTGTCAGCGTAAGTGTCAACATACTCTCTTTCATCTCTTCTTCATATAGTCTTAGTAGACAAACAGTAGCACTTTATGATCCAGAGAATTATATATCCTTTATTATTAGATTATTATACCAGGGTTAGAAATTAGCAGTCGTCCAGTCATCAAAAACAACCTAAAATCTCTTCAGTCAACCTAAAATTCAGTAACTATAATGAAGGTTCTCCAAATTTTCTTTGAATTTGCCAATTTGACAACCCAAAATTTTTGTCAATTTCCAGCCCTGTTAAACGAGGGAGTAATACATCATAGTAGAACAGGTGCTTGATTTAGGTATTTTCTTAGTCATCAGTATGTTTTTATCTCCTTACAGCTTGTGATTGTGACCCTAGTGGTTCTCTCAAGAAGGGACAGTGTGATGACCACACTGATGATAAATACGGCCTTGTTGCTGGCAGGTGTCACTGTAAGACCCACGTAGAAGGCAAAAGATGTGATCGATGTGCTGATAATTACTGGAACCTGGATGAAAATAATCCAGACGGTTGTGAAGGTAACAATATTTATCATCTGATAATAGGATTAACAATTTCCCTACGTCAGGTATATGTACATGTGATCACTACAGTGAGAAGAACCCTTGGTACGTATGGACTCCTTCATCTTTAGGATAGGAATGCATTTTTGTTCACATTCATGTATATATACAGTACTGAATTACATTTGTTTTGTCTGTATGTAGAGCATTCATGGCAGGTGTGACTAGCCAAACAGGAGATGCTCATGCCTCCCTGGCACCTGGTCTCACCTCTGAATTTCAGGGGTCTGTGAATTTCCACTGTGGTTCATTGTTGTCAGTGCCACAATCATGTGACACCAGTTACCTTCGTATTTTACATTGTAACTGACCTTTGGTCTGGTCGCACCATTTGCATACTTTAATAAAGGAGGACATAAAATCCTTAAGTAGTTTTTACTGCTGCACTTTCTTTTTTAAAAATCTTTTATTCATGAACATTCATGCAGCTCAGAACATTGACAAATATAATGCATATCCGTGAGTTAATGAAAGGAGCCTTGCTTATTACCTAGATATATTTTATATTTTTGTGTCAGACACCATTATATCTACTAGGATGAAAGTACAAGTATTTATGAAATGTTGACGCCTGATAATGTTATTTAATTGTAGGTCTGAGAAATTATGAAGGAATGAAAAACTAAATAAACATTCTTGTACTGTTTTGCATTGTAGCTTGTGACTGTGATATTAGGGGAACCATAGCCAATGCTGGCTGTAACAAACAGACAGGAATGTGTCTATGTAAACGTTATGTGACAGGACAACGATGTGATCTGTGCGTTGTGAGTATTCTGCTTCTGATGTATTGCTGTAACTTACCCAGAGACAGATTTATAAAAGCGGCACATGACTTCTTATCAATATAGTTCTTACTAGAACTTGAAAAAGATTTCTGTGGCATTTGTAATTTTTTCATCAAGTGAAACTCTTGCATCTGTATGAAGTCCTTGAATTTATTTTCCCCAGGCTGGATGAATCATAGAATATAAGGTAAAATTTTGATAGAGTTTGTTGTACTTCGACGTATGACAAAATGTTACGATAGTTGTGTTTAAGTTCAAGTGTGACAAAACTTCAGTGTGACAATTACTAATAGGTTAACATCTTCCAAACATGGTATGTTTTCACATCTGAAGTAAAGTGGGAATTTTCAGATCTTTGTGGATTCCTTTGATGTGGGATGATCCAGAAGTCTGCTTGACATTATTATTTACTTTGTTTACATATTTTGATTATTTTAGCTCATTTTGAAAGTTGTTGTCTTCAGTGGATTAATGTGCTGCTTTGTCTTTACAGCCTGGCTTTTGGGGCTTTGGAGATACATTAACTGGCTGTAGAGAATGTAACTGTGATATTGGAGGCTCTGTCTCAGAGGAATGTGATGCTACAGACGGCAGATGTACATGCAAACCAAACATTATCGGCAGGAAGTGCGACCAGCCGAGACCACAGTACTACTTTGCCAAGCTTGATTATTTGCTGTATGAGGCAGAGTTTGCCAAGGGATATGGGGTAAGTATGATGCAGAATGTTGTGGCATATAATTTATGTATGAGGCATGCTATACTAAAGAATCTTGTGAAGTCTGAAGTAGAATATGCCAAGGGATATAGTGTTAGTATGAGGCAGAGTATATGCCAAGGGATATATTGTTAGTATGAGGCAGAGTATGCCAAGGGATATAGTGTTAGTATGAGGCAGAGTATGCCAAGGGATATAGTGTTAGTATGAGGCAGAGTATGCCAAGGGATATATTGTTAGTATGAGGCAGAGTATGCCAAGGGATATAGTGTTAGTAAAAGGCAGAGTATGCCAAGGGATATAGTGTTAGTATGAAGCAGAGCATGCCAAGGGATATATTTTTAGTATAAGGCAGAGTATGCCAAGGGATATATTGTTAGTATCAGGCAGAGTATGCCAAGGGATATATTGTTAGTATGAGGCAGAGTATGCCAAGGGATATAGTGTTAGTATGAAGCAGAGTATGCCAAGGGATATATTGTTAGTATGAGGCAGAGTATGCCAAGGGATATAGTGTTAGTATGAGGCAGAGTATGCCAAGGGATATAGTGTTAGTATGAAGCAGAGTATGCCAAGGGATATAGTGTTAGTATGAGGCAGAGTATGCCAAGGGATAAAGTGTTAGTATGAGGCAGAGTATGCCAAGGGATATAGTGTTAGTATAAGGCAGAGTATGCCAAGGGATATAGTGTTAGTATGAGGCAGAGCATGCCAAGGGATATAGTGTTAGTATGAGGCAGAGCATGCCAAGGGATATATTGTTAGTATGAGGCAGAGTATGCCAAGGGATATAGTGTTAGTATGAGGCAGAGTATGCCAAGGGATATAGTGTTAGTATGAGGCAGAGTATGCCAAGGGATATAGTGTTAGTATGAGGCAGAGTATGCCAAGGGATATATTGTTAGTATAAGGCAGAGTATGCCAAGGGATATATTGTTAGTATGAGGCAGAGTATGCCAAGGGATATAGTGTTAGTATGAGGCAGAGCATGCCAAGGGATATATTGTCAGTATAAGGCAGAGTATGCCAAGGGATATATTGTTAGTATGAGGCAGAGTATGCCAAGGGATATATTGTTAGTATAAGGCAGAGTATGCCAAAGAATATGGTGTTAGTATGAGGCAGAGTATGCCATTGAATAGGATGTAGGTAGTGATAATAAATTTTTGTAGCTTAATTATTTGTGTGTTCTTCAGACAAGGTCATCAGTCGATTATACTGATTTTTGTCCCCTTATCTGCTATTTTGAATATAACATGAACTCTTGAGTCAGGTTGCTCTAGTGTTATTATACTGGATTTCTATTGGAACAATAGGTGTTCCATTGTCTGAGGTGAATAACTATCTACTGCCTCCGTATCTGTTCTTTGAAAGAGATAGTAAATATTTAGGTCATATGTCTAGGCATAAGTTGACAAGCTAAAAATTTGTCATTAATGTGGCTAGATGCACAGCATTAATCGAATTAAAATTTGGAAGCCATGTATTAGGAATACTGCCACCACATAGGTGAAATAGTTCCAGTATGGCATTAGATGTAGCAAATAAACATTAGTTCTTTTATTTTAGGTTTACATCGTTTGGCATTTAATACAAAAGATATGAATGAATATGTGCAGCAGTTAAATACTAAGGTTTTTGAGTGTACCAGTCAGAAGTGAAAATTTGTTGCCCTGATTTGCAAGCTTATCATTCCTATGTCTGTATATCATTGTATTCGCCATGTAATAGATCATATTCCTAAAAATGAATTCATGTGTATGATTTTATGATTTCAGAATACACGAGAGTATATCAGAGAGCCATATCCAGAGGGATATCAGGGCTGGACGGGTCCCGGTTTCATGCAGATATCAGAAGGCGACTCTCTGGAATTCACTGTTAACAACATTGAATTCCCTATGAACTATGACATAGTCATCAGATATGATCCAAGGGTAAGAACTTACAAAATAAACCGATCCAAAGGACTCTTAACAGTAAAAATGTCCTACAATGAAGCATTGTCAGGACTCCAAATGTATCAATGTCTTGCAAAGTCCTACAAACAGTTATTGAAATGTCTAGCACCTAAGCAGTAAAATTATACTAAATTGAAACAGTGTCAAACATGCAAGCATAAAAATGTTCAAGCAAGTACTTAATTGATGTACTTTTATACTTTGAGTAAAGTGAATGCTTTTTTTCTGTCTATTTCCTTAGCATTTGTGATAATTCTCTGAAAAAGTGAGTTTTTAATTTTACTTATTGTATGATTTTGTGCATATAGACTACACAGAATTGGGAGGATGTAAGGGTGTACGTCAGTCGAGACCAGCAGCCAGACCAGAGTGGACCTTGTGCCAATCATCGGCCAGCTGATGATGAAAAAACCACCAGTATGGCGATAGGTAAGTGAAGTCTTATATATTCTCCCCACAAATATAGGATTCAGAAGTTGTTCACTTGTGTTGTGTTGTGGTTAGTGTGTTGGGAATGTTAATGACAGTTACCATGTACACTTTCAGTTGGTAAACATGAAAATGTTGCAATTCATACAATTTCATTTTTGTATCTTTCTTAAACTTGATCAGTTGGTAGACTTTTTTTTAGGAATTATTCAAAAAGCAAATCATCACATATACCGGTAGCTTATACTTTTCTCTGCAAAATATACATTAGCAAATCATATGAAGCATTATTTTTGTCAGATAACCTGTATGAAGACCTGTTTAATGTGTTTGTAGGAACTCGTTTTGTTGAGGTGTCACCATCAGCTTGTCTGGAACCAGGTGTCAATTACACCATCAGAATACATTTCCGTCAATATCAGAGAGATAGGCGTACACCAGAAGCCACAACACTCATTGATTCAGTAAGTATAGAAAGTTCACATGTATGATTCAGCAAGTACATAAAGGTCACAACTCATTGATTTATTAAGTACATAAAGGTCACAACTCATACTGTCAGTACATAAAGGTCACACCTTTGAATAAATATTTATATATATATATATATATATATAGGTCAGTTCTTTGATTCAGTAAATATATAAAAAATCACAGCTATTTGATTCAGTAAGTACATAAAGGTCATACTGGTAATTCATTTCTTCATTTAGTACACAGAGGTCACAGCACTGATTCAAGTACATTGCCAGATTTGTATATTGTGCCTTGCTATGTATTTCCCTATAAAATTACGTCAAAATGTGTTTTACTGACTATATATCTAGAAGGGCATTATTGTCTGAGTGGGATACAGCACAACACAGGAACTCACTTCAGCCCTTTACTTCCATCACGACAGACTGCTGTCCATAGTCCAAGCAAATGGGAAGTATATCAGTGTCATATCAGAGTACTACCATGTTCTGCATCAATACACACTGGCTGCCACCAAATATCTTAAATAATTCTGGTGATGTGTATAGCAGTTGTAAAGAATATGATATAAGAAAAAAATGAAAAAAAAGTATTAAGGAAAGAGTAAAATGTGATCATTATTTATTGTAGATCATCCTTGTGCCCTCCACCAACAGCATCCCAATCTTCCAAGGTATTGGTCAGCCAGATAACATGAGGAATGAGTTTATACGTCAGCGATGTCACAGATTGCAGCTTCCAGTGTACCAGTCACAGCTCAGCGATTTCTGTCGTCAGATGACATTCAGCATTTCCTCCAGCATGATGCACAGGGCACTCCGTAAGAATCTCCGTCATACTGTGATGTGTCTATCCCGACAAAATGATCACTTCCTTTTTGATTTTCATCAAAATTTTGCCGTCAGCTATTCAGCAATGAATTGAAGACTCCTTTATCATATTAAATGATATTCGTTACTTATTAGAATTATGTAATCAAGAAATTTGTACAGTAAAACCTGTTATGGAAGACCACACCTGCTGCCAAACAAAAGTGGTCTTGCAAGACAGGTGGTCTTCCAATAGAGAGAATCAAATTTATGCATTTTACATGGACCGTTTCCAATGTACATGTACCCCTTCTGTTAGCCAGACTTAAGGTCTGTTGTCCCTCACTCACCCCAGGGAGGTGGAAATAGGATTTGAGCAAGATATATTGTTTTTGGCCATGAATTTTAAAAGTTTATAAAATTTAAAAGTTATTTACACAATTATTTACATGTTTTAAAACTTTCGAGTTTCACGAGTAAAAAAGTCTGTCATACACCGTTGTTTTAAAATTATGTAATCAAGAAATTTGTACTGACAGTAAACCATTCATAGATGGCCATGTTTTCTTTCTGTCCCAATAACCTTAACTGATTTTCTATCTTAAAGATGGGATGATCAGCTTCATCGATTACCTTGAAATCTTTGTCCATGTTTAAAATATCACAGTGTTTTCGTTTTATCTTTTGAACAGCTTGTGAATGTGACCCGACAGGATCATTGAGTTTGGAGTGTGATCAGGCAGGGGGACAATGTCAGTGCAAACCCAATGTGTATGGAAGACGCTGTGATCGATGTGTGCCAGGAACATTCAACTTCGGACCTGGCGGCTGTAAACGTAAGTTATATCAAACAAAGTTTCATTTTTGATTTCTCATCTATGCATGTTTGTTGTGGTGCATTAATTGTATTTCATATGTAAACCATAACAGAGTTATGAGAGATCATTGAATATGACTGTGAAATTATGATGTGCTTATCACATGACCATGTCACATGACCATAACATTATGAATGGCAACCATTGAATGATGTCACAAAAACACAGGATACCATTTGTAAATCATTCACATTCTTGGAAGTTCCTGTTCTATTTATAATATCGGTGTAGTGATGTATCTATTTATAACTTATTCCAGCATGTAATTGCCATGCGTATGGTGCACGAGATAATTTCTGTGATGCCGTGACCGGCCAGTGTCTGTGTATCAACAATGTGGACAGTCGGACATGTGAGAAGTGTGTAGATGGTTACTATGGATTCCCTCAATGTCGGCCATGTGACTGTAATGGCAATGCAGAGACCTGTGACGACCTCACTGGACGTTGTAATAGTTGCCGTGACAACACTGCTGGTCTGCGTTGTGAAAGGTAGGCCATGACTTTGGAATTTGAATTGTCTTAAGATGTGTTTTAAAAGAAACAGAATATACTCTTAGCGAAGCAGCTGGCTTGGATGATACTTTAAGATCAGGAGAGTAAATCATCAGATAATTGTCGTAGAATATTACTCTTCAATGAGTCTTTCATTCAGTTCCACTCAGACCCAAGTTAAAGCTGGTAAGCACTAAGATAATTACAATTTATAGAATTGTTTGTCGTGGGATTAAATGAGATTTTATCTTTTGAAAATTGTTAACGTCATATTAAAGTAATAAAATTCTCATTATCAGCATTGTTGATTCTACTGAAACATTGTCCTATGTACTCAAGATGTCTCTCCTCATTTAAGCCACAGGTAAATATGTAAATACTTTACAGATGCGAGGCTGGTTACTATGGTGACCCACGTATCAATGTGCGTATTCCATGTGAACCCTGTATGTGTCCTGGAGGACCTGGCAGCAGCACTCAACATGCCGATTCCTGTGCCCTTGACCCTAGAACGAACACTGTCATTTGTGACTGTTATCCTGGCTTCAATGGTAAGTCAGATGTGGTACAAACTGAACATCTTGGTCTGACATTTATCCTCAGAGTTCTGTGGATGTTCCATTTTATAAGATAGGTTTAGTTTTCCGAAAGTTAAACCTCCAAATATGAATGAATTGGTCCATAGTCAATGTTCCAGTTATTGTAGGTATTCACTTGATTGTGCACATGATTTAATTATGTTTGGTTAAAAAGTATAACTGTGTTGTTCCCCTGACACTTTTTTTTTACAAAAGAATGTGCAACAAACAGGATTATATTCTTGATTTTTCAAAAAAAAATGAAGGACAAATTTTTCCAAAAAGAAGGAAGTATTCTAGAAAAAACTTGAAAACTACCTTCATGCCATAAGATAAAAACATAAATGTGAGAAAAAGAGGGTTTACACACTGTGTTCTCTGATCTGCTAAAAATATTTCTATGAGTTTTAGCTATATCCTAAAAATAATGTAATTAGTCCTCCAATGTGAAGTGAGTATAAAATAATAACAAATCATTGTTATTATCTTGTATCCTAAGAGTTTGTCTAGTTGATTTATCATTCCAGGTGCCAACTGCGACCAGTGCTCTGACAATTATTACGGTAATCCTCGAGATTCTAACGGCACCTGTACCCCTTGCCTGTGTAATAATAACATTGACCTCGATGCCAGTGGTAACTGTGATGGAAGCACGGGAGAGTGTCTCAAGTGTCTGAACAATGCAGAGGGATTCAACTGTGAGAAGTGTCGACCTGGTTACTATGGCAATGCTACAACACAAAGCTGTATAGGTAAAAAATGTATAATTTTGAGATTTTCAGTTATCCACATTGTCTATTTGGAAATGGACTTAACATTACGCAAGGGTAGTACACTTAGTTTTCCATCAGGTTAATATTCTTAGTTATCAATATGTTATGAGTACTTTCTCATTGTTTTAATTGGCTCTTCAGCATCTTAATTCCCCATATCAAATTTAATGGGGTATACTGGAATCGGGTTGTCTGTTGGTCTGTTCATAGAGATTCAAGGTTTTCTGCTCTTTTTCCACACATCCTTTGAGATACTGGACTTAAATTTGTACACATTTATGTGATCAGTAAGTACAGATCTAGTTTGAATTTTGATGCTGTCGATGTTTACAGTGGTAGGGTTCTTGGAATGCTATGTTAATCCTGCTGAATTGATCTCTAAAAATAACTATAAATATGATTCTCTTAAATATCTATCAACGGCATTACATTTTTTTTTTCTTGTTCATGTCACTTTACAAACTACAAATAATCATGTTATGGTTTCAGAATGTGTATGTTTTCAATATGGAACTGACAGTGGGCATTGTGACCGTGAAAGTGGACAATGTCCTTGCCTGCCCAATGTGGAGGGCACTCGTTGTGAGCGATGCAGGGCAGGAACCTGGAACATTACTAGTGGAGATGGATGTGATCTGTGTGGATGTGACCCCACAGGATCCACCAGTATAGAGTGCAATCAGGTAGGCGGCTACCAGTATAGAGTGCAATCAGGTAGGCGGCTACCAGTATAGAGTGCAATCAGGTAGGCGGCTACCAGTATAGAATGCAGTCAGGTAGATGGGTACCAGTTTAGTGTAATCAGGTAGGCGTGTACCAGTATAGAGTGCAGTAAGGTAGGCGGCTACCAGTATAGAGTGCAATCAGGTAGGCGGCTGCCAGTATAGAGTGCAATCAGGTAGGCGGCTACCAGTATAGGTAGGCGGCTACCAGTATAGAGTGCAATCAGGTAGGCAGCTGCCAGGGAAATCTACCGGCAGGACAACCTTAGTTGCTGTAAGAATTTAGTTAGGTGATATTACTGCAAAAGTGTTGTATGTACTGAAAGCTGAATCAAACTCATTTTGTTGTTACCTTCGCAGTTGGATGCCTTACCAATTCTATCGATTTTATAGGGAGACTGCCTATATTCAAAATGTGTACTATCCCTGAAAAAAATCTTTAATGATGATATATGCAGTATTGTTGCTTAGTAAAGTGTTTAAGAAAACAACTGTGACAAGCCTCTTAGCAATAAGTTCTATTTTACTGATGAAATTATCATATCCTAATGTACCCACAATGAAAGTTTGGATGGCATATGGATTTTGGCCTGTTTGATTCTATAGATTGGTAATGTTCTGTTTTTAGATTGATGGTCAGTGTGACTGTGTACGCTACCCTGATGGGTCACCTGCCCGTGGAGGAAGAGACTGTGCTTCTTGTCCAGACCTGTACTGGGGTGATCCCAACCAGCAGTGTTATAGTAAGTCTGACATCCATTTATATCACTTTGTTTTAACTGTGTGTTAGAAGCCACTACAAGAGTGAATTGAGGAAGAATAAAATTTATAGTGTTATGTACACACAGTGTATTCATGATGAAAATCTGATGTACATTTCAGAATGTGACTGTGACACCCAGGGATCCTCCCAGATGCAGTGTGACCGACGCACTGGTCAGTGTGTCTGCCTGCCGGGAATCAGCGGATATAAGTGTGATAGATGTGATCGTGGTACGACTGGAGAACTTCCTAACTGTAAACCATGTGGAGAATGCTTTGATAACTGGGACAGGGTTGTCAGAGATCTCAGAGGTAAGTGGCAAAAGGTGGTCAAAAGGATGGAGTTCTAGCTTTTACTAGTTACTTGAATGTAGGTATTTGACTAAGTTCTGCAGATTTTAATCCTAGTTTTAGTTTTCAGTTGGGGGAAAAAATAATAAAGAAAAAAAATGAAAAAAGATTAATAATAAATAAAAAAAAAAAAACTTAAAAGAGAAACCTGTACAACTCGAGAAAAGGATTCCAAAGTCTTAAATGAGAAATGTTGTACTGAAATGCTGTTAAGTTGATCAGAACAACTCATTTGAGCTTTGTGCTAGCGTGAATTTAAATAAGAGTTTTAATATATATTGAAAGGTGCCTTGTATCTTAATTATAAGTGTAGAGTAGACTTTTTGAGTGGATTGCAAAGCAATTCCGGTCTATGGATTGGCTTAATCCGTCTGTCCGTCCGCACGGTGTTGACATTTTGCATTTAGCATTTGCGTTTAGCTTGGTTTCTTTAATACCCTAAAGGGTACTTATGTCAAAGTTGGTAGGTTTGTAGATACTTGAATGTTCTATCCAACCAATACAAAAATTTAGTGACCTTGACCTTGACTTTATGCTTCAGTGAACACAGTTTTTTGCCTTTAGGGTGACCAATTGCTTACATGTATTGTTAATGTTAATGCAAAGCAATTCCAGTCTATAAATTGGCAAAATCTGTCCGTCCGTCTGTCCATCTGTCCGTCCGGCGTCAACATTTTGCGTTTAGCATTTGCAATCTGGTCATACCGTCCTTGACGGTTTCTTGTTTTCTTTAAAGTAATGTAATTCTTATTTGGTCTTTTTTACTTCATACAAGGGTTCAGTGAAGTTTAAAAAGATCATGCATTATGTTGTAGCTCAAACAGAGTCCTTAGTGCAAGAAGCACTCAAGATCAAGTCAACGGGAGTGGAGAAGGCCTTCGAGAAAGAGTTCCGCCAAATGGAGGACAATTTGCGAGAGATTGAAAATATCGTTAAGAGTGCGAATATCTCTGTAGCTGATGTAAGGGCAATAGAGAATGATATGGAATCACTAAGGTAACCATAGTTCTTGTTTTACAGCAATCAATTCTCGTTTACTAAAACTTCTGTCTGTGTAGAATAAATTTCATTTGTACTGAATTAAGGCAGATTCTGTTTTAAATTACATGTAAAATAGATTTATGCCCTTCATTTCTAAAGCTGAGGCTATATAGGATTTCCCTTATCTGGGCTATGTATGTGTCCGTTTGTTGTACAGTTTGTTCCCGCAAATCCTCTCTGGAATATAATCAGTTACTTTGTGATAAGTCATAACCAGATTTTACACAAATATTCGTCAGAACCTGAAGGTGTGTCATAGCCTTGACATAAGGTTATGAGACCTATTTCAAGGGGTCATTGCAGACTGCAGAGACATTGCATAAGTTCTTGTTCGTGCTATAAGTTGATCACTTTTGTGATAAATTTTGACCAGACTTCACGCAAATACTCTTCACAACCTAAAAATGTGTCATGAACTTAATTTCAGGTCATGTGACCTATAAGAAGGCAGGGGTATTCTCAGTTATCCTTAATGACCGTTCTGGTTTGTCACATGTTAAAAATTACAGCTTTTTCATGAAGATAAAGAGAATTTTCATGAATGCAGAATAAGATGGTTGAACCAAGTCTCACTGTACATATGCATTCATATTGTTAAGCTGAAAAAAAGGGAAAATGTGTTGCAATATTTGAAATACCCATAAGAAATTGAAGTAAGTAGTTCATCTTTGAATAACATGCTCGGATATTCATTGTAAGTTGGGATGGCAGTGTTGCTTGGTTCCTATCAGGTTGTTCTTCCATCAGACAGAAAAATCATTTTAATGTCATAGTTATATTTCATCTTCAGATGCAGATCTCTTGTGTTGAGTAAACAATATATGGTTTAATGCACAAATAGTGAAAACTTCCAATGTGCAGAAATTATTGAATGAGCATTTTACATTTTTAGGAAAACTCTGAATATGAGTTTCTCTGATCTGGAGAGAACAGAAGGTGAATTACGTAATATGAAAGAGAGTATTCGACAGGGAAATAATGATATTGGAGCTCTCCAGGTCAGTGTGGAACGTCTAAAAAAGAAAATAGAAGCGCTTCGCAGGAATGCCACAGAAATACAGTCAAAGGACGTTGAAGGTAAATGTCTCGAGTTTTCTGACATGTACAGCTCAAGATTAGAGTTAAGTAAATTTACTGTACAGTGTATAGGTGTTTCAGGTGTACTTAGCTTGCATTTATAGTTCACATAAATTTATTAAATATTCTGCTCAGCAAATATAGTTTGAACATTATCAATAATTTTGATATTACCTTTGCTTTCTAAACAGGGGCATTTAATTTAACTCGAGAAGCTCAGACACGTTCACGTCAAGCCCAGAAGATGGTCGACAGCACAGATATGCTTATACAGGAATCGCAGACCATTCGTCAAGATGTCGAACAAATGCTGGCCTCCAAGAAAGATGACTTTGACCGCAAGCTTCAAGAAAATAACCAAAATTTGAATGAGATTGATAACCAGGCCTCTGGCCTTGGGAGCAGAATTGCTGACCTCAATGAAATGGTAGGGTGCATTGTGGGATTGTTCACCTAGTGTCTTCTGAATTACTGACCATTTTAGAGATGTTTATCAAAGTGATCAGTATGTCCAGAACAAAAGACTGGTTTGTTTTTGGTTTTTGCTGTTTTAGGGTTTATTTTCCCATTTTTGGTTTTTGGCTATTTTAGATATTTTGCTGTTGTAGGTATTTAGTTGGATTGCAGAGAAACTTTTTTTTTTGTCTGTCTGTTCATCGGCAATTTGGTCGGGTGTCAGATTAAAGCAAAATCACAGCAGTGGAAAGTGATACGGTCTCCACATTATTATAATATTATATTTAGGAAGACACTTTTGAACACTTTGATTCCGCCAAAACCCACACTCAACCCCTGAGTGATTTTCATACATCTTTGCAACCTGGCTTTACCAACTAATAACCACCCTGTTATATTTTGGAGAAATTTTGGTACCATCTGTACCTGAATACGTTTTGTTATTCAGTTTGAGGTATAGTATATAATATTGGTTATAGGTATGTGATGGGCGAGGGGAGCCATGTGATGATGTTTGTGGAGGAGGAGGATGTGGAACCTGTGGTGGAGGAGATAGTTGTGACAAGGGAGCTGTCAAGAAAGCAGAACTGGCGCTCAGTCTGGCTAGAAGTGCCGAGGACATCTTACAGATTAAAGAGAGAAATGCCTCAAACTTGTATTCTCAGGTAAATACCATTGATTCTTATTTATTTCATAACGGATAAGTCAAACTAACTTCAGAAGTCTCCATTTTAAGGTCTAGAAATTTTCTTTAAATGTTTATGTCCGATTTCTAAGAAGCCATTCCTCCTATTTGGTTCTATGGAGAGTGAACTGTACAATCACAAACATAGGAAGTGTCTCTAGCAGGTAAGATGCACATACACATTAAATAAAGGAAAGAGGTACATTTTGTACAAAATCACCCAGCTATAGGTTTCCTATTCTTCATGTTATTATTGAATATTATAACTTGTATGGTATGGACTAATTTCTTACTACTTCGAAGCTGATGTAACTCAGTGAAATAGGTGCTCGGCTCGTGACCTGAAAGCTTACAGGTTCGAGTCGTACTGGAGGTACTTTGATGTATGTCTTTGGGATGAGTCGGTGAAAACGTAAGTCCCGTCCCAGTAGGCGAGGCACATGAAAGATCCCTCACTGCTGTGCTGAGGTATTAATTTCAAAGAAATGCATTGCCATATATGTGAAATAATCGTGGAGTGATATAAAACAATAATCAATCAAACAATCTTACTACTTTGCTGGTCTGCAAAACTAAGAAATAAAATGAAATGAGATTTATTTTAGTTGTTAAATTGGTTTGTAAAAGGAAAGACTTGTTATCATCACCCATTCCATGTTTTGTTCATATTCTTATGGATTTTTTGAAAACACATATCAATGCCCTTTTCAATTAGTGCAGAAATATGCCAATGGCTTTTCTAATATAGGTTAGTTCTGACTTGCTAAAGAAAGGACTTCAACAAGATTTTAATCATTATTCAAGATTAAAAAGTGGAGAAAAAGTATTCTTATTTAATCTTTTTCACATGTTTTTGTAGCATGGTCTTTAATATTTCAATGTAGAGAAGCAAGTGTACATTCTTTTTTGAGTTGTCAAAAACACAAAATTAAAAGACTATATTTATCTGCAATTTTCTTCAAGCAGTCAGTCTATATGAATGTTTTATACAGAGAACAAGATATTTAATTTGTATATAACAGATACAAGTACATGGGTTTTCAGGTCAGTGAACATGGATTGCACATGAGTAATTATTCAAGTAAACTTCTGCAGGAATTTTATATTGGCTCAAACTAGATGACTTGCTGGTTATTCAGACCTTCAATTACGCATTTAGAGAAAACCATTGTGAGAAGATAATTTGGCTCAAGAGTGATATTAACTTGTTATTACAGCTTCAGACAGCCCAGACTGGATCCATAGAGGCAAAAACAGAGGCCCAGAAGGCGTATGATGAAGCTATGAAGGCCAAAAATCAAACAGAGAGTGCAAGCACCATGCTACAGAATCAGCTGGATAAAATCAGTAACTTCTTCACTGAACCCAACAGAGCTACACCTGAACAGGTTATCCAGGTAAGATGATTGTAAATTTCCTCACTGAGCCCAATAGAGCTACACCTGAACAGGTTATCCAGGTAAGAGGATTGTAAAGTTCTTCACTGAGCCCAACAAAGCTACACCTAAACAGGTCATTCAGTTAAGACGATTGTAAAGTTCTTCACTGAGCCCAACAAAGCTACACCTGAACAGGTTATCCAGGTAAGACGATTGTAAACTTCTTCATTGAGCCCAACAGGGCTACACCCTGAACAGGTTATCCAGGTAAGAGGATCGTAAACTTCTTCACTGAGCCCAACAAAGCTACACCTGAACAGGTTATCCAGGTAAGAGGATTGTAAGCTTCTTCCATTTAGTCTTTTTTTAGCTCACCTGAGCGTAGCTCAAGTGAGCTATTGTCATAGTGCAGCGTCCGTCGTCTGTCGTCCGTCCGTCGTCCGTCGTTAACTTTTCTACATTTTCGACTTCTCCTCCAGAACCGCTGCACAGAATTTCACCAAACTCCATAGGAAGTAAGTACTCAAGGTCCTCTACAAAGTTTGTGTTTTTTATGCCGATCCGTGATCCAAGATGGCCGCCATTGGCTCTGATTGGTTGACACATTTTCGACTTCTCCTCCAGAACTGCTGCACAGAATTTCACCAAACTTCATAGGAAGTAAGTACTCAAGGTCCTCTACAAAGTTTGTGTTTTTTATGCCGATCCGTGATCCAAGATGGCCGCCATTGGCTCTGATTGGTTGACACATTTTCGACTTCTCCTCCAGAACTGCTGCACAGAATTTCACCAAACTTCATAGGAAGTAAGTACTCAAGGTCCTCTACTAAGTTTTTGTTTTTTTTGCCGATCCATAATCCAAGATGGCCGCCATTGGCTCTGATTGGTTGACACATTTTCGACTTCTTCTCCAGAACTGCTGCACAGAATTTCACCAAACTTCATAGGAAGTAAGTACTCAAAGTCCTTTACCAAGTTTGTGTTTTTAATGCCGATCCGTGATCCAAGATGGCCGCCATTGGCTCTGATTAGTTGACACATTTTCGACTTCTCCTCCAGAACCGCTGCACAGAATTTCACCAAACTTCATAAGTAAGTACTCAAGGTCCTCTACGAAGTTTGTGTTTTTTATGCCGATCCGTGATCCAAGATGGCCGCCATTGGCTCTGATTGGTTGACACATTTTCGACTTCTCCTCCAGAAAAGCTGCACAGAATTTCACCAAACTTCATAGGAAGTTGGTACTCAAGGTCATCTACGAAGTTTGTGTTTTTTATGCCAGTCCGTGATCCAAGATGGCCGCCATTGGCTCTGATTGGTTGAAACATTTTCAACTTCTTCTCCAGATTGGCTGCACAGAATTTCATCAAACCTCATAGGAAGTACCGGTAAGTACTCAAGGTCCTCTACCAAGTTTGTGTTCGGGATCCAGATTCCCTCAGGGGTGGATCCAGGGCGGGACCAAAAGTGCCCAAAAGGGTACCCCTCTTCAAACTTCTTCTTCTCCAGAACCAGTACATAAATGGGGAAACTAATTGCATTTCAACAATCTATAAAGATGGGTTATTAAAAATTGTGTTCGGGGTTAAGATCTGTCAAATAGAAATTTACGCTTTTTTGACGTGTTTCTGGACTTAGTCATTTCAATGAAGAAAAGTGTCATGTTTTTCAGTTAATTGATATTGATGATTTCTTAATGACTATTTTGATCACAATGGTGGTAAGGAATATTATTGTGAAAGAATTTTGTCGTTATCTCAATTTTTGGATTTTTTATGAATTTTTTAAGACTCCCAGAAAAAAGGGGGGGGGGGGTGTTGGCCATTTTTCACATTTTAAACTTTTTCTATAAAACCACATGAAAGATTTTAATGAAACATGGAATACATGCAGTACTAAAAGTCCTCTATCAATTTGGTAAATTTCATCCAAATTGGTCAACAGATAATGCCACCATGTCTAAAAAGTAGGTCTCACAATGGTACATATACCACTTGCTAATTGAAATATGGAGAGTAGCGGTTCAAATCCAGCTGTGGTCAAAAAAAATTTTTTTTTTTTACACATCTAAATAAGTTTTTAGATGTTTCTCAACACTCAACATATGAAATTAGGAATTTTACGTTTAAGACTTCCAAAAAAAAAAAGGGGGGGGGGAGGCCATTTTTCACATTTTCAACTTTTTCTACAAAACTGTTTGAAGGATTTTAATAAATCTTGGTAGAAATAAGTCACTTATGATCCTTTTCAAATTCTGTTGTTTTTGTCCAGATCTCTTTACAGGTGGCGCCACCATAGTCAAAAGTAGGTCACAAAAGAGTTCCCTCCTTTAACAATATTCTTTTTCATACGGGCTGTATACAGAGACAAACAGAATGCATAGAAATGATCTAGAGGGATGAGTGAAGACGTATTGTCATTTTGGTTCCCTTCCAAAATCAAATTTTAGAATTTTTTTTGGACATTTCTTTGGACTTGGTGATTCAATGCAGAAAAAAATTGTCATATTTCCTAGTTAATTGATAATGATGATTTCTTATGGACTATTGTGATCATAATTATGGGAAGGATTGTGACTTTGAAAGAATTTTGTCAATATCTCAATTTTTGGATTTTCTATGAATTTTTTAAGACTTCCAAATGAGGGTGTATAGGAACAATTCAATCACATTTTTCACTTCTGCTGTTATACTGCATGAAAGATTTTAATGAAACATGGAATACATGAAGTACTAAAGGTCCTCTATCAATATGGTAAATTTCATCCAAATTGGTTAACAGATAATGTTACCATGTCTAAAAAGCAGTTCTCACAATGGTACATATACCACTTGGTAATTGAAATATGGAGAGTAGCGGTAAAAATCCAGCTGTGGTCAAAAATTTTTTTTTCATTTCTTTACACATCTAAATAAGTTTTTAGATGTTTCTCAACACTCAACATATGAAATTAGGCAGTTTTAAGTTAGATCTGGACAATATTTGAAACAATTGTTGTTCATGACCCAGACTTGAAATCAGTCAACAAAAGGCCCCACCTAAAGAAAATGACTAACTTGTTGCCCTGAATGACATCTTGCAGAGACAAAGGAAATGCTTAATATCAAAATCACCTGAGTGGAAGTGCAAAAAAGTGTTGTTTTTTATTCTAGCCTGAAATAAGATTTGACATATTTTCAACATCTGTGTTGACTTAGTCACATTAATGCAAAAATAAATGAATTCTTCCTTCATGCATGACTGATCATCTAGGTATACAGGTGAGCGATATAGGCCCACTTGGGCCTCTTGTTTTAGAATTGTGAGAATGCTTGTATTCTTTGCGTTTTTAGATCAATATAGATACGCTGTTGATTCTAATATAAGTTTGCTCCACTTCTCTTTGGGTCTCTTGTATGAAAAAAATATTTTTTTGCTACAGATTGCTGATGAAGTCTTAGCAATGAGTATATCTCTCACACAAGACCAGATCCTAGAGCTCGTTAACAAAATAAACGAGACGTTCCATGGACTACAAGATATAGACAGTATTCTGGCAGCTACTAGTAGTGATTTATCCCTGGCTCAGAAGCTGAAGGAACGGGCTGAAAAGGCACAGTATGTAATCAATATAATACTCTAGTAATATGCCAGAGGTTTCTACCAACCGTTTATGAAGCAAAATTCGATTTTGTGGTTGAAACGTCAGATTTCATTTCCTGTGAGAAAATTTTAAAAAGTTAAATTCTTCATTTGTTTCATTTTTTTTGTATCAAAAGCATTTGTTTGTTTTTGATGACAGTATTTACTCTGATAAAGAGGACATAAAATTTCAGGGTTGTATGTTGGTTATTTCTTGCTAAAACATGGTAGTCCACTTTGTATATCTTACTTAAATGAAGTTTTTTGATGGATTAGGTAGATGTTTTTAGCTGTTTTTCATAAGGAATAAGTTTATATTTTATTTCATATAAACTAGTTATCAGAAGATATTGTCATTGTTCATTTTTGTGAATTCAGAGGAGATGCGGAGTCCAATTTGAATAAGACTGACACAGTGTTAAGGAATCTGAAGGGAGCCGAGGATGCCCAGGAGGCAGCCAAGAAAGCTATAGAAAATGCCGACAAAGAAATCGCTGATACACAACAAGATCTTGTACAGGTATCTATGGCATTAACCCAGAACAAAAACCTATGATTAGAGGGAGCGTGTAGGAGTTTGAACCCCAATTTTTGCAGTATATATGGCTTGGTTTAGTCAGGATTGGTGATCCTCTCAAAAAAATTTCTGATTTTAAATAACGATTTTTCTCTCTTGTTTTGTTTTAGTCAAACTTGCTGATGAATTATGGCACCTTGTAAGTTTTGCCACCACCGTATTGCAATATGTGTTTAATTTTGGTTAAAAAAGGATTTGGTATTTATACATGTATTGTGATAACTCTTGGGAAATTATGCTTCATAAATGATGAGATCCATCTTATGATATTTATGTATATCATATTTCAGCACATTTACGTTGAGTTGATACTTAAATGTTAAAGAAAAAATATGGAAATCTTAGTTTGTGTTTTATAGTACATCATAGGGTTGGAAACCAATTTGTTGTCACAAAGTCTGCAGTTCAGTCATGAATACTCAGCCTTATGACCGGTCTTCCATTAACTCATAAAATCTTAATGTATTTATACATGCCTTTGTTTTTCTATATTGACTTCATTATTAATACTTTGTGGACTATTTATTTAGATTGAGTCAGAGGCAGCAGCAGCGGACGATAAATCAAGACAGTCCACAGATCTCCTAAACCAGCTTCGCATTCGACTGCAAAAACTTCAAACTAAGTATTTTGAGAATTCGAGGAATGTGCGTAATGCAGAAGATTCAGCCAAGGAAGCAGAGAGACTGGCTGACTTTGCTGAGCAGGTAGGGCATTGTGATGGATAAAGCATCAAAGCTGATTTGTTTTCCATGCAGAGAGAGTAAGCGATAAAATGACACTGCACCTTATCATGTTCCTTGGAGTATCGAGATTCATTTGTCCTGTACTTCCATTTAATTTTTTACAGAGAAGTGCAAAACTGTTTTAGATCCACCAAGATAAGGTGGCACATGTTTATAAAAACAGGACTCAATGAGTCGAAGTCCCATCATAAAAGGGACTAGGCATAAATTATTGATACAAACTTTTCAAGGACAATCTGAGTGCCACTAAATTTCATACTTGAATACTCTCATTGTTTGATAATAGAATGATGGTTTTTGTTCTGGTTTGTAAGATTTAAATGTACCAATTTATGTCGGTCAAACTATAGCAAGATGAAAGTAATTCGAGTGTACGTTTTACATAGAACTGTTAAAGAGAAGATGTGTTGTTTGATTAATGTAAGTGTCTTTCTTAACAGAAGGATGTGTGACCTAAAATCACTCACTACAGAATAAAACAGGAAAAATAATTTTTATTAAAAAAGAAATATTGCATTTTTATGATGTATGCTGACCGGAATTAAATTTTACAGAATGCCAATGATCTGGAAGCTAAGAACGCCGAGACATCGGGAAATCTGGATTCCAAGTATAACATGACGAGTCAGGCACAAGCTCGTGCCCAAGCCCTCAAGGATAAAGCCGACAAGATTGCCACGCAGACAACGGCTAAACTTAAAAAACTCGAAGGTATACTCCTTCATCTCCCAAAAAGAGTAACAAATTTTACATTTTATTATCACATTATCAATTTTCTGAAAAAAATATCTTATATTTGAAATTCTGAAAAATTAAAGTGCAAAAATTTAAAGAACTTGAAGATGTGCTGAAAGAACTACAAAGAATTTGACTCGATGCTTTTACCACTGAATTTGTTTTAGGGGGCAGGCTTGGTGTAGTGGTTAAGCGCTTGGCTTGTGGCACTGACGATCCGGGTTATATTTCCGGGTTGCGTCACTATGTTTAAGAGGTTGGTAACCTCCTGCTTCCATGTCGCGATATAACTGAAATATTGTTGAAAGCAACGTAAAACACCAATCAACCAACCAACCAACTGAATTTGTTTTAATGGTACCGTATAAGAATGATATTTCTTTGCAGTGAGACTGTATCTAGATCCGCTTTACACGCTAGGTCAGTAGTAATATCAGTGAGACTGTATCTAGATCCGCTTTACACGCTAGGTCAGTAGTAATATCAGTGAGACTGTATCTAGATCCGCTTTACACGCTAGGTCAGTAGTAATATCAGTGAGACTGTATCTAGATCCGCTTTACACGCTAGGTCAGTAGTAATATCAGTGATACTGATTATCATCCGTTTTCTTTTTTTTCAGAAATGGAAGAGAACTTTAATTCCAATGAGAAGCGTTTGAACAAACTATCGTTAGAAATTGACGAGTTGAATCGGCGAATGGCGGAATACTATCAAGCTATTCAAGATCGTGCTGCGTTTTACAGGAATTGTAAAACCTAGCATTGGGATATTGAGCTAATGCATGCCCAGTATATAGACACCAGTATTATCAGGATCTGATGAGGGAGAGACTGCAAGCCGAATGCTGACTTGTTTTTGTTCATTTTAAAAAGTGAATCATGAAAAAAATTTTAACTGTGAAAATTGTTCTGAATGTGAGTGTAAGGTTGTAGTGATTTCATTTGCGAGCGATTGAATAGATATTAAATGCTCAAGTGACTTCTCCTGATTTGTTGGTAAAGATATCGTCAAGTGAATCTTTAATACAGAATTTGTCTGCAAAGTAACAAATAACTAAGTGGAATTTTGACCAAAAAAATCTGACTGCAAGAATTTACAGCTAGATTTTTTAATATGATTAAATGTGAAACAAATTCTACGACTGAGATATAAGAGCAGGGTATTAAACACAACGAAGAAATTTGTTAGATGTTAAAAGGGAGTTCAAATGAAGAAGACATTATGAGGAAGAAGCAAGCTTGACAATCTAGAGGTACCTCTTGATCGCTCAGCATGCAAGCCATCATACTCTGGTATTTCGCTTGTGTTATATGTAATGTTTTGCATCATTTCTATGCGAGTCATAAAGTGTATAATGGTTTCATATAGGGCAGATGTAAACATGCTTTTTATTAAACTGAAATGTAAAAAAACAAGATCTTTGTGTGTACATATTGTACATGTACTGTAGAATGTCGTGTAACTGTTGTCTTCCTGATTCTTTTAGTATTGTGATCCATTATTTTACAATCAGCTTTAATTCAGGTTTTGCTTAGTGGCCCATGTTTGATATTATTACGTACAACATTTTGTCAGCAGGTCTAGATTTTGATATATTTTACAAGAAACTTCCTGTCTTGTCTGCCATATATAATATATTCTATCAGGAGGTAGTGGGAATCTCCTCTTGACAGATGGTCAGAAAGGGAACCACAGTGAATGATGATCAGAGTGGGAATCTCTCTGACTGGTGGTCAAAATGGGGATCTTTCACGGACTTCTGGTTAATATTACCTCCTCCTGTACTGGATAATGTCTTCTCTTGTTTGATTATTATTTAATTTAATCTGATTATTTAAACAATAGCTAGATCCTCTATATGAAATGGATAGTTTTGAATCCTTCCTCTTTTCATACACTGAGAGGTCAATTTTGACCACTTACCCAACTCATGATAGATTTTCTGTATTATGATATTACTATATATATACCATGTATATACAACTTCAGATAATGTATATGATATTCCCCAGTCGCTTACTAGGTCAGTGCTGTGTTTATGACCTTTAGTTGTGAATTCGACCTTGAGATGCATAATTATCGTTTTATTTTGTCCCTCATTTGATTTGTTGTTTTTCAATATTTTATAGGTGCTCTTGTCATGTTTTGAACAACATTATATGATATGCAACGTTTAAGTGGTGATAGAGTAGGGTTGTGATGTAGGCATCGAATCCGGTGCTTAACTTTGACCTTTAAGATGCTGTCATCTCAACCTGACCTTCACATTAAGATGCTGTCATCCCAGTCTGACCTTAACATTTTTCCATGATAATTTGATCTTTACATAAAAATGATATTGCCATTATCAGACCTTCACCAAATGTTATTCAACTTCAGTACATAGATGCAATCATCACCGTCTTAATTTGACAAAAATAGGTTGATTAAATTCAAACTGTAACCGTGACAAAATATTAACAGATAATTTGGATATACTCTGTGAACATTATAAACTCTACTTAGCCTTGACTAGTAATTGCTATGATCATTATTGACCTGGAAAATCTCATAAGTTTTATGGATGATGCAATCAATCAAACTATGAATCAATTTCTTGTTATTTTATTTATCAGTAACAGCATGTATACAGTGTGATAAGTGTTTTAAGCTTTTGATACAAAGTATATCATGTAAAGGGGTATTTTAAATTCATTTATGGTTTTACATGTATCATTTGATATTCTGTCTTTTTTCTTACCTCCATAAATAAAAGATTTATTCTTCTTTTCAAATTAATGTTGCTTTGTTATAGCCTTGACAGGACAGAATGGCCCTATGAAGTTACATGTTGAAACCATTCAAAACATGGTCTATGACTGGAGAGTTTTTAATGCTTTCTATGATGTGGATGATCCAGTGCGACATCTCCCCCCCCCCCTACTCCCTCACCACTATTTCTCAAGGTTGTATGCTATATGAGACTTTCACATTGGAAAGAACTTTCACTTCTCAGGGTCGGCTCAAAATCTACTAATACACCAGACAGGTGCCACCTCTAGTATGGTAAAGTAATCCTGGTATGGCATTAAACAACCAGAAACCTGGCCATGCTGGTGTATGTACAATGACCAAGGTGCCAACACAAGTATGGTAAAGTAATCCTGGTATAGCATTAAACGACCAGAAACCTGACCATGCTGGTGTATGTGCAATGAACAAGGTGCCACCTCCAGTATTGTAAAGTAATCCAGGTATGGCATTAAACAACCAGAAACCTGGCCATGCTGGTGTATGTACAATGACCAAGGTGCCACCACCAGTATTGTAAAGTAATCCTGGTATGGCATTAAACAACCAGAAACCTGGCCATGCTGGTGTATCTACAATTTCAATGACCAAGTCAAAAGTCTAGAGCTTGGGGTTTATATCTAGTATGGCTTAGATCTTGCCGGGTACAGGGAGCCATACTTTGTCACTTTGGCCGCCAGTTTCTTCTGTGGTTAGTTAAATGTAGATAAGTGTTATTTCTGTTTTATCTTTCTGCTTGGTGAATTCTTTGCTGTCTGTTTCTGCTTGAAGATTTTGCAGTAGCGTACTGCACATATAACGCAGAGAATCTGTAAAATACAAGGGAGAGAACAATGAATTACAATGTATACACAACAGTTGCCGTAAAATACAAGGGAGGGAACAATGAATTACAATGTATACACAACAGTTGCCGTAAAATATAAGGGAGAGAACAATGAATTATACACAACAGTTGCTGTGAAATACAAGGGAGAACAAAGGAGTTTTTCAAACATCTATGTGAAATATGAATTTAGATTCTGATTACTGGTCAATGTCATGTTAAAATAAAGACCTTTCCCAATATTTTAGAGATACAATGTATGTACTGAATGACCTTGAGACAAGGTACCTAGATGGAGTACGCATCTCCTGTATGGCTAGCCACACCCGTCATGTGAGACCAGGTGCCAGGGAGGAGTGTCTTGTGTGTGGCTTATTAAATCCACCGACCAAATACCTGGGAGAAGTAAGCATCCCCTGTATTGTTGGACACACCTGTCATGTGAGACCAGCCACCTGAGAGGAGTAAGCATCTCCTGTATGGCTAGCCACACCCGTCATGTGAGACTAGGTACATGGATGAAGTAAGCATCTCCTGTATGGCTAGCCACACCCATCATGTGAGACCTGGTACCGGAGAAGTAAGTGTCTCCTGTTTGACTAATCATATCCGCCATGAATGTCCGAAACATTCGGACGCCTACAGCACATCGGCTGACAGAGTGTTGAAATAGAACATTTTATTTACTATTATTGTATTATAACGATCGTTCTCTCCGAATTTTATACAACTTTCGCCAGAAAACGGGAAAAATCTAACGAAAATCATAATGAAAGCTGATTTTAAATTCATCAGACTCATTCTACCGTACATTAGAATTGGGCATATAGGAAAGTATGATGGTTATTGTATGTCTCGAACCTTAATGAAAGCGAAAGAATATACCTGTGTAATCGATCTTACATAATACAAAAATGCAAATCCACCCCTCTATATCGTCAAATCCCTTCCCCGAAAGGTAAAACCCCTCTCCTAATCGTGTTGTTGTAAACAAATGCTTATCGGCGAGTTATTTAAAATATTTACGAAGAAAGCACTTACGAAAACTACACGGTCTGCACGTTAACTGTCTTATCGGTGATTCTTAGACGCTTAATTGGATATTTTTAGCAATAAAATAAACATTTATGTCAATGTGAAAGTAGTAGTGTCAGAATATATTCTTCTCCGGCCAAAAATGACTGCAATATGAGGAATGCAATAGTAGGTCATACATCTAGCCTACCTTAGAGCTAACGAGGAGGAAACGTGTACTAATTCGGTGTTGAATTCGCATTCTAACGAAGTAGATAACTCCCAATGTAAATTCCATTTTCTCTACGCTCCCTGTCTCTACACTGAACTTCCTTCCCCCCCCCCCCTTTTTTTTTGGCAGAATCTGGTTTAACTTCTTTGACCATCCCGCTTTCCTTTTGATATTCCCTTCTAGTTGTTCTGTTTATCTAATGCACGCATGAGTGTGTCCAGGGGTATTTACTTTCCTCGTGTATTCATTTTTGACCCCGCATTTTCTGAAACGAATCGACTTTACGATGCTAGAAAAAAAGGACAGATCCCTTATTTTTTTAACTGACGCTTTTATTGGAACTATCCGGATCATACAGTTTTAACTTCCTACCATTTTTCATAGAATAGGTCGTCCACACTTCTTTTCTGTATTTTCACCATAATGTTCTGTTTGCATATTGTAGGTATGCGCTTGCCTATGGGGAATAGTTTCCTCGTGTTTAGTCTTGTCCCATTATTCATTGTATTGTGTTTATTGTTAATCCCGCAATTATTTACAAGAAATTACCGTTTTATTTTGATTATTACATGCACCCTGTCCGAAGACTACAGACATTTCATCTTCTGAAAATAAATAACTTCTACGATCCTAGAAATATAGAAATTACCCTTATTTTTCTCATTTTAAGCTGTGATCACACACATTGGGTCAAGCAGTTTAAAGTACAACACTAGTTTAGATAGACATTTCTATAGCGGCATTTTAATTTGGTTGGAAAAAAATAAAACGAGGTAATTTTGTATTTTATTACATGGCAGAAGTTAAGGCCATCAATGCTAAAAATCAAAGCTAAACACACCAAAGATCTAGGAGTATTCAGTTAATTAATATAAATTATGAGTTTACACCATGCGCAGTACAATGAAAACAAACTACCATGCATGAACTGAGAGAAGAGTTCGTTTTAATGTCTTAGAAATGACGGAGAAGGAGCTTTGTAACGACTCCGAGTTCAAAAAGGAGAACATAACAGGCCAATGAAACCGCTAGAACATTCCACCTTTATTGTTCTGATACAGTCACATGATTGCACCTCATGGGTATTCGTTATCACGTAGTAATATAGAGAAAATAATCCGGATATTTTTTTCACGTTCGCAGTTCGATGATGACATAAAACTGCCCAAGATTTTTTTATTATATCTTGTAAACCAATAGAAGAACACAGTGGTATAGTGTTCGAAAATAAACAGAACAACAAGGTTAAATGAAAAGGGAACTTAAACTGTCTACAATTACGGAAACAAAGTACAAAACTGAAACAAAACCGTCGATAAATACTAAGGGAGTAACCATTTGATTTTCATGACTGGAGACAGGAAGACTTTGAAAATAAAAACCCCAACAAATTTGGGTATATGTATGTAACTATTGAAAGTTTGGTTAAAGGGCCGCCGAATTATTTTCGTCAGCAACTTACCCTTCCTCCCCAATGTACTCTAAATTTCATGGTTAAGTGGCAAAACAAACAATCAGGCTCTCAATATTGGGCCAAAAAGTTTTCGGCTCTGAAAACAGGCAAAAAAGATTTTTCCGGTTCTGAAAAGTCTTCCTGTCCCCACCCTAAAAATCAAATGGTTGCTCCCTGAGGATTAAGTGCTTGCCACCGGTATCGACACATCAACCTCGTGGATAACAGTAATACCGGGACCTACTATACAATCTCGCCTACCTCAAAGACAATAAGGGAAGTGACAGCTGACAGGGCGATAATACTGGTCTTATCATACCATTGCTTCATGGGAATCAGACAACCCTGAAAAAGTAAGATCATGAAACATGACGTCACAGACGACGTGAGAAGAAAGACATAAAGTGATCAGGGGAACTCGGAATTATTCATTGGTAAATTTACCTGACCAAGTATCGTTCTTACTGAAAAAAAAACGGAACCGGGAACAAAAAACGTTCTCATAAGCCTGACTGGGCCTGTTTAGTGTCCCATAATCAGACTGAGACTTGGCAGTGTCCCATAAGCCAGACTGGGCTTGTTTTATGCATCATAAGCCAGACTGGGCCTTTTTTGTGCAACATGGCCTGTTCTGTGACCCATAAGTCTGACTGAGGCTACTCAGTCTACTATACACCAGACTGAGGGTGTTCAGTGTCCTGTTCACTGGTATACTATGTTCAGTGTCTTGGTTCTCGGCTTGTAATCGGAAGGTCCCGGGTTCGATTCCCGCCGTGGGCATACCGATGTTTCGATGACACAGTACAAGCCAAGGCCCCGTGTCACAGGCGTGGCACGTGAAAGATCCCTAAGTGCTTCCGATGAGTCCGTTGTAAAGGTACTAGTAAAAAAGTCTCTGCAATACATCAGGCAGATGCTATCGCTACGCAAGTATATCAATAATCAATATTAATAATCAACCAATCCTGTCCTTTCTCTGATCACATCCCTTTAGACACTTTTCCATCTTCCTCCCTCATTTCCAATTTTCTTCCCTATCCCCTTGTATCATGTCAGTACCGTCAGTATTATAGCCCTATAGTTCCTCATTCTCTAAGTGTACTTACATTTCCCTATCCCCTTGTATCATGTCAGCACCGTCAGTATTATAGCTCTATAGTTCCTCGTTCTCTAAGTGTACTTACATTTCCCTATCCCCCTTGTATCATGCCAGCACCGTCAGTATTATAGTCCTATAGTTCTTTATACTCTAACCGTACTTATATTTCCCTATCCCCTTGTATCATGTCAGCACCGTCAGTATTATAGCCCTGTAGTTCCTCATTCTCTAAGTGTACTTACATTTCCCTATCCCCTTGTATCATGTCAGTACCGTCAGTATTATAGTCCTGTAGTTCCTCATTCTCTAACTGTACTTACATTTCCCTATCCCCCTTGTATCATGCCAGCACCGTCAGTATTATAGTCCTATAGTTCTTCATTCTCTAACCGTACTTATATTTCCCTATCCCCTTGTATCATGTCAGTACCGTCAGTATTATAGTCCTGTAGTTCCTCATTCTCTAACTGTACTTACATTTCCCTATCCCCTTGTATCATGTCAGCACCGTCAGTATTATAGCTCTATAGTTCCTCGTTCTCTAAGTGTACTTACATTTTCCTATCCCCTTGTATCATGCCAGCACCGTCAGTATTATAGTCCTGTAGTTCCTCATTCTCTAACTGTACTTACATTTCACTATCCCCTTGTATCATGTCAGCACTGTCAGTATTATTGCCCTGTAGTTCCTCATTCTCTAACTGTACTTACATTTCCCTATCCCCTTGTATCATGTCAGCACCGTCAGTATTATAGTCCTATAGTTCCTCGTTCTCTAAGTGTACTTACATTTCCCTATCCCCTTGTATAATGTCAGCACCATCAGTATTATAGCCCTATAGTTCCTCATTCTCTAACTGTACTTACATTTCCCTATCCCCTTGTATCATGTCAGCACCGTCAGTATTATAGCTCTATAGTTCCTCGTTCTCTAATTGTACTTACATTTCCCTATCCCCTTGTATGATGTCAGCACCATCAGTATTATAGCCCTATAGTTCCTCATTCTCTAACTGTACTTACATTTCCCTATCCCCATGTATCATGTCAGCACCGTCAGTATTATAGTCCTATAGTTCCTCGTTCTCTAATTGTACTTACATTTCCCTATCCCCTTGTATAATGTCATCACCGTCAGTATTATAGTCCTATAGTTCCTCGTTCTCTAATTGTACTTACATTTCCCTATCCCCTTGTATAATGTCAGCACCATCAGTATTATAGCCCTATAGTTCCTCATTCTCTAACTGTACTTACATTTCCCTATCCCCATGTATCATGTCAGCACCGTCAGTATTATAGTCCTATAGTTCTTCATTCTCTAACTGTACTTACACTCTGATGAGAGAATCCTGGCGTTAACGTTTGACATAATAGATCGTTTGTCGGCTCTGGATTCTCAGCATCCATGACTTTCAGTTTACAACAGGTATCTGGAATCTTCCGTTTCGGCTGAAAAAAATTAAAATTCTTGCTATATATCAAGATACAAATCATTTGACTTATTATGTTTGATGATAAATTATGAAACACATGTAATAAACCGTTTTTCGATCTAAGCGTTTTATTTTTGAAATGATAGTTCTTTCACGAAAATTCATTGTTTGAGTGAATGATTATAGCTTTTTATGTCACGCCAAGATTATTTCACTTATATGATGACAGCATCTGCCTAATGCATGGCATAGAAATTTATACCTTAGTATAGGACCCACCAGAAGCAGTGAGGCCTACCGTGACACGGGACCTCGGTTTTCACTATCTCATCCGAAAGACAGCTAGGACACCGGTGTACCCATGGCGGAAGTCCAACCCTGGACCTATCGGCCAGGTGGCGAACATCTCATCCACTGAGCTGCACCGACTCCTACAGAAAATAAAATATCGTCCACAAATCCCTTGATGACGTCATCTAGTCGTCTAGAAGAAAGCTGTTTGCTTACACTGTACTTGTTGTTTGATCCTTTGAACAAATATTTGTAATGAATTACTGTACACTTCAATAACGCAATGCTGAAACCAAGTGTACCAGCCATGTCATGAACCATCGCGGATCAAGGGATTTTGAAAATAAAAGGGGAAAGGGTTAGATTAAGGAAATGCACCTCCAGATCGACATGTTTCTCTATAGAATTCATGAAATTATATTTTTATCGTATTTATATAAAAACAAAACAAAACAAATGATGCAAAAAAAAAAAATGCTGCAAATGAAATTCCGATATCGAAAAGATGATTTATGGTATGTTTGTGCGTCTTCAAAAGTGGCTATTGAATGTTACCCAACTCACATCTTTAATGACGGTGATATTTTTCCATGCGCTGTTCTCGAAATCCGTTGGTCCTTCCAAGCCGCAGCACTGCTCCTGTGTAGACAAAATTCAGCAGTTTATATGTATTATAATGAATTCAACAGTGAATATATAACTATATGATATGGCATGTGGAAATATTTAATAATAAAACTCCTTAAACATTTTAATATAGATACAAGTACAATAAAAATGTAGGGGACACAGTGGTTTATGAAATAAATGAACGGGAAGTTTTGTGGACCATGAAGCAAATAAAAACGTTTCCTATAAAGTGTTGTTATAGATGCCATATGCACTAAGTTATTGACCATCTTATGCAATATCCTTCCACGTGGTCATCTTCAGTTACAATCCAGTCTGGCATGTCATTCATTAATCACCTCATCTGTGTAGTTTAGGAATATTTCAGTGTTACCTGTACATTTACCATTCACGTCGTGAGCGGCTAGCCAAACAGGAGATGCTTACCCCTCATGGAAATCTGGCGTATTATTCACAAATAAACTGAAGTCTAAGTGTTAGATTTGAGACCTATAATAGCGTGTGTTGTAATTCTAAGATTGGGTTCAAATTTTCTCTATGAATAGTATACATATCAGGTATACTTTTGACAGAGAAACTTTCAAATCATTCGTAGAATTACGACACATGCTATTATAGGTCTCAAGTCTTACACTTAGACTTAAGTTTCTTTGTGAATATATGTGCAGGTCCCTATTACAATGCTTTCAAGTCATACATCTATAACTCTTACCTTAAATACTTCTTCTGACTTACCGCGACTTGAAGTTTATCCCATGCCTTCAGGAATAGAGAATCCGGGCGGTAATGCTGGGTGACCAACTGTCGTAAGTGAACTATCATCGCCTCCTTCACCTTGTGTAGAAACCATACGTTTATACTAATATCGAACATGTATATTTTGTCCTCAGGAAAATTATCCCAGTATTGACAAGTATCCAAGGATATTCATAAATCAAGTCCACCAAAAAGTCCACCAAGAAGAGTACAAAACTCTCAATTTCAAAATTTACTTTTCATACATGTAACCCATACCACATTTCTCTTATTTCACATGACACAAATTTCAGTCATTCATACATTCGATAACAATCTATTTCATAAAAAAAAAGAAAGACACTGATAACCGTCCTACGATTTCTAGTTTCAATGATAAAAATATAATAAAAATATTCATGAACCAGAATTAATTTTAACATACTCTAGCACGAGGCAAGCCAATATTTAACAAAAAAGAATTAATACAGTCACACCTACTATAAAGGTCACCAGTATTAAGCAGTCACCTGTCTTTACCAACCACTATTCTCTGTTCCTTACTTCCAATTCTTTACACAGAATCTAGATGTATTAAGGTGGCACCTTCCTCACGTGACCTCTTCTTTCACTAGTCGTCATAGAATGGAATTGTAAATCTCACCTGTGACATGATGATGGCCAAAAGTGGAATAGATATGACGTCATTCTGCAACGCAAACAATGCAGCCAATGAGATGCACTGTAGTATGATCAGGAGGAGGACGGCGACGATGCTCTACAAACACACGGTAATAGGTGAAAGTGGGGTGCGAACGACTTCTGTTTATAGAGAAATTGTCCATCATTGAAATATGTTAATATCAATCAAATACACACCACATGAATTACAATAAAATATGTGCACGAAGGTAATCTACAGAGATATTTACAGTAACGTTTATCTATATAGGCCGAGGAAACCCTTCTACAAAAGGTATATTTTACAAGAAATTCTAATAAAAATCAAACTGGTGACCTCTTAATAAGAGTAGGCGTTGAAAAAAATTAATTTCTCCGTAAACCATCCGTTATTCGCGAACGTTAATCTTTCAAGATTCGTGAGGATGATTATCTCGCTAAAAATATAACTCATTCGAACAATATATAATAGGTACTGTAAATCATCTTTTTTCCGCGAAGACTTCGATAACGAAAGCGGATCCATGTCAAAAGTAAAGTCTTTGCCTAGAACCAGGCATCAAATGCAAAAACTCAAAGAATTTTACAATCGATGATTTGCACAGAATGTCCGGCAATTTCTTTTTGGTCCATTACGCAATATGTACACCTATGTGTGGAAGTGTTACGTACCGTTTTGATACAACATTTGTCGATTCTGACGACGCTACAGCACAAACAGATCCAGGCGCATAAAGCGCCACTTCCGAGCAACAAAAGCGCGATACAAAATGCGTGGAATGCCATATCTGACGCTTCCGGCTCCAGTACGCCCGTGAAGACGGTCACTACATCGCTGATAATGTTGTAGACACCGACCGCTACCACCGATCCTGCACATACCTGGCCAAGAAATAAATCAAAAACTTCATGTACCTCTGGTCATGGGTAATTTAAATTCGTTTGTTGTCGACGTCACGTCTAGTTATTTCACTTCATCACTTATATAACGCACACAAACGACACAATGAGGGATCCTTAATGTCCAAACATTTATCCACACAGGACCTTGAATTTAATGACCCACACACAAATGCCATAATACCGACCAGTCACCTGTCGTTCCCGATCCCCTGGTCACGAGGTTACGTACTAAGCACGCCGCCAACGCTAAAAGACAAAACTTTAACATTATTGTAATAAATACAGTCGGTTTCCCATACAATTTGGTCTGATGAATACGGAGTATCGCAACTACCAAAATCCGTCACGGTTTGCATTTAGTCACCTACCATTGTTCTCGATGTGGGCAATTTTATGTGGGCAACGTACGTCATAATTATATGACGTCATAACAATCACAAAGTGCGCGTGTATGTTGGCGTTATTGTAGTTGCGATATTCCGTATTTACACTACCATGCGTCTAAATATCTTCCGTATCTGTTCATGAATTCTGAACGTCATACTTGCAATTTAGAACAAAAGTTCTTTACTGAGTAACATGGACAAAGTTCGTTCCTTGGGCTGAATAGAGAAGTACTTTTGACATGAGGTCGTACTGAAAAGCGTGGTAATCTCGCAGTGTTTCCTCAAATCTTGATATCGGCCATCGGAGAATTCTACATTGATTAAATTCAAATAAAATGACGATGTCAACCTCCTATTAAATTCAGATATAGTAAACCGAAGAACATTCAGCGTCCCCTGTCTGCATGCTACACTCACCAGCATCAGCAAACCAAGTGTAGCAGAAATTATCCTCGCTGTACGTATCGGGCCATTCTCTTTATCCTTTTTCTTCTTCTCTGCCAGCCTCGCTTGGATTCTAGCGAACGGATTATCTTAAACATCAATGAAAAAAAACATTATGTGAATCATGATGATCATCTTGCTTTTAAGGCATAACGTTTCCTTAACAATAGAACATGTTGCATACGTTTCATTATCCTATTGTTATGCAGCAGCAACGAAATCTGTGATAGATTGTTTCTAAAATTAGAAAGAAACACACGTGTAGTTTATACCTTCTTTTTTGTTGGTTTCGGGACTGTCTTCTGTGATGTCGTATGAATTTTGGCTTTCTTGAAAGACATCTTTAAGTTGCTCGACGATAACCTTCTGAATTTCTTCCTCCTTACTTGGTTCCTCATTATTTGAGGCATGCGAGGGAGGACTAACCATAACCTGAGGCAGTGGCAGGTTTGTAGAATACAACGGAGAGGGCAACATCTTCCGTTCACTCTTAAATGAATTCGATTTCAAAGCTTTATACGGACTTTCCATCTGATAAAACTCCGCATTACAGCGGCAGTTATGACGTCTTGGGGGAGAAGGGTAAGACGGCCGACAATCTGCAAACATATCCTCGTCCAGGGAGCAGTCGTCAAAGTAATCATCGTGATCGGGGAGGAAAGACACTTTGGGATAGCGCTGTGACAAGTGATGGTAGGGTTTATACCTCGGTACACGATTCAAGTCGGCGTTACTGAGTCTGGGATGGCCACCTCGTAGGATACTGGACTGCTGGAGGAGGTCATGGGAGGAGGTCCGGTGCTGGAAGCTCTGTAAGTCGTCTGGTTGTAAGCTCCTCCTCCGCCTTTCTACTCGCTCGGGAGGAAGCATCGTGTCCTGGGTTGATATAGAGTTGATGGAATCATCCTCTGTGAGTGGGAGGAATCTCCGCAGGATGCCGCGTCTGGCCGGATTGACCAAATGAAGGGTAGCTCGTCTTGACGGCCTCGAGTCGGCTAACAGAGCTTCTGTCGAATTACCACTACTAAAGGAAAATCCCATCTCGGAGTCTGTATTGTCACGTTCTCTCGAAGCATCCCATGATGTTACAGCTTTCATCTCAACTGCAGTCGGCTGAGGTAGTGTTGACACTGCGGATGCGACTTTATCCTGTATCAGTTTCTGCAGGTCGTCAATAGTGATCCTCAGGTATTCTTGAGACGGTGCTTTCTTGCGCGACTTGAGTCGCCAGTTGTCGTCCGGTACAATATGACGCTCTCCATCCGAATCCGAACTCGTATCTGGGTCGCCAACATAAAAATCTTCATTTTTTGTCTTCTTCCTTTTTGTCCACTTTCCTTGCTGTTTGATCGCTGGAATCCTCGTCGATTCTTCGGGCTCAGCTACACTTCCGGTATCCCTGATGTTTGCATTTGTTTCCACAGATACCTTCCGTTTATCTTCGTTTGAGACAATCATTCTCTGTAGTTTCTCTTTGATTTGTGAGTTCTTTTCTCCGTCATGAAGAATATTATTCGGACGAGCTGCATCTGCATGCTCAGAGTAACGTACTGGACGAGAAGGAGACGTCTGACATTCTTCTTTAGATAATCTGCGATCTTGACCTTCTTTAGAGAGTCTGCGATTTTGACCATCTTTAGATAATTTGCGATCTTGGCCTTCTTTAGAGAGTCTGCGATTTTGACCTTCTTTAGATAATCTGCGATCTTGGCCCTCTCTGGATAATGTGCGACCGCCTTCCCTTTTATGGGATTCTGAATTATGAACAGTTGTCTTCAATTTCTCGCGTTCTGGATCGAAGGACCTAGTGCTGTTGATTTCTTGATCACATTGCATAGAAACCCATGGTCCGATTGAACTGTTTGTCTCAGGGTCACACTGCATAGAGGTCCATGGTCCAGATGAATTTCTCCTGACGTAATTCTGATGCTTAGTCCATTGTCCATTCTCAGATTCACTTTCCCAAGTACTGAAGTTCGGATCTTCACTCTGTACAGTCCAAACTTGCGCGTTGTCGACTTCCGGTACGTCACCGTCTTTGTTGTCGGGGATGAGTTGACTGGACATGGAATCTTTGCGGAAGATATTTTTCAGTGGTGAAAGCATTCCTGAAATTAAGGAAACGTATCAATGATCAAGGTAGATTCCAGATTGTGCAACAGATCACTATTTTGCTGGTATATATAGTCTTATAATTCGTTCATTTCCTTTCGTTACTTATTGCTGTAGTTGCAATAAAACCCCCCAAAATAAAGTGTTGGATCTATTTAGAGCGATCACATGATTCCATAGTGATCACATGATCCCTTTCTTCTAGAATTATGGATTCATCATTTTAATAATTGTTGTTCCTTCACTGAAAAATGAAAATATATTCTCCCCAAATATCTTATTTAACAGGTAAGTATTTTCAGATTTTTTTATTTGTAACTGTAAGTGTATGCCACATCAAAATTATTATAATCGAGCGATAGTGGCACCAACTAGGTGTATGTCTTCAGAACTGTTACCTGTGCAATCAAACGGACCCACCTCGTCCGGTTTTTTTTTTTTCGTGGTATACCTCATCCAACGGGGAAAAATAGATTCATTCCTTAAATCAGTTTATAAATGCAATGTGGTTACATTGGACCAACCCGTCTATAGTTAATATAAATGCAATGTGGTTACATTGGACCAACCCGTCTATCGTTCATATAAATTACATATTATGTCATTATACGGACGGTTGCTACCAGATTACAATAGGTACACAGATACTTTACGGTCACTTGTTTACTGCAGTAAAATTATTACTAAACAATAACGATCGTTTCTGTCACCAAATTAAGACAATACCTACCTAGAAGTAATCCTCTGTCATCGTCTACATGTCTTTACTGATGTTTCATGTTTTAACTAAACTTCCTTTGCTCCTGAATACACCAAACTTCATTTGATTCCTATCACGTGACAGAGCACGCCAATCGTTGATGATTTATTAACTGCATCATGATCTGATGTAATCACGTGGTTTGATGTACTCTAATTAAGCAGGTTTCTATAATCTTGACTGACTCGTAGTGTAGTAAATAATTCACATCTTATTATTTCTCTCGATATACATTCTTTCTATATTCAGTGTCCCCATAATTAGGTTTAAGCATCAACTAAATTAGCCAGCAAGTTTCATAAGGTACGTTACGTTATCGGAGTTCGGGGTACTCTTATCATAGTCCTTCCTTTCTGTTGAAATACTATGTTTACACCAAATGGATGGAAATTTTCCACTGTTTCATTACGAGTACGATTGATTTTGTTTAGAATCTGCAATTGTGCATTTTACATCCAAATAATTAAATGGACTGTATATACTTACAGGGATACAGGTCGCTTGAACCTGGAATCAATTTTCGGTTCAAGCGACCGGTGTCCCTGTGTATATACTGTATCATCAACGGCCTATTGCAACTGTGTGAGTTCTGATTAATCAAGTACATGTAGTTAGTATTTATTATTAAGTTATTTAGTGGGTTATGGCTCCGAAATCCTTTTCTTGCTACAAGTCACTTTATCCATAATACCTCGGTTACGTTCAATAAATGTCGTATTATACAGTGAATCACTCCTGGACAGAGTCCTATTAAGGTTATGTTATGTGAAATAATGAACCGAGATCTGGTTCTCAGATCTGACCGGGGCTTGCCAGGTCTCGGGTTATCTTTTCGCCATCTATGAGCACAAATCAGTGGTGGATCCAAGAATTTTCGAAAAAAAAGGGGGGGGGCACGTGTGAAAATCAAGTATTTGCCAAAATACACGACTCTTTTGGGTGCGAAATCTGGAGCTATACTCGTATCATTTCTGATTTCAATCTATTTAAAACTCGATTTTGATCTATTTTGTGTATAGATATAGGTCGAATATTCATTAGATTGTTCCGTGGTTTTTTTATAAGTTTGCACTGAAAATGACAATTATGATATGAAAAACCTCTACATACTTATTGGATTGTTGGTTGGTTGATTGGTGTTTTACGTCGCTTTCAGCAATATTTCATTTATATCGCGACATGGAAGCATGAGGTTACCAACGTCTTAAACATATTGGCGCAACCCGGGAATCGAACCCGGATTGTCGGCGCCGCAAGCCAAGCACTTAACCACTACACCAGGCCTGTCCCATTATTGGCTTGTTAGGTTGCCTTGTAAATTTGTGGCAAAAAGAGCGCCTCCTCCCGTTTCTACATTCGATTGGATCAGGAATAAATTACTGCACTGATAATATTTTGACGGATCATTATTATTAAAAAAACAACAACAAAAGCTGGCAGTGATAAGCTGCCATGTGGTACATATTCGAGTCAACGGAGTTTTATTATTGTTAGCTGTCAACCAATCAGATTGCAAGAATTATAAATACGGTTATCAATCTATGATCATATTATAGGTCACCAAACCGTTTAATGAAGGTCATATGCCATTCAGTGAAGGCTGTATTAAAACTCATTATTTCATTAACTGAATGTCATTATCATTCTGTGAAGGTCATATTATTTTTATAGGTCACTGTGTTAGTAACTGAAGGCCATATAGCTGGTCAGCATCATTCAGTGAAGGTCATATTGTCGGTTCTTGTATCGTTCAATGAAGGTCATATTAAGGTGTTATTAATGGAGACATCATAATACACATCATGCGCGGATACAGAGGGGGGTTAGGGGGGTCTGGACCCCCCCCCCCCCTGGAATCCGAAAATTTTACCAAAAAAAGGTAATATTTGGGCATTTTTGGGGTTGGATCCCCCCTCGTCTAAGAGAAAAATTTACCTTTTTTGGTTGGACCCCCTCTGACAAAAATTTCTGGATCCGCGCATGCACATGTACGTTATCACATTACACAAGCCGGTGTGGCCTAGTGGATAAGGTGCTTGGCTCGTGACCGAGAGGTTCCGGGTTCGACTCCTGCCCTAGCCACACCGATGTTATGTCTTTCAGATGAGACAGTAAAAACCGAGGTCCCGTGTCACGGTAGACGTGGCTCGCTAAAGATCCCTCACTGCTTCGGGTGGGTCCGTCGCAAAGGTCTGAATTTGTATGCAGTACATCAGGCAGATGCAGTCACCATATACGTGAAATAACCGTGGAGTGACGATAAACACTAGTTAATCAATCAATTACATTACACACAATAACGTTATTTTATCCCATTTGAGATATAAAGAATGTCAAAATTTAACAAAAGTTTACTTTTGTTATCAAACCTTGACCTTTTCAGAGACAACGATTACGAACGTCATTGATGACAGCCGTGTAGAGAGTATCCTATTATTGTGGAGCTATCAGCCTCGATATAGACCCGTGTTACCAGCGTTATATATATGACAGTATGCTTTATCGTTGTGGCAATGACAGCAACGGACCACGGTGGAAGCCTGGAAAACAGAGGCACCACAAGGTGATGAGGTGGAGTGACCATCTCCTGTTTTATTGCTCTCGCCTCGAATGTTCAAAAATACACATTAAATGTCTTGTGTATATCCAGCTTCGTTATACTACTCGTTCCTGCAAGGAACAGTAACCTCTTCAAAGCGACTACAGTATTGTTAACGTCATATCTGCCCGTCATGTCAAACTTCACTGCATTCAAAAATCATACATCATGCAAAATTACACGAGTCTCACGTTCAACTTTCCTTCAATCAACAAATCCCACATCATACATTCACATATCTGAATTCCTTCAATCAACAAATCCCACATCATACATTCATATATCTGACGGGCAGATTTAACGATACCGTGGTCGCTTTGAAGAGGTTATATATATATATATATATATATATATATATATATATATATATATATATATATATATATATATATATATATATATGTAACCTCTTCATTTTTATATATTTGTGATACATTGTACAAACAGGCATGTCTCTCTTGCCAAGCCCCTATCTCGAAGAATCCGCCATGTCATCACACTAATATCTAGATGAAAATATTATGTCTGAAACATTCCGAGGGTGGCCTGGGATAAAAACTCGGTGTTTATCATAGACCGTAATACAACTTTGCTGAATACAATGTAAAGTGTAGTATTTTGAACACAAAAGCTATGTGAATCATGAAACGAAATTCAATGAGGAATCTTACGAAGATTAACTCCCTTGTCTTCTTTAAATTTGATATGACCGCAGTTTGAAATAATGAGCTTTCAAAATATCAGATTCTTTGCATTCAACAATCCCCAGATAAACATATACAAAAATATCTGCTTCTCGCCTCAAAAGGTCCACTGTATTCAATAATAAATTAGACAAAATACCCACTATCTCGCTTGTTTCTCACATAAACTTCCAACTCATTCAATAAAACTTACTCACATTTACAAATATACCTGCTTCTCAGTAGTATGCCAAGTTCCACTACATTTAATTTAAGATGAAGAGAAAAACACGACAAAGAGTAAGTTAAAGATATTTTACTAAGATACTAACAGTTATAAATATAATTTCATTTTATAAAAAATTTGATAAAATAAGTTTATGTATTACATGTATATTGAAGTGAGATCTGAGATTAATGAGAATTTCCCTCATCGGATACTTAATATGTCATGAATCTGCATCAATCATGCTTATTGTGATCATCATTCTTGTCATTAAAGGTCATAAAAGCCAAGCTTAAGTGCTGAACTTCACAACTTTAGTCTATAAAATAATATCAATTTCAGCAAACTTCGAGAAATCTGTCAAAGTTTTCTGAAGACTGGTTTTGATGTCTATAAATAAAACATATAAAATAAAATACATTGTGTACTAGACATCAGCCTATGATATGGCAGTTTTAATGAAGAGAGGTTTAGGTGCAGTTTGTGTTATATATAGGTGATATTTGTATATTGAATCATGATGTACAGGACAGACGTAAGCAAGGTGAAAGACAGTTCTTGAATACAAGAGATATTGCTAAATGGCAGTACAATGTCCCATCACCCTTAGAGACACTATTGTCATCCCGTTGTCAAGGAGATGACCTCATCAATCTATCAAGCCATTACATATGAGGGGGCCAGACGGTCTTGTAAGGAAGCGTATGTACAGTTAGATCGGGCACAGATTTTCTCTGCTGCCTTTAGCACCTCCAGGCCAAGAGGCTTCTGACAGAATTCGCAAGCTGTGGGACAAACTGAGCTCTCTCTGTTCAGTTCTAAAGCGTTGGCTTTCCAAGTATGGACGACAGCACTAACAAAGTGGTCCATCATGGCAGGAGTGTGGTGTGGGGTGGGAGCCACGCGGAGACGTTCCTGACCTCTTGCCACCGTAGGATAGTTGATGGACTGAACGTAGATGTCATGTTTTGTCATCAGCTCGTTAGAGAGGCGAGTGCAGAGTTCGGCATCACCGACCTAAAACAATAAGGTCAACGGTTATCTCTGGTCGCATAAAAAATCAAAGTAGATGAATGTACGAATATGACCTCAAATATTGTAATAATTTAAAGAATGTCATATACTTGGTATTACTGTATGGTGGAACGAAACTTTTAATTCTAACCTATGCAAGGAATCAATAAGTTTTCTTTTATTAATTATATGTTTTGTACGTGGTATATATAACGAAAATGCCTACTAGACTAGCGAGTATTGACTTACATGTATAGGTATGATGTGGCTTGGGCAATGAAGTGCTGGTATCCCAGCATCTATGAGTTTTTCCCGTAGGTACTGGACATTCTTCTGATGTTTGCTACGTAAAAGCATACCTTCCTCACTGCGCAGTACCTGAAGAATGAAAGGAAACAATACATCAGGCAGGTTTAAAATTGATTATATGTACTCCCAAATGACTACCACAACTCATCAGTGTAAAGACATTAAAATCTTTTTATCAAAATGATAGTGATCAAGAGTTCACAGACACTAAGAGCTGGGAGGAAATGCAACAATTTGCAAAATTGGGTTCTATACTCTTATTCTTGTGACAGTAGTAGTTGTTACAACAGATTTCACTAGCTGTTATGACAGATTTCATTAGTTGTTAGGACAGATTTCACTAGCTGTTATGACAGATTTCACTAGTTGTTATGACAGATTTCACTAGCTGTTATGACAGATTTCACCTGTTGTTATGACAGATTTCATTAGTTGTTAGGACAGATTTCACTAGCTGTTATGACAGATTTCACTAGTTGTTATGACAGATTTCACCAGCTGTTATGACAGATTTCACCAGTTGTTATGACAGATTTCACTAGTTGTTAGGACAGATTTCACCAGTTGTTAGGACAGATTTCACCAGTTGTTATGACAGATTTCACCAGTTGTTACGACAGATAACAATAACTGTTACAAAGATTTCACAAGCTGTTACGACAGATTTCACTAACCATTATGACAGATTTCACTAGTTGTTACGACAGATTTCACTACTTGTTATGACACATTTCACTAGCTGTTACAACATATTTCACTACAATAACGTCGACACAAACACGCACTTTGTAATTGCTATGATATAACATAAGTATGACGCAAGTTGCCCGCATAAAAGTGCCCACATTGTGAAGAATGAATTTGGTAGGTGAGTAAATGCAAACCAAGATGGTTTTCAGTAGATGCGATACCACATGATGATACCTAATGAAACATCATCTGTTAGACTGAGCAATCCTACCAAGTCGTAATCATTAGTGATACCTTACCCCGATAGAAGCCAGAGAGCCAGCCAGAATGGTCGGAGGTAGAGAGGTAGTAAAGATGAAGCCGGCACCGTAACTACGAATCATATCCACAGTATTGGCAGTACTTGCAATATACCCGCCTACATTTCCAAAAGCTTTCCCTGAAAAGACGTGGAAAGATTTTAGTGAAAAAACATGTGTTCATGCAGAAGATATTATTATACACATTTCTAAATGTTTGAATATGAAATCAAATAATATATAATAATACAGGGTTTTCTAAAATTAATTCTGGAATTTTTTATTGTTTAAGGATTTGTAAATGGTCTATGCTCCTGTGACGCAGGTGTCACTAGGTTTGTGTCACTAGGTGTGTGAGGTATGTGTCACTAGGTGTGTGAGGTGTCTGCTGTCTATGCTCCTGTGACACAGGTGTCACTAGGTGTGTGAGGTATGTGTCACAATGTGTGTGAGGTATTGTGCTGTCTATGCTCCTGTGACACAGGTGTCACTAGGTGTGTGTCACTAGGTGTGTGAGGCATGTGTCACTAGGTGTGTGAGGTATATGTCTGCTGTCTATGCTCCTGTGACATGGGTGTCACTAGGTGTGTGAGGTATGTGTCACTATGTGTGTGAGGTATGTGTCTGCTGTCTATGCTTCTGTAACACAGGTGCCACTAGGTGTGTGAGGTATGTGTCTGCTGTCTATGCTCCTGTGACACAGGTGTCACTAGGTGTGTGAGGTATGTGTCTGCTGTCTATGCTCCTGTGACACTGGTGTCACTAGATTTGTGAGGTATGTGTCACTAAGTGTGTGATGCTCCTGTGACACAGGTGCCACTAGGTGTGTGAGGTATGTGTCACTAGGTGTGTGAGGTATGTGTCTGTTGTCGATGCTCCTGTAACAGGTGCCACTAGGTGTGTGAGGTATGTGTCTGCTGTCTATTTATCTTGCAAAGGAACATCTCAGGAAGGTACAGTATGTTCCTTGTGGAACTTAATTTTCCCACGAAGGAATGGCAGCATTGTGGGCTTGGGGGCAATAAATTTGTTTCTTGTGCTGCTTCACACCAGGGTTATTTCGGCAGCAGTTAGTATTATGTAATGTAGTATGCTAAAGAAAGCCATCAATCTTAAGCAAGTCCTGTTTGTTCAAAACCTTCAATAAAATATCTTGCAATGAATTTTCATATCAATGACCACATATCAGATGAGATCACAGGTTTGTATGTTTAAATCTTAACGTATGATGAACTCCTAAGTTTTTGGCATAGTACTGTAAGGAATAGTCAGTATGTAGTCACATTACTGGTACCGTTGTCAAAAGAATTAAAGCTTTCCTATTTACTTCGATTTTGTTTCGAGAAAGACATTTACCACAAACAAGGATAAGCATACCTAGGGTTCCAGATATGATGTCTATTTTATTCATACAGCCGTCCCTCTGCCCAACTCCAGCACCATGTTCCCCATAGAGTCCCACGGCATGAACTTCATCCACAAAGGTCAAAGCTCCATAGCGATGGGCAATGTCACACATCTCATTCAATGGGCACACGGCACCTGTAATATAATGTAATAATGTAGGCTGCGGCACAGTTATGGCATAGATGATGGCATACGTAATGATATACAAGGACTATCTTTTTATTTATTATTCTTGTCAGTTTGTGAGGTAAATAAACTATGTTGTACCTGTCATGGAATGTACGGTTTCAAACACAACCAATTTCGGTTTTTTGATGTCCGACTTCTTGAGCAATTCTTCAAGATGTTCTGGGTCATTATGCCGGAAAATATGCTTTGGGCAACCACTATTGCGAATCCCTTGAATCAATGATGCATGATTGCCGGAGTCAGAAAAGATCTCCACACCTGTACAAAGAAATAATAAGACAATAAATTGAAAATAATGTAAACAAAATGCAGGTACATTTAATCAAACTTTCTGGCTTTGTCATATATTGCTACTGTAGGGAGAATGTAATCAAAATTACTAGTCCTGTTTCGCTTGCATCACATGAAATTTGTCTGATGCTAAACAGAAGTAGGTGTAGCCCAGTGAATGAGATGCTCGGCTCCTGACCTGGGAGTCATGGACTCGACTCCTGCCATGGGTGCACACGTGTTCTGTCTTTTGGATGAGACAGTAAAAACCGAGGTCCCGTGTCATGGTAGGCATGACACGTAAAAGATCCCTCACTGTGTCAGAAGGGTCCATATATTTCTATGTGATGCATCAGGCAGATGCTGTCACCATATATGTGAAACAAGAGGCCCAAGTGGGCCTATATCGCTCACCTGAGTACCTATATTATCAGTCATGCATAAAGGAAAAATTCATTTATTTTTGCATTAATGTGACCAAGTCAACACAGATGTTGAAAATATGTCAAATTTTATTTCAGGCTAGAATAAAAAACAACACTTTTTTGCACATCCATTCAGGTGATTTTGATATTAAGCATTTCCTTTGTCTCTGCAAGAAGTCATTCAGGGCAACAAGTTAGTCATTTTCTTTAGGTGGGGCCTTTTGTTGACTGATTTCAAGTCTGGGTCATGAACAACAATTGTTTCAAATATTGTCCAGATCTAACTTAAAATTGCCTAATTTCATATGTTGAGTGTTGAGAAACATCTAAAAACTTATTTAGATGTGTAAAGAAATGAAAAAAAAAATTTGACCACAGCTGGATTTGAACCGCTACTCTCCATATTTCAATTACCAAGTGGTATATGTACTATTGTGAGAACTGCTTTTTAGACATGGTGGCATTATCTGTTAACCAATTTGGATGAAATTTACCAAATTGATAGAGGACTTTTAGTACTTCATGTATTCCATGTTTCATTAAAATCTTTCATGTGGTATAACAGCAGAAGTAAAAAATTTGATTGAATTGTTCCTATACACCCTCATTTGGAAGTCTTAAAAAATTCATAGAAAATCCAAAAATTGCGATATTGACAAAATTCTTTCAAAGTAACAATCCTTACCATAATTATGATCACAATAGTCCATAAGAAATCATCATTATCAATTAACTAGGAAATAAGACACTTTTTTCTGCATTGAATCACCAAGTCCAAAGAAATGTCGAAAAAAATTCTAAAATTTGATTTTGGAAGGGAACCAAAATGACAATACATCTTCACTCATCCCTCTAGATCATTTCTATGCATTCTGTTTGTCTCTGTATACAGCCCGTATGAAAAAGAATATTGTTAAACGAGGGAACTCTTTTGTGACCTACTCTTGACTATGGTGGCGCCACCTGTAAAGAGGTCTGGACGAAAACAACAGAATTTGAAGAGGATCATAAGTGACTTATTTCTACCAAGATTTATTAAAATCCTTCAAACAGTTTTGTAGAAAAAGTTGAAAATGTGAAAAATGGCCAACCCCCCCCCCCCCCCCCTTTTTTTTTGGAAGTCTTAAACGTAAAATTCCTAATTTCATATGTTGAGTGTTGAGAAACATCTAAAAACTTATTTAGATGTGTAAAAAAAAAAAAAATTTTTTTGACCACAGCTGGATTTGAACCGCTACTCTCCATATTTCAATTACCTAGTGGTATATGTACCATTGTGAGACCTACTTTTAGACATGGTGGCATTATCTGTTAACCAATTTGGATGATCCGCACAAAAAACAAAACCTTTGAAAAGGACTATGAGTACTTGCATCCTACCCAGTTTTATCACAATCCTTCAAGTTGTTCTGTAGATCAAGTTGAAGATATGAAAAATTGTCCCCCCCCCCCCCCCCTTTTCTTGGAAGTCTTAAAAAATTCATAAAAAATTCAAAAATCGAGATATTGAAAAAATTCCTTCACACCAGCATTCCTTACCATAGAAATGATTAAATGAAACCAAATGAATGCATCAATGTTTACTAAAAGAAAATAATAACTCTTTAATGCATTAAAATAACAAAGTCCAAAATAAAAATGAAAAAACGTCAAAAATTTGATTTCGGAATGGAACCAAAAATAACAACACTTCTTCACACATCCCTCTAGATCATTCCTATGCATTCGGTTAGTCTCTGTATGCCCCCGGTCTGAAGAAGAAGTTTGTCAAAGTAGGGTACCCTCTTTGACCTACTTTTGCCTGTGGTGGCGCCACCTATTGATGGATCCTGACAAAGATGACCACATTTGTCGGGGACCTTGAGTACTTGATGCATGCCAAGTTTCATTGAATTCCAGCAAGTGGTTCTGAAGAAAAAGTTCAAACTGTGAAATGTTTACACCAATTGTCCCACCCCCCTTTTTCTTGAAAGTCTTAGAAAATTCATAAAAAATCCAAAAAATGAAATATTGAAAAAATTTCTTCGCAGTAGTATTTCTCATCATAAAAATGATCAAATTAAACCAAATTAATGCATCAATGTTTACTAAAAGACAAAAATACTTCTTTTCTGCATTAAAATTACAAAGTCCAAAAAAAACGTAAAAAAAACGTCAAAAATTATTTATCGGATTTCAACGATATGAACAAACTTTAGACATACATCCTTCTAGATCACTCAGATGCCATTAGTTTTATAGTCCATACTGGTTCTGGAGAAGAAGATTTTCAAAGAGGGGTACCCTCTGAGATCTATTTTTAGCAATGGTGGCGCCACCTATTGAGGGATTTATATGAAATGAACAAACTTGGTAGAGGACCCCTAGTACTTCATCCACACCAAGTTTCATGCAAATCCTTTAAGCGGTTCTGAAGAAGAAGTTGAAAATGTGAAAAGTTTACGGACGGACGACGGACGAAGAGTGATGCCAATAGCTCACTTGAGCCTTTGGCTCAGGTGAGCTAATAATCATGGAGTGACGTAAAACATCAATCAATTCATCAATGAAGTTTAAGAGACAATATTCTTCATTTTTTGCATGAAATAGTGTAAACAGTAATTGAAATAACCAAACTTAATAGGCATTTCTGAGAAAAGTTTTCTATATTCCTCGTACCTGGCAGAGCTTTTCCCAGAGTATAAAGTGATGTGTCATTAGCTACATAGCATGAAGTGAAAAGTAATGCTGCCTCTTTTTGGTGAAGAGAAGCTAGTTCACTTTCCAACTCTTCATGAAGAGGGGAATTCCCTGATATGTTCCGTGTTCCACCAGCACCAGCTCCATGCTTTTGTAAAGCCTCGCTGAAAAATAGAGAAACGTAAGAATATGTTCAATAATAAGACAAAGAGAAAAAGGGGAAAGATGGGACAAAGAAAGTGGAAGGAAAAGTAGAACGATAGGAAGAAATAATGTATATAATGGTTTTAAGGTTTAATTCTCCTTACATTTAGCAGCCAATTTTTTTGTGGGAAATTCAAAGGTACACATGCATGTCCTTCCATTTATTGTTACTTGGGATCACTAAGAAACTGAGATGATGGGTTTAAAAGAAAAAAACCCCCAAAACACATGGAGGAGAAAAGCGAGGTAAACAGAAAGTGCAGCACAGGAGACGTATAGATTACCTGACAGCAGAGGTGACCTTGGGATGCCAACTCATTCCCAGGTAGTCATTACTACACCAAACAGTTATGTCCTTCTTGTCACTAGAATGGTCCTCTGCATACGGGAATTCCCGGCCCTTCCTCTGCACCCGCTTGAACACTCGGTATGTATGGTCCTTCTTCTTTCTGTCTATTTGGTCTTTAAAAAAATTCTCATAGTCAAACTTTGGTCCTTGCTGCTGTGATACTGATTCTGGAAACAAAATACATAATCCTTAATCAAGCAAAGTTTAAGTCAAAGGATACATAAAAAGTAGTAAACAAATGTTGGGCATATTCACATGCTGACCTTGTTCAATTTCTAGGCTTGCAGTTGTTTTAATTTTAATAATCACTTTCATCATTGTTTGCTGTTAGATTATATGCATGTATCCTCTACCAGTATGTACTGACATCATGGTTAAAGCTTGTCTCTGTTAATAGCTGACCAATGTCCCTTACCCTTGCTGCCTCTGGCCCATTTCTTGACCGTTTCCAGAGCACTCTCTACCCTCAGTCCAGATGGGTATTTCTTTGAAGTCTCAGAGTCCTTAAGGTCTACTGAGGCATTGTAGGTGACATCATTAATTTTCCCTTTATTATCTAAAAAGAGAAACATGCAACATGAAATGTAGTGTGTTGTTTGTTACATTATAAAAAAGAACACCTAAACAGTAATGTCGCTCCCAGCATCCATCACGGCAATACTACAATGTAGTTTTTGTCCAGTGCTATCTTTAGATGTAACGACAGCATTATACCCAGACAGCAGCCATGGCAGGTATTCAAAGATGTACAATTAACATGTTCTGGTTTTAACTGATTTTGTTACAATGTATATATTCCACGTGACAACATTGACTCATTTATCGCTGAATCAAGTAGGCGAGTCTAACTCAAATTCAACTCATTCATGGCACCAGTTACTTTCTTATTTTTTTACCTTGTGTTAGTCTGACTTTGTATCAACACACTTGTGTCAATGGAGTGTAATACCTCACTCATGATAAAGCTGACTTGTCAACAATTCACACAAGGTTAGCAGTGTTAATAACCGGGATTTCACTACAAAAACACTGCCACTTCAAATGACGATTTTCCAGGCATGTCATGTCGCCAGATCAAATTTCTAAAGATTCTCAGTACTTCTATGAAATGATATGTCTACATTTTTCAATTCCTCTGCTCGAATTCACTGTATTGATAACTGTGGTCTAATTGTTTGACTTGATTGAATGTGAGTCATATCAGTGATTTAAAGTCCTGCTTACCGTCACGTCTTTACATGTGACATTTTATGAAAAATTTCCTTCACAAAAAGCCTAACTGACCACGACAAGAACACAAATGTAATATGACATGGACACAAACCTGATGTGACAATGATGGTTTCTTGAGTTGTTTCTATAGGAACATTCTCTACCTTTGTGTTGGTCTTCACCAGAAATGGACATTTCTTGGATTCAGTCTCAATAGCTGTAAAAGAAAAAAAACACTCTTCAGGATGAGAATTATCAAAATTTTAAAGTATCAAAAATTATTCTCAGTGCCAAAAAAAAAAAAAAAACAGCTAAAAAAAAAAAACAAACAAACAAAGAAAAAAAAGCTGTCTGTTGGTTCGTTGGTTGACTGGTGTTTTACGTCGCTTTCAACAATATTTCAGTTATATCACGACATGGAAGCAGGAGGTCACCAACTTTCAGTAGTCTATGTCTCAGACCAGGCCTGCCCCCAAAAAGCTGTCTGAGAAACATAATCTTATTCAATAATTTCAATATGGAATTCATACAAATTCATACATATGTTTTAATTTTAGACTTAAATAAAAAGTATGTAAATGATTACATTCATTAGAGACATACCTAAAAATTAAACATTTACATTGGTTTCAAATTAAGTCAGACCAATGCATAGAAATACTTTGGTTTTGATATTTCATATCAGATCCAGACATGTAATGGACTTCTCACTTGCTATATTGGAAGCCGGCGTGGCCTAGTGGTATCGCGTCGGACTCCTGATCGGGAGGCCGGGGTTCGAGTACCGCTCTGGTCATGCCGGTGTCATGTCTTTCTGAAGAGACAATAAAAACCGAGGCCCCGTGTCGTGGTATGCATGGCACGTTAAAGATCCCTCACTGCTTCGGGTGGGTCCGTTGCAAAGGTCAAAATTTGTATGCCCCGCATCAGGCAGATGCCGTCACCATATACGTGAAATATTCGTGGTGTGACGTAAAACAAAAATCAATCAATCAATCAATCAATCTTGCTATATTGGAGAGAACAATGATCCGCGATGCTATAAATGCGGATATGTTACTGTGGCAATGGCTTAACACCATTAAAAATGAGGTCTAAGAAAGACAACTGTGTGTATACTAACTTGTTTCGGAGTTCTGGGCCTTGGACATGTACGTCTGGACGTGGACCATGACCGGACAACATTCGGCATAGGTCATCAGCTGGGGTGCCGCCTTCTTCACTTGATTGACGGGTATGCGACTCAGAAACGGGCATCTCAATGCTCCGGCCATAGCTGTACTGAAAAAATAACACCTGACAGACAATATGGTACATGATAATGTCAATGACGATATTGTAGAGGGCAGCATCCTCATTTGGTCTGAACGTATTTTGTACGCTGTGATTTAATATTTAACGGTCAATGTGATAGTGGAGCCTGGTCTACAGTAAGGACGATACTGTAGAGGAACGCATCATCTGAGTGTCGCCTCACCTCCCGCTTTACTGGACATGTGAAGGAAACACGGGGGCGTTAACTTGATGGAACAATCAAGTCAAACTGTAAAAATATATCAATTTGATTTGATTGTTTTATGTAACACATGAAAATTGCACACATGTGATGACAGCAAGTGGTGTAGAAAACAGAAGTACCCATATGCCAGAGACGTTGACTACTTTCAAAAAGCAGTCTATGTCTCTGCCAATTTGGTAAATATATAAATTGGCAGATTATGCCCAGTTATGGGGACCTGCGGTCGAATCCAGCAATAACAATAGAGATGATAGAGTATATGCACGTCACGTGTAGTTGTACCAAAAGTCTTATCTGCATAACCTCTAATGAAAGACTTGTATTAGAACAAAGTGAAGCAGGGAAAGATAACTGAAATGCAACCAAAACACCAACAGACGCGCGATGAATGAATAATTTAGAATTGGATATGAACTATAATAAATTCTCTCAATTTATATAATTTTACGAGACATTTCCCGTGATCACCGCACCAGCAATTCAATTAAAATGTTATGACGCGCATTCCGTATTACGATGTTTACATAAAGTTACCGGTCCCCGCAGGCTCTTGCTCGTACAGAGGTTACTTACATAACGGTCCACCGAAGCACTTCCCATGCATAATACTTATATAAACATAGTTATGTAAATATATATTATGAACAGACGCAATTTCTTGTTTCTGTCGATCGACATTTTAAAATGCAAGGAACGTGAGAATTTGGGCGGATCTTAGATATTTTAAGATAAATAAACTTGGTCATTATGTTTGAATTTAACCATATGGCTAAACATTATTGCGAAACTATTTTATTTTTAAGTTGAACATAAGGCGAAGGTAACTTGTGTAACGCTTGATGGGCTGAGTACACCGATACCTTCACGGAATGGTCAAACAAAACCTTGAAAAAGTAAACAATACTCTGCCCAGACACAATATACAAATGTATGTATGTATCGATTTTATGGAATAAAATTAAATAAATTAAAATTAAATAAATTCCCTCCCAATGATGTATCGGTGAAGTGCGGGTAGCGTCTAGAATCCATGTAGGCAAACTAAGGGCACCTTCAGAACCAGATAAACTTTTATAAACAAACACATAAATGGACTATTGTACTTTGAGATAATGAACTCAAAATTCTTGGTAAAACCCATTTCGCGGAATTTAACTAATTCCCCATAGAGTAACCGCCTTAAATTTCACTTCCTCCATTCAGGTAAGAATTAAAAAAATATATATATAACAATATCTTCATTATGTTTACGACGCATCACAGTATCAAGCACGTCTACCCCTGGTTCCGCCCCGTGTTAGGATTACTAGTAGTCCAATGGCCGTGTGATGCACTCAGTGGCGGATCCCGGATCTCAAAAAGGGACCCCTTTACAAGAACTCAATGGAAAAATTTGACAAGCGATCATAAATTTTAAGCAGGATTGTAAGAAAACTAGCAGGATAAAAAGAGTCAAGGACCACTCCCCTCTCCTAACCTGCCACTAGTACTGCAGTCACGGTCTAAATAAAATAATACTTACGTAAAACAACAAGTAACCCCCCCCCTTTTTTTTCTTTTAGTGGGAGTGTATTCACTACCTGAAGCTAAATTAACCAATTGTATTAAGACACGTCTTGTTTACATATTATGTCCCCTTGTGGCGATGGAGGAAGTGTTAAGATCTAGAACGTGCTTACCTGCTTTGTGTGTCACTTCTTACGACGACACGATAGAAATGAACGTTCGACAACTGTGACTTATATAAATATACAAAGGTCAAAGGTCAGGCTCGTCTCCCGAGCAAGTCGAAGTCGCGTATTAATCAGAATTCGATAATAAAACATATCGATTATTAAAGGTATCACAGCTAACAGAGACCCTGAGGCTGAAGAGAAATACTTCTAATGATATGGAGATAAGAAACAAGAAGCCCCTATAGGTTCTATGTGCTCTCGTGATGTTAGATTTCACATTAACGTGTTACATGCAGCTCGGCGGTTTGGATGTCTGACCCCAGTGTCGTGAAGGTCCAGAAGTTGAACCCCGTTAGTCTGGTCCTGAAGGTCCAGGCACTGAAACCCGTAAGAATCAGGTCGGTAACTTAACCTTGATATAAAGGCTGCTGAACATTCAATGTGGACGGACGACGGACCACGCAACACCACCATTATGAAATAGAGAAGGATCAAACAGTACAACCATTGACTATTGGATGTAATTAATTCTCTTTAACATCGTCCTTAACCCCCCCCCCTTTTCCCCTCCCAGTTTACAAACATAACGCTTTTGATGAGATGCTTCAGAAGTATGCTTGCTACTAAATCTGCACTTAGAGATGAGATTAATACACACTGCTCCTGTATGAACGCTTGGTTGGCATGGAGATGCGAGACTGCGATGTGCGTCATCGTATGGTGTCGCCATCTATCTGTTCACATGGAATTTGGCTTTTAACTGTGATAACCATTTCTGTACGCTGCGATTATAGGGATGCAGCCATACCGGGATTCGGACATGAGCCCAGCTCAAATTGAGTTTACAGAATGAAAAAAAAGAAGGACCAATTAGGTATTTAACGTTCAGCCGAGGACCCAAGGGAAGATTTTATCATGTAAACAGATAAAATGTAAATGAGCTACAGAAAAAAAACTTAGAGTAAAGAAGGCGTGGCACTATACACACAACACAGTTGTACTAAGGAGGTAACAAAGTGTGGATTTGCGTATTACTGCGCATTTTAAAGAAATTGGTGGTTGGAGAAAGGCTTATATATGAAGACACTGCACCGAAATTGTGCTTAACATTCGGTCTGCGCCATATATGGCTCATTTAACAAACAAGCGCTATATACGGAAACGCGATGTCAAACAAAATGTAAATGACAAGATCAACAAGATTGACATTTCATTAAAAAAAAAGTGAAAGAGAATCACGGAATGCGCTTCAGGTAATGATTTACGACAAATATCAGGCATATACTTGTTCCACTATAATGATTTCACTGTATACGTAAGTTTTAATGTATATTTGTAAATTCAGTTTTAGAAGGTTTTTACGTGATCAGAGGTCGTAAACACAATAGAGCTTAATGACGACAATTCTTGTTCATACAGACAAAAACGAGCGATAACCGGATCCTGACCGGAAAATACTCGTAATACTAGACAAGTTACTACCGGAGAAATTGTCCCAGGTACTTCCGGTTAGGAATCGAATGAATGCTGTGTCATCGCAATCTAGACTATATCGTATGATAGAACGGAGCGAGGTTCCTGTATGGTTATCAAGATAACGTGAAACATGGAGAGAGACGATCAGATGCCATGCAACAAAATCACAAATTTCTATCGTTCTGAACACTGGTGTCTATTAATTGTATTAACATTTCTCAGTTATTAGTATAAAACCTTTATCAGTGGTAAGGTGTAGGTGTTATACTTCATTTCCCTTTTCCTCGGAAATCGGTTTAGCTCAATCGGTAAAGTGCTTCACACGTGACCGAAAGGTCCTAGGTTCAAAATCCCATACGTCGCCACTCGCCATCCCGTCTTTCTGGTCAGACAGTAAAAAACCCGTTCCTATGTCACGGTAGGCGTGGAAGCCGGCGTGGCCTAGTGGTATCGCGTCGGACTCCTGATCGGGAGGCCGGGGTTCGAGTCCCGCTCTGGACATGCCGGTGTCCTGTCCTTCGGATGAGACAGTAAAAACCGAGGCCCCGTGTCGTGGTATGCATGACACGTTAAAGATCCCTAACTGCTTCGAGTGAGTCCGTTGCAAAGTTTAAAATATGTATGCCCCGCATCAGGCAGATGCCGCCACCATATACGTGAAATATTCGTGGTGTGACGTAAAACAAAATCAATCAATCAATCAATCACGGTAGGCGTGGCACGTAAAACATCCCGGACTGTTTCGGGCGGGTCCGTTGCAAAAGTATAAATTTCTGTGCATTTCATCAATCAGATGCCGTCGTCATCATCGTCGCAACCCACGGCGCAGACTCCACGGTGCTCCATCTTATATGAAGCACCGTGGAATCTGCGCCGTGTTTTAGACGATGCGTCACCATATACGTGTCAGTGAAATAAGCTTGCTGTGAGGTAAAACAAGAGTCAAACAAACTTTTCCAATGAAACGGTCCAGTGGAGCAAGTTGATGTCGTATTATTAAGTTTGATTTATATAGTACTGTGTATCTGATCGACACATTAATACAGAGCCCTTTAGTATCCAGGGTTCGAAATAAGCGGTAGTCTGCAAGTCCAAGACTAGTGATATCTCTCTCGGGACTAGTCTATGTCCTGTTGCGGCTAGCCCGACTGACCAGTCAAAATGTACCAGAGACATATAATTTTTACATACAATTTATGTAAATAAGTGAAAAATTGTGTTAAAAAAGTTCTCGGTGTTCTTGTGTCTCACCGTACTGAACGCAGTACGCCTACTACATATAAAACAACCTACGTGACGACCCATGCCTTAAAAGAGGGGGGATGCCTTACAAATGACTAGTATCTCAATTCCTAAGACGCTTGTCCACATAGTAACAGATGTCAAACGGTTCAAACGTCTGTTTGACATTCAGTGATTTTAGTTTTTGTTTTTCCTTTTTGACCACAATATTATAAATCATGTCTGGAAATGAAAATGATATTGTATAACTGATAATAAAAGGCTTAAAACTTGCTATGGGTGTTTTATTAATTTGGACTAGTAAATATGGTGAATGAAACTAAATGTTAAATTCGATCCCTGATATTATCTATACGATCACCTTATATACCCAAATTACGATTTTTTTTTCGATTCGCAGCCCCTTCTTACTTCGCCAGTGATTAAAGCTTTGAGCAAATGCCTCATGATGACTTGAAGACTTTTATAAAAGAAAATAGCCATTGAGTTTTACTCTTAGATCTATAGCGACTTAACCAAAAAACTCGTAAATATATGGCTTCCTGGTAAACTCTATACAAAATATTAGCATTTTTTTTATAAATCTGATAGAAAAAAAGTACTTCTCGGGATTGAATTGCAATTACATCGGTTTTGGAAGCCCAGAAACATGTAATACTTTGTATCGCGGCGTTGTCATAGATGTTGGTACGTAAAAAAATTCACTGCTTCAGACAAGCTCATTGCTGCTGTGAACAATTTATCAACAAATTAAGCAGGTGCCATCACCAAGCGTGAAATGACCCCAGTGTGGTTCTACATAAGGTAAAGTTAGAGACCATGCACAGGGCCGTCAATATCACTATCAAAATTACTTTACTCTGACGTGACGTGAAACAACTAAGTAAATCTACAGAACGAGATAAAGGAGAGCTTACCCACAGACCAATACATGACAGCTGTTGGTCCACAAGGTTAATTCCAAAGCGACACTGCTGTAAAGGTCCTTGTCTATCTCGCCTTTTATACCGAATGATGCAATTTGATAGGTTTTACCTTGTAATCCCCTACAGACCCGAGGTCCTAAAGTTATATAATTTCTCTGATTGCACAAGCAGATCAAGACGAAAATAATATAAACGACGTAAGGGACTCGGGTGATATACATAACACGGGTCCTGGCGCGTGCTAAAAAATGGTCACTAAGGCGATATGGGTCGGGATGTAAGGATTTATTCTGGTAGGAGCAGCTTTACATTTGAAAATCATCAAACACATTGTGGTGCATATGAGTATTCATGGGGAGGGAATGAACATTTCAGCTTTTGATACAGAAGGGAGGTGGGGCAAAGGAAAGAACAGGCCTTACAATGGAACCCTCCCGTCTATTGTTCTTCAGGTCGGACACATCTCTGAGTTAATAAAGATCATGATTGAAATATTTAGCATTCTAAATGGCTGAGATTGATTTGTTTCATACCACAGCAGAATTGTTTCACCTGATGATCTATATAGTGGTGGTCTTGGTTTCTTGGGACCGGGATACTCGGGGTAAAAACTTCCGATATCCGAAAGGTAAATGTACACTGGCTATCTCACGTTACTGGCTACCTCATCTAACAAGCTCGGGAGTTTAGATCAGACTGGAGGGAGGCAAATGAATTGCATTTTAGCGCTTTACTTCACTCGACATTCGGCAACATATACGGTCACAAAGTCCTTTGACTACAGATGTGGCCACCGAGTTCCTTGAACATATACGTGACCATCAAGTCCCTTGACCACAGATGTAGTCAGGAAGTCGTCTAATCAGATGTGGTAACAGAGTCCCCCTGACCACAGATGTGGTAACCGACGGCAAATACCCCTAACCACAGATGTGGTCACCGACGGCGAATCCCCCTAACCACAGATGTGGTCACCGACGGCAAATCCCCCTAACCACAGATGTGGTCACCGACAGCAAATCCCCCTAACCACAGATGTGGTCACCCGACGGCGAATCCCCCTAACCACAGATGCGGTTACCGAGCTCCCTGACCACATATGTGGTCACCGAGTTCTTCTGACCATAGATGTGGTCATTTGGTCCTCCTGACCACATACGTATATACTAACGACGGCTTTCGACAGCAGGTCAAAGTGTTATACTGTGTTGTGTGCGTCTAATGCGTCTGTGGAGGGTTTTCTTTCTTTCTTTTTTAATATTAAAAAAAATGTTAAAATTGGAGAAAAACGCTCAACTCCTATTATAGGAGTGCTAAACTCCTATTATAGGAGTTGTTTTTCTCTAATTTTACCATTTTTTTTCATCAGAGCTTAATATAAAGATTATCATGTTCGGTTGTGCACGATACAACATGTGGGTTTTGTTAAACAAAACAGCGCCCTGAAAAGTAAAATATAAACAGCGCCCTGAAAAGTAAAATATGAACAGCGCCCTGAAAAGTAAAATATAAACAGCGCCCTAAAAAGTAAAATATAAACAGCGCCCTGAAAAGTAAAATATAAACAGCGCCCTAAAAAGTAAAATATGAACAGCGCCCTGAAAAGTAAAATATAAACAGCGCCCTGAAAAGTAAAATATAAACAACTGGGCTGTTATGTGTGGAACTACTCGTCCGTGCTATTTTCTGATCCATAAATCTTTAACAAACTTGGTGTATGTAAATTGCGATAGTAATTTTTTGCTTCAAAAATAAAAAAGGAAATATTTCAAAATTGAATTTTTCTTTTGTTGAGTGTTCATGACTGTTTTTCATTTGATGTGTTCGTGACTGAGTGATTGATAGATGGTTTTGTTTTGTTAATTGTTCATGACTGTTTTTCATTTGATGTGTTCGTGACTGAGTGATTGATAGATAGTTTTGATTTGTTAATTGTTCATGACTGTTTTTCATTTGATGTGTTCGTGACTGAGTGATTGATAGATAGTTTTGTTTTGTTAATTGTTCATGACTGTTTTTCATTTGATGTGTTCGTGACTGAGTGATTGATAGATAGTTTTGTTTTGTTAATTGTTCATGACTGTTTTTCATTTGATGTGTTCGTGACTGACTGATTGATAGATAGTTTTGTTAATTGTTCATGACTGTTTTTCATTTGATGTGTTCGTGACTGAGTGATTGATAGATACTTTTATTAATTGTTCATGACTGTTTTTCATTTGATGTGTTCGTGACTGAGTGATTGATAGATAGTTTTGTTTTGTTTATTTAAAAAACACGTTTTTATCGAACACACCTTTTTAAACAATCATGAATGTCTTAAATCTGAAGTACCAAGCTCAGTAGGACAATGTCTAAATATAGAGCTGGTCACGTTGTAAAACACATGCTTTAAATTATATATATATTTTTTATGGCGTCATTTCTTAGCCCATTAATATCACTTATTAATAGTAATATGCGTGCTCTGGTTATCAAACTCGAAAGAACTTAATGACCACTGGATTTATTTCAACGCTTTACTGCGAAGAATGAATTTTCCATTGACTTGATTCACAGAGAACAAGCGTTCTTAGTGACATCTACTACACCCTCCGTTGTTATGGTTTGAGAGAAATTTATAAGTTTCGTGAACATAGGGTAAATCTGGATCATGGAGGCCTGATAATTTTTATAACATTTTGTGCCATGAACCTTGAATTTCGCAAATTAAGAAAGAAAATTCTGTCCGCCGACGAATTAGACGCTACATCTCAAACGGTAGATGTCAAAAATAGATCGAAAATATGTGTGTGTGGTGTAAGGGGGGGGGGGGATCGTTGTCTGTTTTCTTGGGCAACAGCTTAATTTATACACTTTCTTTATACTCCGAGTCCTCTGACAGATTTGGCCACCGAGTCCTCTGACCACTGAGATGGGTCTTCAAGTCCCCTGATCAATGGTTGAGCTACCGAGTCCCCTTACCACAGAGTTGGCCACCGAGTCCTCTGACCACAGAGTTGGGTCTTCAAGTCCCTTGATCAATGGTTAAGCCACCGACACCGAGACCCCTTGCCACAGAGTTGGCCACCGAGTCCTCTGACCACAGAGTTGGGTCTTCAAGTCCCTTGATCAATGGTTGAGCCATCGAGTCCTCTGACCACAGAGTTGGGTCTTCAAGTCCCTTGATCGATGGTTGAGCCACCGAGTCCTCTGACCACAGATTTGGGTTTTCAAGTCCCTTGACCACAGATTTGGCCACCGACTCCTCTGACCATAGAGATGGGTCTTCATTTCCCCTCACCAGAGATTTGGCCGCCGAGTCCTCTAACCAAACGATTGGGTCTTCAAGTCTTCTGACCACCAAGTTGGGTCTTCAAGTCCCCTGATCAATGATTGAGCCACCGAGTCTTCTGCTTAAAGAATTTGGTCTTCAAGCTTCCTGCCCTAAGATTTGGCCACCAAGTGCTCTGAGAACAGATTTGGTCTCCAAGTTCCCAGACCACAGATTTGGCCACCGAATCCCCTGACCACAGTTTTGGCCACCTAGTGCTCTGACCACAGATTCTACCTCCAAGCCCTTTGACTTTTGATTTGGCCGGATTCGGCTACCATGTTCGACCAAAAAATTGGCCATTGAGGCCGCCCCGACTACAGATTAAACGTTTTTAAAATATAAACTATATGACACCACAGTATATTTCTTGATTACAAAAGTCCCTGGAAACAAGATCCAGGCCAGATAAAAATTATAGCGCTAGTTTCATAACTTACAATAAGCAATATTTACGTAACATTGCAGTGTTTCTTACGCAAGTCAAATCAAATGATCAACAATGGGGAAGAATTGCAAACAATATGGGTCTCTACTTGTCAAAATTCACAGATGGGTCGATAGTGAAATTTCGACACAAAAACATTTAACGAGGAATGAAAAATATGTGTCGAACGTTCTTGAAATCTGTTTCAGTATCATAACACAAGTACCTGTATATTAATTAGTTTTGCAGTGGATGTACGATAGTATACTTTGTATGTCAATCAGCTTTAAACACCAGCTGCTATGCTATTAAGAAGAGACTTGTACTTCGTTTCTCTACGATATTTTACGGTACATGGAGGGCATCGTAGAAGAACGAAGTACAAGCGGTGTTTTAATAAGATTGACAGCAGGTGTTACTTATACTACATATACTTTAAAGCGCTGGTCTTAGACGGAAACGATTGCGCCTGAATAGCTCACATGGAATTTAACCTCTCTCTCTGTTTATTATCTATAGATATCTCATTCAGAATTTATTTTCTCTATCTAAATTTACATGTACTATAAAATTTTAAATCTATGCAACTAACATATTGGAAGCAGTGAAAAAGGAAATGTTATGCAGTAACACAGATTTTAATATTTCCAGTAAAATAATAATAATAAAAAATCTACCTATTTCATTACAATGACCAGTAACCTAATGGTAAATCAAACTTCTATCGACAATAGACACGACATATTTGTTGGCTTCTTATATTTTGGTATCAATCGCACATTTTCGGACCTTTGCGGCAAGTTTTCCACTTACAAAGTACGAGAAAGTACCGGCACACCTGATTACGGTGCATAATTTGAATCATGTAGGTCTAAGAATTCACGATAAGCAACACAAATGGACTCAAATCGGTGGAATTTTAGGGTCTTTTAAAAATCTATTCTCGTTCACTAGAACTTGACATCCCCAGTTTTGAAAGCTACTTCTAATAATGTCTCTATCTTAATTTCTTCACATAAATATACTGATCTCTGTGCCTATGTAACTGGTCTCCACTTAACTCTAAGTGTTTTATATGGGTCCCTCGTATTTGAGGTCACCTGGTGTTATTTCTTTCTTTGGATATATGACAGAAGATGACCTACGGTTACTGTTCTTTATAAAGCGACCTGGGTACGGCCATTTGTAAGTGATAAGGAATATTTCTTGGTAAAATTAATTGGTATGCTACTTTGAATGACCATCAAAAAGTGTTTATGCATTTCAATCAAAACAAGCTGTGTTTGTGAAACACTAATGCCCCCGGCGGCACCAAAGTTCAAAGTTATTTTAAGCGTGAAAGTAATTGTCAAGGTCAAAAGGTCATTGACCTTGGTTTCATTTGAAAGGGCTTCTTTAGTTGAGTTCGCATGTCAAATATGAAGTCTCTATCCCTCACGGTACAAAAGTTATAGCCAAAGTTATAGTTGACAAAATGACAGATAAACAAACAGACAGAACAAAAACAACATACCCCTGATCTATCGATCCCCGGGGCATAATAAAAGGAACCAAGAATTGGAAGGACTATATGTGTGATTTATGGTCACTTTACTACGTAATTAGTATATAGGGCCTAAAGGAATAAGAATATATTTTATCAAAACAAAGGGAATCCTGGATTAAATAGATTAAATCAGGATTTCGGTTAGAGTCTGAATACCAAGAATTTTAATATGTCATGACTTTACTAAAATTTAATAAACAAGAGATCTATGAAAAGCAACCCAATAATGAGACATTTTCAAAAAAATAAAAAATACATGCATACATGTACATATAACAGTATACGGAGCACGTGATCAGACCATGTATTACCCTGCTTTAGATTCTGTCCTAATAGGAGAACTGATCTGACTCATTTCTTCTGAGCTTCAACAACAAAGATGGTCCCCAGAAAAAAAAATCAGTGAAATACCGGTACATGATCAGGACAGATCATTTCAGCAGATGCTTCAGAAAGGTAAAATTTTTAAAAGTCTTTAAAGAATTATGTATTTTTTATATATTGCTAATTATGCAACTTTTGCACATCAGGGACTCCCTTTGTGTGGAGAAAAATTACATAATATTTGAAAAAAAAATGTTCAGATAAAAGCAGGTTTTAATTCTATTGGTAGGTAATCAATACTTACCTGTATTAACAAAAGACCCGAGTGGGCCTATATTGCTCACCTGGGTACCTTAATCCCATGATATGTTTGAAAGTTTCAGATATACATGTGTATTTTCAAGTAAAACCTTCATATCAGAATGTATTCCCAACACTGTATCCCAACACAGTATTGTTCTAGAAAACTGTGATACACTGAACATTTAGTTTTTTATTTTTATCAGAATCAAGTTTCTTTATAAGCAATCTAGAAAGAAACAAATCCCAGAAATTCAAAATGTGCAGAACTGAGAAATTTCAAACAGATATTAAAAATTCTTCAAAAGTCCTGAATTTGGAATGGAATGAAAAACAACTTCTTATGACACGTTTTTAGATTATTCTGATGCATTTGCTTTGACAATCTAAGCAGCCAATCTGAAGCACTTTGTCAAGGGAGGATACTGTCTGGAGCATAATATGTTGCCTCGCCCACTGGATCCACCCCTACACAGTTGCCTCGCCCACTGGATCCACCCCTACATACATTTGGTAAAAAGTTGCAACATTTGTACGATGTCTTGAGCACTTCATTCATTTCAACTTTCATCAAAATCCTTCTATTCGTTCTGAAGAAGTCCATTACAGCTTATTATACAAGTAACGGCTAACGCACATGTACAAATACTACATCTCCCCTTCTTTTTTTGCTCTTAAAATTGAAAAACATTCGAAAGATAATTTTTGCATTTCAGTTCTTTACAATCGCATCTATTTCCCTTCAATCAGCTGATCTAATATACATAATCAATGCCTTGTATATGTAAATAATCTTATAATCAGCAAATCAAAGAAATCATACTAAAATTTGGCTTGCCGATCTACGCAATATCTTTCCTGCAGTATGTCAAAGGTGGTATCCTCTTAGGCCTAGATGTATGGACACTGGACATCTGGGTTTGGATAGGATGAAAGGAACTTGAGATACCATTATCATCCCCAACCCAATAATTGCAATAATTTTCATATATGTATTTGTATTGTATATAATGTTGGCCAATTATATATACTAGTAATTCCATGTTAGATTTCAGGAGAGAGCTTTATATAAGTCCAAGACTTGTTGTTCAATCCTATATATATGCGTTATGTTATACAATTCATACGATTTTCTGAATAAATACTGTTTAAACCAATAATTGCAAGCTATACTAAGTATTTAATAATAGTGACCTTTATTGGCTTGACCTTGAGTTATTGACTCCAAAATCAATAGACACATTCCCTTTTGATCCCCACTATATTCAAATTAGTTTGGATAGGATACTAGCAACTGAACATGAGTGCCATCTGGAAACTAATAATTGCAATCTTTTTTGTCAGTAGTGACCTTGAGCTTTGAACTTCAGAGTCTGCAGTCATCTTCTCCTAATATATATATATATATATATATATATATATATATATATATATATATATATATATATATATATATATGGAATAGACAGAATCAAGATAATGCAAGGAATCTGAGTGATCTTCAGCTTCAAGTAACCAAGTGACATTGTGTTATGAAAGGACAGTATCATGAGTATGAGGGACGAAGAAAAACAATTACTATGAATTAATGTCTCTGGTCATACCAGGCAGATGAATAAAAAAAAAACCAATAGAGAGAGAGAGAGAGAGTTCTTTATATGTTTCAGGATCTGAAATATTTTGTCATTTCATTTACTGGTAAAACATAGGCTAGGTGATAGTAGGTCTATTTACAAAATCATTTTCTTTATTTATGAAATTGTCTTAAAGTTAAATTAAGCCTTAATTGTGTTTGATACCAATACTCTCCCAATAAATGAATTCAAAACATTGAAAACTGCAGTTCAATAAGTAAAACATTGTGTGCTATTTTAGTAGCATCACCAAATAACACATTACGCAAGACCAGAGTCGTAAAGGACAATGTCAAAATATAGGATGTTATCGGATGGCTAGCATCCTCATTACAGACCCCAAAGCTAGTAACAAATTGACACGTTATCATCTTAATGCACTAAGCATACATTTATAAGGGAAATAAAAAACATGCTCACTGTAAAATTTGACCGGTGACTTACCGAAAGCTTTAGGTAGGGTGTTTGTATACGGTCAATGTTGTTTACAGATTATCTATGAACTCAATCCCGAAAATATATTTGTTTTATAAAATGTAAGACAAAACTGAGTTTGTGTCTCCAGCTTTTTGAGAATAAAATTATTCAAGTTAAATCTATAAAAGAATCACAAAATCTGGGTTTTGTCTTGGGGACCGCCTTCTCAATGTCAGTTTGTACTTTTAAAACTGCTCAGAGACATATATACACGTGTATATATGTCTCTGAACTGATGCATTTTCCCAGAGACATAGATACTTTGAAAGTATATATGTCTCTGATTTTCCCTAATCTAATTGAAATCAGACCTCTAATTCGTTCCCGTTTACTGATAAGCCGCGATTATAAGAAACGGCGAGCGAAGTAGGGATTTGGTTTTAATCAGACTGTGATTTTCCCCGTATAGTTGATCCTTTCCAGACTCAGCTGCAGATCTATTGGATTTAAAGCCAATCTCAACTCTTTTTCAGTTATGCAGAGACATATGTATGTCTCTGAGTTATATGACCATAGGTAAGGTTCTAGTCTGAAATTACTGAGAAAGGAAGGAAGTAACCAACGTCTCTTAAACAAGGCCGCTATCCGGGAATCAAACTCGGATCGTCTGCATTATTCGTCAACCACAACACCAAGATTGGCCGGATATCATTACAGCATTGAGTGGGCAGCGAATAATCGGTGTAATTTATCTCCAATAAATTCAAAAACTTAAAACCTGACCTTGACCTTTCAGATATAACTTTGGTTCAAGGTCAAGATACACCCTTGGGTCCCGGGCAATTATTCTGTGAAATATTACTCAAATCTATGCAAGGGGTAAAAAGTTATGGTTTGGACAAAGATTTACACATCATAAAAATTGTGACCATGGCCTTGCTGATACGACCGTTTAATCTACTCATGACAAAACCTTAGGTCTCGGGCAACAATTCTGTGAAATCTTATTCAAAACCATGTACCGTGTAAAAAATGTATGGCCTGAACAATAATCTAACTGGTGTAAGCACTGTGACCTTGACCTTGAAGATATATCTTGAAAATCAATAAGCTTCAGCCCCATAGTCATAATATATAAGTGTGCAAAGTTTAAAAGTTCTAGCACAAACGGTTTGGTCTGTGCCTTGTTTGCAATTTGCATCCTCAAACATTTGCTATATTTGCCCCAAAAATGTCCCTGACCTTTGACTTTGATATTGAAAATCAATAGAATTCGTCCTCATCCCATAAGGAATTAGTGCACTAATTTTGAATGTCCTACCTTAAACGGTATGGTCTGTAAAGTGTTAACAAGGTGCGGACAGACCCAAAGACCCAAAGGCCCACAACGTCATACCATAATACGTCCGTCTACGACGGGCGTACCGGTATAAATGTGACTGTTTTTGACGTCATTTTGCAGGAAAAGTTATGATTTTGCCAACCAAAATTTCAGTCCCGCAATGATAAAAAGGTCTATAATGAAAGAAAAAGAATTTACTAGTATTCATAGTTTTTCAGTTTCTAAGTCAAAGCTCGTATTTAAAAATCACAGATACCCTCCTCCCCCCATCCAAAAAAAAAAAATACGATATAAAACACAACAACCCCTAACAAAAATAACCAACCTTATCCCCCCCCCCCCAAAAAAAAAAGCAAAACAAACAACAGAATTTAAAACAAGAGGCCCAAATGGGCCTATATCGCTCACTTTAGCACAAATTGCTTATTTACAATAAAATGACAGCTCATTTCAGTAGAAAATTTTGCTTTTTTTCTACAAGACTTTCTATAAGGTTTGGTGATAATTTGTGAAGTCGTTTTGAAGAAGTCGAAAATGTGTCAATCACTCAGAGCCAATGGCGGTCATCTTGGATTACGGATCGGCACGAAAAACACAAACTTGGTAGAGGATCTCGAGTACTTACTTCCTAAGGGGTTTGGTGAAAATCTGTGCAGCGGTTCTGGAGAAGAAGTTGAAAATGTGTCAACCAATCAGAGCCAATGGCGGCCATCTTGGATTACAGATCGGCACAAAAACCACAAACTTGGTAGAGAACCTTGAGTACTTGCTTTCTATGAGGTTTGGTGAAATTCTGTGATGCGGTTCTGGAGAAGAAGTCGAAAATGTGTCAACAAATCAGAGCCAATGACGGCCATCTTGGATTACGGATGGGCACGAAAAACACAGACTTGGTAGAGGACCTTGAGTACTTACTTTCTATGAAGTTTGGTGAAATTCTGTGCAGCGGTTCTGGAGAAGAAGTCAAAAATGTAGAAAAGCTAACGACGGACGGCGATTGATCACAATAGCTCACTCGAGCCTTCAGAGCTAAAAAGACACCCTCTGCCCCCTCCCTTTCTCGGAAAAAGAAAGAAAGAAGGAAGGCGAAGAAGAAAACAAAAACAAAACACCCCCCACCAAAAAGAAAATTGAATAAAAATGATAAAGGAAGAATGAAAGAAAGAAAAAATAAGAACCCCCCCCCCCGACAACACAAACAAAAAACAGAAATATTTCACCCCATTTAATTTTCCTAATTCTCAAACATTATGGAGGGTGAAGGTCCATGTTTATTGGTAATTATACATTTGATCACTTCGTTGCACTCGTGTCAACAAGAAAGAATAAGATCTCTGTAATAAGGACGAAAGACATAATAGATAGAGTTTGTCAAATCTGTAATAAGGAAGAAAGACATAATAGATATAGTTTGTCAAATCTGTAATAAGGAAGAAAGGCATAATAGATGGAGTTTGTCAAATCTGTAATAAGGAAGAAAGGCATAATAGATAGAGTTTGTCAAATCTGTAATAAGGAAGAAAGGCATAATAGATAGAGTTTGTCAAATCTGTAATAAGGAAGAAAGGCATAATAGATAGAGTTTGTCAAATCTGTAATAAGGAAGAAAGGCATAATAGATATAGTTTGTCAAATCTGTAATAAGGAAGAAAGACATAATAGATAGAGTTTGTCAAATCTGTAATAATGGATGAATTTCATTTTGTCCTTGTGTATCCCATTCCTGACGTGAGTATTTGACGATGTTTGTGTCCTTTCTACATTGATATTCACTAACTGTATATTAAAAAAACTCCCATAAATTTGGGTACCCCCATCAATGTATAAAGTTGTAAATAATTTTCGAGTGAAATCGGAAAGCAGCCATGAAACCTGCTGGAATTTTTGAAACATGTCTCACTGATAAGATCTGCGATTACTCGAGTATTATGTACACATCATACACTGGTCAGTTTGATTTTCTGCTTGATTGTGTACATATCATATACTGGTCAGTTTGATTTTCTGTTTGATTATGTAGTTGTAAAACTTGCCAAGCTTGTCGTACAATGGTATATGCATTCTTGCTCAAGTTCGGATGTTTTTGTTGTTTGTGTATACAGGTATATCTGTTTAGGTATTATCAATTGATCTACTCTCCGAAAGACAAATGTTCATATGAAAGATCACTATATACTCGTTATTTCCTTTGATACTATCTTTTTATGTACATAAACGATAAAATGTTCGCACTCACCATTGTCGACTTCTTAAGACGAAACTCTTGTAGACTACGAATTTAATTCACAATGTATACCTTGACCAGCAGAGAGCGTAGATACAAGTCTAACCTGATACGCCAAGGTCCTAGAAATAGTATGTGGTGTTTGATACTGTGATGTGAGGCCTTTAGAATTAATTCTTCGTCAGTGTTCCGTTGCTGTGATGGTTCATCAGATTTAGTGGTTCTATTGGCGTGATAGTTCATCAGATATAGTGGTTCTATTGGTGTGATGGTTCATCAGATATAGTGGCTCCGTTGGTGTGATGGTTCATCAGATATAGTGGTTCCGTTGGTGTGATGGTTCATCAGATATAGTGGTTCTATTGGTGTGATGGTTCATCAGATATAGTGGTTCCTTTGCTGTGATGGTTCATCAGATATAGTGGTTCTATTGGTGTGATGGTTCATCAGATTTAGTGGTTCTATTGGTGTGATGGTTCATCAGATTTAGTGGTTCTATTGGTGTGATGGTTCATCAGATATAGTGGTTCTATTGGTGTGATGGTTCATCAGATTTAGTGGTTCTATTGGTGTGATGGTTCATCAGATATAATGGTTCTATTGGTGTGATGGTTCATCAGATACATGTATAGTGGTTCCGTTGGTGTGATGGTTCATCAGATATAGTGGTTCTATTGGTGTGATGGTTCATCAGATATAGTGGTTCTATTGGTGTGATGGTTCATCAGATATAGTGGTTCTATTGGTGTGATGGTTCATCAGATATAGTGGTTCCGTTGGTGTGATGGTTCATCAGATATAGTGGTTCCGTTGGTGTGATGGTTCATCAGATATAGTGGTTTCTTTGTTGTGATGGTTCATAAGATTTAGTGGGTCTATTGGTGTGATGGTTTATCAGATTTAGTGGTTCTATTGGTGTGATGGTTCATCAGATATAGTGGTTCTATTGGTGTGATGGTTCATCAGATACATGTATAGTGGTTCCGTTGGTGTGATGGTTCATCAGATATAGTGGTTCCTTTGTTGTGATGGTTCATATGATTTAGTGGGTCTATTGGTGTGATGGTTTATCAGATTTAGTGGTTCTATTGGTGTGATGGTACATCAGATATAGTGGTTCTATTGGTGTGATGGTTCATCAGATTTAGTGGTTCTATTGGTGTGATGGTTCATCAGATATAGTGGTTCTATTGGTGTGATGGTTCATCAGATTTAGTGGTTCTATTGGTGTGATGGTTCATCAGATTTAATGGTTCTATTGGTGTCATGGTTTATCAGATATAGTGGTTCTATTGGTGTCATGGTTCATCAGATTTAATGGTTCTATTGGTGTGATGGTTCATCAGAATTAGTGGTTCCAGTGGTGTTATGGTACATCAGATTCAGAGTTTTCATTGTTAGTGGTGTGAGGTTTTTCTTATTATTTACGTGCAGTGACTTATATATAACCATCTATTATCTATGTAGCACAGTCTCCCGTATAAGTTCCAACTTTCTGTGTGTTCCCTCGCAAAAGAATACTTTGTTTACACGTCAGTTGTGTAACGGTCACTCTTAAGTCCTTCTGTGGATGACCTTCATATACATGACCTTCCTAGTATTCTAATATACTGTCCTTTGTAATTATGGAATTTAAAACAGGCAAAGTCATACATGCCTGTTTTTAATTTGCCAAATTACAAAAGGTCATAGGACAGTACACAGTCTGTTGACTGTGGTAGAGACTTACTCGGAGGAAACACGCAGTGTCCATCTCCAATCGACCAACACGTCCCAAATATAATAACACTGATTATAAATATTTGATGCTCCTCTGGAGCCACCCCGTCTGCTACACACGAAGCTATTCAGAAAAGCTTTGGTTCAATAATTACATTAATGCATATTTCAATCTTTATTTAATGTCGTACATGTATGTATATGCTTTCTCACAACATATATAATATTGATTACATCATGACTAAAATAAAAATTTGTTTTATCTATAGCAAGGACTTATAAACAAGATCTTGTTTATAGGTCCTTGTCTATAGTGATATACATCGATTATTTATCATTCCTTAATTTTAAGATACATATATCACACCAGTAACAATACAGTATATTTGTAAATAGGAAAAAAAACCCACTACCATGAAGTATATATATATATATATATATATATATATATATATATATATATATATATATATATATATTTATATATATATATATATATCCCTTCTCTTCACCATGGAGTGTCAATGGCTGTTGACACAGTACAAACACATTACATCCTTTTCAATTCACTTTGACACCTCCTAAAAGCCATCTAATTATACAGGTCCTTTTTTGATTTGCTATGATTTCTTTCAAACCAAACCTTCGTATAAAGGCCATCTCTGCACGGTCATTTATACATAAATGTCACCTCTGTATAAAGGTCACATTTGTATAAAGGTCACTATGATTTCCCCGACAGTGACAGTTTATTAAAAAACCTTGTGATTTCATATATAAAATTATTATGTACAGTGGATTAATAACGAATGGAATACTTGAGGAAAACATCCTTTCTTCGCAAAGGACTGTCCGGAACTACATTGCAAAAACTGTGAAACCTGTAAACTTAAGTGCAGTGAATATATTAGCTTTCCCTCTCCAGAGTTGTCTTTCCCTCATCGCCATTGAATGGACATACAGTGATCTATAGACATTTATTTTACACTGATTATTTAATGGTTTCGAGTTTTTCGCAGCTTTAGAAATATTCACATTTTGTTTTATTAACACTTGCGATGAAATGTAACTACCAAACACACGTGTAAAGTACATAATAATGAAATATGGTACAGTAATATCGAAAATGAACCCCTTCTCTTATTAACTTCCTTTGCTATAACTATGTCAATCTCTCATACAGAGGGCGCTGCGCTACTCTCCGCTTTTCCCGTCTGTTATCAGGTCGAAGCTGCTTTTTACAAGATTCTTGTAAACCTGGGAAAATCCCATTTAATGATATAATAGATTTTAAACATCAATTAACTTTTTAATATACAGGCTTTTACATTTGGTTCACCATGAGTCACTTATTCTATTAAATGGGATTTTTCCCAGTTTTACAAGAATCTAGTGAAAATCAGCTACGAGCCGATAACAGAGGATACAAGAGCAATGCCTAGCGTGGCAAAATACGCCTGTCGCTTAGTTTGAAGGGGAGGATTTTGAAAGTATGGAAACATCCCCCCTTAAATTGTTCCATCCGCAATAGTTCATTCTGTATCCTGCCTACAAGGATTTTTAATCAAGTAGTACTATGAACTTCACCTTTGACCTTGAAAAAACAATAAGCATATTTGTCTTGACATGAGGAGTAAGTGTACCAAGCTTGACAGTCCTAGTCCCAACGGTTTGGGCTGTATCCTTTCTACAAGGGTTTCCTACAAAGTAGTACTATTTTGATCTCTGACCTTGAAAAACAATAGGCGTCTTTGTCTTGGCATAAGGAGTAAAGGTACACTAGCCCCAACGGTTTGATCTGTATCTTGCCCATAAGGTTGTTCCTACCAAGCAGTACTATGACCTTAACATTTGACCTCTGACCTTGAAAACAATAGGCGTCTTTGTATTGGCATAAGGAGTAAGTGTATCAAGTTTGACAGTGTTAGTCCCAACGGTTAGGTCTATATCCTGCCCACAATGTCGGACAGACGGACGACGCCTTACCACAATACGTCACATAATACGTAAAAGACGGGCGTATAAAAAGCGGAGAGAAGTGTAGTGCCCTTTGTATGAGAGATTGTAAGTACATGTATATATTAATTTGAAAAGGGATGATTTCTGGACCGTAGTAGATGGTATCATTCGGAACTTCTTACCCTTTAGTTGTGCATGAAAAGACAGGGCGAGATAGTTCCGAATGGCGATTTTGAGTTGATATTTTGATACTGACCTACCTACTGTGATAGGTTATTCAGTAGCAAGTATAGGTAATGATAACTTAAGTATAATGTCATTTACTACACTTATTCTATTACTTATATTTGCCGTGTTCATGCTCGCTACCATGGTGATGCTTATGTCGGCAGACGACAACAGGCACGTGCGAATGGTGCACGATGTAATCACTGACGCTTCCTATAAACGTGCGACGCAGTTTGCCGTGACCACGTGATCCACATATGATAACGTCAGCTTTGTCGTCATGGGCAACACAAACTACCACTTCACCAGGCTTTCCTGGAACATTTTTCACTTCTCCTTTAAGCTGTAAAAGTAAAAACAAACAAATTAAGGACGATCCTATGCAAACGAAGTTTTATTTCAGTTTGTATTTGGCACAAGAACAAATTAAAAACTTCTACGAAGTAATGAAGATTATTTATTTTACAGTGTGTTGTACTCGCTTCTGATCGTGGAGTATTTCGATTTATTTTACTTATTTAAAAAATCAACAAAGTAAAGGTTCTAGCCATTACTTATTCGTGTATCATTTAAACAAAACTATCAGACGTTTTGTCGAAGGGTTTCTCTTGATAACAAAACATCTGAGTTATAGCATATGCAAGTCGAAGTTTAACCGTCAGAAAAAATATCCTGGACATAAACTTGAGTTTCTCGCTTTAAAATGGAAAATTACTGAAAAGTTTTATGATAATTCATACGGAGACTAATTTGTCGTATTTGTCATTTGATAACTTTTGATAATCCTGATCAAAAATGATCACGTGACGTCATGTCATCACTTTTGATCACGAGTATCAAAAGTAATCAAATGACACATTCATAGAAAATTACCCTCTCACTTGTGTTCTCTCATCGGCAACATTGGATGCCACTGGATTTCATATAACATTAAAGTATTGTAACCTACATTTATCATATTTACATTTTTTTTTTACAGTGTTTTGATTCTATGTACTTTAAAAACTCTTTGTCAATTGACTAATAAATTACAAAACGAACTCGGACAACGATGCTTGAAGCTGGAAATCGTAGTTGTTACAAAACAGCGTCCATTTTCGTGTAAGTTGAACTCGCATGTAAATCGACGTCATCAGCGATTGTTCAATTTAAGTTTAAAGAAAAGTTTAAGATCACAACGGTGGGTGCGAAATAGGAGATTGCATACGCAGTCTGAAACGCCAATAATAACACAAATGGAAAATTACTACGGTTTTTAAAATTCTTGCATCAAAAGCTCGTCAGGAAATAACAGTTTAGAGTAGAACGTTTAGATCGTGTCCACCCACAGCCAATAAAATAATAGAAATAAACTAGGGCTTACCTGTTGCCGAGGCAACAGGGCGGGTCTTCCTCTTCAGAAAGAAAAAAAAACCACGTAGGTAGAAAGAAGGGGAAAAAAAGAAGAAACGAGATACTCAAATGAATATACGCATTTATTGCGGCATCATAGATATGCCGATTAGGACAAAGGAGAAATATATACATAGATACATGTATATATCTCACCGAGACACTATGTAAATACACTCATGTAATTAATGCAGCATGAATACAGCTATAGAAAGTCAGTGTATTACAGAATTCCTATTCAGAAGCGTGGTGACGTAATACGAGAAAGCTGGATAGAGTGTGTGTATTGCGTATTTCAACGGTCAAGTTAGCTGTCTATATAGCACTGAGATGACTACTATAGTAAGGAGATAAAGAAACTCAAATTTAAGTAAACATACATATCGAGGGATTCCTTTATAATTGCCGATTAGATATTCCAAGGGGAAAGCGCAGTAACTCACAAATTGAGAAAAATGCAGTCAAAGTGCTGAGAATAAAAATAATAATAATAATAATAATAATAATAACAAATGTAAAGAAAAAACATCACAATAACAGAAGTACATTCTAAATCGTTCTATACCGTTTTTAAAATGCTTAGACTTAAAACAAAGCAGTTTAAAAATTACGTAATTTTTAAATTTAAATAACGGCTTTTAAAACCTGTCAAATTTGAGAATGAAGAGGTGAGGAATCTATCTAAAATAATAAACTTGTTTTCGAGAAAATAAAAAAATTAGCCCTATTACGTAATTTTCTTCAAAACCACAATATTTCGATATTTTTTTCTTATCAATGAATTTCCCCTGGCTCATCAAGCAAGAAGCCGCGATAAAAAGATTGTTGGTCAAGCCGTTTCTGAGAAAAATGCAGTCAAAGTGCTGAGAATAATAATAATAATAATAATAATAATAATAATAATAATAATAATAATAATAATAATAATAATAACAAATGTAAAGAAAAAACATCACAATAACAGAAGGGTCTTCCGATGGAATCGGAAGTCCCTAATAAGAAATGATGCAGATACTGAATATAGGAACGAGGCAAGGTTATTTAGTTTAATGCACAGTAGTCAGGTTTTCCTACGATATGAATTATCAGTAAGTGACAGTCGTGAATTGTCCGTCAGATGGCTGAATAATGAGAATGATACTGTTACTACACTCACCCCATTTTCCTGGAGTTTCTTCTCAAGGGACTTTAGTAGAGTTTCGCATTGTCTTGCCTCTTCTTGTAACATCTTTGACAAAGCATTCACATCCGATCCAGCACCTGTTTGTAGATAAGTACATGTATATATACCCATTAATCTAGAACTTCTATTGACATCAGTCTCCAGCTCTGTGTATCGTAAAGCCGTATGACCCAGGGACCAGGTGCTTTGCTTGTGCCCGAAAGGTCCCGGGTTCAATTCCCACCATGGGCACACCGGTGTTCTGTCTTTCGGATGAGACAGTTAAAACGGAGGTAACACGGTAGGCATGGCATGTAAAACATCCCCCACTGCTACAGCAGGGTCCCTTGCAAAGTTAAAAAATTCTGTGCAGTGCATAAAGCAGAAGCCGTCAACTTATACGTAAAATAAACGTAGAGTGGAGTGAAACAATAATCAATCAATCAATCGATCGATCGATCAATCGATCGATCGATCAATCGTTGTATCGTAACAACAAATATTCTAATTGGTGTCAGGCTCTTATTTGACATTCATCTGTAGCGTAGCTAGCTTAAAATTTTGTGTATTAAAGAAAAAAAAGAAGAAAAGCAAAGACTGCGGCTCTAGGTCGCAATAGAGTGAAAGGGGGGGGGGGACCTCAGCGACTTTAGCATTTTAATATAAACCGCCGCAGAGTCCATACAAAATTGCAAGTAAAGATGAGCATCAACGAGGGCAATATACATAGGCGGATCTAGAAACCTCTGCAACCCCTACCCACCTAAATCCGCCAATGATATACATTGTGAATAAGTCGTATTCGGCGACGATTCTGTTGTATGTTTCATGGTGTGGACATGTGTACAAAATGTGTGGATGTAAGAATATTGATTAGTCTTTTGGTTTAAATGTTTTAAACTGTAATCCCTTACTTGTTCCCACCATGTTACCGGCATGTGCTGTACACTCACCCTCAAAGCTGTGCACCACGATGACGTAGTCATTTGGTTGTTCCCACCATGTTACTTACCGGCATGTGCTGCACTCTTGGCCTCAAAGCTATGCACCATGATGACGTAGTCATTTGGTTGTTCTCACCTATGTTACTTACCGGTATGCCATGCACCCTTAGCCTCAAAGCTATGCACCACGATGACGTAGTCATTTGGTTGTTCCCACCATGTTACTTACCGGCATGTGCTGTACTCTTGGCCTCAAAGCTATGCACCATGATGACGTAGTCATTTGGTTGTTCTCACCTATGTTACTTACCGGTATGACCTGCACCCTTAGCCTCAAAGCTGTGCACCACGATGACGTAGTCATTTGGTTGTTCCCACCTATGTTACTTACCGGCATGTGCTGCACCCTTAGCCTCAAAGCTATGCACCACGATGACGTAGTCATTTAGTTGTTCCCACCATGTTACTTACCGGCATGTGCTGCACTCTTGGCCTCAAAGCTATGCACCACGATGACGTAGTCGTTTGTTTGCCGGAAGTTATGCAGATACCCTATAATTCAGCAAAACAGAATTCAGAAATTATGCTCACTACTCTTTATCCAAATAGATAGGTTTTATTAGCATAAACTCTTATTGGAGTTACACCCCTTGTAACAAGTTGCCCTCCATCTTTGAGATACATTATAAGTGAATATTTCTTCATAAATTAATTCATAATCTAAGTGTGAAGGTAATTTCTCCAAACTGGGAATGATTCCCGTGTTTTTGCGATGCTTATCAAATTTTGAGGAAATATACAATTTTTAAAACGTTCCTTAAAAGTGTCAACCTTATGAACTTTCTAAAAAATAATTAAACATAATATGAATATGAGGCAAAAATCATGCTTGACCACAAACATGGCCGACATCGGGAGGTAACTCCAACTAAATTACTGTTAATGGAACCTAATTGTTATGTATTCAAATATGATAACATGGATACAAAGCGATGTGTTATCGACCGAATATTTTGTCCTTTTCCTCATTTTCAATCGCGTCATGGAAAATGGCGACAAGATTCGACTGATGTCAGATATACATTTGATTGCCAATTAGTCATTAAACTAGAGTCAGCAACAAGTGCAGCGTGATGGCTCTCTAGCTCCTCATGTCAGATGATGGACAGCAGGTCAAAAGGTCATAAGTGCAAAGGTAATGACGTCCTGATTTATCGATTATATTCTTTGTATAGTGGCAACGGATACGTTAGTGGGACATATACAAACAACTAAATCATACATTTTGATTCTCCTTTCATTGGGATTATATGGGACGGAAATGACTTCAGCTTTTCATGTTCTTAATATAAGAGGAGAATAGGGGAGACCTGTTAACCCCCACGCCCCCCCTATTACAGGGTCATGGAAGAAACGTAACGCGTGGTTCCCGCGATTTACATATTATAGAGACAGAAAAGGGAAGTGACTAGTTCCTGCATTCCCAGTGTTATAGCGGCATGGCGAAGCGACGTCTGATTCCTGCACTCCAAGTATCATAGAGGCATGGGGAAGTGACGTCTAGTTCTCGCGCTCGCGCTCCCAGTATTATAGAGGCATGGGGAAGTGACGTCTGGTTCCCGCGCTCCCAGTATTATAGATGCATGATGGAAGTGACGTCTGGTTCCTGTGCTCCCAGTATTATAGAGGTATGGGGAGGTGACGTCTGGTTCCTGTGCTCCCAGTATTATAGAGGCATGGGGAAAGTGACGTCTGGTTCCTGTGCTCCCAGTATTATAGAGGCATGGGGAAAGTGACGTCTGGTTCCTGTGCTCCCAGTATTATAGAGGCATGGGGAAAGTGACGTCTGGTTCCTGTGCTCCCAGTATTATAGAGGCATGGTGGAAGTGACGTCTGGTTCCTGCACTCCAAGTATTATAGAGGTATGGTGGAAGTGACATCTGGTTCCTACGCTCCCTATATTATAGAGGCATGGGGAAGTGACGTCTGGTTCCTGTGTTCCCAGTATTATAGAGGTATGGTGGAAGAGACGTCTGGTTCCTGTGCTCCCAGTATTATAGAGGCATGAGGTAGTGACGTCTGGTTCCTACGCTCCCAGTATTACAGAGGCATGGGGAAGTGGCGTCTCGTTCTCGCGCTCCCAGTATTATAGAGGCATGGGGAAAGGTACGTCTGGTTCCTGTGCTCCCAGTATTATAGAGGCATGGTGGAAGTGACGTCTGGTTCCTGCGCTCCCAGTATTATAGAGGTATGGGGGAAGTTGCGTCTGGTTCCCGCGCTCCCAGTATTATAGAGGCATGGGGAAGTCACGTCTGGTTCCTACGCTCCCAGTATTATACAGGCAAGGGAAGGTGACGTCTGGTTCCTGTGCTCCCAGTTTTATAGAGGCATGGGGAAAGTGATGTCTGGTTCCTGTGCTCCCAGTATTATAGAGGCATGGTGGAAGTGACGTCTGGTTCCTCGCTCCCAGTATTATAGAGGCATGGGGGAGTGACGTCTGGTTCCTACGCTCCCGGAATTATAGAGACATGGGGAAGTGACGTGTGGTTCCCACGCTCCCAGTATTATAGAGGCATGGGGAGGTGACGTCTGGTTCCTGTGCTCCCAGTATTATAGAGGCATGGGGAAAGTGACGTCTGGTTCTTATGCTCCCAGTATTATAGAGGCATGGTGGAAGTGACGTCTGGTTCCTGCGCTCCCAGTATTATAGAGGCATGGGGAAGTGATATCTGGTTCCCGCGCTCCCAGTGTTATAGAGGCATGGGGAAGTGACGTCTGGTTCCTACGCTCCCAGTATTATAGAGACATGGGGAAAGTGACGTCTGGTTCCTGCTCTCCCAGTATTATAGATGAATGACGGAAGTGACGTGTGGTTCCCACGCTCCCAGTATTATAGAGGCATGGGGAAAGTGACGTCTGGTTCCCGCGCTCCCAGTATTACAGAAGCACGGGGAAGTGATATCTGGTTCCCATTATTGTAGAGGCACGAGGGAAGTAACATTTGGTTCCTAAGCTTCATTCATTCATAAGGTACGGGGGAAGAGATGTCTGGTCCGTGCTACCTGTATTATACAAACAAGGAAGGGAATCTATATAAGGTCTTAATTGTTCTCGCGCTCCTTGTATTATTTATAAAGGTATGAGAAAGAACTGGAAAGTGGTTCCCGTGATATCTGTGTTACAGAGGAATGGGAGAGAAGTTCATGGGAAATGGTTCACGTGCTTCCCGACTACACAATGACGAGGGAGAGGTGACGCCAGACACACAGGCGCACTATTTAATATACAAGTGTGATATTAATATCCCTTATAAATACCCCCATATTGATATCACACTTGTATATTGAATACTGCACCTGTGGCCAGATGCTGGCGCTTTCTAGATCTCTTTTACAGGAGAATTGGCGGGGGAGGGGGGGGGGGCGGCTTCTGATTCTTACGCTCCCTGTAAGGGACATGAGAGGAAAGCGTTACATGGCTCCCATTGACCCTGATGTTTGGTTCCCGCGATCTCTCCATTTAATGGGCGATAAGAGCCAAGTTGACGGTCGCAGTCCCTGGATAATAAATGCATGGGGCATGGGGACTCTTAACACAATATGAGTCGACTGAGTAGCTTAATTAATTTTAGATGTCATCGTCCAGTTTCGTTTACTCCTTTCTTTTTCTGGCTCCACTTCCATATTTATAAACACTCACTGCTGCCTGCCCTCTTATTTCACTTTATCATATTTCAATTTGAAATACCTTTAGCTCTAAGTAGCCCCTGAATATTGCATAAATTAGAAGCCCTATATCGGTATTTGTTATTGATCTGAATGTATGACTGAACATCAATAATGGCCTAATGTAAAATATTGATTACTATCACAGGGTCTGGGTAACTCTGCTTTGCCTCCTAACCCATAACTCTTGGCCCTTTCCTCCGTCCGTCTTCTTTAAAACGAAAAAAAAAAAAAGAAAAACAGAAAACGGACAGAGGAGGAAAGGTACATAAGTGAGGGGTTAGGGGGCTAAACAGCCATCACTTACGATGGTATGTGTATACTGAACTTCGTATTAATTAAGATAGAGGGAAAAGTTGGTGATGGTGATGAAGTAATCAACATTATTCTTCACCTTTGATAACGTGTAATACTCTACAAACAGTGTATCTCTCCATTATGTAATTGGTGTCAGATCAATGTGTACATTGGAGATTACATTAAGTTCTACTTGTAAGGGGTTTAAAAGGAAAAATAGTCTTTTTAAACCAGGTCGTTGTTAAAGATGTATGTGGTACTAAAAATGAAAAGTATAAATGCATTATACTTACAGTCGAAAGCATAGTTAGCATGGTGACTCCCGTCCATGGCCAACACCACACGTCTATCGTTGCCCGACATCTTGTTTATACTGTCCAAGAGAGAAAGAGAGTAAATAATGACCTGTGCGTCGTTGACCCTCTATCAGTGCGCACTGTAATGGTGATTTTACTCCGGTCTATGTACAGTGATACGGGACCTTTGACGTGCGCGTCATAAAGCCATCTACAATGACCAACAACTCGTACGTGTGATGACGTAGTCCCCTGAGGTGCTGACTGCTGCACCGTCCAACGTTCTCAACAAGCTCGAACGTAAAAAATAAACAAACTCAAGATAGGAAAAATAGCCACATTAATTTTAAGAACGTTTGTTGTTCAAGGTCATTCAAGCTTTAAAAAAACCCCCAAATCCCGTGGTATCTTTTTTATGACCTGGGATATATTTTTCTAAGTTATTCGTAGGCTAGTAAAACCATGACGCTACAGTGAACACTTTATCTTCACAGACCCGTATAAATATACCAGCATCGCGCGGGAATATAACTACATATTTTATATTCGTATAAGGGCAGAGTAACCGCTAGCCATCCAGAGGCAAATTCAGGGAATCCGGAGGGGGTGCATCCTGGCTGTGCTCCATTTCTTCTCTCCCAAAACCCTGTATTTTGGACAATATATTTTCTTGGTTAAACCTGCACAGTTAAACCCGACCTCTGACAAACGTAGATGTGGATCTTCCACTGCTATTATATTTAATATTAGGTTTGAACTATGCACTTATTCGTATTACTGGTATCCTATTACCTACATCCATTTGTAACAAAAAAAAAAACTGACAACGACAAAAAAAAAAAAAAAAACCAAAGAATTGTTTAAATTAATACAATTTCTATACGATTTCCCCTCTTTTCAGGATACAACAAAAACATGTCGATAGGCAGAGCTAAACCCCATGTTGTTGTTCAAAAAAACTTACTGAGAGGGGGTCCTTCCCAAACAGCATTTTTCGAAATTTATTCAACCATGAAATTGTATAGTAATAGAGATATGCTTTTTCTATATTACATCGAAAAGTACAAAGAAGTTTTCATAAATCTCAACTGAAATAGATGCGAGCCCTTGGATCCGCGCATGGTGATTGCCGTGGACTGCCCCATAGACAGGAATCCTTCCCCTATTTATTTATTTATTCCTTTATTTATTCATGTTATTTATTTACGTATCTATCTATTCATTCCTTGATTTCTGGGGAAGGGGGTTTTTTTTGTATTTACTTGGAAATGGGGTTGGGGGTGGGTTATATTAATTAATAAATTCATAATGATAAATTAACAAATATCACTTAAAACATAAAAAAATTTGCAAAGCTATGGAATGATATGAAGTATCTTTGTTGTCAATATATGGTTTGACTTGTAAGTGTTGGATATATTGTGACATAAGAAAATGGAATTGCACAGAGGAAGAAGGTTTAATTGTGTTTTCAGTGAAAGAATGTATTCTGAGATGTCCTTTGTATGTAGTCTCTTTAGTCTATTGTGATAAAACGTATGTCTTGATGAGTTATTAGTATTGATAAATGTACTCTATTGCGTATGGTAATAAGTTTAAATGATAAAACAGGTGCCCACGTGGGCCGGTATTGCTCATCTATAAGTTTTATGGACCGGATTATGGGCGAATGAATAGACAAGCCAAAAGACAGAGTGATTCTTATACATAGGCGTATCTAGAAATTTTTTAAAAGGGGGGCTGGTTGGTTTGCAGTCTCCCATAACAAATGTTTTGCACTATCGGTCTGGAAACGGGGCTTGCAGCTATAAAAATGGTCGAAAATGACCTTTTTTGGTTAAATTTTCCGACCAAAGAGAGGGGGGTTTGGGGTTGCAGCCCCCTTCCCCCCTCTAAAACGACCAATGTTATATACCCCTATAAATTTAACCTTTAATGATTTATCCTGTATAAGCTCTCGTTTCCAGTTTTCAGGGCGTGGTCTTTATCGAGATAATGACCGAATCACAACTTCTTCGATAAGTAACGTCCATCTTTGTTATTCTATTGATCGATAATATCGGTCGATGATTAATAATATAATAACAAGAAATAGACAAGTTCTAATTTTGCCAGTTCCTTGATAAAGACCACGTGGTCGAACATCTGAGACAAGAATATTATTATATTTGTATTTAACATGGCCTCTATCCGGATGATTATTTTGTACATATAACGATAAACACAAACACGACAAATTCATGCATTTATCTTGTACATCAGACTATACTGTATGATTAAGTCATATACTGGCAGAGTGTTTCTTAGTAGGGTTGAGGTCAAGGTTCATCAGTGCAATTTAGTCATCCCATACGTCATCCCAGAGGTCGCTTAAACCATCATGTATGTCGTCATCCGGGTAATACGGCGGAGGATCGATGGGAGAAGGAGGGTGGTATGTTGGACACCCACTGCCAAATATCTGCTCTGTAACTGCGATCCAAGCTTTCAAAACTTGCTCTACGACTTTTGCATCGGCTTCACCGCATGTAGCCCTGGCATAGTGGGTAGTCTCCCTTATGTACGCGTGGAAGGCCCTGTCAATATGTACCAAGAGAAAAACAATAATGCCGTTTGATAAAACGTTTGAAATTTTGACATACCGGTAATATATAAATACAAGAATATGAATACAATGTGAAAATGCAAAGATACGGCAGAACAGTGATACTGGTACAGTACGAAACAGGAGATGCTTACTTCTCCCTGGGGACTAGATCTCGGCTCTGACAAGGCATGCTTACTTCTCCTTGGGCACCAGATCTTGGCTCTGAAAGGAGATGCTTACCGGTACTCCTTTCAGTGCACCAGATCTCGGCTCTGACAGGAGATGGTTACTCATTCCAGATGTCTGGTCTGGCCTCTGACAGGAGATGCTTACTCCTCCCAGTTATCTGGTCTGGCCTCTGACAGGAGATGCTTACTCCTCCCAGTTATCTGGTCTGGCCTCTGACAGGAGATGCTTACTTCTCCCAGTTATCTGGTCTGGCCTCTGACAGGAGATGCTTACTCCTCCCAGTTATCTGGTCCGGCCTCTGACAGGAGATGCTTACTTCTCCCAGTTATCTGGTCTGGCCTCTGACAGGAGATGCTTACTCCTCCCAGTTATCTGGTCTGGCCTATGACATGAGATGCTTACTCCTCCCAGGGCACAAGATCTCGGCTCCGACAGGAAATGCTTACTTCTCCCTTGGCACCAGGTCTCGACTCTGACAAGGCATGCTTACTTCTCCCAGTGCATAAGATCACGGCTCTGACAGGAGATGCTTACTCCTCCCAGGGCACCAGATCTCCACTCTGAGTACCAGAACCAATGAATGGTCAAGACGGAATGTTGATGTGATTGTCACAGTGACATGGTTCAAGTTACTTGCATATTTTCACATGTATATTTTAGTTCGTCATCTATACTGACGGAATTTCCATACACATATGGCTCTTTGACCAATAAGTAAAGTGATTCGGGTATAGATATGTCTATTTGTCCATCAGTCTGTCCGTCAGTCTGACTGCCTTTTTCAAATTAATCAAAATCTGAATTAGTGACATTTCAGAGAACATTAAAAAAGTTCTTACCTGCAGTTCATTTTATTGCTGGCATCTTTCACGCCGTAGTAGGTCGGCCATGTAAGGCTAGTCATGAAGGATCCCATCATCTGGCGGAAGGCTCCAAACACCTGCAGCTGGAGGTGGTGATTATTCATACATGGGATCAGAGAAAGTAGCTTATCTACAAAGATAAAGATAAAAGATAAGGATTAAGACTCAGCTGTATGACCTTTGTACAGCAGTTGCGTATCGACATAAGACAGCTAATTGAAAGACAAAATGACTTAACTTGTATGTTTAACCGGTTTACTTGTTTACCCCAATCACCTCATAAGTAGTATAGTCAAAGAGAAAAAATCCATAATTAATCCTCCATGAAGAGAACAGAGGAACAACAGACTAATTATGTTGAGAGGTCATATAATATATAATAAAAAGTATCAATAATGATAATAATAGCCTCTGAGGATGATCTCACATGTCATAAAATTCCTGAAAATGTTAAGTAAAACAGATGTGCATGTATTATCAACTAGCGTTCAAGATATTTTGTATTACCTTTGTTATTTTGGTCGTTCGTACAGAACTGTATGTAGTAGTGTGAATAGCCGGTGATGACGTCATCAAGATATCTACATCCCATGAAATCGGTTGAACCAAAGAAGACACAATCTAATAACTCTCCGACATAGCTAGAACGAACAATAACAAAGTCATGTCAATAGGAATTAAGACAAATCTGAATTTAAGTTGTCATGATTGGTCAAACAGACAAACTGACCATCCCTCCTCCCGCTCCGCAGCAGCGAATCTGAGGAAGAACAAATTTTTTCATGGGCTACAGAAACCTTTGGAGGTCATGACACAACCTTGTATCCCTGCAAGGTACATCTTAGTAAAAGCTTTATAAGCTATAAAAACCCTAAACTTACTCTTCAAAAGATATAATGAAGATTAATTAGCTCTAAAAGCAAAGACCAAAATTCAAAAGGTCAAGATCACAGGGTCATTGGGCCATTTCTTCCTAATTTATTTTACTTTGTGTCCCAAAACCAATTCGGCAATTGGGAACATCCTTGTCTCACGGAGAGTCTGTGTGTGGTGTTTTACTACCATTGGTGTAAAGGAAATTCAAACAGAAATCAAATCAGTTATCCATGCTTTGTGACCCTGACCTTTGATCTTTTGACCTGCAAACCTATAGGGCATATCCTTTAATCACGGAGAGTATGTGTGTGATTTGCTCACAATGATGGTTGTTAAGGGAATTCGGTTAAAAGCCGTGTACAGTTCTTTGTCGGCGCATGTCGTAGCGATGTCATGATTTTGAGCAATGGTCCACGGTTTCGTCGTCTTCCAGTAAAAAGTAAACGTTACAAGAAAACCTCCTAGCACGGTAAAAACACCAGAACCATAGAACACAAAACAGAGATACATCTTTGATACAAATATATTGTGATTTAGATTTTTTTTGCAAAAGAATATTCTTCAACATTACTTGCAGACTCCTTCGAAGAACTGTTCGGTAAAGTTGAACCCCTGCGTAAAGCTTCCGGGAGGGATCAAACTGCGTTGGGGCGTTGCCGGGCAACTGAACACCTCCTCACACCAATAGTGTGGGATGATGGTGCTGTTATCTGATGTGGTCTCATTGTTTGTTGGATTTGGTGGCCCCGTAGTTGGTGGTTCCGTAGTGGTGTTGTCTGAAAACCACAGATCACATGCAAATAACATGGCAAGGTAATTTTATCAAAAGTGTTATCTAGCATCCATATTTTGTATTCCAGAGTATGGAGCCGACAAACCATCCTACACTATATATACATGTATATCACAAGATACTAAAGCTTCATAACATGGAAACAAAATCTATGACACAGTGTCACAATAAGTCATTTCAATAATGTAATTTGTCTTTCTTTGCTAAAAACTATCTCACTTTCTGCATATCACAGTGTAGTATACAAAGGCATCCGCCACATCACTGACCATATCTCACAATGGTCAACTGACCATACAAATGAGAAAAGTAAATTGAAAGAATAGTAACTGCATCGCTTTTATATCACTCGATCCTTTTCCACTTGCGGGACCTATCTTAATTTCCACATACGGGACATACCTTAGTAAACAGGGGTAGATAACTTATTTAAATGGCACATGAAGCAGATATTACGGAAATGGTATATATAGCAAAAATGATATATAGCCCAAAAATGGTAGAAATAATAACAAAAATAGTAGATAATATGAAAAATCACACTACCGATTTACCTATAATGGCCCAATCACCGACCCACCATGTTACATTATACCCTTGATATCGTAATCATACGCATCAATATAAATGACTCCTTAATACCCTTATTTATAATTTTTCTTACCTTGACATAAATTTACATATAATCTACAATATTACCGATCTCAAAAGATAATTTCCAATTCACTGATCTTGACACGTAAATGGTTTGCTACCTAAATAACCATGACACGTAGATGACTTGCAATCTTACTTACTTTGACATATAGATGAGTTGCAATCTTACTGACCTTGACACGTATATGACTTGCAATTTACTGACCTTGACACGTATATGACTTGTAATTTACTGACCTTAACATATAGGTAGCTTGCATCCTGTCTGACCTTGACACGTAATGACATGCAATCTTACCGACCTTGACAAATAAATGAATTACAACATGACTGACCAAGTCATATGCATGTGTATGACTTTCAATCTTACCGACCTTGACACGAAGAGGATTCCCGATTTTACCGACCTTGATACGTAGAGGACTTCCAATCTTACCAACCTTGACACGTAGAGGACTTCCGATCTCTGAATCTCTGTATTTGTTGCGGGGTGGCAAATGCGTACATTGGGTTATTTGTATCACAGTTATCTTTGAAGAATTCAACGGTTCGTATCAGTGTGTCTGCGATACTGAAAAAGTAAATCATTCAAATATAAAACAATTATATATCTATTGTATTACATACAATGACTTTTATCTAAGTATATTTTTGATATAACATAAAACAATTCTGAACAAGCAGTGTTTGTGAAACACTGATGCTCACGGCGGCAACAAAGTCCAAAAAGTTAATTTAGCGTGAAGGTCATTGTGAAAGTCAAGAAGTCATCGACCTTGGTGTCATTTGAAAGGACTTCATTAATTGAGTTCGCATGTGAAATATGAGGTCTCTATCTCTCACGGTTCAAAAGTTATGGTCAATGTTAAGGTTGACAACATACAGACAGACAGACGGACAGGACGAACACAATATGCCCCCTATCTATCGATCCGACTGCATAAAGAATAAATTAAACACCTGATTGTTTTGTCTTATTCACGCTCTTCCTTCCGTCGTATGAAACCAAACAACGTTCGGATTAATTTTGTCAGTGCATAAATGCATTGAAAAATAGTATACTTTATTTGAAAAAAATACCAAGAGCATGAACTATATCCTCGTACAGTGATCTTAAAGCAAAGTACTATGTTAAGGTATTGAATACCTGTTTCATATTTATATATACATGTACTTACTTCTGTAAGGTATGAAAAAAATTCTATTACGGTTGGTTGGTTGATTGGTGTTTTACGCCGCTTTCAACAATTTTTCAGTTATATCGCGACATGGGAGCAGGAGGTAACTAACCTCTTAAACATAGTGGCGCAATCCGGGAATCGAACCCGGATCGTCGGCACTGCAATTTTTCTATTACGTGTTGCATAATGTATACCTGCAAAACTCGTCGTCATCTGAAGCATTGAAAGTTGCAGAGAATTCTAGGAATTTCTTGAATACCGGGAAGCAGCCTGGACGAAATAAACATAGAACATCACTATTAATATGTCCAGTCTCAAAATGCCACAGATCTCAATATCTGTAGAATATACAGGGACAGGTCCAGACATAACGAAATGAGGCACTTCTGTGGAGGTAAAATGTTAATAATGAAGGGGACGGTACTTTAGAATAGTATAAATGACTCTTTTTTTAATAAAATATACCTTCGAAACGAGAGATCGAGTTGCAACCCCAGTTGAAACCATCAATAGTGTAATGAATACAAACATGTCTGATTTTATATGAGGGGAGAGATGGATCTCGATACTAACGCTATAATAGTATCTTTGGTTCAATTATTCATACAATGTAAGGGTCATCTTTGGTTCAATTATTTATATAATGTATGGGTCATCGGTGGTCGAATTGGATAAAGCGCTGCGTCGGAACTCGTTGTAACCTGTCACTTCGGTCAAGGGACCTCGGTTGCAGTGAGGTAAAGCTTTGCAGTAAATATTACTGTAGCCTCTCACCTCGGTCAAGGGACCTCGGTTGTGGAGTGAGGTAAAGCGCTGCTGTTAATATTACTGTAGCCTCTCACCTCGGTCAAGGGACCTCGGTTGCGGAGTGAGGCAAAGCCAGGGCGGAAAGTAGCGTAGCGCCCCCTGTATGAGAGATTGGGGAGCTCAGTGGCTGAGTGGTGAAAGCGCTGCATTGGATATCAAAATAGTCTCTGACTTCTAACAAGGTGCTTCGGCCAATTTGATTTTGGAATGGGTTATGCGCTGTGTTGGAACTCATTGTGACTTCTCTTATGTATCAAGTCTGGGATGGGTCTAGGCAATTGGCAAGGTCTTCAAGGAAGGTCAATGAGGTTTCTTTTAAAGATATATTCTAACTTCCTCCAGCATAAAACATTAGCCACAGCCAGTTTGGCAAAATAATTCCAGGCGTAGTGTTAAACTCTGGCAGTTTCAACATGCATATTACTTCTAAAAACTGCAGTGCACGAAAAATAAAGGGAGTAGACCAATATGGCGCAAACTTGGCACACACTGTCGTACATTGTCCTTTAACAATCGTAGTATGGGTAAAGCCCGGGACACATACAAGCTTCAACGTGTTTTTTCTACATACACTACTAGCATGCACGATACTTTCATTATTCGTAGTGCCTTTGTTTAAATTTATAAATGTGTATAAATGTGTTTTGTACTGTAGTACAGTTAAAAAAACCAGCAGGAAATGCGAATACGTGTACATGTATTTCCAAGAACTTATTCCGGAGATTCAGTAAATAACATATACACGTGGTGTGGAGATTTTGTAATAAATATCCCCCCTTCAAAAAGAGGGGTAAATGTTTTTTAAAATTATTTATGGTCTACTCTTTAGATATTATTAAAATTATGCAGAAAGTCTGGATTTCAGAGTAGTGAATCAGTAATGATATGTGCGCATGCTGTAAGAAATGGAACGTGACACAAGTAACGCCAAGGCATATAGTAACCAGAAGTCTCTGTCGAGACTGAAGCTCTACTGGTTTCCTCTTATTATCTTTTAAAAGGGTGGGGCAGCAGTGGGGGAATGTGCCCCTCTTTCAAATCAAGGGGGGGGGGGGTATGTTCCGCCCCCTTTAATCTTTAAGATTTTTTATCATCAAGTAGTTAGAATATCAGTTAAAGTGTGGAAACAAAGCAGTAAAACGCTAGTTTTTCTTCTGGTAGCAAAAGGGGCATGTGCCCCATCCCCTCTTTTTTCAAAACAGGGGATGGGATGAAGTATTTTTGTAACACCCCCCCCCCTTTTCGATATTTTCCAATGTCGGTTCAAGTGTAGAAACAAAGTATGCAAACACTAGTTTTTCTTCCGACTAGCTTAATTTTTTTTGCTAGCCATATATACATTTATATATAAATCATTATCCCATTTTTTTTTTCATTGCCCGTCAATGCTTTAGAGAAATGACTTCATACTATTTCAAGAGAAGTTTACAGCACTGTTATATGTTTAATAATGTCTTTTGTCTGTTTTCTTTTTTGCCAATATCTGGTTGTAAAAGTGTCGTAAAAATTTTTATCACATGGTGATATATATATATATATATATATATATATATATATATATATATATATATATATATATATATATATATATATATATATATATGGCCATCATAAAGTTCATGAGTCAGAGGAAATTCTGGTGATTACTTGACATAGTATAATAAACGCACTGTAGGCTAATGTGTTTATTTTATTTACAAATATACACAATTTATCTTTTTGGTGGTTTTATTCACACTGTTCCATTCTTATCTAGTGACAATGATTAATTCATAGCAAAGTGTAAGCGCTGAACCGTGGTGCAGATAGAAGAGTTACGTGCTCCTTGGTTCAGCATATCTATAACCACGAAGAACATGGTTTATCAAAAAAAAAAACAGATTCCCTCCATACTTTTGGATACTGTGAACATCGTTTACTTGCAATATTTTGGTTATTCCTAGTTAAATGAAACTGTAAATGTTGGAGGAAATCACTGGTTGTGACTTTTTTTCCTTCATACATTGCCGTTTCCTTACTATAATAATTTTATAAATGATATATTCACGGCCTACTACTGGGCATTAAATAATTTCGGTCAACCATTATTGATAAAAACTTTTTGTTTTTCTCCTCTTATTTCTTTTCTAGGACTATGATCTTTTCTCAATAATTTATTCAAAATGGCCGCTGTTATATAAACATTAGAAGACAACTCGCCCAAAATCAATTCTGACTAGCATACAAACACTGCGATCTTAAGTCAACCATACAGGAAATAATTAAGAGAGGAAATTGAAAATAGTTGAAAGATAAAAATACATACATGAAATACAAATGTTGAGGTGTTGCACATATGTCTACAAAGCTATAACCCCCCTTTTAAATTACAGTACACTGTAGTAAGAATAACAATTGGGGTCATTTCTGTATGGGTAACTCACGCCCTTTGAGGGGCCCCAGGGGTCCAGACTAGACCAAAAATTGCACATGCACAACTAGACCACCCAAACAAGAAGAAACCACAAAGAGGTCTCTGGGATTTATACCCTCAGGGAAAAAGAAGGCACAGAATCTTGGGACCACAACCCTTTGTGGGGGTCCAAAGTGGTCCAGACTGGACCAAAATTGCACATGTACAACTAGACATCCTACCAAACAGGATTAGACTATAATTTAGTCTGTGGGACATATATTGTTAGAGAATAAGAGGGAACAACATCTTAGGACCACACCCCTTTTGTGGGACCCAGGGGGTCCGAACTGGACCAAAATTGCACATGTACCACTAAACCACATACCAGACAAGATGAGAATGTTATTGGGTCCCGGGAACATATACCTTTATAGTAGAAGACATAACACAATTTTGGGACCACACCCTTTGTGGGACCCCAAGGGGTCCGAACTGGACCAAAATTGCACATGCACAACTAGACCGCCTACCCAGCAAGATCAGACCCTAATTAGCTCTCTGAAACATATACATTCAGAGAAGAAGAGGGAACAAAATTTTGGGACCACGCCCCTTTGTTAGGACCCCAAGTGGTCCGGACCGGACCAAAATGGCACATACATAACTAGACCATCTACTTTACAAGATGAGACAATAATTAAGTCTCTAAGGCAAATACCTTTAGAGAAGAAGATGGAACAAGATTTTGGAACCACGCCCCTTTGTGGGACCTCAGGGGGTCCGAACTGGACCAAAATTGCACATGCACAACTAGACCACCAATCAAACAAGATGAAAACATAATTAAGTCTCTGGGACATATACCTTCAGAGAAGAAGAGGGAACAAATAAATTGTTTACGGACGGACGGACGGACGGCCGGACAACGGACGAAGGACCATCGCATGAGCTCGGCTGGTCGAGACCAGTAGAGCTAAAAACTGGAAGATATCAATGTTTTACGCTTGAATTGCTAACGTGTGTCGCATGAATTTGCATGAATGACTGACTTGTGCCACATGAATTTTTTACATGTATCAAATGAATGGCTTGCGTGTATCTTATGAATCACTTTCCTATATTAAATGAATTATAGCTTATGTGTACCACATGAATAACTTAAATGTATCAACTGAATAACCGATGTGTATCACATGAATAGCTAAACATGTATCACACGAATAGCTTACATGTATTACATAAATAACTGACGTGTATCACATGAATAGCTTACATGTACCACATGAATAGCTCACATAAATGACTGATGTGTATCACATGAATAGCTTACATGTATCACATGAATAGCTTACATGTATCACATAAATAACTGATGTGTATCACATGAATAGCTTACATGTACCACATGAATAGCTCACATAAATAATTGATGTGTATCACATGAATAGCTTACATGTATCACATAAATAAATGTGTATCACATGAATAGCTTACATGTATCACATAAATAATTGATGTGTATCACATGAATAGCTTACATGTATCAGATAAATAACTGATTTTTATCACATGAATAGCTTACATGTTTCACATAAATAGCTGATGTGTATCACGTGAATAGCTTATATGTATCACATAAATAAATGTGTATCACATGAATAGCTTACATGTATCACATAAATAACTGATGTGTATCACATGAATGGCTTACATGTATCACATAAATAAATGTGTATCACATTGATGTGTATCACATGAATAGCTTATATGTATCACATAAATAACTGATATGTATCACATGAATAGCTTACATGTACCACATAAATAACTGATGTGTATCACATGAATAGCTTATATGTATCGCATAAATAACTGATATGTATCACATGAATAGCTAGCGTCTATCAACATGAATAGCTTACGTGTGTCACATGTATCGTTGAGAGCGTCTCTGATGTTGGCAATGGTGCCGTTCACCTCTACTGGACAGGAGTACCTCGCTATCAGATCGTCCACGCAGGTATCGAATGTGTCTTTTAGACTAAAATAGTAATGAATAACACGGTTCATTTGTACCCAAATTCTTATATCTCAGAGACTATCTCATATCTTAAAAGTTGAGTCTGAAACTGATGTAATACAATAAAAGTTGTGTTGATTGTTAGTGATGTAAATGTATTTTTAAAGGAAAATAAGTTTGGAAGATATGGATGCCTGAAAGATTTGATAAAGCAAGTGTTTCATTCAATTGGCCCAGAGTTTTTGATATATTCGTTCCTACATTTGGTTGATAGATTGATTGAATATTGTTTTACGTCATTCCATGAATATTTTACGTATATGGTGACGACATCTGCATGATGCATTGCATACAAATTTAGACCTTTGCAACGGACCCATCTAAAGCAGTGGGGGATTTTACTGTCTCATCCGAAAGACAGAATACCGGTGCGCCCAGGGTGGGATTCGAACCCGGTACCTCCCGATCACGAGCTGAGCATCTTATCCACTAGGCCACACTGGATTTCCAATATATGGACATGTAAATGATTCTGAAGTTAAAAAAAGAATGCAATGCTCTTATGAACACAAATGTCTGTAACATAAGTCTGACAGACAGACGGACGACGACAAAGTGTTGATTGACAGGCAATACGATGTCCGTAATGGATATAGTACAGAAAAATTATTGTTGTAGAATTATGTGCATTGTTTCTTGAAGAACAAAATTATTCCAAACTTGTGAAAATGACTTCATTCTCCTTTTATATTCTTCCATTCATACAAATGTTACTATGGATACTCACTTGCAGTAGTCTATAATACTTTCTGTCCAGTATATTGGGTCTAGACAGCCTGCAAACAAGGTGTCGTCACAGGTATCCACGACATTCTGACGTCTACCTACCTCATGTTCTTTATCGGGTAGAGCAAAGGGGAGGTAACCTGATAGAGGGCAAAATGCATAGTTATGTATGTTTATTTAAAGATTCATAGAAATGAGCTTATCGTCATATATATATGTAGACAAAGCGACAGGGGGAGGAAAGGGGGAAGGGAAAGAGAGGGGACAGACAGACTGACAGATTCATTAATTGATTGATTATTGTTTTACGTCACTCCACGATTATTCACGTATATGGTTACGGCATCTGCCTAATGCATTGCATAGAAATTTATACCTTTGCAACGGACCCACCTGAATCAATGAGGGATCTTTTACGTGTCATCCCAACCGTGACACGGGGCCTCGGTTTTTACTGTCTCAGAATACCGGTGGGTCCACGGCGGGAATCGAACCCGGGACCTCTCAGGTGAAAGCCCAGCACCTCATCTACTGAGCCACATCAGTAGGTAGGTAGATTTAACGCTAGTATCTTAACAATATTTACAGCATTGACACTGTGGAATGTTTATAAGCATAATTGCAAGAAGACTGATTGATTTTTGTTTTACGTCACACCTCGAATATTTCACGTATATGGTGACGGCATCTGCCTGATGCCGGGCATACAAATTTTGACCTTTGCAACGGACCCACCCGAAGCAGTGAGGGATCTTTAACGTGCCATGCATACCACGACACGGGGTCTCGGCTTTTACTGTCTCATCCGAAAGACAGGACACCGGCATGACCAGAGCGGGAATCGAACCCCGGCCTCCCGATTAGGAGTCCAGCGCGATACCATTAGGCCACGCCGGCTTAATTGCAAGAAGGAAACAAAAGATATAAAAGTTTTGGGGGTTTTTTGCCAGAATGTTGTCATTTCATGATTAATTTTACCAACTACAACTGCTGTTTCAAAAGAGTGTTCGAATTGATTTCCGATCTGCGTATATTCAAATGTTTAAAACTTCCTTCAGCAGCTGGGTCCAACTTGCGATACCAATACATTTAGGCCATCGCTGACACAAGCAACAATGATCTACACACGTTAATTGAGGTCTTTTTTCCGAGATTATCAGTACGATGCCCTTAAGCTTGTAATACAATAAGGTTTTCCGTTTACATTTCCATACACAAAGTGCGCAAATCAACAAAAGGAAGTTCAGACTGAGTTGATATAGTGTCCAATTTTTTTTTTGTAAAATACACATTTCTCGTGCCCTTATAACACTTTGTGACAACACAGTTTTAGCAGTGAAAGTATCAGTTTTCTCCCTGTTGTCGACCATTGGTGCAGTATCATTTCAAGTAATATTAACACCACGAAGACAAAACCTCAGTAAGATTCTATAATCAGTATGATGCATTCTCCTTGCTCTTTTCCCATTCCTGATTACGCTGCTGTCGTTTCGTTAATCAAGAGCGGGTAGTGTTTATTGTTGATTATTTAAATTCTCGATGTTAGGAAATGACACGAACATTCAATTTGTCTTAAAACATCTTTTCTTGTTGCTACCCGAGTCCTATATACCCTATCACACTTACGGCAATATCCTGTTATCTGCCTCGCAACTTTCAACTGTTGTTTATACACGGTATATAAATATGTATGTTGTATGTAATAATTGATGTCTGTTTGACTAAAACAGCATGTTTGCAAACTTTTTATTAATTTCCTTTTGTCTTACTCCGTCTTATACGGCGTAAAACAAGACATTGTAAAAATACTTACAGAGAGCGGGGCAAATAATAGGATATAGCCACAATGCGTAGTTAAAAGAGTATAGTGAGCTGGCACTCATAGGTCTCCGCAAATACTTCCGTTCACCAAAACATTAGCTCTGCAGGTTAGTGTGATCGGGTCTATTGCTCCCCCCTCCCCCAAATCGTTTGGCCGCTACAAACTTTTGTGATTACCAGCATATAGCTTACCTTTCGCTTTTCTAATAGGAATTCCATTGCTGATGCCGAATAAGGCGACGATGAGCAGGATTCTGTATACCATCGTAAGTAATGTTCTAGTGAGAACACGAAACTGTTTTCACGTCACGTGATTCAGGTGCTCTCCATATAATGGAATGATTCGGTCAATTACCAACTGGATAGGTTAAATAACTCACATTATTATCTGTGGGTAACATCAAGGTTGATACACGACTTATGGGAACCGATTGAGACCATCTCCGCAAACTTACAAACATCTTCGTTTCTCTCTTGAAACTTTTATACCATGGCATGAAAATATCGTGTTTATTTCTATAAAATTGTTTAAAATGTAATAAAGAAATTGCTATTTGCATTAAATAAAATATTTTAATGAAACTTAAAGGGTATTCAAGGTTCCCTACAAATGTTTCTGTCTTTCAGCCAGATCCGTCAAGGGGCTGATTCACCGGGAGGCAATAGAAGCCAAAGACGGCATCCTCCTTTGGTTTTCTACTTCAGGTCTAGGTTGGCTGCAAAGATCATCAAACCGAATGTTTCAGATTTATCTTGAAGGGTGTTCTACAAACTGTTGTTGTGTTTGGTTACTTTCCGAAATCTGGGGGTATTTCTCTCTTTCTTCCTTTCTTTTTTTTTTTTTTTTTGCAGAGGTGGGGGATTATGTTGTTTTACTTTGTACTTTTTGTCTATTTTCATATGTTTTCTTACATTTCCTCTTTGTAAGCTATTGATAATGCATCTATTTTGTTCATTTTAATTGATTTTATTGTAATGAATGTAAACGGAAAGAAATGGGAATGAAAATATTTTTTTTTTAGGATTTTCGATTATATTGAAGGATTAAAAAAAAGGGGGGGGGAACATACTATTAGTATGTAAAAATAACTTTCATTGACGTCTACTTCAGACCTCAATTAGAGATTTTATGTGACTTGATAGATATCAAGTACTCAAGGTTCCCTACGAAAATCGGTCCGTGGCAGATCCGATAAGGGGTGATTCCATGGTGGGGCAAATAAGATTGATTGATTGATTGATTGATTGATTTTTGTTTTACGTCACACCACGAATATTTCACGTATATGGTGACGACATCTGCTTGATGCGGGGCATACAAATTTTGACCTTTGCAACGGACCCACCCGAAGCAGTGAGGGATCTTTAACGTGCCATGCATACCACGACACGGGGCCTCGGTTTTTACTGTCTCATTCGAAAGACATGACACCGGCATGGCCAGAGCGGGACTCGAACCCCGGCCTCTCGATCAGGACTCCGACGCTATACCACTAGGCCACGCCGGCTTGGGCAAATAAGACCAAGAGGGTAGTATCATCCTTTTACAAACTTTTTTCTTCAGGCTAGCTGCATAGATCGTCATGGATGGATGGATGAATAGATAGATAGTTAGAGAGAGAGAGAGAGAGAGAGAGAGGGGTGGATGGGTTATGGTGTAATATTGTGAAAAGATCGTAATATGCACAGGTACAAAGGCAACATCAACAGAACAAACAAACAGGGAATTGCCGTTCTCCCTTCTTCCGCGGCAATGCAATAGTCCAAAGCAATCACCATACTTTCCACATCTAAATGACCACTAAATAGTGTTCTTTTTGGAATAGCCTTGCATTAGTGGACACAATGCTCGACACCTATCCTGTATAGCGTGTAGATGGTATCAGGTGTGTCCGTACTCGGTACGCATGACGTCTTAAGGTTCCCGGGCCCATTCGGTTTTATTGTCATCAAAGGCCATTTAAGATGACTGATGACACGAATTCACCTTTTAAAAAGGATATATACTAAAATCTTTCATCCATGTAGGTGTTTGATCAGAAATTTACATTTTAAGATTTGGATAGTTATCTTCAACAACAACAACTTAATGAAAAATGTCATTTGCTTATATCTGGATACACTGGGAAAAGTTTCTATAACTTGATATATACAAAACTATATTTCAAAGCTTCACAATAATGATTTTTCTTTCTACAATCTGCCTGTTTTGCTTTTTCAATTTGTTTTTTGTTAGTAGATAAAGAAAAGAATTAAAATAAAGATAAAGTTGTCATATTTATTAATTTAATAATTTTAAAATTTGTTAATCATAAGTATATAACCACCCCCAGTTCAAAAGTAAAACACGAAAGTGACGCGAAGTGTTTTCTGGAGTGATGTAGAGTAATAACATATTTATGGGAGCCGGCGTAGCTCAGTTGGTAGTGTGCATGCAGGGAAAGGAGAGATGTCGGGTCGGATAGAACCTTTCCCGCATCTCGTCAGTTTCCGTACAATAAGAAGTTAGCTATATAGGCAGTAGGGAAAAGCGAGATCCCGTGTCACGATCGAGACAACATGAAACACAAGTAAGACCCCGTGTCACGATCTAGACAGTAAGAACAAGCGAGGTCCCGTGTCATGATCTACAGAATAAGAACAAGCGAAAGCCTGTGCCACGATCTAGACAATATAGCTATAAGCGAGATCCCGTGTCACGATCTAGACAATAACTATAAGCGAAGGCACGTGTCACGATCTAGACAATAACTATAAGCGAGGGCACGTGTCACGATCTAGACAATAACTACAAGCGAGGGCACGTGTAACGATCTAGACAAAACATATAAGCGAGATCCCGTGTCATGATCTAGACAATAACTATAAGCGAGGGCACGTGTAACGATCTAGACAAAACATATAAGCGAGATCCCGTGTCATGATCTAGACAATAACTATAAGCGAGATCCCGTGTCACGATCTAGACAATAACTATAAGTGAGGGCACGTGTTACGATCTAGACAATAACTATAAGCGAGGGCACGTGTCACGATCTAAACAATAACTATAAGCGAGGGCACGTGTAACGATCTAGACAATAACTATAAGCGAAATCCCGTGTCACGATCTAGACAATAACTATAAGCGAGATCCCGTGTCACGATCTAAACAATAACTATAAGCGAGGGCACGTGTCACGATCTAGACAATAAGAACAATCGAGATCTCGTATCACGGAGGTGAGATCCCGTGTCACGATCTAAAACATATGAGCAATCGAGATCCCGTGCCACGATCTAGACAATAATATCAAGAACAAGCGAGGTCTCGTGTCACGATCCAGAAAATAAGAACAAGCGAGACCCCGTGTCCCGGGTTTGACGAAGTGAATATCATGCAAGAAATGGGCATTCACACAGACATGTCGTTTAACCTTGATTCGAAATTAAAGTAAATAGACCAACCCCCCTCCCCCTAAAAAACACAAACAAACAAACAAACAAAAAACAAACGAACAAACAAAGACCAATACGACCCCCCCCCCCTCCCCCACAAAAAGAAAAAAAAAAAACAACCCTAAAACAAAACACCGTTTCATACTAAAAACCTTTCAAGAATGATTCTAGCGACTATTAAAGGTGTCAGGAAACTACAAAATATTTGTATGAAAGAATTATCCGATATAAAATATGAACGGACAGACAAGCTGACAGCTCCACGCCGGACTAAATGATGCTCTCTTGATGAACAAGAAAAAAATTATTTTTCTCTGTTCGTAATCTTTACAGCTGAATAAAGCCTATACATTGTATATGCAAATTCCCTGTCTGATGAATTTTAATAGGTAGGGTGGATTTGGGCGGGGATTTGGTTAGGAGGAAAGACTAACACTGACAATCTTCGTCATAGTTAATTGAAAAGTCCGGAAAAATCAATCCGTATTTACCCTAAAGTTTAGTCAATACACATAATTTGATGATGTTGAGCACATCAGAAGAAAGAAGGCGGACTGCATAAATGCTCGATTTATGATCAGTATCAATAAAAACATTATGTTTGAATTACCAGAGGACGATAATTTTTGGGAGGTGGGTTGATTACCTAGAGATGTAGACCATGGTTCCAAGGGCGGATCTAGTGGTGATGAATGATTCAATGAGACTAGGTATCTGGGGACTACAGTACTGTTTCCAGCATGTCAAGGGCGCTGGGGCAAAGCAATCGACTGATCGTCAAATGCCCGACATCTCACCTTTTGGCACACTTTTTCATTATGACGTCATAAATAAATGGCACTTCAAACATGATTTTAACTGTGACGTCACAATGAAACTACGCCATGGGCTTGATTAAGGTTGGATCTGTCGATCCCTCAATTGAAGCTCCTATAGATCACTTGTCAGCCGCGATACACGGAGAATTGGCAATCTGCAATCTCTGTAGTGTATTAGTATTGGTGGTACTGATCACTAGACTACTGTCATTAGTGATACATGTAGACACGTCACAGTGCAGTTACAGCAATACAGGTTGGGGGTAACCTCTCATTTGAGAGATAATCACCCAAATGAGTACCTGTCACTGTTTTCAGTAATCAATTTGAAGGAATGAACACAAGTAAACAAGTACTAAAAAATTAAAGTTTCAAAATTTTGACTTAAACTCAAAAGGGCACATCTTTATAATAATTACTGAATATAAAAATTAAAATACAAAAGAAGTTGACCTTTTCAGCTTACCATTTTGGAGTTTATAGCTGCAACATTTGTGCAGTTATAAACTCCAAAACAGTAAGTTAAAAATGTCAACTTGTTTTATAAACTTTATTCAGTATGTAATAAACATGTGCCCTTTTGAATTTCAAATCATAATTCCAAAATTTCATTTTTTAATACTTTAAATTTATTACTGAAAAGAGAGATTGTTACTCATTTGAGTGATTATTTCTCAAATGAGAGGTTGCCCCCAACCTGAGATATTAGTGGTAATAGTCACTAGATTAGTGTCAGTAGTGATAGATATCAATGGTACTTGTCTAGTCTCTAGAATAGTGTCATTAATGATAGATAGATGTTAGTGATAATATTCACTAGACTAGGTCAAGTCAGTAGTGATAGAGATATCAATGGTACTAATCACTAGACTAGAGTCAGTAGTGGCAGACAGATGTCAGTGGTACTAGTCACTAAACTTGTGTCAGTAGTAATAGACAGATATCGTTGGTACTGCAGTAGGGGCTCAAAGACCTTCTACCTGCATCTAGTGTGTGCACCCATCTACTCTAGGTCTTGTCTAGCTTCAAAAATTCACCTACTCAGAATTACAAAAATGTTGAGCAATTATCATCATGCTCACAGTCAGCTAATGAAGCAGATGTTATATATAAAATTTCTTATGATGAGGTCTTTAGATATTCCATGTGAAAAATGAAATTAATAAATGCTCAGTGTCAGCATTTGGATGAAAGCAGCTTTTTACAAAATTCCAGACTAACACACCTTAACTTGAAAAAATTCACCTTCCCACAAGTTATTCTTATCAGTAATTTATTATTTACTTCTCATAGGATGTTATAGTGATCAAATGTGAGTCACAATCACAGGCACGTGTAGCAAATCTTTGAGTTCTGTACATAAACAGGACTCAATTGCACATTTCCTGTTGCCATTCCAAAATTATCTGCCCCTTAACCCACTTTAATAACTATTCAATATAACTATGTTGTAGCATTTCAAATAATCATGAAAGATCATCGGAAATATGATAATTAGATCTTCCGGGCATTGACTTCTCCTTGACTTGACCAGATGAATGTCAGGGTCATTGTAAAGATCTGTCATTATTTTGCCATGGGTCCTAGGATGCTGATAACAATGCCTTTACGTTACTTTGAAGGATTTTCCACTGGATGATATTACAAATTCTACACCGAAGAAGCCAGAACCAAGTGTGATACCAAATTCAGAGCCAAATTCCACACAGTCAAAACCCACTTCAGAAGACTTTGGTTGTGGGAATCGAGGAAAGAGGCATCTTTCTAATGAAGAAAATAAAAACAATAAAAGAACCTGCATTGATACTGCTGGATCAAGTATGTATATCATTTCAAGCTTTTTCTTTTGTTAGAATGAGGGATAATTCTTTGGGACACAAACATTTTTATGCTGAATATATCATACACTACAGTCCGGGTGGAACCTTGAATGCCCACTGTCCACAGTGGGCAGTCCACCTGAGATTTCAGTTGGCATGAGGAGTGGACATTTACCTGAGCTATCAAGCTGTCCACTTACCTGTATGTTAATTCCAACTGGCTCTTACAAGAATGTCCACTGTGTCCAGTGGACATTTTTAATGCCCACTCTAAAAATGCCTACTGTGACCAGTGGGCAAATTAACTTCCACCTGGACTGTACTGTAACTTTATTTTTTCAGATCCATTTATTACTGATCAGCACCTGGTAGGGTTAGATGCCTCAAGGAAAGTCTTACATAACACAGCACAAGATGAACACTCCACATCATTTACAGCATTGGTTCATGCCTCGCCATCGAAAGCACCTGCCAGAAAAGGCAAGAGGAAATTCCCTGGACCTGCAGGCCTTCTACCTAAATTAGTGGGTACAATGATATTCATTGGCTAATACAAATAATGCAGGATTAATATGGAGTGTACTGTATTTACTAAGTATATACAAAAATTCATGATCATTTGACATTTTAAAATAGTTGTAAACAGTAATGACAGAAATTCGATTTTGGGGTTTTTTTTACGATAGGATTTCACAAAACTGTTTTTGTTTATTGTACCTAAATACCCATACAGTGTATAAAGATTGTCAATGAAGGGGGCATGATTTCATAAATGTTTCAATAGTTCTTATTAAAACATGACTTGAACATCTAAGTCAGTATTTTGCGAGAATTTAGAATTTTGTTTTTTAAACAGGCTTTATTCTTTTAAATTAACTGAGTCATCATTGTAATAGATTACAAAGCATTCTTATATATCATTCAGTATGATATAACAAGCTAACAATTATGTTCATTGCTGACAGTAATAAGGCACAATAAGTTCTGTGTATAAGTATGGTGTGTATAAGTATGGTGTGTATTTGTATGGTTTGTATAAGTATGGTAAGTACATGTATATGTATGGTGTGTGTATTTGTATGCATTGTATAAGTATGGTGTTCATGTGTATAATGTATGTAAGTACTATGTATATAAGTACAGTATGTATAAGTCGTGTGTATAAGTACCACATTTGAAAGTACTGAATGTACAACAAGTGTGTGTATGCCTAATAAGTACTGTATGTATAAATCAGTACTGTGTGTACATGTATTAGTATTATGTGTATAAATGCTGTTAGTATAAGTGTGTATATGTATAGTTTACACAAGTGCTGTGCATATAACACTGTGACTATACCGGTAAGTACTGCATGTATAAGTATTGTTTGTATAAGTATGGGTGCTTTGGTACTGTGTTTTTAAGTATGGTGTATGTAAGAACAATATGTATAACTCTAATTACCATACATGTAGAACAGTATGTATTACACTTATCTACATTATGCTTCTGACATTTATATATATATTCATACAGCCAGCAGGGAGAAGTCCTGATGTCTTAGAGGTGTCAGCAGTCAGAAAGGAGGTCAAGAGTCCAGAACAGATTAATATGGAGGTATTGTACTCGACTGGTCAGTTTGTTGTGCTGCTGCATTTGATTTTTGTGTAAATTTTTATGCCCCCAGACAGATAGATTGGGGGCATATATTGTTTTTTGTCCAGTCTGTCTGTTTGTTTGTTTGTTTGTCTGTCTGTTGTCAACTTTAACCTTGGCTATAACTTTTAAACCGTAAGGGATAGAGACTTCATATTTGACATGCTTACTCAACTAATGAAGCCCTTTCAAATGACACCAAGGTCAATGACCTTTCGACCTTGACCATGACCTTCTTACTGAAATTAACTTTTTGGACTTTGGTGCCGCAAGGGGCATTAGTGTTTCACAAACACAGCTTGTTCTCTATAATCATCACTATTTACATATCTTACATGTATTCTTGCTTTAAGCAAATAAGACTACAGTTACAACATTCAGAAAATAGCACTTTTAGAAGAAATGTTTGGCCTGCATGTGCAAGACATTTTGGTATCGAATGATTAGCGATGTGTTTTGCTTATATAAATATGAAGCTAGCTGTCAGCAAGAAGAATTTACATGTAATCTTGATCTGTCAAAAGATTGCCCTACATAGACTTTACTATAGCTGGAATCAGATTTGCTGTCAGATGATGGCCCTACGTAGACTTTACTATAGCTGGAATCAGATTTGCTGTTTGTTTACAATGAGGCAAAGTAGTCTATATCATCTAGATGTATGTCTTCAGACTTTATCTCTGGAGGGGCAAATTTTAACATCTGGATGAATCAAATTGGAGACATACTTGTCTGCAAATCTGATATGGTCAGGAAGACAGCCACCTTCTTTTTGTCACTTTTAAAATTTCCATTTTCCTTGATTTTTGTTTTTGGCTTTTTTCTTTTCTCCTTTTTTCATGTCTTTTTTTTATTCATGAAAAGTAAACTTTTATATGAATATCACTTTTAAGTGTCCCCCTTAATGACTATTAAACACATGTTTGGCTGTACTTTAAATGATCATGGCATGAATAGGTCTTTTAGAAATTTATAGCATGCTAGATGTAGATTCTGAGTTTGCTTGTTTCAAGAGAATTACCTTGATTTTATCAGACTGAATATCATATTTAGGATCAGCATTTGTCCTGAAAGTAAAAACAAACACTGTGAAATACTTTTTATTCATGGGGATCTAATTTCGTGGTTTTCGTGGATGGCTGCACCCACGAATTTATTAACCCATGAACTATAAACACCTCCGAACCATTGTAGTAAAAAGAAATAGATAGATATGTACTTCATTCATGATAACATAAACTGATATGCAATAAAATACATTCTTAGGTAAAAGCTTTCTAAAACCAAGACATCTAAAATCATTGGAATACTAGTATCCAATGACACTGTCAATCACTTCAGTATCGAGTGCAATTTTTGCTCTTGTTTCATCAGTATAATTTGTCTAAGATCCCCTTCTATGCTTCTGCGATGGTAGCAACTGCATCTCTAGTAGAATCAGTTTCTGCAAGCCAGTTACGGGGTCTGGTAGCCCTGGTGCTGCAGGCGTTTGTAGCTTTACACTACCTTTGTTAAACTACTGCTGCATAATTTTAACGACATATGTTTTTTAGTTTTTCAGTACTAGTATACAGTCCGAGATGGTAATTATTTTATATTGCACAGGGCATAGTGACACGTTACTTTGACCATCGCTAAGTTGTAATTACATTTCCCGATCTATTCAGAACAATTAAAATTTTAGTTATTTTTTTCTTTTTTAATAAGGTGTAATACTTGAAATCAACCCATGAACCTACATTTTTTTGTAAAACCATGAAAATTGGAATCCAGGAAAATAAAGTATTTTACAATGTCCTCTATGTTTTCTAGCATCGATATTTGTGTTTACAGAGGAATGATATGATTTTATCGTCTCAATCTGGAGAGGAAGTTTTTAGTGATCTCCCTTGGCAGACATTACTTCGTGACCTTGGTGATGATGGACAAAAAATCCTACAAAAGTACACATTGGCCAGCAGTCTCTATAAGGTAAGCAAAGTTAAACTCCAGCACTCCCTCAAGATCACTTACAAAGTTGTTTGGAAAATTCTCTGTGAAAATTTTGCTTATAACAGATCTCTTTATCTAACTTTCTAAACCGGTGTGGCTCCTGATTGAGAGGACCCGGGTTCGACTCCTGCCCTGGGCACACTGGTGTTCTGTCTTTCGGATGAGGCAGTAAAAACCGAGGTCCCATGTCATGGTATGTGTGGCACGTAAAAGATCCCTCACTGCTTCGGATGGGTCCGTTGCAAAAGTCTAAATTTGTATGCAATGCATCAGGCAGATGCTGTCACCACATACATGAAATTATCATGGAGTTACATATTACTTGCATTATGTGACTTAATGAATGACTAATACATTTTTTCAGCGGAAGATCCTTAGATTAAAAACAGAAAATAAAATATAAATTTGTCGAAAAACCTAGTTTCAGATTTGTGTCCCTTCTCAATTGAAGGCTTCCGCAGTTACACTTAAAATTGGATACATAAAAATCTTATCTTCAATTGAATAATATTGTTTTGTAAAATAATTAAAGCTCCAAAGAATTAAGAATATATTTTTCTAACTTGTTTACCTAATTAATGAAAGATTGCATTGTTTTAATTAGAAAAGAAACCAAATTTTGCAGTTATCACAAATTTCTCTCATCTTAATGGTAAAAAATTCTAATCTTAGTAAAGAGATCAATGACATCAGTATATAAACAATATTATTCAATCAGCAATACAATCACAATCACACTGAAATTTATCTTAGGCAAGAAAGAAGCTTCTACTTAAAGGAAAAGTTGCCATGGTTACCTGCTTGATAGAGACAATAGATTGGCAAGGAGGAGATGCCAGTGTAGTGTTACAGGATAAGTCAGGTAAGGAAATACAGGATAAGTCAGGTAAGGAAATACAGGATAAGTCAGGTAAGGAAATACAGGATAAGTCGGGTAAAGATTAAAGTCGGACAATACAACAGATAGGCAAAGTTTGTAGTTAGTCACAGACAGGGTTTATAAGATATATCAGAGAGGGTACTACTGTACATGTACTTATTTTAGCGGGATTCATATTTTAGCGGAACTAGCGCTGTTCAAAGTGTGCTAATTCATGACTACGCTAATATAAAATACATGAAATCGATAGAATTAAATGGGCACTTCCGTTTCAACTTTATAGTTATGTCTATCAAATAAATATCAAGAACAAATTCATCATTTATTTTGATAAAGCATAATGATTATCACAAAACCAACGCAAGAATTAAAAAAAAAACGTGGTTTGAAGTTTAGGAATTAATCCCCCCGCTAAGCATATCGCTTCTACAATACTGTCTATTACGTAATTATAGGCAAAGAGCGGTCAGCGAAACAAGTAATTTATCTTATATCAACTCATGAAAACAATGGCTTCATCCGTAAAACGTAAGAATGGCATTTTGTTTTCTATATGTCTTTCTTTTAAAAAAATTATTACTTATCATTATAACTAGGTGCTTTGCTTTCAATGATATGGTAGGTTATTGGATAAACATGAATGAAATGAGGTTGTATTTGATTCACTGCATATACTGTGAGTAAGGTAATTGACCCGACGCTTGTCACCCAAGCCAATCAACGATTTAACAACTCCAGGTACATGTACTCATTAATTATGTCCAATGGCAAACGTGTCATACCAGCCGATTCGATAATCGCACGTGTAGCATATATTTCAATTCCTTGTAAGTAAGATACTTAAACGCACTATTTTTACCCAAAAACTGTTTTGAATGCGCCGATTTAATGGATAAATTGCGCTAATCGAACATGACAAATGCGCTAATTCATGACTACGCTAAAATACTGCCGACCCTTCTTTCGAGCATTTTGCACTAAAATTTGATTGCGCTAATATATGTACACGTACAGTATATTAATGCATAGGAGGGAAAATTATGGAAGATATCTTTTATGTTGGAAGTTATCAATCTAGTATGAGAAAACAGAATTGGTTTGGCTTATTAAAGATATAAGTGTTGAACATGAGTATGCCCACCATCTCAGTAAAGAGAAATACAAGCAGAGTGTTGGTTATTGAAATATTGAATCAAGATAATATACATATATTTCTAAAATTGATAGATTTATTGACACTAAACATGTGCCGCAGTGGGTGTTTGGTTTGACAGTTTTATGGTACAAGCAATGTGTTACACATGTACATGTATAAAAAGAAAACAAATTCTAAAATGGATAGATTTGTAGTAGGTTTTTCAACATAAAATGAACTGCCAATCAAGTGTTGATATACAGTGCTCCCCCGCTATATTGCCAACCTTTGTACATGAGCCAAATTAGTGAACCACATGTACAATGAGTCCTCCATGCCTTCATGCTGCGCAGATCCATGTCTTTTAAGCGGTGTAGTCGCAGACTCATCCTCATTTGGTCTTTTTCGACTCAAAATATCATTGACTGTCCTCCTTTTGATATCTAAATTCCACTTCTCCGAAAAATAATTTGCAATCTGCTACTGGGATAGTTTGGAATTCGAAGCATGATAATCAAAGATTTCCAATTTTTTTACTGTCTAATAAAAGCCGATTTCTTGGTGTAGGACTATCCACTACTTATGGTTTAAACAAACATCCCAGTTATCCCACGAGTGAACAGATCAATTTCGTATTACCAAAATTGTTATCACATTGTAATTACTTTCCAAAATCGTGTCGAAACCAATTAACACCTCTAACAGGTGCCCCTAACACGTACCTGAGCTCTTGTTTAAACAATCAAAATGACATGTTTGGCATTAATTATTGGGGGTATTTATGCACAAAACTGACCATTTGTTTAGAGGATCACCTGGCTGATGGAGATATTTGGGGGTTGGCATTACAACAGGGTTTTATATAAGGAGGAACATGGGACATTGCCTCCAGGTGGCGATATGTGGGGGTGGCATTATATAGGTAGGCGATATAGCGGGGGAGCAATGTATTGTGCTATTGCAAAACAGGTAGTAATCCTATCTCATTATTCCTGTATTACAGGCAGTAATCCTATCTCATTATTCCTGTATTACAGGCAGAATGCATGGCACGATACACCAGGACCTTATGAAGGACTATCAGCAGCATATTCAGCAAGGGACAGCACTAGTGCTTAGACAGGTCATTCATTGTTTCTTACCCTTCACAAGACTCCTTACTGAGGCAAATGTAGGTCCTGTGTCTGTTTGTAGGTTCCTTCATAGTCCTGTGGATCCCAGATGGATCTATCCAACCTTCCTTGTGAACATACACAATGCACATTTTGTAATGGATGTTAATGAAACTGGATGTAGTTATTCTTTACACTGTAGATAAGAGGTTATTGATATTGAAGGTTAAAGGTGAAAGGTAAAGGTAAGTGAGGGACTACTCTGCTTGCAGTGTTTTTGTTTATTGTTTTAAAAGTATTATTTCATGATCAGTGGTAGATCTTACCTGAGTAACAGGACAATGCTGCTTCATTTTGGCATGTGGCTAGTTGGTGAGTTGATTGTGGATTTTTGTCACTTTCAAAACTTTTATATAGTCATGACATGTAAACAACAGGTGACCAACCTAAATATAATGATATACATTAAGGAATCTAACCCGAACTGCCTGTGCCAGAAGCAAAACACCTGACCTCTCTATCGAGTTTGTTCTTTTGGCAGTTATCCAGTACACCTTCCCACTTACCCTGACCCATCAGACAGGTGAGATCAAATTCATACCATTCAGGTTTTATCCCTACATTACATGTAGCAGTGATTTTCAGGAATACATGTATTTACAAAGCAGCAGGATGTATTCAAGGTTGGGAAAAGGTTGAAACTGGGACCAGTTGGGAAACTTTCTTATTCCATTCCTACTTAATATCAGTTTGGTACAGTGGCCTGTTATTGTGCTAAAATACATTATTTCAGATTTAGATTTTGTCATAAAGTAATTGAGTTGAAGTAGCAATGCAAACCTTTTTACTCTATTAAGAATATGAGGTCAGTTTATCAGGAATTTTCAGGCAATAGTTCGTGAATTTCTCGTAATACACTTATTTAGACTTCGGAAGCAGCTGATTTTCAGGTTCGAAATAAGGTGCTTGGCTTGTGACTAAGAGATGCAGAATTTGAGTCCCACGCGGCTTGTCGGTGTCCATTGTCTTAGAGGAGACAGTAGAATCTTAGGTACTGTGTCATGGTATAACATATAAAAGATCTCCCATTGATTCTGATGGTTACGTTGCACAGGTCTACATTTCTATGCCAATGCATCCTGCAGATGCTGTCACCACACAGTCGCAAAAGAAAAATCGAACAAAATGGCAGTAGAATTTTTGCATGTAGTTTACTGCATATGATATTCCTGGTAGCTCTTCATTAGTCTTCAACTTTCTCATGCTTCTTGGTCTTAACAAACACTGTTTGTAACGTTAAGTGATGTGGTTTTGAATGCAGTGAAAGCTTAATAGGATATGACATGTAATTACTGAAACTTCTACTTGTATTATTGTCCCCTGCTTTTCGCGAAAGCGTGGGGACATTAAATCTCATTCGTCTGTTTGCTTGTCACAAAAACGTAACTTTGGTCATAACTTTTTAACTGTAAGACATATTTTGAGTGCGTGTCCCTAATTGCAATACCTTTCCGTTGGTACCAAAAATTTTTATCATGTGACCTTGACCATGACCTCTGACTTACTTCATTGTAACTTTTTAACCGTAAGACGTAGGGCCTCCACATTTGGCATGTGTGTCTGTAGACATGCACAACCATGACAATATGTCACAGATCACTGCACCCTTACTGATAGAACCTTGAAAGCGAGAGACCACAATTCTCTGAATTTGCTTGTTATTATTATTTTATGATATGTACCACACAGTGTATTTTACAGGTCAGTGTCATCAGTCCTACAGCTCGGAATCATTACCTGAACATCACGCCATCGAATGTAGTGGCTCTGTACGGCAAACAAGATGGTAAATTGTTTAAAACTCGGTTCATCAATCAAAATAAGCAGCTTACAGACATATTGATGCGGACGGAATCAGAATTCATCCAGGAGCAACAAAATAAAGTGTTAAAAGATAGAACTCCACTACAAATATCCAAACAACAACAGAGAGCTCCAGGCACTAATGTGATGCCTCAGTCAACTAGGTTTCAACCGAGGACACCTTCAAGTGGTTTTCCACCAAGAACACCTCAATTAAACACTTTAAACCCTAGAGTATCTGGAGTAAATACAGTTTCTGTGCCAAATACTTATAAACAAAAAATGTCTGGTGCAAATAATGTGTGTCAATCAAACTCATTTCAAACAAAGACTTCTCAGGTAAACACCTTTCAAGGAGGAACAATCCAGTCAAGGACAACTCAACCAACTCAGCAAAGAACCCCTCAGTCATACACATTTCATCCAAGGACCCCACAGTCAAACATTCTACAGCCAGGAACCCCTCAGTCAAATGCCTTTCAGCAAAAAACCCCTCAGTCTAACACCTTTCAACAAAGGACACCACAGTCCAATGCCTTTCAGCAAAGCCAAAGGACACCACAGTCAAATGCCTTTCAGCAAAGGACACCACAGTCAAATGCCTTTCAACAAACAACCCCTCAGTCCAGTGCCTTTCAGCAAAGGACGCTGCAGTCAAATGCCTTTCAGCAAAAGACACCGCAGTCAATTGCCTTTCAGCAAAGGACACCACAGTCCAATGCCTTTCAGCAAAGGACACCGCAGTCAAATGCCTTTCTTCCAAAGACTTCACATTCAAACATCTCGGGAATGAGGGCACCTATGAATTCAGCTTCTGGATGTAGTTATTTGTCTAACAGATCCCAAAGTGAAACCTCGGACAGTATACAGGAATGTGTCAGTAAATCATTTACAATGAACCATGATAGTGTAAGTAATTTGGAAACTAAAGTACATCAGTCAGCAACACTAAACAACAGCTTACGAGACAAGGTAATGGTTAACAGTGTACCAGTAACCAAGATAAGCCCAGAGCAATGTAACATATCTAAACTGTCAGAGACTCCTTCCAAGAAGACTTTCCGATTCAAATCAGCTTCAAGGACCTCTATAGATCCCAAGGCTGTTAGCAGTGCTCCTGATAAAGTCAGTGCAAAATACACAAAAACAGACATTGTAGGTGTTGCCAGTACGATTACTGATTCGTCTACAAGATGTAACAGTCACGCAGCTCAATCTAGCGACAGTTTTGTAAAGAACACTGGTACAGAAAAGCATGTTGGAATGATGTCACGACCTGCATGGCTGGAGAAAAAGTCTGTAGCATACATTCAGGATGATTCTGATTGGAATGATGGTAAGATAACCTTGACCTTGTATAAAACTTGTGGTTTTACTTTCATCTATTTGATAGGACCTCTCTCAGTGGAATAGCTGAATTAAAAAAGAATAAGGGCAAAAACTTGCAATTCTCATCTGATAAGAAAGCCAAAACACTCACAATTTTTCAGTGAGGCTTAATACCACTTGCATCCCCCCGCCCACACACCACTACGACCTTCTTGAAGTGGTGGATGATGGGTACTCCAGGTATTCCAGTTTTTTCAGTATTTCAGTTTTTAGTACTGATTGCCTCCATATAGGATTTTCTAAAAAAAAATGAGACATCAATAAATATTCTAATACATGTGGTACTCTTCCTTTGGAAAATTTATCATTTCAAGAGTATTACATCATTTGGTAAGTAAGTATGCCTTGTGGGGATGTATTCAAGCAAAATTTCAATATTTTGTGCTATTTGAAATTTGAAGAGTGTAAGTTCAGGAAATAAGCTTTGTGTGTTGCGATTTTGTCAACCAGTGTTACTTCTGACGTCATGAAAATTAAAAAAAAAAACAAGTTGGTGAAATAATGCAGTTGTGGACTTTCATATTGAATAGATTTACATGTACAAACTAGTCTTAAATACAACATTGTATATCATTAATAGATGAGTTCCAAATCACTAGAATATTACTTTTGTCGTCTTCCAAACTTTCCAGGGTATTGTTTAGGGCTAAATTATGTGTCACTTGGGCTTTGTTTTATTTTTAATCGAGTGCATTGAACTGACCCTGAAATTTGCAGATAGTTGAAAGACAAGATTTGCCTTATTCTAAATGTATATAGAAAAATTTCAAAGCGACTGTCTTGATCTTTGATGGGCGGATGTACATATGACTTCATTCATATAGAAATTTGGACTACAATTTAAACCAACAACAGTCTTACTGTTTATTTTTATTTTGCTACTCTCCATAGCTCCGAAGGATAAATGGTCCTTTCTCTTAAATGCTGAATCACAGGAACTGTGATAGAAGTAAAGGACCGTGTGGATTATAGACCCATCAGTTTGGGAAAACGACCCATCTTTTAAAGAAATAATTTTTTTTTTCAGATCTGAGTGACGAATTACTTTCCCAGTTCTCTGAAGAAATGTTATGAAAAAATAACTTTTGTTGCTATGTCAGGTGATGAATTTTCATTATGTTAGTGACATTACCTATTTTCTGTGATATTTTGTTATGGATTGTTGCTTGTGCAGATATAGAATATACTTTTATAGTACTTTCCAAGTCCCATAGAGACGAACATGTAGGTATATGGTGACCGTTATGAAGCAGTCTAACAACACCCCCAGAATCGTTGCTTTGTTGACTTTCTGAGTCCCGGATGACTGAAATTGTCAAAATTGCAACGAGTCGGGGAGGGGGTACATTGTTCTATTTAGGAGTAGTGCTACACCTTGCGCATGTGCAATACAATTATGTTGTAATGCAGAAAATTTATTGAATAAAAAGAATGACTACGCTTTGTCTTATCTCTCTCTCTCTTTGATTCAGGGCAATTTAGTATGTCTGTCTCGCCATCACCAGTTTTAAGCGCCATAGGAGTCTGTGTTACTCATTGGTTAAGATGCTCTATTCGGGTTTGAATCACGTAGTAGTGTTTTCGGATTCCCATCCCATTAAGGCAATAAACACTGACGTGCAACGTCACAATAGACATTGGCATGTTGAATCTTCAGTGCTTTGGATGGGTCATTTTTCATAGGTATCAATGAAACAAAGCACCAGACAGGTGTCGCCACTATACAGGTGAAACAATCCTGTCCTGGCAGTAAACGTCACCAGTCAATAGTTCAAATTTTGCTCGAAACTTTCAATGGTATTTGAACTGTCAACAAAGAAAAAACACTTCAGCTTGCACTGTGGTCAGCAACCTTATGATCTTTACCCTCATTATCACCACGGATATGATGTTTACAAACATTACAATATTGTATGCATTGCCATAATACAAACATGTCTTTTGTTAAACGTCATACCAGGTCTGTTTCACTTGTATAGTGGCGGTATCTGTCTGATGCATTCCACATAATACAACATACCCAGCCGATGTTAAGTGTCTACCCCGACACGGGACATCTATCATACGGTCCCATCCCCAAAAACAGGGATCCAGTGAGTTGCCGATGGAATTCGAACTGGGGACTGCTCGGCCTCGAGTCAAACGTTCAACAGACTTTCAGTGTAATGAAAGGTTACAAGACATGAAAAGTAAATTGATTTTGCGTAGAGACATAGACTTCTTACTTAGAAAGCTGTGTATGTCTTTGTTTAGGTATACAAATATTTCGGAGTTTTGTTCAGTTTAGACTGTAAGATCCAGTTTTGCTGTCAGTATTTTCTCACTTAATTTCCCGGGGTTTTAGTGATGTTACAAACACATCATACAAATGAAAGAAATCTGCGTAATTTGTGAATACAAACCAGACAATATGATCACTTGCTAGGATCCCCCTATATCTGTCTCACAGGTTAGTGTGAAATCGTTTATGTTAATTAGCTCATGAAGGTAACATGAAGATGTGGGATATCGTAGGAAAAATTCGTCTGTACGAGTTATCTCTCTTGATGTGCTCGACTCTACAGATGTGATTCGATCGTTAAGGTGGTAGGCTTTGGAGCGGTGTTCGAATCAAATATGAATTTCGTTGGTATCATTTACCCCAGATAAGACGATAAAAAGGTCTATGTTATGATGCCATTTTTAGGTGATCAATCCCTTATGCAGTTAATCCTAATGAACATTTAATGACGTCACAATACTTTTAAACCAATCAGCAAAGGCGGAATATGAGCAATGGATAAATACACGGTTACACATATGAGTAATAAATGATAAAGGTTTATATAAAATAAACTTTATTGAACACATAAAATGCAAGCACCATCACAATATATTAAAAGCGTCTAAAGGCAAAATGAATGTAAATTGTGTATGAGAGAGATGGTAAACATGGAAACGCATGTACATGAACAGAAGAAACAGAGGTTGAATGCATTATATGTAATATTGAATGCCTCGAGGTCTTGAAAATGTTTACAAATTGCAAGGCATTTAAAACAGGCTTGTACATTGATACATGTGAATCCAAAGAAAAATGTATTTCTTCTTTATATATAAATCTAAAAGCAGATTCATTGTGGCTAAATAGCTTGGAATATTAGATTTGGAAGACGAAGTATATCGGGTTGTTAACCCGCGGGCTTGGTCATGGATAAGATTTTGTGTTATTTTGCTGTCCGTAAAACGCATATCAGATTTACTTTGTAATCGCGGACTTGATCAAGGACAGGAGGTCAGAGAAATTTTGTCCAGAACCGATTTTACCGCAGTGAAAAGTTGAATTGTAAGTCAGCCTCTGAATTGACCATATATCTCTATTTGGTTTCCTGATATATTTAAAAAGGCATATGAATGCTTTAACATATATTTCCAACGTTATTAATGTTGGGAGTGTTCGATTACTACTTGAGTTCGTTGAATGATATGAAGGCACCTTATTATTCTATTCACTCTGCTATATTTCTTACAGTATAAGCACCGGTGGAATATTACTACATCTAGTACTCACTCATATCACTGTCTAATTTTGTTTAAAGTTTTCATAATGTGGGTTCCCATACTGTTGCACACTATTGGGACCGTTCGTAAATACACCGAAAGATAGGGGGAAAGGCTGATGTGGTCCCATTGTAATGACACTGAGAGAGTTAGCCAGGGGAGGGAACTCTATTCATCGTCATCTATATACTCTATATCATTATCCAGTAGTATTGCACTGTGACGACGAATGTCTATCCGTTTTATGTATTTCTCGCCGCCTTTTCTGACTGATCCTGAAGACGCTGTATCTGGATCAATATGACGTGAATGTGATGACGTATTACTCAGTTCATTGCTATTTATAGCGCTATCTGTAGATCCACTCGAACACCCAGATGACGAATCGGGATCATTCAAAAGTTTCGTTTCTTCTAAGTCATTCCTGATATTTTCCTGACTTTCGGAAGACGAGTTATCTCCACTTTGTGAAAGACAATCGGTTTGGGCCTCGATTTGAGGCTGTGCTATCTGACTTATAGGTCGGCAGAGTACATTGCCGTCCTCTAGATGGCACTCTACTATCGTATAGCCATCCCGGGAATGTCGCTCACTGGTTCTATTCTGTTCTGTTATCAGAGTTGTAACAGTATCGTAGGACGGAGGAGGTTCTTCATCCTTCTCACTGCCTACAACGTCTTCATACATAGGGGGCGCCATGCTCATAGTGAGTCCCATATCGTTCGTAATGGACCACTTGCCGTTGGAAATTTTCTTTGCAGCAACGATAATACTGGTACGTCGCACATAACTACAATGATATTAATAATCAACATATGTAAACCGTGAAATTCAACACTGCATATTGATAAATTAGAAGACGTGATCTACTAGATTCAGATTAATTAATTGATCATATCTATAGAAAACATGTCGAGATATTCATTAAAGTGGCTAATCCATTTGTTGAGTCATTAAATCACTGTACACGCACACTAGACTTTTACTATCCTTATTGTCATGAGGTTTACTTTACTGCCAATGGACCTTATGTACCCGAGGATTACCGTAAATACACTAAAAGTACTCAACCCATGTTCAGTGATTACCGTAAATACACTGAAGGTACTCAGCCCATGTTCAGTGTGGTCTTACACCATGTACATTTCGAAGGGCTTCACCAACCAAAACTTGATACATATATTCATTTCACGATCTTTAACACTTGATCTTTAAAAATGTTCTTTGTCTCCTCTTCAGATAACCATATGTAGAAGGTAACAATCAGCTAGAGATGTTATATCATTGATCATAATACTTACTTCCTCCTGTTGTATCTTCGAAGAATGCACAGCACTACTAGAATTGTACAAATGAATATTGCTATGGCAACGGCCGCTGTCACAGATGCCATTATGGTTATACCTGTGAAAAGTATAATGGAATCAGTGGTGGAAATAAATATATTAGTGCCCACCTCCCCTATTCACAAAGATATCTCAAAAAGTAAGGCTTGCATATGCCCTCCTTTACATCCATACTCCTTATTTGACATGGCTTAGTCTCTTGGTGACTGGTTAACGTATCATCAGCATTCCCTATGCAGTGTTAACCCACACTGACTGATGGTCACAAATCCCCTCACCTCCATACAGATATACTCCCTAATCAGTCACACCACTGGGATACAGTAATGAAAACGACAAATCGCAGATTCCGAATTTGGAAAACCGGATTTGGTTTTGTTACTAATTGTGTTCAGACGATAAAGAAGTGAAAGAACAAGCACTTTTGCTCGTTCTCGTCATTAGCTTTTCAAACAAACAATACATGGTATTTTATCGCGCTCATCCCCATATCACCAAGCACGGATTTAATTTTACCTAAATGCCACCACTTTCCCTCTCGTGCATTTAGCGCCAAGTATCTGCGAATGTATTAATTTCGTAAGATTCGCAGGAATATAGTTCTCTCGTGAAAATAAATTCCGCGAATGTATCCCTGTATTGGATTTCAAAATTATTTCCAGGAACGACTTTATTGCCAATATAAGACGTCGACTAATAGTATCGGATATCGAATTTCCGAATTTAATACACATGTACTTGTATATGCAAAGAAAAGCCACTTTACAGTATGTCCTACTAATGGAGAATCTCTGATAAAAACGCCGCGAATAAGGGTCGGATATCGAATTCGCGAAATTTATTAGTAGCGAAGAAAAACACTTCACAATATGCCCTACTAGTTGAAAATTGTATATACTGTACTGAAGACATACATTCCCGTCGGATATTGCATTCGGTAAGTTTAATACGGTAGTAGGAAGGAAACTATAATTAATAGTATACCTTAGAACATAGCGGATGCAAAACGCCGCGAATTAGTTTTTGATATGGAATCCGAAAAATTTTATAAGTTGCGAAGAAAAGGTACTTTAATGTATGCCTTACCCATAGTTCTGGATACAAATTCACTTACATTTATACTCCCAGTCTGTAGATATCACCTTGTTGCAGGAATCCTCATCGCTCTCATCTCCTTGTCCGCAGTTACCCTCGTTGTCACACCACACTGAATAAGGAACACAGATGCCCTTGCCTGGACATAATCCGTACAGTCCACTGCATGTTCCGTCATCGTGACTCTCTATAAAAAGTATTTAGTTGAATTACTCGATTGTATATATAAGACTTGTAATTACTTATCCTTGTAGCTAATTACATGTATACGCAATGAAATACTAAACATGTGTAGATGTGCGGATGCAGAGAGGTGAACTGGGGGTCTGGATCCACCCAACGAATAGGCGAAAATTACTATTCTTGTTATTTTCAGATGTAAAATAAGTAATTTTACACGCAAAACCCTGGGTGGACCCCCTCTCGGAGAATTTATTGGGGTGGATCCACTCTGAACAAAATTTCTTGATCCACATCTGCTCTATATGGTTGAAGATATTCTCTCAGAGATAAATTACATTGTTTTCTATCATCGATATACTGATGGTCGTTTGTATCCAGTTATTTTATGGTCTGTATATTTCCAAACCTTGATAAGGTTTCCCGCGGTGTGTCGGACTTGTGTTATCGTATACTTGTTCCTTGGTCAGATATTTTCTGCCTCTTATCCCACTTTTTATATCGGTATTTGTGTGGATTTAGATGTAGTTTATTCACTGAATCTCAAACTAACTTGTTCATATGTTGTGCGACTGTGACAATATACGTGTAGTGTATGTATGTCTTGTTCAAGGGGGGGGGGGGTTGTTATTCATGACAGGTATGGCTAGCCAAACAGGAAACACTTATTCCTCCCAAGTACCTTGTCTCACATGGTAGGTATGGTTTACCAAACAGGAGACGCTTATTCCTCTCAGGTACCTGGTCTCACATGGCGGGTGTGGTAAGCCACACAGAAGAACTTTACTCTACCCAGATACCTGGTCTCACATGGTGGGTATAGCCAGCCATACAGGAGACGCTTACTCCTCTCGAGCGCTTAATTTCATCTCTGATATTCAGGGCGCCATTAATGTCTACCATGGTCCATTGTTGTCAGTTTTTCAGTCACGACATGACATCGGTTATTACTGTATTTTACTACTGTGGAGACATTCGTGTTTATACATTTTTATGTCCTCTCAACTTGAGACACTTGTTGACCCTTGATCTCTATATGAAGGAATATTTATATTTTCAAATGTGTGTTCTTTGATTATTCTGCTGTCACTGTGATTGGGAAGGTGGGTCCGTAAACCGGTTAACCACACCAACTGATCGACTATTGTCATATTAAATGACCGTCCTAAGTCGGTATCGTAACGGCACTATAATCGAATATTTTTCTGATGTTCTTATGAGTTTTTCATATTATTACACTATATATTTCCGTGGTAACTTCTGTCATACGGCTGAGTCAGTAACTTTTCTTTCTTCCTTCATATAATGCAGCTATAAAGAAAATGCATTTACTGAAATTTACTATTGCCATTCTTAGTCAGGGGAGATCTCAAGGTTCAAGGTCGGTCGTTATTATGTCTGTAATTTTTTGTGCGAGTGGCTAATTTTACTTACTTTTGAAAGCTGTGATGAGTATTTTGAATCCAGAGAATGTCAGAGTAGGTGAGCCCATGTATTGTAGCTTAAACTTCGGTCCGCTCGATATGTAGTCTCCCACTCCTGAACTGGTGTGAGTGTTAAACTTGTCGTACAAGCCATATAGGCCCGTGGGCGGAGTAAGCTGTCGTATCTTCCCAGAATCCTTGACGTCGTAAATATGGAAGCTGGAACGTGGACATTCTAATGATAATTAGTGGTAGAAATATCCATATTATTTATTAATTCATGATATGACTGATTTATTATCGGATACATGATAACGATGTTATCTTCAGAAATCATATTGGGATTTTTAAATAAGACAAACAGGTAATAGACAACAATGTTGGTCCTGTGGGTTGAAACACTGCGTGAAAATTCACGGTAACTCCACCCTTTGTCTCCAGTACTATCTAGTCACTGTTCGAATCGGATTGGGGCAGGATTCATTGTCAGACTCAGAAGGATGAGGGGGTTACTGCAGTGCCGAATGAAGCATTTCAAAAGTAGAGGAAGGGGGCTAGATTTTCGTTCGTTGCGTCTCGTATAAAAATATCGGTCCATGATCGGCCCCCCAAAAAAAGTGGGGAAGGAGCAGTCCCTTTCACCTTCCTTCCCGGTTTTTATGGCCCTTTACTGATTTTACAATTTTCCTCCGATAAAAATTATTACAAACACCCCTCCCCCTTTTTTCTACCACTAAACAATGGTCATCGTCATACATAATCCAAGAATACAAGATGGATTACATTTATCATTTCTACTTTATAGATGTAGATCGCCGTCATGGGCCGATGTAGCTTCGTAGATGGCGTGCTTCTCTCGGGGTCAAAAGGTTCCGAGTTCAAGTCCTTCCCCTCGTTGGGCGGAGTAAAATATTAGGCAAGTAAAATGTCTCTCACTGCATCGATGGGCTGTTGCATATATCTCAATTTATGTGCACATGCTGTCACCATACTGGTCGGGAGGGTAACTCCGGACGCGCAGTACATGTGTGACCGGGCGATCGCTATATTTGTTACTTACTGATCATTTCAAGTAATTCAACTGCACAACTTGAAACATATTAACGAACCGTCTGGATTTACCTAGTAACCAGATTTACCTTCCCGACCAGAATAAATGGAACAATCTTGACATCACTTAAATCAGAAGTGACACAAAACGAACAAGCCGGTGTGGCCTAGTGGATAAGGTGCTCGGCTCGTGATCGAGAGGTCGCGGGTTCGACTCCCGCCCGGGGCACACCGGTGTTCTGTCTTTCGGATGAGACAGTAAAAACCGAGGTCCCGTGTCACGGTAGGCGTGGCACGTAAAAGATCCCTCACTGCTTCGGGTGGGTCCGTTGCAAAGGTCTAAATTTGTATGCAATGCATCAGGCAGATGCCGTCACCATATACGTGAAATAATCGTGGAGTGACGTAAAACAATAATCAAACAAACAAACACAAAACGAACACCGCCACAAATTTAACCTTTAAATTAACAATCGGAAACTTGCGTTAAATCTAAAACTGAAAATTAATGTTACACTCACCTGTCAGGAGACTGATTGTCATTTGAAATATCCAACGAAAGGAAGTGTAACAATAACCGTCGTGATTTGTCCGTCGTCACCATGGAAGCACAATGAACGGACGTCGTAATTCTGTCTTCTAACAGCTGATTGGTCAATTCTATGATAATACTATCGTTAACGAAGATGGGTATTCGGGTGTTACAATATGACGTCATATATTTCGTGGTCGTGAGGGCTTCTATGTACCAGACTGAAAAATCAAAAGATAAAAATCAATCGGAATATAACTTAAATTCTTCTAGAAAGAAGTCGATGTATACATTCAATTTGTACAATATAGTACTGAAAGTAGGGAACAGATATTCGCTATGTTCAGACGCCAGTTGCTGTTAACAAGCTTTCATTAACGTTGAGTTAAACAGCAACATTTTAGGATATTTGTACTGATATCGTCGTCAATATTAACGAGCAGGTGATCGAATACACCACAGTAGAGAGACAGACGTACACAAGAGCGAATACGAGTTAAATATCAAAGTAACTTAAAAAAGGAACTCATAATCATTTAGTAAAGGTATTGCTTAAACTGGCCAATTGTTACACATCTCTTATACTTCTTGTTATGTTGGTTACTTTGGATTTGTGTTTGTTTTGTTTTGGGGTGGAGTTGTTTTTGGGGGGTTTTTTTGGTTTTTTTTTTGTTTTGTTTTGTTTTTTTGCAGCGGATTTTTTGTTTGCTTGTTTTTTGTTTTAATTCATTTTTTTCCATCTTTTATATGTTGTGATTGTTTGTCTACAGTTTTATAGCATGAATTTGAATTTTGTAAGTTAATGTGAGAACAATAAGATATTTTCATGGTAAATTAAAAATATGATTTAAACTATCTGAATAATTTCAATGTATGATGTAAATCCCGTGGAAGATATGCCGGGATGATATACCGGTAGATACTGCAACTAAAAGAAAAAGTACACACACCACGTCATATAGTCTATGCTTCAAATTGAAAATTCCAATTTACAATAAAGCAAGAAACTTTCTTTTAAGAATATTATTTATGTATATACTTAAAATTTGAATCAAGATATATGTTATCTATTCATGATAATAAAACAGTATGAAAGCCCCTTGCATAGGGCATGTTTAAAGAGAATCCATGACTGGTAATGGAGCTTTCAGTCTGAACATGTTTCCGATATCGACCCGTTAATTACATCAGGTGATGACAGTCCATACCAGTGCCTCGTATGTAGTTTCATTAAGATCCATTCAACCGCAGTCGATCTATATTCAATCCAGTAAATTTACAGTTCTGACGATGAAAGCGTTCAATCCGACACCATCCCCTCCATCATGAAGGGTTTATATTACAGAGTGTTCAATAACAGGACTATATAATGGAAATTCGAAGTAACAAGTTAACCATGCAGGGGATTTTCCAAATTAGGAATTTTAATAAACTCTTTGAAACGATGTACTAGCTTATCATGAGTTTGGACTTGATTCGAATCTATTGAACTTAATCTGAATGATGCGTAAAATATCACCTCATCTAGAATAACATGACATACATCAAAAGAAAATCCCTTTAAAATTAAAGTTATCGCGATATAGGTATGTAAATGTATATAAATATGTAGATATTCAGAAAATATTGCATAGCGCTGTGTTCTGTATAGCACGCAATGTGAACAATGCATATTGGACTGACGAGTGACATGATGAAGTGTATAGAAATAACGAATGGTTCAAGGTGTTTGTGATGTATTAATAATCTATCTGGAATATACACCTCATTGGCTTGAACGTCTGGGTTTATGATGATTTCAAGTAACCGACGTTATAATGCCCCACCGTCACTACGTGGCCGTGGTCTTATCGTATAAAAGCCGTCGGCGTATGGGAAAAAAATCCGTTGTGACGGTCATCAATACCTTGTACCTAATATCTATATGACGGGCAGACGTTTTTCGTTCTTTATCAATAAATGTAATTTTGAAATATCTCTACAGTCACCCTTGTGTCAGGGGTCACCTGTATTTGGTAATCACCTGTCTTTAACGACCACAGTCTGTGTTCCCTGCTCTACTGTCTATACAAATCAACCTGTATCAAAAGGTCATTCGTCTTAAGTAACCACTTTTCCACACTCCCATTGGTGGCCGCTTTCGGGTAAAAAAACCCTCGTCAGTATCATTAAACCAAAGAAGACGGAATGACTCACAACGACTCACAGTTACCCACAATGACCCACAACGACTCAGTGACCTACAACAACTCACAATGACCCACAACGGAAAGACTCACAATGACACAAGACTCACAATGACTCACAGTAACCCACAACAACTCACAATGACCCACATCGACTCACAGTTACCCACAATGATCCGCAACGACTCAGTGACACACAATGACCCACAACGACTTACAATGACTCACAGTGACCTACAACGACTCATTATGACTCACCATGCCTCACAAGAACGGCTAACACAGTATATTGCTGCTCAAGTCAATGTTATACATAAAACTTATTGTAGTAAAGAATGGCTACAAATGTGTGTCGAACACGCATCAAGAATATCAGTCAATACCCGGACCTTCCGCTACCCAAACATACGACGTACAGGAATGTAAATACCCGGACCTTCCGCTACCCAAACATACGACGTACAGGAATGTAAAATATGGGATTATTTCCACAGCATGGTGTTGTGTAACATAAAAGTTGCTCCCCTGCCCCCGCTGTTAAATGTACGAGGTATAAACATGTAGCTATTGTTACTTATATGTAGTTTTCAGGTTTAAATACCACCTCTTCCATGCTTGATTTTGTTCTATGTATTGTTTCTAATGTTAAAGTATTTGCCCGATAATTGCCCTTTTAACATGGCTGCCATCTATTGTCATTAGGGAGAAAATGTTCGGTAGTTATGGCGGTCGTTTCCGGCGTTTTCACAACATACACTTCGTCAACGAGGACAAACAAGTCAGAAAAATGCTTCATTAAAGGATAATTCAGCGCATTAAGACGCGAATTTGCTCTGATTAATCTACAACCACTCTTAAAATAATACGACTTCCGTTTTGAAAGGTAAAGCAATCAATCCCTATGGTTACCGTTAAACATCAGTGTTCACCGGAAATCGCTCAATCGATTTGGTTAAAAAACGGAAGTAAAGATTGTAAGTGGTTGTACTGTTGCTTTGTTGACGAATTTGGTGTTGAGTCGACAGACAAAAGGTTTCCTCATTTTTTTACCTGATAAAAGTAATATTTCTAATTGTGTGCTAAAAATCTCAGAGAGGTTTATGAGCGTTATATGTTACGTCATCAGATATGGCCTTTTTATGATGGCAAAGTAGATAAATGCGGCGAACGCTTTAAAGACAATTGTGTTGTGTTTTATTATCACTACTACTACTGGAACAACAACAACAACAACAACAACAACTACTACTACTACTACTACTACTACTACTACTACTATTTTACATTGTATCATCATTATTGTTCGTAGTAGTAGTAGTAGTGTCACTAAGGAAAAACACACTTTTTATTATGAAATTATGCATAACTTAATATTTCCGAACAATAGAAAATTTAGAAAATAAATTGTAATAAATATTCTAAAAACATTAAGTTTGCTTCACTTTATATTACAAAAATTTAAAGCTAAAAAGGACAGTAGTATTGTTGTGTTTATTATCACTAGTGCTACTACTATTATTATTATTAGTTTGTTGTTGTTGATGATGATGTTGGAGTTGTCGTCGTTGTCATTGTTGTTAAAGTTATATAAATGTCAGATTATTATGAAAAATTTTTTCTCCCACTTATAATTCAGCAAGTTTTATACGTCTCAGAAAATAACAAAATTTCTGACAAATTGCGATATTCACCCTGTACCCTTCTATTCAATCCTGAAATCAGAACGTGGAAACATGAATATACCAAATTTTCGAAGACTCCCAATCCCGGGAAGTTCTGTATCGAGTATGTCCAGGGATTCCATGTAGTCACTGTTGACCAAACCGTTTGCCGTATGCCTCACATATTTTTAGATTTAACGACGAAATGACATGTTTGTGCTGAAAAGATCATTGGCTCCAATAACACGGGAAATCACAATCCAAACAATCACGATTTTATTGTCGTCTTTGAATACCTGGGTTAAGTGTTTAAATAACTACTTAGATTTCAATCAGAAGAACGATCTGGTAGCATGATATGTAAATGATGATTTCTCTTGATAAACAACCTTTCTTTCCGAGTTTGCTTATGAATATATTAGAATTAATTTAAATCAACTTCAAACACTTGATCTCGTAGAAATGCTATCGTTTTCGGGGTACTTGGACATGAGAGTCATTGTGAATAAATAAAGCGCGGAGGGATTCTTTGACAAGAAATGCGCAATACATGATATCGGAGATGAGCGGACCGTGTGCCAGAATTTTCAAAACGACAATGCAGACCTATGAGGCAGCAATATGAATGTGGAGAGAGATCTGAATACGACAGTTAAGATGGGCTGAGTGTAAAATTATTCCGCCAAAAACGGCCACCGATGCCTCGACTTCGTATCAGAGTGAGAACGCAAGAGAGGGAACGAGAAATAATATATAAATAGGTCTTATTGATACATTACTTGCTTGTTGATTGGTGTTTTATGTCGATTTCAATAATTTTTCATTTACATCGCGACATGGAAGCAGGGGGTAACCAATCTCTGAAACAGTGATGTTTTCTGGGAATTTAACTCCAGTCACACCTACTCGTGCCTTTCCGGCAAGATCGGAAAATCAATCCGATAAAATCTATGTCTTCATTCCGCTTCTCTATTTGTCCCATTGCGGATAAATGGAACAGATTGAGAAGTAAAATAAAGATATAGTTTTAATGAGATCGGAAATTATAACCTGGAATGTATTACGAAATCAACGGATGTTGAAATATCCGACAAGATGGCGGATTCGATGATTTGTATTCACTATTATTTTGATAGATCTAAAGGGGAACTAGATAGATGTTTTACACTATTTAAAAACAACATATGCAATGTTTTGTAAATAAAAATTGTATGTTTCATAAATTACCTGTTTTTATGAGGAAGTAATGGAATGAAAAGACTTGACTTGTTGATTTTTCCAGCTCATGCATCAAATCGGAAATCAAACGGCCCGGAAAGTCATAGAACTCTAGTCGATCTTACTGATAGCATAACTTGGCTTAATGTTGTAGAGGCATTGATTAGAGGAGTGTGGAAATGACATTATTAGCGCTCAATATTAGGAACAATAGCGCCCTAACTATCCCTCAAAGAGCGCTTAATACACCGACACCTACGGTAGCCGCTTTAATAGGACATGGTTTGGCCATTAAGAGTCCTTTTTGTCAGTATCCGGCAGGAATAAATGTGAACATTATTCCATACAGGAATATTTGAGTCATGTTTTGGTGTGTAGCGTTTTTGTCCATTTTTACATTCGACGGGAAAATCAAAAGAAAAAACCCCCAATAAATAAAATGTAACGAAAATTAATACACAAATACAATTAATGAATGTTGGTTGATTGGTGTTTTACGTCGCTTTCAACAATATTTCAGTTATATCGCGACATGGAAGCAGGAGGTTACCAACCTCTTAAACATAGTGGCGCAACCCAGAAATCGAACCCGGATCGTCGGCGCCGCAAGCCAAGTGCTTAACCACTACACCACGCCTGCCCCAATTAATGAATGAGTGAATAAATAAAAATATGTAGATGAATAAAAAGGTAGGTAAATAAACAAATGAATAATAGCGTAAACGCTTTTAACAAATACATAAGTAATGTTGCTCACTATTTGCTATTTTATTGGAAAAAATGTACATTTATATATATATACAAAAACTATAATAGGTCTTCGTAAACTCTTCTCTGTCCACAGTACAAGTAATATTTCGGTCACTTTACTGCACCATCAATATTTTTGTTAATTTCTTACTTTCAAATCCAGTATCCTGGTATAGCTAGAAATGCTGTAATTTCAGTTTTTTGCCCAGGGGCCAGTTGTTCGAAACTTTAATCACTGGTTAAGCTAACAAATTGTTAAACATCATCTGACTATATCTTTGAACTGAGAAGATTTTAAGTCACAATCAGTGTACTGGTTTGTAGTATATGTAACCAGCGTTGTAATGTAATTTAGATATTTATACGGAAATCTTAAAACTTAAATCAATTTAGATATTTATACGGAAATCTTAAAACTTAAATCAATTGAACCAGTGGTTAAAGTTTTGAACAACTTTACCCAGATCTATTGTTGTTGATCACCGGGACTCGAATATAGCGTAAAATGATTCATTGTTAATTACTCTTAGCATTAACGGATTGGCGAGTGCAGAAGTGTCATTGTAAAAAGAAAAAAGTAGCCATGTACGCATTTTGGCCTGGTAATCTCTGTAAGACGTAGATTTTGTCTCAGATACTATTATGTGACTCAATGACCATCTCCTGCTAACAATATGTAACTCATGAACCATGAATGTCTTTAGTGCTTGAGTTTGACTCATTGGTACTTGACCCTGTGACCAAGCGCTTGAGTTTTGACTCAGTGTCCGTCTCTAGCTTGTGCTATCTGACTCAGTGACCACTGTCTCTAGTGCTTGAGTGACAGTCTCTAGTTATTAATATCTGACTGGCTGAACATCGTCTCCAGCATTTGAGTTTGCCTCAGTGACCGTCTTTAGCTAGTGATATCTAACTCATTGAACATCATCTCTAGGGCTTGAGATTTGACTCAGTGTCAGTCTCTAGCTAGTGATATTTGACTCATTGAATATCGTCTCTAGCACTTGAGTTTGACTCAGTGACCGTCTCTAGCTTGTGTTTTGTGACTCAGTGACAGTCCCTAGCGCGTGAGTTTTGACGTTGATACACTTTACATGTCTAGATATTGGGATTTCATGTCTAGGTATTGACCGAGAAAAGAATACAATTAATCAATTCAATAAACAAATTACACATACAAGCTTTGCGGGATTAAAATTTTGCCGCTTTCAGTCTTTTTACTGCGATTTCTTTAAACTCTTTTAAATCATTAAATAGATTGATTTTATAATGAGTTTTAACTACATATACATTTAAAGTGGTTTGGCATTTACTGCCATACAGTACATTTGGCGTGTGTATAAAAGATTCTATAGAAAACATTGTACACAGTGAAAAGTGAGTTATCACAAACGAAGGGAAGATAGGATTTGTTTAAAACATTTATTTCTTTTATGGTTGGCGATAAATGAGCAAGATAGGAGGTGGAAGTTTAAACCTAAAGTATATGTATTATCAACATACGAAAAAGATGGATTAGGTTTTGAATTAAACTTCTATTTTCTGTTTTAGACAGAAAAGAGCGCGTGGACCATGAAATACCGCCGTTACTAACCAACAATTCCTAAACGTTGTTGTTGTTGTTGGTTTTTTTTCACCTAATATATCATAAAGATCTTTACAGTTTGTAAACTGCAGTGACAGACATATTGGTGCGACAGACAAGTGAAAATGATAATTAGACATATCTGGGCCAAAAGCCGAGGTAGAAATCTGGTACACACACACACACTAATAATAATATCTGTTAACGAAATTACTGAAAAACAGGATACTTGATTGGCCAATATGTTTCGTTGGCAGAAATGAAAACCCTCCTTTTTATCCCAAGTTTATCCTAAGATAAAAATAATTAAAAAAAAATCAATCAGTATTCATTTTCACATATCAATTTTCGTTGAATTTATGTGCTCTATTTCCTTCTAAATTTCTAGATCCACCCTCGAAATCACGTATGTGATCATCTTTTGTATGTTTTATGATCCCTCTTATTTCAAGATAAATATCTTTGTTCGTAAGTTCTGTTTATGACACAGATTGTTGAGAGTCGAGGGTGAGGGCTGATTTACAGTACTTCTAAGTTGATTTCTATGTCTAAATCTTGTATACTTTTAACATTATCATATACTTATATAGTCATAATCCAACTTGAAATACAAGGCATAGGAATGTGGGTAGAGATACCTTTTAAACGAGTAACTGTTTTGTTTTCTCGATTTATATTTTGATGAAAATTATTTTTAAGAGATCAGACTTTACTTGTTCTGTAGAACTTTGAATCTTGCCATCCTTAATTAAAACCTTTTATCCTGGAGTACCTACACAAGACGTTTTTGATATACTGTTAAAAATAAATTGATCCAAAACTGAAATAAGTTATTTCAAATAACTAAATTTATGTACTGTCAAATTTTTACGACTTTTCGTAAGTTAATCTATTTATGTATTTATCTATTTATTTATTTATTTATTTATTTATTTATTATTATCATTATTATTAAAAAGCCCCATTGTTGTTGTAAATAACAGGTAAAACCTTCGTCTTGAAATTAAAACACACGTTAATAGATTGAAAAATTGAAAAAACATAATTACGTCTTTCATAAATTTCTTACTGTAAATTTACATTCAACAAGTAAAAAGAAAAAAGAATACTTACTATTTCTTGAGAGGAAAACGCCAAAAACAACAAACGCAAACATGTTCATAGATTGTCAAAACTAAATCTACGACACAAATAGACACAGGTATTGTTTCAATAAATCCTTAATTACGCATGATAAAGTCACACAAAGTTCATGACAAATCAAGAACTCTCGAATCACAATTGCATGTAAATCAGCTTGTAAGACGCGATCGGATTGGGTGATGAGATGGACACGTGATCGGGTTAAGATGTTTTACGAATGCGGCATCAGATCTGTTTGTTTATCAGGTATACCCGATATGCGTCCACATAAACGTCCTTGATTGTGGCCTGCTACTAGAATGTGACTTATGGAGGCGCTCGATAGACCATGTAGAAAGACTGAATAAAGGCAGACTTTAAATGGCAGCGGTGTATGGAACTCAGGGACGCGATCGAAAATGTTACGTTTGATATCGGATTGTAATGAAGGCTGACGGATTAGGAATTAACTGTTATCGAGAGGATAATCTGGATTAAAACATGCAATAGTCTTATAGTATGCCATCCGTGGCCTGTGAAAAATACGGTCTTGATGCCTTTGCTGTTTGGAATATATTATGGATATATAATCCAGATTTGTATAATTTGCGGGGGAGTTCAGGATATCATGATATGGCAATTTTATTATATATCGTTACGTATAGTAATAAAGAATAAACTGCGCCCTTCTAAACACAGCAAAACAAAGAATAAACAAGAACAAGAGTACCCAAAAAGGGAACTACTTTACCATAGTACTATAAGGTAAACAGACCGGACTCGCAAACGTACATATACGGGCGGACACACGATGGTGTCACTATGATTCCTGGGAAATAAGTTGTACGAAGGATTGATATATGATAGAAAAATATATCATCCTGCCAATGATGATGATGAAACAAACGGAAAACAAAATAATAACAATAAAAACAAAGAAAAAGAAACAAACATATGAAGAAAACGTGTAACGCTTGGTCAAAGTAATGATGATGATGATGATGATGATGATGATGATGATGATATCAAATGAAGATAAAAAAGAACAATAATACCTGCCAGTAATTGTAATTTAACAAAAGGAAGACAAAAACAAACAAAAATTTGATCATGTTACCATTTCTTATGAGGATAAGTTTTTTTTTCAATATTATATGATGAATAAATCATCATAAATGTCATTATAGACATTACAGGAAAATACATTGCTTAGATTTCAATGGAATTTGATCTGAATGGATTTCTTGCAACGTACGGTGCCATAATACTTACATGTAAAAGAAAATATGTGAATTATCAACTTAACTTAAAATATAGCTATCCTCGTGAATACAATGTGTTTTTCATACCATTGTTTGTAATACTAAATAAGTAAGTAAGTATATTGTTTATTATAGTGACATATCTACATGTATAATACTGAACAAAATTTATAACAAAATTGATGAGAATGACCCACCCGGTCCACCGAACCTATAAGTCACTTTTAATAATGAATTTGATAAAATACTATTATGCTATTTAGACATATGTTCAGCTTTCTAGTGTTGTAGAATATTTTCGTATTACTGAAATACACTGTACAAATATTTATCTTCTATGAAATTATCATCTTTTAAATCAGTCACCTTTTCTGTTAAAAAATATGCAAAATAATAATGGTAATAATGAAGAAATGGGTGTATTAAGAACGCATAGAACTGAAAGGGACGCTACTCTTGTTCTTTCATATTATAGAAATAAAAACAAACCACGTCCTGAAGCATTAAATTATCCAAGCAGCAGATATTATATCCAATATTTTCTTTCTTAATTTTCAAAATGGCAACTTTTTTTTTACAATTTCCAACTTCAATTTAGGAAATATCAACTTAAGGACAGTGGCGGGAGTCAAATTTTTTATATCTCCGCGTTGAAGAGTTCCACCCCGTCCGTGTACGATAACCGGCAGAAGTTCCGTTTTGACTCCATACTTTTCTTTGGCTGCGGCAAAAGGCATAATAACACTTGAGTCAATCCCATTGTTAGTCAATTCCATTGTTAGTCACACTTCAATGCTCATATAAATCAGGATTCATAACCTGAGTAGTCATTATAATTCTCCAAGGAAAGGAAATGAATCAATTGAAACCCCTGTTCAAAGGGAATCTGAAGAAGAAAGTAAGGCAAATATTTCCAATTATTTTCTTGGAATTGCCTAATAGGTATTTTATATTCTTCATGCATACTCTTTTATGCGTTTTTACAAAGACTGCAATGCATATTGTATGTACAGTACAGCCTACGCGGATTACACATTTTCCGCTCTGCCGCCGCGGACAGTTTAAGTTTATAGTGGAAAATCACCGCAACCGTCGCGGTGATTTTTCGCGGCGAACCACCGCAATCTATCTCTCTTTCCATATCCGAGAGCCATAGCAAAAGCTCTGACCCGTACTTAACCATCGTTTCCCATTACTCAAAAAGAAAATTGGTAGCGTGCTAGACCAGAGACATATATGTCTCTGGCTAGATTATCCAGTGTTTTACCACTAGATCAGGACCCCTTCGGATTAAATATACCACCTCGGGCGCTAAATAGTGAACAGGGTATTGTCATATTTAATCATAATGAATTAACAGGGTATTCAATTTCCGCCAGGAAAACGGGAGTTATTCCTAGGACAGCATCAAGCACCCTCAAGTCTGTACATGATTTTCTTGTATCAAAATCCATCTCTACTATATTTTCCCGGCTGAAGATATAATCAGGAACTTATACATGATTGATTGATTGATTGATTTTTGTTTTACGTCACACCACGAATATTTCACGTATATGGTGACGACATCTGCCTGATACGGGGCATACAAATTTTGACATTTGCAACGGACCCACCCGAAGCAGTGAGGGATCTTTAACGTGTCTTGCATACCACGACATGGGGCCTCGGTTTTACTGTCTCATCCGAAAAACAGGACACCGACATGACAGGGACACGAACCCCGGCCTCCCGACCAGCAGGCAAGCGCGATACCACACTAGGCCACGCCGGCTTCGGACTTATAAAATATCTAATATAGGGCCCTGATCAAACTGAACAAAAGAACTAAATATCTAGGAAACACCACGTACGTGATAGACCATCAGGTATTACTGCCGTGTTCCAATTTTTAAATTTACTTGGAGGTGGTAAATACAAAAATTAAAGCATGACAACTAGTCTTCATGTTTTAATTTTTGTATTTACCATCCTCCAACCCCAAGTAAAGCAAAAATTTAGAACATGCATATTACCACGGTCGGGTATTACCACGGTCTGTTACACAGCTGAAATAACGATTGGCACTATGTCGATGCATGACACCAGTGACATAAACTACTTTCAAAGTAGTTTATGTCTCTGATGACACATCAAACACAACAACTTATTTTCTCGGAAACACAACGCGCTTGATAGACCATCGGGTATTACCAGAAAGACAGACTACTTTCAAAGTAAAGTAGTCTATGTCTCTGTCACCATTCGATCGGGCAGTTACTTTTATAGTTATCTGCCCTTTACCGATAGGTATCCCGATCGTATCCGCCATTACGGTACTGAAAAAAAGTTATCGAGATAGGAAAAAAAAAAGACCTATGAGTGTAGTGGTTAAAACAATATTTGCATTCATTATTGTTTAGTTAAATGATCTGATCGTAGGCTATGATTGAAAATTAATAAACGTGTTTGTTTTTATAATCTATCATGAATTTCAGTTTTAAATTTAAATATAAAAACAGAAAAGGAACTTTCCTCACTTGGTCACCCAAGCTAAGTAATGAATTATGTTTTTATGTATTACAGATTAATTAGATAATAAGTATCAGAGACATAAACTACTATCAAAACCTAGTCTATGTTTCGGCAAATATCAATATCATTACCTAGCTCTTCCTGTTATCCATATCAGATTCTCGATTCGATTCTAAGTCGAAATGGTGTATATCTTTGCAAATTAATTAAATCTTTAATACTTACATTAAATATTCAACAAAATATTTCATATATATATATATATATATATATATATATATTATATATATATATATATATATATATATATATATATATATATATATATATATATATATATATATATATATATATATATATATATATTATATAGGTATAAGACTTAGAATGACCATGACAGAAACCAGCACACCATTTCACAAACGAGGATTTTTCGTAACTTTTACTCCGATGGAATATGAATTGTTGTATTCGCCGATGAGAAATATCATCATCTACTTAACTATTTCCAAATTGAGACTACCCTATTATGCAAAACCTGGAGTTGAATGTTTCAGAAAATCCTTTAAAATTTTCGTATATGATATCTAAGGTAATAAACTGCTGTGAAAATTGAATACAACTCTACAGAGACGATACTTCGTAACCGAAATCAACTTGTCAAAAATAACTTAGATAAACAATGGCGGATTTAGGAGGAGCGGAGGGAGTGCCCCTCCCCCGACAGTGACCCGAATTCTACCAAAACTGTAATTTAGTCCATTTTCGAGTAAAATTGACAAAATTAGTCCCTTGATCCCTCGGCAAAGGGGGTGCTGGATCCGCCACTGGATAAAGAACTAAGATCAATTCACTATGCTTTACTTCCCTCGTGTATGCAATGTTAATTGATTTGCTCCAATCAACATACACGTGTATCAATTATAGTCTTATGGATGATGGGGTTAAACAGCTGACATAAATTCTGTAAGTTTATTGCGTAATCCGGACGACAGTTTCTGAACAGTCGCTTTCACTTTTGCCAAGGATACCTGGACTGAGATATTTATTGACCACAGGTGACAACCTGGTTTTACACCTATTACACAATCCATTTTCTTTTAATACAAGCTTAAAGGAAAGCGATTTAATATATCTGAATCTCTTCTACATATCATCATTCTGTTTCTAAAACCTAACAATGAACACCGTAACTTTGAATCTATCACCTGATAAGCTTCAAGCGTTACAGGCATTTTTTGTACACAGTGACTGGGACTAGACAAATACTCCGCCAGTACTTTGACAGAGGACCTTTTGGACACCGAATCGCCCGGCAATGAAGCCTCTCAATCCACAACTTGAAGGGGAACACGAATGCCCAGATTGCTTTTCATGACCCTGCGTGATAGATGATCGCAACCGACAGATGTGGTGACCAGAGTCAGACGTCCCTCCTCACCATCGTATTCCGGTGTTATATAGTAGTTTTTCCCCCATAGTAGTTTTTCCCCCCCGGAAAAATGGCTATATAGTAGTTTTTTCCCCATGGCGGAAAAACTACTATATAGTAGTCTTTCCCCCATAGTAGTTTTCCCCCTTACGTAACGGTTTGGAAATTATACACGTTCGTTCTGTATTAGTCAGATAACATTTGAAATACAAAGGTACAATAGTAAAAGACTGTGGGTCAAAGCGATGGTATTATGGTTAATGGGTTTCTATATACTGTTAAGTGTTCTGTTTGTGCGTGTATGTGTGTGTGTTTTTATTTTTTGTTTTATGTATTTATTTACAAGTCTTTCTTTTTATATATTTACCATAGTATGCTATTTTCTTCTAGTATTAAGCCGGTGTGGCCTAGTGGTATCGCGTCGGACTCCTGATCGGGAGGCCGGGGTTCGAGTCCCGCTCTGGTCATGCCGGTGTTCTGTCTTTCGGATGAGACAGTAAAAACCGAGGCCCCGTGTCGTGGTATGCATGGCACGTTAAAGATCCCTCACTGCTTCGGGTGGGTCCGTTGCAAAGGTCAAAATTTGTATGCCCCGCATCAGGCAGATGCCGTCACCATATACGTGAAAAATTCGTGGTGTGACGTAAAACAAAAATCAATCAATCAATCAATCTTCTAGTATTTCCTTGTAAAAATTGTCGTTTACTTGCGTATAGATGTCAATCATGACGTCAGGCTGTGACTCAAGATTCGATCCCTGGAAACTCTTCGTAATACAACATAAGTAAAATAGGAATTTATCAATCAAAATGTTCCAATGACAAATACAAGAATTGAACGTGCAAGAATTCCTTGAACATTCAATTCCTAAATAAATTAAGACTGATTTATTTTATATATCACAATATCGCTCATCATGTACAGAGTACATGATGAACATGAAAATAATAGAAGGGAATTCCACCCAGGTATCCACGATTTGCAATCTACAACAAGGTTTGTCTAGTCGCAGATGTTGTAAATCATTATAACAAGAATGCGATTTCCTTGTCCCTTACGCAAAGTATGAAAGGTTTCATCTAAAAATATCTATATGCTAAGTTTCAAAGCTCTACACCCTTTTGTGTAGAAGATATAGTCAAGGTTAAAGTTTTTGAAAAGTAGGTCACACTTCAAGATCAAGGTCATTAAGTCAAAAGTCATGGTCCCAAATTAAAGATCTTATCACAAGTAATCTATATATGAAGTTCAAAACCCCTTCTCCTTTTGGTACAGCCAAAGTTTAAGTTTTTGAAAACGTAGAGCACCAAGGTCAAAGTCACTAGTTTAAAAAATCATGTTCCCAAATAAAAGGTCATCACAAGAAAACAATGTGTGGAGTTTCAAAGCCTTGTACCTCTTGGTACAAACGATATAGTCAAGGTTTTTGCCACAGGCGAAGAGTCACAGACAGGCCAAAAACTAGATGCCCCCGAACTTCATTCCGGGGGCATAAAAACGAACTTGTTTTTCTTTTTTCCATTTGTATATATAGAGATTTCTCGGATTAAATAAAGATATCTTGAATGAAAGTCTAGTATATAAATCTCTGTTCTAAATAAATGCATTTGTATTTGGAAAAGAGATTAAAATTGAAGACATTTCTACTTAAGAAAATGAGATTCATGTATCGCTAAATTAATTGGATATATCTCCGTATAAAAAAATTGAGATATCTCTATTTTAGATAGAAATCTATTTATTGTTAACAAGGTAACAAGCTGGATTTACTTACATGTATGTGTGAAAAGAAAATCCGGAATTTCTCATTGGGGGAAAATCCACTATATGGTAGTTTTTCCCCGGGGGAAAAATGGCTATAAGAGTATAAGAGGGGGGAAAAATGGCTATATAGCCAAATTTCCCCCGGGGGAAAAACTACTATATAGCCATTTTTCCGGGGGGAAAAACTACTATATAGCCATTTTTCCGGGGGGAAAAATGGCTAGGGGGGAAAACTACTATATAACACCGGCATAGAAAGAGAGAGGACATATACAAGAATTGCTGGACAATGCTATGCCATCGTGTTGTGTGGGATGATTCTCGATATTTAGATAGAAAGACTCGGAAAGTCAGTCTGAACAGAAGGCGAAACAGATTTATATGGCAGTCCCATATATATTGGGATGAAATTATGCCCAATTGTGTATTTCGTAAAGTACGGGAGAAATATCGGCTTATGTCCTCAAACTCCTTCAAAATAAAACTCTCCAAATAGAGATCAAAACAAACAAATACATCAAACACCCAACCTCCTAAAAAGTATTAAAACCAATTAAAATGAAAAAATAAAATACAACTAGAATCTTCATTACTGCACTAAAGAATGTACTTTCTATTACCAATTCAAACCCCACACATTGTTTACACCAAAATATAGCCTTTTCACACCTCCCGATTACCATGCGCTTCCAGGCATACCCAATACCCCGATTACCAAGCGCCTCTAGGCAATACCACGAGCTGGAGGCAAGCAGTGATTTCGGCGACCAGTTAAACTACGGCCCCAGTTTAATCATGTGACTTCAACCGTATGGTCAAAAAGTTTCCCCTTTTAACTCGATATCATAGGAATAATCAGAGACTTATGCCTCTGGAATAATTTAATTTTAATAGATCAGTACTAAACAGTCAATTATTCCAGGGACATGCGTCCCTGATTATTCATAAAAATACTCACATTATTAGCAATAAGATTGGATATATCTCCGTTTGCGTTAGGTTTTGTATAGTAATGTTATCAAGGCAAATGGCAAATAGTCTGTATTTCAGTCATAATTACAATCAAGACCGCAAAACTGCATAACAACGTATTAAGATACAAATGATGAAAAAAGAGATACCAGTAGATAGTGTAAGCTGATGCAAGGACTTATAAATTTGTTTAAAAGTCCTTGGCTGATGATATGAGACTAGGCTGATGATAGCTACCGTAATAGTCACGTGATAAGAAGATGGCCGTGTTCGTGTATTACGCGTAGGAATGGTCTATATTTAAAGTAAACTTAAAAAGCACGAATTCAAGAGATAGATAAGAAAAGTTATATAAAGCGATCACGATTGATTAAGTTGTTTGCGACAATAATTCAGATTCATACAGGTCGGTTTCAACCAGAGACATACATACACATGTATGTCTCTGGTTTCAACCATGTAAAACCAATAAGACAATCACGTTTCAATTACTGAATTTCAGTCAAGAGTAAATTTGCTTTGTGTTTGAGTAAATATTACCAGGGACGTTTATTAGATATATACGTCCCTGAAATTACTGTTTTCTCTAATTTTTTTCGGAAACTGGTCTTAATCGGGGACTGGTCCTTCGACAGTGTACTTCTTCATAAATTCTAAGATTTTATTATAAATAAAGGAAAATCGGAAAAGACCTATTCTATACATTACTTGTCGAATTAATGACCACTACTTTTGTACAGTATTCATAAGACATACCCGCTGTGCGAGATACGATTTCTGCTTTCCTTCTTTGCTAAGATAGCATTTCCAAATTAATCACAATAAAATAAAAGATATGTTAATTAATTTATATACAAGTAACATTCATTAAGAGCGACATTGTTCGAACCGTTGTAACACATTACTCTTTTAAAGTTCATGCAATGAGTATAATATTCTATTTTACTAACGAATAACTTTTAAATGTATTGTATGTAGAGAGCACTTCAAATCAAAATATAAGATACTTATGTCAAAGTACATTAAATTTAATAGACCCCCTAGCTCCCGTAAGTGGAATATAAAAAGGGCCTGGACGAATTTTAAAGTATGGCTATTGAAACATTACAATATATCGCAGATATCCCAATTCTGCAACGATGATAACGACTGCGGTGGCCCGCCGCGTTTTTGTCTTCAAGTGCCTGCGGCGATATGACCAACTGCGGTGACCCGCGATGGACAATTCAATCTCCTGTCACGACAGTAAAAATTGCGGTGGGTTGCGATGGATTTGAATGTCCACCGCAATCTTATTTTGCGGTGGACTGCGGTGATTTCCCACCCAAAAATCGGTTGCGGTGATGGGTGGAAAGTGAGGAATCCGCGTAGGCTGTACTGTACTGAGCGTTGTGCTGGCAAGACTATATCATCAAGAGAGATAACTCTTATTGATGGTTTACAGAATAAATGCAAGTGTCACTTTCCCAGTGCCAATTTCATAAAAGGTACAAGGGAAAGGTCCCAAGTTCCTGTCTTCATTTAGAAATATGTATTTCAGAGATCTTGTATGTGAATTCTGAACAGAAAATATCTCCTAGAAAATTTTTTATTGTGAATTGTATATTTCTGCCTATATGAGGCAATGAAGAAATTCCATGTTCTGTCAAATCAGGAAGTTGGAAAATCTCAAAATGTTTATTGGTATCCATATCAAAGGTTACAATGAAACTCAATAATGCTCAAGTTTAATACAGCACCTCAAAATTGATAGAAAGATATCTGAAAATTGAATAACCGGGATCTGTCCTTAAATCTTATTTGAATTTTCACTGAAAACAGTATGAAAATTGCAAAACTAACATTGATAATTCAAACTTTAATGTTTGATATTCTAAAATCCAAAATGGAAATTCCATTGTATAAATTAGTCAGTCCAAGATTAAAGTTAGAATCAGAATATTCCAAATAAAATTTTAAAAAATAAATAAATGAAAAGAGTGACATGTTTGTAGAATAAAAATAAAAGAATTTGGTCTTCATACCGTTAATCCTAGATTAACTTTATATATTGATTCGAAAAGATTCATCACTATTTACATAAATAAATGGCATTAATGAATATTGTCATTTTGTAAACAAGAATATAACACCATTGTATGTAATACAACACATTTTTCAACACACAAGAATAATTTAGCTGTCTGTTGCACTTTGCTATATTTTGTTTACAAATGCGAGACTATTTCAAATACATGACACATGAATAACAAAATATTGAATGTCCGTCGATAAGAGGAAAATGTCGCATTGTTCCGTTAACTTCATTATTCTGAATTTTTCAACTATATATCGTATATAAACTTAGACAAAACAATGAAAGCACCCGAACTCTGTCCCGGATTCTTGGTGAGTATTCCTGTCTCCCTAATGTCTCTTCTGGAAAAAAGATTGGGATTGGACAGTTTTAAGACAACTGTTTTGTGTATGTCAGCTACAGGTCCCAAGTCGGTAAATGAGAATGTTAGTGAGCATAACCCAACTGACCGACAGCTACTGAAATCTCCGACATGGCACTTGAAGTAACACTTTACGGCGGTACTTGAAACCAAATAAACCAATTGACTTAAAACGTCAATGTCCCGTTCAACATTTATTTCATGGTCGTCCTTAGTCGGTATGGCATTTTCCGTGCTGTGAAATATTGGTCACATAGAAGACACGGTGGACAACAGTACCGTAGAAACACAGGCAGATAAGAAAACAAGTTTTTCTCTTCTTTGTAAAGAAGTTTTATTTGTCTCGCGTTGCTTCGCCTCTTCGGTATATATAACTATACAAAATAATAATAATAATAATAATTATAAATAAAAAAATAAATGCAGCCTTCCACGATAAAAGGCTTTCAGTGAAATGCACGCAAAATGCAATACTATTATCTGAGCATTTGATGTTTAAATTTTCTTTTTTGGTTAATTTTGAATAATAAATCAAAAAGTTATCTATTATCTAGTTATGTATGGTTTTGCTGAATAAAGACCCCCCAAAAAATGTCGCATTTTACATCCATATAAAAAACAAAAAAGATACCCCCTCCCCCCAAACAAAAAGACAAATACACCCCCCCCCCCCAAAAAAAAAAAACCCCAAATAAAAAAACAACAACAACAACAACAAAAAACAAAACAAAAAACACTCCAAAAACAAACTGAGGAAAAGAAAACTAACATTAACCAAGGTATTTAACCTGTCGCACTGTAGCACGATAGACTGCGACAGAGAGGTTAAAACGTGCAACAAGCGATTTTAAAGTATTACCCCTGCTTCTGCAGTATTTTTTTGAATGAACATTCCAAGTTTTTCGTAATTCGTTCCCGAAACGAGATCGATATAAATCATGGTAATAATTAATGTAGTAGAGATGGGACATCATTATATGATATATGAATATATACATGATTAATTAAACTTTATGTACTTTTATGTCCTTTACCACTGTAGCATTTCACCCAACTTTATATCCTTGTCAGGACATGAAGGAAATTCTGCCAGTACACCTGGCATTCCAATGTCTTCCACCACCACAGCTTTTCACTCTGGTTTGAATCCTTGTCAGGACATGAAGAAAGATCTGCCAGTACACCAGATAAAGGTAGATGGTTTTCTCCTGGTATTCCAATGTCTTTCACCACCACAGCTTTTCACTCTGGTTTGAATCCTTGTCAGGAAGATCTGCCAGTACACCAAATAAAGGCTGATGGTTTTCTCCTGGTATTCTAATGTATTTCACCACTACAGCTTTTCACCAAAGTTTGAATCCTTGTCAGGACATGAAGGAAGGTCTGCCAGTACACCAGATAAAGGTTGTTTTCTACTGGTATTCCATTATGTTCTTCAACCCTAGACATCGGCTGCTGCCATATAGGTGATTAAATCATAATTTGACATTACCTTCTTCTTCTTCCAATACGAAGTGTACTCAAACGTTGAGCGTTATACTTCACATGGCAGTCAAGATAAAAGCCTCACAGGGCAATATGGTACAGTTAAAACGTTAAAATACTTGATCCTAAGCTGAAGTGGGCAGGTGGTATGTTGCCCATTGCAGTCTGGTAGTCCTCCAAGGAACATGTTGATGCCATAGCTGATGGAAGTCTGTTCCAATCCCTGATGGAAGAAGGAGAACCGGTAAACGTCCTTTCTCGTTGTTGGGATGCGAAAGTTATGTTGTCCCCTTGTCCTGGAATCTTTCTGGATTAGGTATTGTTCTGCTGGAATGGCTACTAGATTATGATGGATCTTGAATAGCAAAAGGCGGCGGATCTTTTCTCTTCTGATCTGAAGCGGTTCCCATCCCAAGGACTTGACCATGTTGGTGACGCTTCCTGCTTTCATATCCCAGTAGTTCCTTGTAGCGAATCGTCCTGCTCTACGCTGGTCTATCTCTATCTGGTTTATCTGTCCGCTGGTGTGAGGGAGGCAGCATACTCCAGCGTTGGACATAGGATCGTAGGCTTTGATCCGTGTTGAGGTTCTGCAGCCTCTAAGATTTCGCTTTAAAAAGCCTAGAGTCCTGTTGGTTTTCGCTGTGATGGCATCAATGTGCTTGTTCCACCTCAAGTTGCTGCTGATTGTAACTCCCAGGTACTTGCTCGAGTCCACTACTTCTAACTTATGGCTGTGTAGTCTGTAGTCTGTACTGATTGTTTTCCGCTTTGATGAGATCTGTATGACCACGCACTTCTCTGGATGGAAGGACATCTGCCACCCTTCTTCCTATTTCTCAAGTTCTGTAAAGGCTTGTTGAAGACTGTTGCTGTCCTCGGGCGGTACAGTAAACAATCATCTATGAACAACCTGGCCTCTGACTTCACTTGGTGTCTTCTGGGAGGTCATTGATGAAAGTGAGGAAGAGCAGCGGGCCAAGTACTGTTCCATGTGGTACTCCTGATAGGACATCTGCACTAGATGAGGCATGGCCGTCTAGAAGGACTTGTTGTGGTCTGTTGTTCAGGAAATCCTTAATCCATAGCAGAGTGTTGTCTCGTACACCATAGTACTGCAGCTTATGTAGCAATCTCTGATGTGGCACCTTGTCAAATGCTTTCGAGAAGTCTAGCAGAACAATGTCAACTTGGCCTCCCTGGTCTAAAGTGCGGGAAATACTGTCTATGGTGATGGCTAGTTGGGTTTCACATTAGATAAGTAAATGCACAAACAATTACACTAATGGTATTAAAAGTAAGTTTACCAAGTAGTTCTTCATACCTTTACATTATGCAACTTGGTACCCAAACCCTGATTTGCTATAGGTCATGGTGACACAAAGATTGTACCATTACATAAATGTTATCAGCCCATAAATTCTTTACTCTGACCACTGTTAGTAAAATCTTCACCAAATGCAGAAGCCATTCAGGGTTAAGCTACCTGGTTACATAGTGTTTTTCATATGTGGAGTGAACCTAGCAACCAACTAGACTTTTTTTATCAGACTTAAATGTTTTGTGAAATGCATAGGTATGCATTACCAACATGTACATGTATATCATGCATACATATGTACTTTTTGTAATAAACACAAATGCCATTCATTTGATAAACTGTATATTTATTGAAAAATTGAAATAAATTAAATTTGTGGTGAAAAATGTCAAAACAAAAGAATAAATCAAAACATAAATAATCAGTAAGTAATTTGAAATATTGTATGTTCCATTATTTTGGCTTCACATTTGATTGTTTTTATATTTTAGATTTATTCTTAATGATCTAAGTAAATTTTGTACAATACCATTACTAGTACACACTGAGAGCTTGCTAATAAGCCTTAGTAAAAAAAAATTAAAATGCACTAGAAATTTTTTTTTAATTAATCACTTTTTTTTTCAATAAATTGCCTGCAATTTTATGATTGTAAAAAATATACATCATACATGTATATATATAATTATAAAAAATGTATTATTACATTAGAAGGAAACCAAAGCAATGGAACATTATCATACTTGACCCTTCGTTCCGATTATTTTTTATCTACACTAAATTGTTCTTAGCATATAAACTCCACATGTCTGTCGTGTGACCTAGAAGTTTTATCGGTTTTCAGAATGCCTGAAAATAGAAACAGTTAAGGTTTCATTCAGTAGTTATCAGATGTGAGACTTAAAGACTTTAATCAAGTAAACTTGTTGGTATTCATGTAGACTAAAGTATGGTATCACTTTATGATAAAATTTAAATGGTGGAGATGTAGAAAGGAATTTAGGAGAACATGCCATAGTAATATGTATGGTTTTAAATCTGAAGGAAGTGTTGGAAGAAACTAAGATTATTCGAAGGAAATAAATGCAGATTAAAATGAATCAAGCAATAGAATTAATTGGGAGACATGTCTTACTTTTAATTTCGGAGTTCTGTTCACCCTGCCCTGTTGTTTGTGTAGACATCTCGGTCACAGTAGGATCTTAAAATAAAATGATGATAAAAAAAAATTATTACTTTCACGATCAAAGATTATCACTGAATGGTTAATATATCTAATGGAACAGTATGTACTGTTATGATATCAGTAAACGATACAATGTTAACGGTACAAGTATTTCATCCTCTACTTACATGTACTATATCTGTACACATCTCTCTACTTACATGTACTATATCTGTACACATCTCTCTACTTACGTGTACTATATCTGTACACATCTCTCTACTTACATGTACTATATCTGTACACATCTCTCTACTTACATGTACTATATCTGTACACATCTCTCTACTTACATGTACTATATCTGTACTACTCTCTCTACTTACATGTACTATATCTGTACACATCTCTCTACTTACATGTACTATATCTGTACACATCTCTCTACTTACATGTACTATATCTGTACACATCTCTCTACTTACATGTACTATATCTGTACACATCTCTCTACTTACATGTACTATATCTGTACACATCTCTCTACTTACATGTACTATATCTGTACACATCTTCTACTTGCTGTGTAAGATAATCTTTGGTCTTGTTCAGATGAGCAATTTTATGATCTGAAAAAGAAACCATTGTATCATTTGAATGCATTAGCTACAGTTATCTTTCTTGAATTTAGTAACTTGTAATATGATTTAATATATGTTAAATGCATATTTAAACATTTGTACTTACTGGTCCAGTCTATATAACTGTCGAATTTGTCCTCCAGCATAGATAGGTGTCCTGACAGGGGAGCTGAGACTTTGTAATACAGGTCATAGTATTCTCTTCTCATTTCTGAAAAAGATTATTAATTCATCAGCAATTAAAGTTTCATCATAAAAAATTATTTCAGACTATTCCTTGAAGAGGAATAGTGTGGAGCATTATTATAATCGTACATTATCAGAATTAAGTAATCATTTACCGGCTAATTTCTCTATATCAGGTTCTGCCATGCAGGATTTCTCGGATTTAATTGTTTCAAATTCTGATTGTGTACTGTAAAGCTTCTCTGTGAGATTTGTGTTCTCTATACATAAAGATATAAGTCAAGAATTAAATAAATGAATAATTGATTTGATATTTTAAGGACTGCGATGTCCTTTGTTAAACTTTACTATTGATTGATTTGTTAGAGCTGTAAGACCATAGCAGCATAATGTGATTTCACTTATATAATGGCATCATGTGTTCAATGAACGAGGAAACCAGAGGGAGTACTTCCAGCAAGCATCCGGAGAGATTTTCTTTCCAGCCCTAACCAAAAAGTCAACATTAATTTGACAAAGGTGAAATGGTTTAGAGTACCAAGCCCGTTAGCTCACAGCATCCAATATACTATTGAGGGAAGATCTATTCATAATCTTGGTTACCATAGAGATTAAGATCACCAGCTACATGTATTGCCTTCAGAAGCTCACCTTTTGCAAGAAAGGCTACTTGCTGTCTGAAATCTGCAAGCAAATGATTAAAATCATCAGTTAAACAGAAACTGATCAAGTTTTAAAATTTGTATCCCACAGTATGATTAATTATGATACAACTGTCAACACTTATTGATGAATTGGCTAGACTTCATTAACAATAATGACTCACCATCTACTACAGTGTGGTCAAAAGTTGGCATGCTGCTGAGGTAAGTTCTCAAGCTTTGTAGCTCAGCCTTAGAATACTCTATGTGATTTACAAGGTTGTTGTTTTCTGAAATGAAAAAGTCAGAAATTAAAGACAAATCTAATGTTTTTATGATATTTTTTAATGTCAAAAGAGAATTATGGTGGTAGACAGTTAAGTGGTACAGGACTTTGTTTTATATGGTGACAAACAATATTTATTGATGAAAGAATTGGGTTCATGAAGACAGAATATGTTTAGTGGTGGAGAAATTTCGAATTAGCTATGGCACTATAAGAAGTACACTGGCTCTAAAGTATATATATGTATAATCTACAGAGCACATATACTTTACAGGGATTATGTAAGTCATATAGTAGATATGGTAATAGCGTAATATGAGACACAAGTCAAACCTGTATTCTGTTCTTCGTTTGATTTTGATATCAACTTATTACCCTCCCTAGACAAAATAATTCAGAGCATCAATCTTAACTATTTTATCTAAAAAAACTTTAACAATGCCCCACCTTCTTGCAGAACCAACACTCCCTTTTGGAGTTCTACAAGCAAAGAAAAGGAGTATTAGAAGTCTAACTTTGATTAATTTCGTTTCAGGCATTGGGAATATGATTACTACATAATGTTATACAATAATCACCATATAACGATGTAAACTTTACATCTGATAGCTTATTTTACTTACCATCAATCATTGGAAGAAACTTCTCCTGCATGTTTGACACATCTAACAAACTATGACGATCTTTATCTCCCCTGATGACACCTATCTCTGATAATGACAGAAAAAAAACATTAGTAGTGTTTTCTATGAAATTTGAAACTGAAGGTGGTGTAAGAATGTATCCTATTGAACAAAAAGTAACCCTATACTTGTTCCCGGTACCTAACCAACATCTGACATAACAATCGCCTCTATTGGCTCTAATAACTATAAATTACCTATCTGGAGGTTCTTGTTATTTCTATGAATTCTGGACATCCTAACCAATACACATATCAACAGGACATATGTCAGAATCGGTAACCAGTTCACATCCAGGACCTGCCGAATTGTCTCCATACTGAATTCAGACACACGGCTTGCCATAGCAGTCCAGACTGTATGAAAACTGGCCCGAGTACCACTCTGATAGAATAAAAGACAACGAATAATTACCACGACCAAACAAAGCAAGAGATCAACAGAATAGATAAGCATAAACTTACATAAAGTGATAGAATAAGCAAACAGCATATATGAAAAAAATTCTCGAAATCCGATCCCTTTCTCTTTATGACAAGGATTACAACCAGTGAGGAATTGGAAGAAGAATCGTTAAGTAAATCTCAGGAAAAAGGAGAAAACATTTTCCTCTTAAATCCAACCAAATATCAGTGGAAGATTTGGAGGGCCCACTCCCTTTCGCCACATAACATGTACAAATACAGATTTAGCACCAAAAATGACCGAGTAGTTTGGCTAATACATATGTGCCCCCCCCCCTTTCCCCTTTCAAAAATTCTGAATATTTATACTAATTATATATGACTGTATTTTTAATGGCACACGAATAGAACGAAAGAGAATGAAAAACTGGCGATTTCCTAAACAGGCTTAGGGGATAAACTGGGAAAATAATTTACTACTGGATGATAATTTCGATCTTCGTGACCGATTTCCAGGAACATTTACTCGTATATATGAACGAGCTCAAGTCAAAATATCTAAGTAAACGCAACACATTACTTAACTTACCAAGAAATCGGCCGTTTTCCTTTGAATCTTGGGAAATCTGAAATGGAATAGAAGTTATGACGTCACAATGACGTTAGCTCTGAAGAGACATATAAACAATGAGGTGAATATAATAAATACAAGAAGTAAAATATCTAATAATTTGTATTGAAATTTTTGTTTTAATTAATTATTTTCAAATATGTATTTACATCATTTTAAATAAATAAATCTAAAATGTGTTTGACGCGTTTTTCTGTTCTTCTGTTCTAATAAATCAACGCCATTTTGTTTTTTAATGACAACCACGAAGATTTCACGTTTAAGTGAAATTTATTGAATAATCAGACATACTCTGTGCCAGAAAGTATTAATATAGTTTCGACTTACGTTCCCTCGCTTTCACTTTGATGTAGGAAAGCTAATATCAATAAAATTATTCTGAAAATTGCCATTGTATATGTTGACGTTAAGCGTGCGTTCTCTAGAAAGTTGTCAAGAAGACTGAGGACGCGACGTTTCGCGCTCTGCTTTATATACCCCCAGTGACGTCGCGAATAACAACGCAAAACATTGGCGCTGATTGGTCGAAAATTTGCCGGCAAAATCACTCAAAATGTCTGCCGCATCAGGGGTGGAATCGTGAAGTGTGTTTGTTGGATGATAATTAATCATGCATATTTCCCTTAATAACTATCCGATCTTAATGATTTTTTCAGGGATGATTCACCAGTGCTTACTCTATACATAGCAACATCTTAGTGTTATGTTAACTTTATTTTATCACATATATTTTGTAATTTGTGTAAAATTTTGTGATTTTGGAATTTTTCAACGTATTTTAGCACGAAAATTAAATAATTCTATATAAAAAGGTTTATTTTCACGTGTCCATACAATTGCATTGTATTTTCCTAATACTTTTCTTTATTTCTTCAAGTAAAATAAGGAGAAATTTGCTTTTGATCTGTATAAATTTCTTTATTCCAATATTAGATAAAAGCACACTGAATTCTTTTATATTCAAGCGTCGATGTGACGTTATTTTGACGTCAGTCATATTTGCGTTTTAACTGAATGTAATTTTCTATTATAAGTCAACCTCGTTGTTTTGCTGCTGTAATACGAATAGTGGTGAATCGAACAATATTGTTTTGTCATCCTTATCACATTGCCACATATAAATGTAACTAGTTTTGAAATGTCAGCTATACAAAAGGACTGAATCAAATCATATTCCACAGCTAACATTTGTTTTTAAACTGCTAGTAACTAAATATAATAATTATAGACTTTTCAGAGACCTGAATCAGTAACAACTTCGTCCACCACATTGTGATATATTTCTCGATCCACAGCAGCGTTAACAGTGTTACAGTTTTTGACCCATATCAGATTTACAATGTACTGCTGATGATCATGATAATGTAGACTGATTTGTTTTGAAACAAAGAACAATTAACTCAGTATTCACAATATTTCGGTCTTCTGACCTTCTTCTAGTGAATTTTATTGGTATTGGTGGCTTAAGTTATGTAATATCCATCACTGAATTTTGAATTTTTCATATATCGGTTATGAAATATTATGGATATTACATAACTTAAGCCACCAATACCAATAAAATTCACAAGAAGAAGGTCAGGAGACCGAAATATTGTGAATACTGAGATAATTGTTCTTTGTTTTATGACACTTCCCTTCGGAGGACTATTAAGATGTTTGATTCGTTTTGTGTTTCTTCGAACATATTTCGCTTTCACTGACAAACAGACGTTGACCCATCAAAGTGCTCCCAGTAATAAGTTACAATGTTGTTGGTCTATCAGAGTTGCCCCTACTTAATAAAGGGACATAGTCCGAGACTGGAGAATTTTAGCATGAAAATGATAAATTACGACATCTTATTTTTCCGGTATTGTATAAATTATAAACTTTGTGTTAATTGCAAAATTTAAAACTAAAATCCCTCAATGTTTTCGTAGAATAAAGGTAATTGAGTCGAATTAAATTCGGCTGGTATCAATTCCCCAAATAAGGCGATGCTCCGCCCATAATCATGCGCGTGCGCGGATATTCACTGTAGGAAACAACAAAAAATGGTTCACATGGAGGAATACGAGCACGAGAAAAGCCAAAGTGTGGTCGAAAATAACTATACACAAACCCAGAGGTCAAAAAAAAAAAAAAAAAAAGAAAAGTGGAACAAATGTTAGAATCGGGTAAAGCTCGAGTTTCATTGTCACGTGATTTCCTCTTACCGATCTCATCAATATTCAAGGAGTTGACCTGGTTATGTTGCAAATTTAAAACGGGTATATCTCGTTAACGACATCGACTTTGGTAACGATACGTTTTACACATCTTAGATAATATACTAGCAATCGATTGCCGTTTAAGAAATCCGTTTACATTTTTTTTATACTTTTCCCGACTTCAATGGGACCATGCTCCACGTTAGTCGTGTATTGGTTCAACAAAGATATATCTCATCCGTTGTCTTGCTCAGGTCAAATGCAGCTAGAGAATTCCTTTTAAGTCAAAAATCTAATCTACAATGCAGCATACTGCAAACTTTATTCAATATCAGTTCTCATGGCACGCATCACAACATTGACCTTTGCTTTTTGGAGAAAAACTGACACAGAATTTCATAAACTGACAACAAATATATGTTGAAATCACAAACACTATCATAATTGATGACTTGAGTTTGAGTTAAGTTTAATGTATGCTTTATTATCAAAGTCAAAAGATTATTGAATGAACACAATCGTGATTTATAAATTTTTAAAATATATACATATTCAACTGGTATGTCAATATTTACTCAATTTGACTTCCATCATCTTTCGTTTCTTTCCTGATCTCTTTTTCCTATTTCTTTCTTCTCCCTCCCCCCTTCTCGATCTGCCGCACATCTGAATGAGTCGATAAATGGTGTATATTAATTTCTACATTGGAAGCTGACGAGCACAGTCTGTTTTCTTTACTGCCTTTATTGAGGGAAAAACATTATGATTTAAAAAAAAGACCAGTAGGAATTTACATAATCATATTTGCTGTTTTTCCTGCAACCAATCTTTGAGTAAATTGACATAAACTACTTACAAAAATAAATATATCTAAATACAGATTGTGTTAACTGTATGCAAAAGTCAAGGAAATCGCAAAAGGTGTGTGAAACTACAATGCACACCTAAATCCAAAAAGAAAACAGGAAAACATATATCGGTCACCAGTGTAACGATCATGTGACCTACGATATCATACAATATCACGTGACTATGTGTTTAAATATTCCGCCATATATCATTTAATTAAATTTCATCCGTGAAAGAAGCCTTTTAGCGATACATTTAAAGATAATGATAACAAAAAATTAAGATTCAACTCTATAAAATCTATTTTGACGAGACATACACATATATGATAAAAATTTACGTCACGTGATCTCAGATGGAAAGAGATAGTTCTACTTGCTAGGCCTATGAAAATTCGCATATAGATTTTAAAAATAAAAAAAAATGAATAAATATGTACAGAAATAATACTACTTACATTATGAAGCTGCCACAGAGTACACACTTCACGTCCAAAAATATCCAAAGTAGAAGCTGCACAACAGTACGTTCTTTCTAGCAGAGTATGCGAGGGTGTGCCTAGCTGCATGCTGACCACTACTGGCCGTTCCCTATCTGATGACCCGGTGACCGGCTAGTTTCAGTGAAAATGTTGCGTAAGATATATCCTGACCTATGTCTTAGGAAGTACGCAAGATAATGACCGATGCTTATGTGTAGGCAGCAACATTGACAGTAAACACAATTTAATATTCTGACAGGACGAGCAATATAATTATATACGGTTTTTCATCTTTTTTTTTACAAAAGTTCAACAAAAAGTTAAAATATATAAATGTTTGAAAAATAAATCAATGAATAGAAAATTTGATAAGTTGAATATAAATTGATAAATAAATAAATTAATTAATTAATTAGCCATGTTAAGAATAGATTTATCTTATCTTATCATGTAGAATTAAAATCTATAAATGATGAAGTCAAACACTACCACCTCCCGCCGCCCCCCCCCCCCCCCCCCCCCCCCCCCCCCCCCCAATATATTTTTCATTTTTGACAAATCTCATATGCATATAATTAGGGCATCTGTTGTTAAAAATGTTGAAAACATGATTGAGTCTCAATTGTTTTACTCTATTGACAATATTTATTAATCCTAGTTTTTCAAATTCATTATATATGTTACACTTTCTCTTGGATCCATTTGTAAATCTCACAATTTTGTTTTGAGCCACTTGAAGTTTCTTTTTCATTTGTTTAGATGTGCCTTCATACCAACTTGCACATGCATAGTCAAAATGACACTGTATTAGAGAAGAGCATAATGTTTTCCTAGATTGGAAGTTTAGACATTGCTTATATCTATATAAAAATTTAAGTCTTTGATTAGCTTTTTTAATAATGGGATTTACAATAAAATCACCAGTTAGAAATTGATCAATTATAAGAAGTTAAGAAGTTAATTTGTATTGTTTAGTTTATGCTCTTTCGTTTCCAATATTAAAAAGGTTGAAAGGGTTGTATTAAAAAAAAGCCGTATGCCGTCTATCAATAGGTACCATCAGATATGATGCATAATATTCCATTCAGTATTACATTTCTTTGTATACAAAGTTGGTGTAAACTTGAAACATGCTCATATATTATGAACATTTCTTTCCTGTGATAAAGGTTCGGAATGACGACTTTATCCTTCTTTAAAACATTAGAATCTATTATCTTCGCCCCTAGACCCACCGTGACCCTCAAAGCAGCCCCAAATTCCCAGCTGCCTTTCTAGTGCGTACACATTATTTGCACTCTGGCTAAGCCCCTGTGAAAATTTCTTTTGTGCTCTTTTGTAGAAATGATTACCGTGTTGTAAAACTTTGCCGAATAGCGTGTCCAACACTGCCGTTAATCAGGGGTGTCCCCCCCCCTCCTCCCTGAGTCACTGGGCTTAGTGTGTAATCACGACGAAATCATTATTTGGTCACTTTTTGTGCTTCTGTGACCTGTCCACATGTGTGCTTACATGTATAATTATAGATCTAGTAATAATAAATCGTTATAGATTTTCCGTCACATATCTTGACTTTTGATTGATGCTTAACAATGGTAAATATGTAGTTTCATATTACATTTATTATCATTTACAACTATCTTTTTTCAAGAGGAAAAAAAAGTACTTTAAAAGTTCAAAATTGAGGACAGTAATTTAATCAATCCGGATTTTATGCATTTGAAACGGGTTTGGGTTTGTACTTTATTAACATCCGTAATGTACCAAAACAAAATCAGCTGAGCGTGTTGGTTCATTCAGTGCAGGCATAGCTGCAAGGCGCGATTGTGGATGGCAGCGTTGCCTGAATTGTAAATGTAAGTTTTACTAACTAATTGTTTAAACGAAAACAAACAACAGATGTAAACAATTGATAAAAATATTTCTCCAAAATCTGTCATTGTTACAGTACTGTGTTTTAAATTTGGTACAAAATTTGCCTGCGATACAGTGCTGTGATCATGTGAAATACAGTACAGTAGTAGATCTATACACTTCAAATGCAGTAGACACTACCAATATTAGATATGCTAGACCTATCCTTACGGGACATTTCCCATGAAAACAACTTTCGATGAATATTTTTAAGTCCAAGGGGGCAAAATTGGAAAAAACAAACAAACAAAACAGTGTTTGTGAAACACAAATACCCCAGCAGCAACAAAGTCCAAATAAGCTTATGTGGTAAATTTTGCAATGTCCTATATCTTGACTGCACCCTCATGTGCGGTTCCATGTCACAGCTGACATGTGAGATCTATACTCTCATAGCCATACTTCAGTTTGAGAAAATGTAATGCCATCAAAAAGTAAACAAAGTTTAAAAATGATAAAATCAGACAAAATTTACCCTAACCTAGATTTTGGCGATTCCCACCCCCTGGTGTCCCATGATGTCACCAATGTTTTAGGAACCCCTAGTTACATTTATAGTTTGTTTGTTGAATAACAGTTTGTTGAATGTAACATATCATCAGAAGGCAAGATCTCCTTTCAGTTGTTTCTGGTTTTATTATTCATGTTGTTTTTACAGATGCTGGTTTCTATTGTTTGTGACGTAATTCTTTATGTTGTTTTTCCAGATGCTGATTGCTGCAGTTGTTTGTGGTATAATTCTTTATGTTGTTTGGGAAATCTTCAGACCAGAAGTAGAACCAGTTGCTGGAGTCTACAGACTACCAGGTAATACAGTCTGCCATGTAATACAGACTACCAGATAATGTAGACTACCAGATAATACAGACTACCAGGTAATACATACTACCAGGTAATACATACTACCAGGTAATACAGACTACCGGTAAATACAGATTTCCAGGTAATACAGACTGCCAGGCAATACTGATTGCCATGTAATACAAACTACCAGGAAATACTGACTGCCAGGTAATACAGACAGCCAGGTAATACAGACTGCCAGGTAATACAGACTGCCAGGTAATATAGACTGCCAGGTAATACAGACTACCAGGTAATGCAGACTACCAGGTAATACAGACTGCCAGGTAATACAGACTACCAGGTAATATAGACTTCCAGGTAATACAGGCTGCCAGGTAATACAGACTGTCAGGTAATACAGACTACCAGGTAATACAGACTACCAGGTAATAGAGACTGCCAGGTATTAAAGACTGCCAGGTAATACAGATGACCAAGTAATACAGGCTGCCAGGTAATACAGACTGCCAGGTTATACAAACTACTAGTAATACTGACTACCAAGTTATACCAGGAAATATGAACCACCAGGTTATACTGACTACCAGGTAATACAGACTACTAGGTAATACTGACTACCAGATAATATAGACTGCCAGGTAATACAGACTACCAGGTAATATAGACTGCCAGTTAATAAAGACTACCAGATAGTATAGACTATCAGGTAATACAGACTGCCAGGTAATATAGACTGCCAGGTAATACATACTACCAGATTTTACAGACTGCCAGGTAATACAGACTGTCAGGTAATATAGACTACCAGCTAATACAGACTACCAGCTAATACAGACTGCCAGGTAATATAGACTGCAAGGTAATACATACTACCAGGTTATATAGACTGCCAGGTAATACAGACTACCATTTAATACGGACTACCAGGTAATACTGACTGCCAGGTAATACAGACTACAAGATTATACTGACTACCAGGTAATATGGACTACCAGGTAATACAAACTACCAGGTAATACAGACTGCCAGGTAATACAGACTTCCAGGTAATACAGACTGCCAGGTAATACAGACTACCAGGTAATACATACTACCAGGTAATACTACCAGGTAATACATACTACCAGGTAATACAGACTACCAGGTAATACATACTACCAGGTAATACTACCAGGTAATACAGACTACCAGGTAATACATACTACCAGGTAATACAGACTACCGGTAAATACAAACTGCCAGGTAATACACACTGCCAGGTAATACACGCTACCAGGTAATACACACTGCCAGGTAATACATACTACCAGGTAATACACACTGCCAGGTAATACAGACTACCGGTAAATACAAACTGCCAGGTAATACACACTGCCAGGTAATACACGCTACCAGGTAATACACACTGCCAGGTAATACAGACTACCAGTAAATACAGAGTATCAGACAAGACACTTAGCCAGGAAAGACTGCAAAAGTCGAAATTTTCGCATGGGGGTAAATTTTTTGGATTTTTTTGTGATTGCACAATAATAATAATATTTGTACTGTGAATCCATTGTGATAGGTTTTCTGTTTTACATTTAAATTCATTTAAGGACGTTTCTACACTCTGAAGAAGGCACTTTTTTACTGTATCTACAAATTACGCCAATACACAAATCAGAAGAAAAAGGATGCAGCATGGAGATATGACAGGAAAGGGGAGTTAACTGCAGTAGAGGATGTCAGTAGGGGATATGGGGCAGGCATCAACAGTGCTGCTGAACTGGAGCAAACAGTCAACTTGAACCCTGACCCCTACGTATGTTCTGTAGCACTATGTAGGATCTTTAATACAAGAATATGATGTAAAAAAAAATGTCAGATCCAAATGCAAGACATGGGGTCTGAATCTCTCCTATAGAGAGATTTCACTGAAATTTTAAAGAAATGAAACTTTCAGTTACTCCAGTTTCTTTTTGTCATTCACTGAATCCAATGTGATCTTTATTGGTTCATATCAGTATGTTTGGTAAGTGATTTAAAAAATCTCTTTTTCTGGATTTCAACATATTTCATTGAAATTGGACTTAATCATAATCTAAATATAGAAATCTTGGAAAAATTTTGGGTGAAAAAATGTTTAAAATCACTTGATCACCTGACCACTTGACAGGTATTTTTTTTTATCACATTTGTTGATTAGGAGGCATTACAGCTTGAATGTAAAGAAATAAATAAAACAATGTGAAGTGTGAGTGATATAAAGTTTTGTTGAATCAGATTCTCATAAGCTTTAAGAGGAATTTAGACCCACTTGTCCTATGTTTAGGTGGGGTATTTCAGAATAAGTATGATGATCTGCTTCTCTTGAACTCATGGTCCATTCTTACATACTACTTGCCCATTCATTTGGTGTAATTCAACTTTTTATGATTTTTTGTTAAGCCCTATAAGTGAAATCTTATATAATCTTGCCTGCCAATAATTAGAGAACTCATTATTTGCTGGTGATGGATTTAGTGTGTCTGTTGTGTTGTCTTAATTTGATTAAAACAATGCTATCACAAAGCAACCAATAGAAATCAGAGTTACACATGAATTACAGGGTATTGATGCAGTGTATTATGGGGCCTTTAACAGAGACGGTCAGCGTCTGGCTATACGTATGGGCCGTCGACACGGAAGGTCAGCTGAGGTATGGCTGGTATTAGAGATCCCTGGGATAGGTATACTACAGCACCCCCTACATCCTGACACACTGGCTGTTAATGCATCGTCTGGAGAGTACAGAGCGGGCGGGCTAAAAATAGAAATGGTGGAAGCCATGCAGAAGTGGAAGATATCTTTCAATGGACTGTTGCGGTAAGGGAAGTTTACATTTAACAGGTGTGTAAAGTTTATGTTCCTCTGCCTGTATAGGCGGGGTATAGAGAGGGGATGTTGCATAGTCTGTTGCGTACTTGGCCTTTTTCTTATTGTGTACATTTATTGTAAAATGTATGTTACTGCTTTGCGTAGATTTGTTTCATAGGCTGAAATTTATTTGCTATATCAAACAAGTAAGTAATCTTGATGCTACATAAAAAAAAAAAAACAAATAAGAGTGTATATAAGGTTAAAGTGGACTGTTTTATTATCCAAAGGTAGCTTTCCTGTAATCGTAAATTTTTTTGTACGTTTACATTTTGTGTATTGGGAAGCAAATCAAAAGTGGAAGGTTTATAGAGCTTTTCTAAGTAGATAGATTTGGATATTTCAGATTTGGTCTATGCAATGATATTGAGAAGAAACAAGAAATATTCCTTCATACAAAATTTTCATTCACGTAAGTACCAGTTCCTTAAATGTTATCTCGAGGAGTATAACACTCAACATTTGAGTACACTTCGTAAATGAAGAAGAAAAAGAAGAAGGAAGAATCTGGACTCTGAAGAAGAAAAAGATGAAGGAAGACCCTGGAATTTGATTAAGAATTTTAAAAGAATAAAAGCAACAAAGTTTCCACTCAAATCTACTGTTTTACCAGTCTTTTAATCCTTTCATGATATGTGCAAGTAAAACTATCCAAAATTATAGTCCTGTATTTGCTTTAAATTACCTGTGTAGTGTTATGTAAAATTTTTTTGTACAGATGGCGAGCAATGTCTGACCCCTTCAACTTTGATACAGATATAGAAGTAGGAGCTATTGCCGATGGTATAGCCAGAGAAAAGTGGACACGACAGTTCTTCAGTACTCTTCGAAGGTAGGTTACTTCTTGTAAAGCTTTTATCATTTATATACATGTAGGCTGATAACCAGGTTTACATTAAATCTATATTTAATAATGGTCCATTACGTTGTCTCTTACTTGTTAGGGATGGTACATTACAAGAGATCTTGATACATTGTCTCCTACTTGTTAGGGAGGGTACATTACAAGAGGTCTTGATATATTGTCTCTTACTTGTTAGAGGTCTTGATACATGTCTCTTACTTATAAAGGACGGTCCTTTACAAGAAGTCCAGATTCATTGTCTCTTACTTGTTAGGGATAGTCCATTACAAGAGATCTTGATACATTGTCTCCTACTTGTTAGGAATGGTTCATTACAAGAGATCTTGATGCATTGTCTCTTACTTGTTAGGAATGGTCCTTTACAAGAGGTCTTGATACATTGTCTCTTACTTGTTAGGGATGGTCTTTTACAAGAGGTCTTGATACATTGTCTCTTACTTGTAAGAGGTCTTGATACATTGTCTCTTACTTGTTAGAGGTCTTGATACATTGTCTCTTACTTGTAAGAGGTCTTGATACATTGTCTCTTACTTGTTAGAGGTCTTGATACATTGTCTCTTACTTGTTAGAGGTCTTGATACATTGTCTCTTACTTGTAAGAGGTCTTGATACATTGTCTCTTACTTGTTAGAGGTCTTGATATATTGTCTCTTACTTGTTAGAGGTCTTGATACATTGTCTCTTACTTGTTAGAGGTCTTGATATATTGTCTCTTACTTGTTAGAGGTCTTGATACATTGTCTCTTACTTGTAAGAGGTCTTGATACATTGTCTCTTACTTGTTAGAGGTCTTGATACATTGTCTCTTACTTGTAAGAGGTCTTGATAGATTGTCTCTTACTTGTTAGGAATGGTCCATTACAAGAGTTCTTGATACATTGTCTCTTACTTGTTAGGGATGGTCCATTACAAGAGGTCTTGATACATTGTCTCTTACTTGTAAGAGGTCTTGATACATTGTCTCTTACTTGTAAGAGGTCTTGATACATTGTCTCTTACTTGTTAGAGGTCTTGATATGTTGTCTCTTACTTGTTAGGGAGGGTCCATTACAAGAGGTCTTGATACATTGTCTCTTACTTGTTAGAGGTCTTGATACATTGTCTCTTACTTGTTAGAGGTCTTGATACATTGTCTCTTACTTGTTAGAGGTCTTGATACATTGTCTCTTACTTGTAAGAGGTCTTGATACGTTGTCTCTTTCTTGTTAAAGGTCTTGATGCATTGTCTCTTATTTGTTAGGGATGGTTCACTACTGCTTAGGCAAGCTTTATAAAAGTTTATTTGGACTTAACCCAGTGTGTGTGTGTGTGTGTGTGTGCTTGTAATGTATGTACAATGTATTTAGATCTAATAAAGGTTTTGTTATGAATGTTTGCTCTTTGCTTTTGCATTCTTTGTATCCATTGTCTTTATAATAGAGAACACCAGACCCATTATGAACAGTGGGGGGAACTCAGTGGAAATCTGGCTGTGGAAGGACATGACGAAAAATTCCTCCGCTTTAAATGTGTTAGGGACCACTCTTTTGGTGAGTATCAGGAGCCACTCTTTGGTGTGTATCAGACACCACTCATTTGGTGAGTATCAGGCACCACACATCTTTTGAGTATCAGGGTCCACTCATCTTGTGAGTATCAGGGGCCACTCATTTGGTGAGTATCAGGCACCACTCATTTGGTAAGTATCAGCGGTCACTCATTTATTGAGTATCAAGCACCGCTCATTTGGTAAGTATCAGGGACCAATCATTTGGTGAGCAACAGGGACCTCTCATTTGGGAAGCATCAGGCACCACTCATTTCGTGAATATCAGGCACCACTCATTTATTTTGAATCAGGCCTCACTCATTAAGTTAGCATCAGGCACCACTTATTTGTTGAGCATCAGGCACCACACTTTTATTGAGTATCAGCGACAATTCATTTATTGAGTATCAGGGACCATTCATTTATTGAGCATTGGGGGCCATTCATTTATTGAGTATCAGGGACCATTCATTTATTGAGTATCAGGGATCACTCATCTGTTAAGTGTCAAGGACCTCATGGAATAGTTTCAGTTGACACTTCCACAAGGCATAGTTTTTCATTTTATTGATATCATTATTCAAATTGTGTATTCTTTTATGAAGCCAGAAATATAAGAATTGAAAATCCTCTGAATGTCATGTTCTTTTTTAAATTGTCTAAGGGTCAGTTCAAGGGTATTTGACTTTTAAAAACATTTGAAGAAGCTTCCATACTCTTGAATTAAGTCTTCAGAAGAATGAGTAGGCATACTTAATCTTATTTTCTCTATTTTCAGGCATAAGAGACTGGCGTAGAAAGTATAGATATGCTATACATTTTATTTTTGTTGAGGTAAAAATCGAGTTTGTTATGTGTAGATTTTTTAATGTACAGGTCAAATACATATGTATTATAATTTCTTAAAGTTATTTGCATTGATCTAGGCACCTGTTTGGAATTTTGTTGAATTTTTTTAAGCTGAGGGTCACTGTTATCTGAATTTAGTTATACATGTATTTAATTTTACATTTTTAAAATTGCATCATAATTGTTTGATTTTTTGGTTTCAGTCAGGTCTTATGATTCAGACAGGTGTAGTCTCGATGCCAGATACCATGTCACAGTAAGTACATATATTTATATAACCAATAAGCTATAACCGTGATTGCAAAATATCACAAAATACCAATAACCATGACACCACACATTTCTTTCATATATAGATGCTTGCATGAAGAGAATTAGTTTATTATTTCTAAAAATATTTCATTCCTCTGAGAGTGTTTGTCATTTTCACTATTGAGCATCTGTATTTATTTTCTCTTTTAGTTTGAAGATAGGGTATCTGATTTACCCATGTGGTGAGACATGGCCGGTCTCGGATATTGATCTTAAGCTGTGGGAAGTTGCTAAAGAGGAGGGACCAACTACACACTATTCATTCAACTTCATGGCAGGTCAGTATGAACTGTTTTAGTCATGGATCCAGGGGTCACGTTTTGAACTTTGTTCTGTTTCAGTATTTTGAGGTTTAGATCGTGGGTCAGGTAGATGTTATATTTGAGGTGGTATTCAAAATGGGAAATAACTCAAAAAGACTCAATAGACTAGTAGTAAAGTTGGTGAATTATTTTATCTGTTTGTACAAAACTTTTTAATGGAGAAACTGTCATTTAGGGAAAGGCAAATTTTATTTTTCTGTTGAATTATAGGAAAGCTGAACTACCATGTAGAAGTTATAGGGGAGACAACTCCGATCTGGTATCACCATGATGATAGGGGCAGTAAAGTGTATGAAATGTTCTGTCAATACAAAGTTAATGGTAGGGATGGATATGGACTGACAGAATTTCACTACAGGTAGGATTAGAGCATCGAGACAGACAGAAAGCAGAATAAATTCTATTTCATAGGAATTATTTTATTGGATCTTTGGTTGACAACATTGCATTTAAACAGAATGATGATATAAGGCAGAAACAAATAATGTTTGTTTCTCAGACCTTAATTTTTTAGAAAAAAAGTGAAGCAGATTTGTATTTTTTAAAATATCAAATTTTTCAAGAAAAATGAAATGGAATGTCTTGAATATTCTTAAAAATCCCAATTTTGTTTTGAAATATGCCTTCAAAAGTGTAATTGAAATGGAGGTATTGGTTATACATGATTGGATTATGGCTTTATGCTGCACTGGAAATATTTTGCACTAATGGTGACGGTTCAGTGCCTAAGGGAATTCTCTGAGTGTCTCACCCTCATCATTGTTATATTTGCTTTGTTACGTAAGATTACTGAGAAATACGTCTTTTATTTTAGGAATTTTGAGGGACCATCATACACCCCACCTCAATCAACACCCCTTATAACAGTACCATCTCATACTGACCTTGACCTCTCAGCTATAACCTTGACATTTGAAAGTGCAGGTTGTTGTGACCCAGCATTGGTAGGTGGTAAAGGAGCACAGCTGGGCTTACTTACCAGATTACAGGAGAAGGTAAGAGTGGAGAGCTGATTAGTAGTTACTATTTACAGTCAAGCCTGTGTGGCCCAGTGGATGAGGTGCTCGGCTTATGACCAAAAAGTTCCGGGTTCAATGCCCGCCGTGGGCACACCAGTGTTCCATCTTTCAGATGAGACAGTGAAAACAGAGGTTGCATGTCATGGTAGGCATGGAACAAAACAATCCCTAACTGCTTCAGGTGGGTCTGTGGTAACGGTATAAATTATGCAATGCATCGAGCAGATGCCATCACCATGTCGTGAAATAATCGTGGAGTGACGTAAAATAATAAGCAATAATCAATACTATTTACAGTCAAACTTGTTTTCAGGTGGCCTCCTAATACAGGTTGATTTTCTGTATATAGTTAGTATTAAGGTTAATTATCTGCATGTCGTGTTTTGGTTTTTAACGATAGATCCCCCAAAATCAGAGGTGAGACCAGATATCTGGGAGGAGTAAGCATCTCCTGTCAGAGGCCAGACCATATATCTGGGAGGAGTAACTATCTCCTGTCATAGGCCAGACCAGATATCTGGGAGGAGTAAGCATCTCCTGCCAGGGGCCATACCAGATATCTGGGAGGAGAAAACATCTGTCAGAGGTCAGACCAGATATCTGGGAGAAGTAAGCATCTCCTGTCAGAAATCAGACCAGATATCTGGAAGGAGTAAGCATCTTCTGTCAGGGGTCATACCAGATATCTGGGAGGAGTAAGCATCTGTCAGAGGCCAGATCAGATATCTGGGAGGAGTAAGCATCTCCTTTCAGAGGCTAGACCAGATATCTGGGAGAAGTAAGCATCTCCTTTCAGAGGCCAGACTAGATATCTGGGAGGAGTAAGCATCTCCTGTTAGAGGCCAAACCAGATGTCTGGGAGGTGTCAGCATCTCTCAGAGGCCAGACCAGATATCTGGGAGGAGTAAGCATCTCCTGTCAGGGTTCAGACCAGATACCTGGGAGGAGTAAGTATCTCCTGTCAGAGGCCAGACCAGATATCTGGGAGGAGTAAGCATCTCCTGCTTGAGGCCAGACCAGATATCTGGGAGGAGTAAGCATCTCCTGATAGAGGCCAGACTAGATATCTAGGAGGAGTAAGCATCTCCTGTCAGGGTTCAGACCAGATATCTGGCAGGAGTAAGCATCTCCTGTTAGAGGCTAGACCAGATATCTGGCAGGAGTAAGCATCTCTTGTCAGAGGCCAGACTAGATATCAGGGAGGAGTAAGCATCTCCTGTCAGAGGCCAGACCAGATATCTGGAAGGAGTAAGCATCTCCTGTTAGAGGCCAGACTGGATATCTGGGAGGAGTAATCATCTCCTGTTAGAGGTCAGACCAGATATCTGGGAGGAGTAAGCTACTCCTGTCAGAGGTCAGACCAGATATCTGGGAGGAATAAGCATCTCCTGTCAGAGGCCTGACCAGATATCTGGCAGGAGTAAGCATCTGTCAGAGGTCAGATCAGATATCTGGGAGGAGTAAGCATCTCCTGTCAGAGGTCAGACCAGATATCTGGGTGGAGTAGGAATCTCCTGTCAGAGGTCAGACCAAATATCTGGGAGGAGTAGGCATCTCCTGTCAGAGGTCAGACCAGATATCTGGGTGGAGTAAGCATCTCCTGTCAGGGTTCAGACGAGATATCTGGCAGGAGTAAGCATCTCCTGTCAGGGTTCAGACCAGATATCTGGCAGGAGTAAGCATCTCCTGTCAGGGTTCACACCAGATATCTGGCAGGAGTAAGCATCTCTGGTTTGGGTAGTCACCATTAACATGAATGAAAATATGTAAGATATAGAGATGATGTACATGTACAGATATATGAAGTAAAGTTCAAATACGTAATACATATTCACATCATTGTCAACCTGTGTTGAACGCGGGTGATATATTAAAAAAAGATAATAAAATAACCACAATCCATGATCACAATTCAGTGAAAACAATAATTATTGCTATGTTTCTTTGATATTGAATTCAAATTCAGCATTGAAACTGTGATAGAAGACTTGTATGTATGAATTCTCTTTCCATATGCATAGTGTAAATTCTCTTTCCATATGCATAGTGTAAATTCTCTTTCCATATGTATAGTGTAACAGGGAATGTGTGTTTCTTCCTATTAGTTATCTATTATACAGACTACCGTATCTCTTACAGGTGCAGGGATCAGTGCCAAAGGGATTTTGTCTGACATTAGCTGCATTCAACCTTCAGATTATGGTACAAAACAATTTATGCTAATACAATTTTATGCTCTTTGATGATCTATTAATCTTTCCATTAGTCTTGCTTCTAATATTTTGTATTTTTAAGTAAGCTTTTCCAGTTGTTAAATCAGAGACAGGCTTGGTGTAGTGGTTAAGCGCTTGGTTTGCGGCGTCAACGATCTGGGTTCGATTTCCGGGTTGTGCCACTATGTTTTAGAGGTTGGTTACCTCCTGCTTCCATGTTGCAATATAACTGAAAAATTGTTGAAAGTGACATTAAACACCAGTCAACCAACCAATTGATAATTGCCTGTCCATCGTTTGCTGGAGTTAATATTATGTATATATATGTTTGTGTGCATTGTGAATTCAGTGATATTTACTCAGAATTACATTAGTTTTATGTGAATTGGCATCGATATTAAGGGCATTACAATAAGGTGATTATTACTAGATAATATATTATCATGGTTACTAGAAGGATACTGATATTTACCATAAGTGTCATGAAAATCTGTCCAGTATTGGTACTTGCAGTAAACCAGTTAATCAATTCTTATTTCTTATCTCATTATTGAAAGTTTGAAGGGAGTGTACACTAAACACATGTAGTGTTGCTTCTGGGGATAATGAGGCCTGAAATAGAAGATGGAAAACATTTGGCAAATTAAAAACAAAATGGAGGTGTGAAACCAGTAAACTATGTACAGACTGTACCTTTGCAGCTCGTCCAGTTTCCTTTTTTCATTTTGACCTTGATGAATATTATAGGGGACAATGTACTATATAAACAAATTAATTATCATGAAATACACTCTCATTTTCTTAGGAAAATTCAGAGCTGAAAACTGCAATGAATGGGATAAAGATGACTGTACAGTATGTTGGATTTTCTAGATTGTCTTTGTTGCATTCTCCTTGCTTAACCCTTTCCTTCATTCTTCTTGCTGAACCTTGTCATGCTGAACTCTTTCATTCTTCATGCTGAACCCTCTCTTTCATTCTTTTATATTCTGTTTTGATATTTAGATTTCCATTCTCACTTTATTTTAAGAGGCAGATTTATCCAGACTTCAGATCTGGGGAGGCAGGTTTGTGCAGATTTCAGATCTGAGGTTGCAGCTTTGATTCTGGCTGTTGACTTGAATTCTAAGGTTATTTATGATGTTCAGCCTCTTGACCTGTCCCTCGAATGAAACCGAGCTCTATGTCACTGTATACGTGGTATTTGTCACTGCTTTCAGTGGGTCTGTAGCACAGGACAGAATAATGAAGCAGTGCACCAGCAGGTGCCACCACCATATAGGTACAATAATCTTAGAGTGGCATAAAACAATAACAAAACAAAACAGAACCGGATTATTGATAGTGTTTTAATTAGTTTGTGGTGTACACTATGACATGTATGTTCAAATTTGTTCGTAAGAAAATCACTATCAACAGTGGGTTCATATTTTGTGTAAAGCATTCAACAGTTAAGGGCATGTCTTATTCATACTTCTGTTGTTTATGTTACAACAAATTACTGATTGTGTTTAGTTCCATTCATCTTCTTGCACATTTTCAAGTGTTTCCTTCATTTTTAAAAGGTGTGAGAGTGTTTTAGAATGATGTGGTATAGTTTCTGGTTTCACTTTGAAGTGAAATTTCTGGAAAAGGAGACGTTTCTCTTTGTAAGTTTCTCATATTTCCAAGGTGCTAAAAAAATCCTATTGTTTTTCAGATCATTAAACTTTGCAGCGCTGCCAGACGTGTGTGCAGATGTGGTCAAGGTGATTACTGTGTGTCTTATACACCCTCAGCTAATGGAGGCCATACTGAAACAGATGGAAACAACTTTTGGAAAAAGTCACGAGGAGAAATATTTTGCTGTCCGATCATCAGCTGCAGGTCAGGAAAATTAAGACGTTTGTGTACATCAAGCAATTTGTCACTCTTTAGGAATGGTTAGATATTGATTCAGTCTTGATACTGTAAACTTGGGATTGACATTTAATCTGTCTATTAGAAAGCAGATTCTTCTGTGACATACTTAAAGCTTTATGCATTTAAAATTTACTATATATTATAAACTTCTTACAATGCCTATATATGTATCGTGCTAGGAGAGGATGGTAGATTATATAGTTTATGCCTATTTATATATTGTGCTAGGAGAGGATGGTAGGTTATATAATTTATGCCTATATATATATCATGCTAGGAGAGGATGGTAGATTATATAGTTTATGTCTATATATATATATATCCTGCTAGGAGAGGATGGTAGATTATATAGTTTATTGTCTATATATATAAATATCATGCTAGGAGAGGATGGAAGTGAGGCATCATCGGCCGGACAGATGGAGACATTTCTGGGAGTCAAGGGTCTGTCACAGGTGATTGATAATTTTTGTTTGTTTTAAAATTAAGGTTAGGTCACACAAATTCCTTAGCATACCACAGAGATAATTATTCTGAAAACAAAATCAAGTAAAGAACAAAGTAAAAACAATGTTCACTATTCCTAGATATCTTATCAGTCTGAGATCAGTGAGGACTATAAGTGACAACGTTGACATGACTATATGATTATCCATACTATAGGTGACAACATTGACACAAATACATGATTACCCATACTATGAGTGACAGTTTAAACACAACTGTATGGTTATCCACTCTATAAATGACAATTTTGACACAACTTTATGATTTTCCATACATTAAGTGACAACGTTGACAACTGTATGATTATCCATACTAAGAGTGACAACATTGACATAACTATATATGGCTATCCACTTTGTAACTGAAAACTTTGACACATCTATATGATTATCCATACTTTAAGTGACTACATTGACACAGCTACAGTTGAAACTCGTTATGTTGAAGTCTGTGGGACTGGAGCAAATATTTTGACTTATGCCGAATTCGATATAAACATCAACTGTTTATGTAACCATTTTCGATCATTCTTATTAACATATGAATATACATACATTGATTTATCTGTTATTCTACATTTTATTCTGTGTAACATATCTTTCTACTGACTAAATTGCAAGTACTATCCGTCAACTGAATAACAAGCTGATAAATGAAGAAAAAATTTTAAATCTTATTTTCAGCTCTTAATATTTTTAATTTGTTTAATAATTTACAAACTGCGAAACTGATACCGGTCTATAATCTGCCCTAAATTAAGATAACAAGTGCTGAAGCAATCCAATTATCTAATCGTTGTCGATCAGATGAAATGGCTTCACGGTCAAACAATCAGCCATTACCGTACACCCCGCTGGGATAATTGGTTGTTCACATCTCTTCTACCTTTTCTGCTGTGTTAATCAATTTATTTTGTGCAAACATTGACACTTCGAGATAACGAGTAAAAAAAATATAGAAAATGGAGATTTGGGACTGTAAAATGCCTTTGACATAAGCAGAATTTCGATTTTTGACATAAGCAGAATTTCGATTTAACCAACTTCGACTTAACCAAAGTAAAATCGTATAGAAATTAAAGAAAAAAAATCGGGACTTGACTTTGAGATAAAAGGAATTTCGACTTAAGCGACTTTGTCAACTGTTTAAGATTATCCATACTTTAAGTGACAACATTGACACAACTTTATGATTATCCGATTATCCATACTAAACAACACTGATATGTTTTTTATCAAGATTATATATGTGGATTATGTAAGAATTGTGATGTGCACGTTTAAAATTCTACTCAAGATCATATTCTTCTTTTAGATGATAGATGCAGTGAAAAAATGCTGGGCTTCAGCCTTTACCTTCCAAGCAGTTCAGTACCGAAGGTAAGGGAGTTACTGTTGTCAAATTCATATCGTAAATTTGAAAATGCTTAGTTGGTCCAAGTCAAAGGCTAAATTGAGTATCCATTTTTCAGGTAAAAGTAATTCCTAGAATAATTTTGTAAACAAATTTCAGTTTGAAAGCTTTACCTATATCTTAAAGTAACTTTTAATATCCACTGTGAATTACAAACATTAAGTCCATATTGCACCGTGCAGGCTTATGTCCATAAGTGAAAGGATGAGGGAAATGAGCCTGTGAGTTTTCAAATGGTATAAATGAGTCTTTTAGTTGTAGGATAATTTAAATGAGTCCGAAGATAATGTTAATAAGTATGTGTGTTGTAGAATGATGGTAATAAGTCTGTGAGATTCAAGGAGATGGTAATGAGCATGTGAGTTGTAGGATGATGGTAGTAAGTTAATGAGTTATAGAGTCTTTGAGTTGTAGGATGATTATGAGTGTTGTAGTATGATGGTAATGAGTCTGTCAGTTGTAGTATGATGGTAATGAGTCTGTGAGTTGTAGTATGATGGTAATGAGTCTGTGAGTTGCAGTATGATGATAATGAGTCTGTGAGTTGTAGTATGATGTTAATAAGTCTGTGAGTTGTAGACTCTTTGAGTTGTAGGATGATTGTAGTAAGTTTGTGAGTTGTAGACTTTATGAGTTGTAGGATGATGGTAATGAGTCTTTGAGTTGTAAGATGATGTTAATGAGTCTGCGAGTTGCAGTATGATGTTAATGAGTCTGTGAGTTGTAGACTCTTTGAGTCGTAGGATGATGGTAATGAGTCTTTGAGTTGTAGGATGATGGTAGTAAGTTTGTGAGTTGTAGACTTTTTGAGTTGTAGGATGATGGTAATGAGTCTGTGAGTTGTAGGATGATGGTGGTAAATTTGTGAGTTGTAGACTCTTTGAGTTGTAGGATGATGGTAATGAGTCTGTGAGTTGTAGTATGATGGTAATGAGCATGTGAGTCATAAGATAATGGTAATGAGTCAGAGTATGATGGTAATGAGTATGTGAGTTGTAGTATGATGATAATGAGTCTGTGAGTTGTAGTATGATGGTAATGAGTATGTGATTTGTAGTATGATGGTAATGAGTCTGTGAGTTGTAGTATGATGTTAATGAGTCTGTGAGTTGTAGTATGATGGTAATGAGCATGTGAGTCATAAGATAATGGTAATGAGTCAGTGTATGATGGTAATGAGTCTGTGAGTTGTAGTATGATGGTATTGAGTCTGTGAGTTGTAGTTTGATAGTAATGAGTCTGTGAGTTGTAGGATGGTGGTAGTTAGTTTTATGAGTTGTAGTATGATGGTAAGGAGTCTGTGAGTTATAGGAAGGTGGTAGTAACTTTGTGAGTTGTAGAGTCTTTGAGTTGTAGGACGATAATAACGAGTTGTAGGAAAACAAGACACCGACTTGTTACAAACAGTTATACTGCAGATTCACATGTTCCTCACTCAGTGATATGGTTATTATAACCAGTAGAGCTTATTGTAACACTAAGGTATGGTATATTACAGACATTGTGGCCTAGAGCTGGTGGTACCAGTGGCGGTGGTCATCCAGGAAATGGTCCGGTCTGAGGTGGCTGGTGTGCTGTTCACAAATCATCCAGTGACAGGAAGCTGTAACCATATGACTATTGATGCATCGTACGGACTAGGGGAGGTAATCTGCATATAGCATACAGAATATGCTAAATAGCCGAGTACTCTGGATTGTAGGTCATAAACAGGATTAGCAATTGTTTGAAATGTATCTTTTTCTACAGTTAAAACTCTTGAAATTTCATTTTTACCCCTCATTATGATTCACTTTCAACAGGAGTTTATTGCTGTGATACATGTTTGAGACCAAACAAACATAAGCATGGCGATAATGTTGCTTTATCATAGATGGTTGTCATGGTAATGAATCAGTTTAAGTTAGTTTTTGCAGAAAAACACAAAATTTATATTTATTTACAACATTGGAATTGTGAATAATTAAAGAGTTAAAAGGCATTCCTTAAGGTTTGTTATGTCTTTTTTTCAGGCTGTAGTTTCTGGGAAGACTAACCCTGATTGTATCACAGTGCTCAGAACATGGGACAGACAAGTAGAAATACAGGAGAAAAAAATAGGGCAAAAAGATAAAAGAATTTCAATGAAAGGTACATTTATTTACTTGCATGGAGAGATTTTTTGTTACTACGTTATGTTCCTACTCAGATTTGGCTCCTTGTTTCCTACAGTTGACTGATCATCAAATGCCCGACATGGCATCTTCTGGCTCACTTTTACGTTATGATGTCATACATGAATGGTCCATCAAACGTGAATTTTACAGTGACAACGAAAGTATGAAATTGGCCTGATTAAAGTTGGATGTGGTGATCCATCAATATAAGTTACGGTTGCTATAGATTCTCTTCCTGTCTGTCTAAGCCAGTGTGGCTCAGTGGATGAGGTGCTAGGCTTTTGTTACTGAAAGGACCTGGGTTTGACTCCTGCCATGTACATACCAGTTTCCTGTCGAGGTCCCGTGTCAGAGTAGGAGTGGCAGGTAAAAGATCCTTAACTGCTTCGGGTGGGTCCGTTGCAAAGATAGAAATTTCTATGCAATGCATCAGGTAGATGCCATCACCATATACATGAAATAATTGTGGAGTGATGTAAAACAATATTCAATCAATCAATCTAATACAAACAGTTATTATATACTTTCTAGATAAACACTTCAGATATTTTTGGCTTTTTGACATTTCTCTGTATTGTAGAGGATGGTGGTGTGGAGGAAATGACAGGAAATGACAGCGCCACCTGTTGTCTGAATGATGAGCAGATAATCCATTTATCTCACATGTGTATCAAGGTAAGCACATCTGATAGATTGGTGAAATTTGTCCAGCCACATGAGGATTATTTCCTCTATATGGTGTGTTGCTAAAAGCATCTTGAACTATGTAGTGCTAATTTCTGAAACAGTAAACATTCTTATGGGTGACAAACTCCATGGTAACATGGAACTTTGTTTACACTTTTTCATCCAAATGACAAAGCACCAATGATAGGGCACCAATGACAGGGCACCAATGATAGGGCACCAATGACAGGGCACCAATGAATCTCTGATGTCTAGCACTTTAACCACTGAGCAACATTGTGTAAACAAACTTGAAGTACAGTTTTAACAATTTTATCACGGTGAGGTATATAAAGGTGACTGTGACTTCGCTGACCATATCCGGCCATGGTCAATTGACCATACAAATGAGAAAAGAAAACTGAATGAACAGTCATTGCACGTTTTATACCATTTCTTTTCCCTTTCCATGGACTACTTTAATAAGCAGGGGCAGATAACTCAACTTAATGAAAGGACCCGTGATAAAACCTCTTGCAAGTGATAAGATGAGTTAAGTTTCAGATTATATTGAGTCTTGTTACTGTTAGAGACAGTGTGATTGAGAAGTATGTAACGTTGATTATTTTGTTGACTGTAGATAGAGGAGTATCTGGGATCCCCTAGAGATGTGGAATGGGCAATGTCTGATGGAAAATTCTACCTGTTGCAGGTAAATTCAAAGATTTGTGTAATTGTATGCTCTCAGGGTACAGAGTGTCATTTTTCTTATTACATGTATTTTTACATTTTCTTTACACTGCTTATTTTATTTTTTCATATGATGTGAGTGCATTTCTAGTATTTTTGATAATAGGCTCGACCAATAACCACCCTGGAACGTGAGACAGAGGAAGATTTAATGCACGAGTTTGACAACCCACTTGTAACAGATAGGGAATGGCTAACCACTGGAAATATAGGGTAGGTAGAAATAGGTCTGTTTATGCTGTCCTACATCCCTCGTTCTCTGTATACTTTTCATATTTTCAACTGATTTTATTGTAATAATCTTAAATGGAAATAAATGAAACACAACAATAATTATGCCCCCGGATCAATAGATTTGGGGCATATTGTTTTTGTCCTGTCTGTTTGTCTGTCTGTTGTCAACTTTAAACTTGGCCATAATTTTTGAAGTGTGAGGGATAGAGACTTTATATTTGACATGTGTACTCAACTAACGAAGGCCTTTCAAATGACACTAAGGTCATTGACCTTTTGACCTTGACATTGACCCTCATGATAAAAATAACTTTTTGGACTTTGTTGCCACCGTGGGCATTAGTGTTTCACAAATACAGCTTGTTTTTTTTATTATTTTTTGCAATTTCTTTATAATTAAAAAAGTGGGGGAATATACTATTTGTATGTAATAATAAACTTTTAATGAAAAGATTTTGATGAAACTTGGCAGAGAGAAAGTACTTGAGATCAAATTTTCAACTCTTTTTGACACCTTTTCGAACTCTTTTGCCTTTGTCACACTTAGGCCATTTGTTCTGTTGATCAATCAAGCATGTATTATGCCCTATCAAGAAGCTCATGTAAATTTTATTTAAAGTCTCAATATCCTTATCAGGGTCCAGCATCATAAATTGAGAACATATGTAAGTCACAATTTTAAATTCTTTTGTTCAACAATGAATTAATAACTGAGATTTGGATTTTATTGAGTTTTACTCTATTAATAAATAGAATTAAGCCATTCTGCATGACAATTTATTTGAACGTTTGATAATTGAATAAATTGAAATGAAATAATTGATTTGAATATTTTCTCAGTTTATGGCGCTGGACCCAGGTCTTTTTACTATTCTTTAGAACAAAAATATATATATATGCATACAGGTAAACTTCGATATTTCGACATTGGATATCTCAACAACTCGGCTTATCTATATCTCAACAACTCGGCTTATCTCAACGTCAGTTGTCGATCCCAACTTTTTTCCTTAATAATCTAATTAAACTTAGCCCAGATATCTCAACATCCCCTATGTCGACTACCATGTTTATCTTGACTTCATTTTCCAGTCCCTGTTGTCAGAATTTACCTGGTTTATCTCGACAATGGTTTCTTATCAACGGATTATAACTGTGATCTAGCCTTAATTGATCGTTATGTAACACGTAATTACTTGACCGTAACGACCTGCGCATGGACTGCTTGGCTTATTCTGTATCATAAGTGTGTTAGTTGTTAAAACTGTTTTTACCTAAATGATGAAATTGAATGATGTTTGCAGATAACAATCGATTAAATGTTCATTGAATGACAAAATTGTTGATTCATGTAGTTACAAGAACATCAGCAAACTTCAAATAACTTTATCTATCATTAAAACATTTAAAAGGGTGTTCATTCTCAGTTTGTCATCAAATCCATTTATGCGATGTCACAGATAGGTTCTCATACCTTCTCGTTTTCGAGGAAATCACTGCCCCAACTGTCAGGTAAATTCAAATGGTCAGGTAAAACGTAAACTTAGAGTTCATTCTATCGAGACGAACTTATTAACTGTGAAGTAAAACATCGTAAATTTATTATCACAAGTGAATAAAACAATCATAAGCAATAATCCTTCTTACATCTTTGTTATTGTTATGCTTTTAGGCGGCTACATTTATACTCTGTCCTGCAATTGTCAAAAACAACCTAGATATGTAACATTTCTCATTTTTACTCTCAGTTTGGATATCTTGGCCTACCAATATCTCGACATATTTTTCTTGGTCCTTATAATGTCGAGATGTTGAAGTTTGACTGTTTATACTAACATTCTCTATAGACAAATATTTAAGAGGTCTAGAGAGAAAGTAACTGTATACCTTGTAGCTTTTTCTTTCACTCTGAAATAAACATCATAATAGTGTATATGAATTTGCTTTTTGTAGAGAAATGATGCCTGGGGCAATAACTCCTCTAACTTATTCCACTTTCAAGAAAGCTATCGACCAAGGTTTGATGGTAAGTCATTATGATGTATATCAACAGCTGCAAATTTTGAAAAGCTATATTAGCAGTTATTTTGAAATCTTTTTTATGTATTCAGCTATTTTCCTGAATAATTTCACTTAACTGATTTAGGGCGTTACAGTCTTTCCTGTAGTTGGTCCATAATAAATTTTGAATTTTTGTGACTTTCAAACATGCCACTATGGTAGCAAACATGCCACTATGGTAACAAACATGCCACTATGGTAGCAACATTGATATTGTCATTCCTCGAGTTGGAAATCCTTTAAACCTAATCAGTAGTCATACTGGTTTTAAACAACCATCAAAGGGAAGATGAAAAAGCGGCCTCATAAGGCAGGTGCCCTATCAATACAGGTTGATTTGTATAGACAATTAGTTGTTGGGAACAGAGAAAGGAGGTACTTAAAGACAGGCTAATACTTAATACAGTTTTTTAATTTTGTACAGGTTAGACTGTATTTTATAATAGACTGTAATCTTTGTGCACTCATCTCCTCTGAGACTTGTCATCACAGAAAGTTCAGTAAAATTTCTGTATATCAGAAAAGTACTTCTGCATTGATGATCAAAGTTCTAACTGTATTTAAGATTTATACAACTGTTTTCTTACGTTACTTACTGTATGTGTGAAATTTTTGAGTGACATAATTTAGAATAATAAGTATTAAATCATCCATGAATGGATAGGAATAGTGTGACCTGCCTTTCTTAGTTTGATAGAAATTAATTTTTTGGGGCACTATTTGTAGGTAACTAGGCAAATTTACATCCCACATTATGGTTGGAACCCCTTTTAAAAAAATGTCTAGGTTGACCTCGTCTCTACAATGTTGGATATACATGTATATCTGTGGCAGATACTGTATGGATTATTCTGTTTGTATTACCCTGTTATACCTTACCAATAAAAACCTGTTTGTACAAACTATCAGTAAACTTTATAAGGTTTACATTTAAGATATGATGAATGCAGGTGCTCCTAGGAAGTTTTTGACGGAAAATTGATGGCTTTGTCATTGCATTTTACAGGAATATGGATCAATTTCAGCCAAATGTGCGACAGTGAAGTTTCCTGCCAAGCAGGTCTTAACATACTGTGGCCATAACTTTATTAATATGACGGTAAGAGACTGCACTCTCTAGATCTGACATGAGTACAGTAACTCAGAAACAGCATGAAAGTTTAGAGCACTCTCTAGATCTGACATGAATACAGTAACTCAGAAACAGCATGAAAGTTTAGAGCACTCTCTAGATCTGACATGAGTACAGTAACTCCGAAACAGCATGAAAGTTTAGAGCACTCTCTAGATCTGACATGAGTACAGTAACTCCGAAACAGCATGAAAGTGTAGAACACTCTCTAGATCTGACGTGAGTACAGTAACTCGGAAATAGCATGAAAGTTTAGAGCACTCTCTAGATCTGACGTGAGTACAGTAACTCAGAAGGAGCATGAAAGTTTAGGGCACTCTATAGATCTGACCTTGGGCCAGATTGGTTATCTTTATGTTTTTTACCTTTCACAAGAGTTATTGCCCTTTGTTGAAAATCAGTTTTCCAGATTCTGCTCTATTATGGGTTAATTTTAAGAGATAAAATCATACAAATAAAAGTCAGTGGTGACAAAAGCATTGCTCATTCAAATTTTTTTCTCCAGTACCTCAGGGCCAATTTCCTCCATTGTTGTAAATCATTCATATTTATACACCCATCGAAAGACAGGATGTATTATGGTATGGTGATGTCTGTCTGTCCATCCGTCTGTCTGTCCGCTATGGAACGCAATAACTTTAGTAAACGTCAGCTTTTTTCCATGAAACTCATACAGAATGCTTAAATGGTACAGGGAAAGCCGCCTTTCGATTTAGAGCAAAATCCGTTTCTCGTTACAGCGTTATGGGACTAGGATTTCGGTTTTACTATGAAAAGATGCTATGGAACGCAATAACATTAGTAAACGTCAGCTGTTTTTCATGAAACTCGTACGGAATGCTTAAATTAAGTAGTCAAAGCCGCCTTTCAATTTTGAGCAAGTTCTGTTCTGTTATTACAGAGTTATGGGACTTGGATTTTATTTTTATTATTTCACAAAAATATTACCAAAGGGACCCAAGTTTGGGGGTAATAAAACCATACATCTGAATTGATCCCTTCCAAATCAGCAATGGGCATATTAAGCTGCCCTAGTTGTTGCTTTTATTAGAGTCATGCTTCAATAAGCATGACTGGCCTGTTGACCGCTTGTTAGCATAGGTACTGTACATTTTAAAATAATATTCAATTGTGATATTTTCCAGGGCATTGGAGGTATGGCCATTTACAATATTCATGGTAAGAAAGAGGCAGCTGAAATGAATTTATTGGGCCAGATTTTGCCAGATTTAACCCTACAGGAAGTTAAAGAGTATGCTGGGAATGTTCGCACCCTTTTCACAAGATTTGTCACCACATTTCTCTACATATTTGTGAGTCATTTTTAATTCAAGTGAAGTTTTTGTTTATAACATTTCACTATACTGTTCTTGAACAATTTAAATTTAAACTTAAAGTGTTTTCTGCCAGAATGATTTGTTTTTTTCAGAATCTCTGAACCAAGAGGTTACAGTGCAATTTACTGCATTTGAAATATTCCACTAGCTGACAGATTTAATTGCCAGGTTTCATGTTCTGTTAAACCTTTATTTTCCTTCTTTATACACTGTGTTCACTAAAAAGTACTATTCAAATGGTATTTACAATGATTGATAAATCTACTGTATATATATTTAAATACCAGATAAAAAGTTCTAAGAAAAACATTGTCAATAAAACTAATTTACTCAGATTGGACTTAATAAGTCAAATATCAGATAAGTTAAGTGGACTCACCAAGATAAAGCTATAAACGTGACACATCTAGCTTGGGACTTTCAGAGTAGTGCTTAGTGTATAAATTCTTGAAATGATTTCTCTTTCATTTTACTCTTCACAATTATTGTTTTATTCTCTATACATTCTACTGATTTTTATTTCAAACTGTTTCATGAAACGTGTCAGGCAAGAGATGTAGAGCAGGTAACAAGTTTCATCAACATCTATTAAAATAAAAATATGTTCTTTTTTTCACACCAAATCAAAGATTTAAAGTGCAATCATTTTCCCAGTAACCTTTGATGAATTGGGTTGCTTTAAGAGTTCAGCATTTACTTCCTTGGAAACACATGATTTATGCTGTGTCACAATACCTTTTAGTGTAATGTCGTAGAGAATGTCAGGCATGAAACACCATTGGTGATCCTCAATTGACCAATCGCTGTCAGGCAAAGTGTTACTACACATTTGTCTTTGTGAAGTAGCATAATAACTCATCATAACCTTTAGTCTATGTAATGATGATAATTGTTAAGTTACATACTTATGGAAATATGACTTTTGATAGACATCCATATTATTCTTTCACAGAGAAGTTGGAGAAAAGTTCAAATATGTGACTCCTGGCAAAGTAGGTTACAGAATTACACTGTTGGTGAGGGTGCAACAGATTGCATGCAGCTTTACCGTGACATAGATGAGAAGCTGAAGGATTACTTTGAGGCAAGATAAACTACCTATGAATGCAGAACAGTGCCATTCCACTTTGATTTTACATTTCTTATAATCCTCCATTATGGAACCAATGGCGAAATGATAAACAAGAACACTTAAGGGGCCAGTCGTTCGAAACTTTAACCACTGGAAAAGCTAACCAGTGGTTAAAGTTTGAGAGACAGTTAATTTGATTTATAAGATTTCTGTTTAAATTTCTAAATTACATTACAGTGCTGGTTTCATATACCATTAATCAGTACAAAGCTATGACTTTAAATCTTCTCATTTTGAAGATATAGTCAGTTGAAATTTAACGACTGGTTACATTAACCAGTGGTTAAAGTTTTGAATAACTGGCCCCAGGTTTCCATAAATTTTTCATCCACCTGGCCTTATATAATGGTTTATGAGGAAAGATGTTATAATAGCACTTGATGAAGATCAGGTGATGATAATTTGTAGATGTGTGTTTATTATCGATGCATTACTGAGTTTACAAAACCATTCAAATGTGTTACAGAACATTCAGATATATTTTTCATTTTAATTTACTGGCATGTTACCTCCAAATAATCTGACCTATTCCATACATTCGTTATTTTATCATATTTCACTGTAATTTGGATGATCTACATTATGTTTTATATTTTTGAATCACATGAACTGGTTTTTCAGTACTTATTCAATAGGTGTTGGAAATGCATGCATTGCTATTCATTCAGTATAGTGTTAATTTATGTGGAAATGCTTGTACTGCCTGGGGACCCTAAAGTGGTATTTTGTGACCAGTGTAATGTTAGTGTCTGTCAGTCCCCCAATAATTTTTATGTCTGATAATCATATGTTTGCTGATCAGTGCGTGTGGTCTGTAGGCTGTGTTTCGATTTCGTATTCTGATAATCACTTGATGCTCTTCTTTCTCGATCAGATTTGGGAGACAGGAATTATTAAGAGTGCTAACTCAGGGGTGTGGTCAGCGACTGTCGTTGGTATTGTGTCTGAAGGCAAAACAGGTGAGCTTGATACCTTTTGTTATCAGATATTGTTTCCATGTGCATCTGGTACTGCCTGATGTCAGGTAAGTAACTGAGTGTAGGTATCAGGGTTATAGTAGGATCACTCTTAAATCCATTCATCCATCAGACTAGTACATTGTCCAAACAGCAAGTAAATCCAGGCAGGATTTACGGATTAAAGTAGTATTTATAGGTTCAGATAAAATACATATAATGTATACATGTGTTTTAGATAATTATATATTTGATATATAATACATTACCTAATGATACTAGATACTAGAGCATTTTTCTTCTGTGTAATAAGAATCAATGCAGTACAGTTTTGCAATATATTGGACTATTGTTTGTTGCTAATTATTTGTGTTTGATGTCTATAAGTGTACATGCCAACCTGATACTAGGTACATGGAAATCATATTATGATAGCAGCTCTTGCCGCAATGCCCCAAAAAATTATTGTTTTAATGATCAATTTACATTATATGAACACTTCATAAAAACTTTGAAGTAAAAAAGAATTGAATTTTTCAGAGTATGAGCCTCAGCATTGGTCAGATATTGCCTTATTACTGTCCAAATGTGAGGATGTGTACAGTGCTGAGGTCCCTAATGCCATACAGGTAGGAACAATAAATCTGTGACATGCCATACAGATAGGAACAAAAAATCTGTGAAATGCCATACTGACAGGAACAGCAACTCTGTGACATGCCATGCAGGTAGTAATGATAACTTTGTGATATTCTATACAAGTGGGAATTATCACTGTGACATGCCATACAGGTAGGAATGATAACTCTGTGACATGCCATACAGGTAGGAATTATAACTGTGACATGCCATACAGGCAGGAATGATAACTCTGTGACATGCCATACAGGTAGGAATAACTCTGTGACATGCCATACAGGTAGGAATGATAACTCTCTGGCATGCCATACAGGTAGGAATGATAACTCTGTGACATCCCATACATGTAGGAATTATAACTGTGACATGCCATACAGATAGGAATGATAACTCTGTGACATGCCATACAGAGAGGATTTTACAACTCTGACATGCCATATAGGTAGGAATGATAACTCTGTGACATGCCATACAGGTAGGATTTCATAACTCTGTGACATGCCATACAGGTAGGAATTATAACTGTGACATGCCATACAGATAGGAATGATAACTCTGTGACATGACATGCAGGTAGTAATGATAACTTTGTGATATGCTATACAAGTGGGAATGGTAACTGTGACATGAGATACAGGTAGGAATTATAACTTTGTGACATGGCATAGAGGTAGGAATTATAACTGTGACATGCCATACAGATAGGAATGATAACTCTGTGACATGCCATACAAGTAGGATTTTATAACTCTGTGACATGCCATATAGGTAGGAATGATAACTCTGTGACATGCCATACAGGTAGGATTTTATAACTCTGTGACATGCCATACAGGTAGGAATGATAACTCTGTGACATGCCATACAGGTAGGATTTTATAACTGTGACATGCTGTACAGGTAGGAATGATAACTCTGTGACATGCCATACAGGTAATAATGATACCTCTCTGAAATGCCATACAGGTAGTATTGACAACTTTTTAACATGTCATAAAGATAGAATGACAACTTTGTAACATGTCATACAGGTTAGAACATAAATCTCATGGAATACTGCATAGGTAGGAACAAAATCTCTGTTAGGTGCCATTCGGGTATAAACACTACCATTGTGATATGCCATAAAAAAGAAGTGATAACTAAGACATATACCGGTACCAGTAGGAATGATAACTCATATGTTCTACAGGTAGGAACAATAACTCTGTAACATGCCATACAGCAGGAACGATAACTCTGTGACTTTGTTACAACTTTGTAACATGTCATAAAAGTAGGAAAATTACTCTGGGGCATGCCATTCAGGTAAGGACAATAACCCTACAACCCTATGACATGCTGGACAGGAAAAACATCTCTGTGATGTGCCATATGGGTATGAACAATAGCACTAAGATGTACCATGCAGGTAAGAAATTCAATGATAACGATGGCAAATCATACAGGTAGATATGATTACTGTGACAAGTCATACAGGTAGGAATGATAGCTATGGCAAGTCGTACAGGTAGGAATGATAACTATGGCAAGTCATACAGGTAGATATGATTACTATGACAAGTCATACAGGTAGGAATGATAGCTATGGCAAGTCATACAGGTAGGAATGATAGCTATGGCAAGTCGTACAGGTAGGAATGATAACTATGGCAAGTCGTACAGGTAGGAATGATAACTATGGCAAGTCATACAGGTAGATACGATTACTATGACAAGTCATACAGGTAGGAATGATAGCTATGGCAAGTCATACAGGTAGGAATGATAACTATGGCAAGTCATACAGGTAGGAATGATAACTATGGCAAGTCATACAGGTAGATATGATTACTATGACAAGTCATACAGGTAGGAATGATAACTATGGCAAGTCGTACAGGTAGGAATGATAACTATGGGAAGTCGTACAGGTAGGAATGATAACTATGGCAAGTCATACAGGTAGATATGATAACTATGACAAGTCATACAGGTAGGAATGATAACTATGGCAAGTCGTACAGGTAGGAATGATAACTATGGCAAGTCATACAGGTAGATATAATAACTATGACAAGTCATACAGGTAGGAATGATAACTATAACAAGTCATACGGGTAGGTATGATAGCTCTTATGTGTCCTACAGGAAGGAATAATAATTCTGTGACATGCCATACAGGCAAGAACAATAACCCTATAACATGTCATACAGTAGAAATGCTAATTCTATGACATGCCATACAGGTAAAAACAGTAAGTCTTTGACATGCCATACAAGCAGGATTAATAATTCTGTAATGTGCCATACAGGAACGAAAATAACTCTGTTATATGCCACACAGCACAGGTAAAATTGATAACTGTGATATGTCATACAAGAATGATTAATCGGTTAATGTAAGAATATATATCTGTAGATATAATGGGATAGAATGGAGTTTTAGAGACAATGCAATCTCTGATGTTGTTATTGTATGTTTTAGATTTTTTAAGATCACTGTATTTATTATAATACATGTAGTATATTTTGTTCTTATATATTACACATAAGAATTGTATATATATATATATATATATATGATTTATGTTTATATATGAATTACATATGTTTCGTCTGTATGTAAGGGCTTTCTCAGTGGGTGTAGCTAGCCAAATAGGAGATGCTTACTCCTCCCATGCACCTAGTCTCACCTCTGAATTTCAGGGGTCTGTGAATGCCCACTGTGGTACATTGTTGTTAGTGCCATGGTCATGTGACACCAGTTACTTTCGTATTTTACATTATAATACAGATATCAAATGGCATATTAATGGTATTGGTTTGTTTTTCCTTTTTAGAGTTTAGTAAGAGAGATAGTTGCTGCTGGTTTGGAGGAGAGGTTTTTGGCAGCCAGTGAAGAGGATTGTGTAGGAATCCTAAAAAACAAAGACTATGTTGGCTTGCATCATCAGTTCACCACCTTCCTGGACCGCCATGGACATCGTTACATCAGAGAGGTACTTTTCAGACACCTAAATGCATTCAGATAAAAAAAAAAGCACCAAGTCATTTGGTCTGAGTTGTAATATTCTGTAAATTAACAGATCACATAGAAAACCTTGAATTAACTCCACAATATCTCTGTAAATTAGTTTAATAATTTGATCAACTACTTGGTGGTAGGTGAGAAATTTGATAATTAAGGGAAGTACGTCCGATGGGTAGACACCTCTCTTCTTAAACCTGTATATTGTTATCTAGGGAATGTGAGAGCAAGGGCAAACCATCAATGTCGTTTTCTGATTGACCATCCGCTGTCAGCAAAATAGGGGCAAATGTTGTGAGATCAATTGTTTTTAATAAGTTTTAATAAGACCAATAGTATGCTCTTTGATCTTCTGGTGTTAAGCTAATTCTAATGCAGATATTTACATCTGCATATGATTTAGTTTAGTGTCATTTCCATTCATGTAAATGTTATGACTCATCGTGAATTGTAGATCAGTCCCGAGAAACAAACTGAAAGTTTATTTATAGTCGGTGACTCAGTGATTTGCCGTAAGTCTTTCACATTTTCATGACTTCATGTCTGTTTACCTATGCAACTGGCCATAACAGTTTGTCGTCAGGAAGTTCAGTATACTTCAGAGTGCTCAGATTGCTATCAGTTGGTTTCAAAACCCCCTACTCCATAAACACAAAGACAACCCCAGAATGAAATAGGCACATGACTGTTCATGGCATGGTGCATGAATCCCAAAATAGGCACATGACTGTTCTTGGCATGGTGCATGAAATCCCAAAATACTCAGCTCGCCATCTCTCATTGGCCTCTCTCCACGTATACACTTTTAGGTTTGTACCCAGTACCATTTTAATTTCTTCCGAAATCATGATTGATTTCCAATTTTCTTCAGAAGTCCTATTCTTTTGCTCAAGGTACCATAACAGGGCAACTGTAATATCCTACACAATGTAACCTTGTCTAAACAGGTCATGTAGACACAGGATTTGGGGTAACACTTCTGAAATTTCTAGAAATATCTTGCAAAGTCTGCCTACAAATTTTTTTAATTAAACAAAACAACTGCAAATCACTCTCTGACATGATGCTTTTTGCCTTCCACTTCTTAGTTTATTTTTGCTACTTTCTCCTTGTATCAATTTCTTCAAGAACTTACTGATAATAGATGTAGTATGCCCAAGTAAAACTGCAGTTTCACTTTTTCTCCTGCCTTCTCTAAATAATCGCATTGCTTGCTCTTTCTCTGTATTTTGCATTTTACATCCAATTTTCTCGATTGTTTATTGTCTGCTAAAAAAGGGCCATATGACTTTTTTGTGCCAACAAGTGATAACTCTCAGACCAAAGCTGTATAACTGGTGATGTGTGTGTGTTTCTTGCATAATGAGTAAGATGAAATAAACATCATATAATTTCTTTGTAATTGTAAATAAGCATTAAAAAATGTGAAAAACTTGTGACATGGCTGTGTATTTCATCCTCATAGATCACAGTTAAGTTGCAGTATAGATATCTCTCTCTGTCTCTCTGTATATATATATATATATATATGTATTTATATATAAATAGCACAAATAGAAACAATGAAACACCCAGGATCCAAAGCCCATTGTACTCTCGGGTGTTTCACTGTTTCTATTTGTGCTTTATATGTTTATTTCTGTTTCAGTGATTGTATTCATTCAAAGGATCCGCCTGCGTTTACGTTGGGTAAATCCCTTCACTTTCCATGGCCGTGTTATCATGTATACGATTAGCTAATGATTGGCTATAAAAGCTCTATTTTTGTGGAGCTCAGGTAGCTCAGTCAGTTAGACGGTCGGATGCATGACAGCTAGGTGATTCGGTATCATAGGTCGTGGGTTCGAGTCCCCGTGGAGGAACAAATATTAGTGAAATATAGGGTGCCTTGTTAGCTGTAGTATATTTGTGCTTTATTTATATATATATATATATATACAGACGAACTTTGAGAACTCAAAGTGCTGGAGACCGACGAAATCACTTCGAGTTTCGGTAGGATCGAGTTGTTGAAGTTGCAGAAATATGCGGGAAATCAGAAGGGGAAAGATCAAACCTTATTACCTACGTACGTTTTGTACTACTGTAATACTAAAAATAGCATTAAGATGATATGATATTCTCAGTTTATTTAATTCAAATGCATATCATGTCAAATATTATCTAAGTATTTAATAAAACTAACAAAAAGAAAATTATAACACGGAGATAAAGCCATTCTATCAGCATTGACACTATTCAACGATGTTGGGGGCTTGGCTCAATATCTTAGATGAAGTTCATTAATGTCGATAACTGTTTAAAATTTGCAGCTTGTATAATTCAAGACAATTTTCACTATAAACAGTTTTTGAAAACCTTCTTTCATAATTACGGCAGTTAAAATTAAAATAAATCATCCATAGATAATAACGAAGATACCCTGATTGTTTCACTACTAACAGGGATGCATATATCTAATATAGATAGATATATACGTCCCTGTTACTAATGTGGATGAAACGTGTAATGTGCGACCACATACACAAGTCTGTCGAGCTTGGATGTACACAACCGTGAAATTTTGATTGGTTTGTAAACAAGCCAATTGCATTCTATCCTGTTATTTGCTTCGAGTTTCCGATGGTAAGATGCTTCGAGTTTTTGAAGGTGAAATTAAGTGCAAATTTGTTATTGGGACTTGAAAATTACTTCGAGTTACGGGGGTATTCGAGTTTCAGAAGTTTGAGTTTGGGAAGGCAAATAGCATTAAAATATTCGAAATGTTCTCGGGACCGTCAGATGACTTCGAGTTTTCGGGGGTTTTGGAGTTTTCGACGTTCGAGTTAGAGAAGTTTTACTGTATATATATATATATACACACACACACACACACATATATATACATGTATATATATAAAACAGCAAACGGTTTACTTTACTTGTGTAAAATGAAAATCCTGATGATGTAAAATTTACTTCATTTAGTTTTATCATTCAAATTTTAGGCGGAACTTTTGGAAAGGTCTTGGAAATCTGACCCTGTTAAGTTGGTTCCAGTACTAAAAGCTATATTGAAAACTGGGTCATATGAAACAAAGAAGTCTACTGGACTGGATGTTGAAGAAGCCATGAAACAAATTCAGACACCTCTACCCTGGATCACTAGGTAATACATAGACACCTCTAGACTGAATCACTACACTTTACATGTATAAGTACACTTCTAGGCTGGATAAATAGCCAATGTATAGACACCTAGTGGCTTCATCACTACAAAACCTCTAGACTGGATTCATCGGTAATGCACACAGACACCTAAAGGGTGGATCTGTGGATAATATATAGATACCTCTAAGCAACTTCACTAGGTCATGTATTGTGCAAACACCTCAAGGCTTGTTCACTGGATAATGTAGATACCTCTAGACTGTATCACTAGGTAATGTATACAAACACCTCTACAGTGGAGCATTGTATGCAGACAACCCTAGACTCTATCACTACAATGTATACAGTCACTTCTAGGCTGTATCACTAGGTGATGTATACATACACCTACTGGAGCATTGAATAATGAATACAGATAATTTTTAAGACTGTATCACTATACAATGTATACAGTAACCTCTAAACTGTGTCACTAGGTAATGTATACATACACCTCTATAAAGGAGTATTGGATAATGTATAGATTACCCTTAAGACTGTATCACTATACAATGTATACTGTCACCTCTAGGCTGTGTCACTAGGTAATGTATACATACAACTCTATACAGTAGTATTGGATAATGTATAGATAACCCTTAAGACTGTATCACTACAATGTATACTGTCACCTCTAGGCTGTGTCACTAAGTAATGTATACAGACACCTCTAGGCTGTATTAGTAGGTAATGTATACAGTCACCTCTAGGCTGTATCACTCAGTAATGTATACAGTCACCTCTAGGCTGTATTAGTAGGTAATGTATACAGTCACCTCTAGGCTGTATCACTCAGTAATGTATAGAGTCACCTGTAGGTTGTATCATTAGGTAATGTATACAGTCATCTCTAGGCTGTATCACTAGGTAATGTATACAGTCACCTCTAGGCTGTATCACTCAGTAATGTATACAGTCACCTCTAGGCTGTATCACTAAGTAATGTATACAGTCACCTCTAGACTGTATTAGTAGGTAATGTATACAGTCACCTCTAGGCTGTATCACTAGGTAATGTATACAGTCACCTCTAGGCTGTATCACTAGGTAATGTATACAGTCACCTCTAGGCTGTATCACTAAGTAATGTATACAGTCACCTCTAGGCTGTATTAGTAGGTAATGTATACAGTCACCTCTAGACTGTATCATTAGGTAATGTATACAGTCACCTCTAGGCTGTATCACTAAGTAATGTATACAGACACCTCTAGGCTGCATCACTAGGTAATGTATACAGTCACCTCTAGGCTGCATCACTAGGTAATGTATACAGTCACCTCTAGGCTATATCACTAGGTAATGTATACAGTCACCTCTAGGCTGTATCACTAGGTAATGTATACAGTCACCTCTAGGCTGTATCTTTCAGTAATGTATACAGTCACCTCTAGGTTGTATCATTAAGTAATGTATACAGTCACCTCTAGGCTGTATCACTAAGTAATGTATACAGTCACCTCTAGACTGTATTAGTAGGTAATGTATACAGTCACCTCTAGGCTGTATCACTCAGTAATGTATACAGTCACCTCTAGGCTGTATCACTAGGTAATGTATACAGTCACCTCTAGGCTGTATCACTAAGTAATGTATACAGTCACCTCTAGGCTGTATCACTAAGTAATGTATACAGTCACCTCTAGGCTGTATCACTAGGTAATGTATACAGTCACCTCTAGACTGTATCATTAGGTAATGTATACAGTCATCTCTAGGCTGTATCACTAGGTAATGTATACAGTCACCTCTAGGCTGTATCATTAGGTAATGTATACAGACACCTCTAGGCTGCATCACTAGGTAATGAATACAGTCACCTCTAGGCTGTATCACTAGGTAGTGTATACAGACACCTCTATACTGAAACATTGGATAAACAAAGAAGATACTTATTGGATATAAGTTGATATTGGATTGCAAATCATTTCACATGGAATGGTATACATATTAACTGATATTTGTAAAGGAAAAGTGACTAGAAAAGCTCACATAATTTATCTAAATTTTCACTGAATAGAGCCATTTAAAAAAATGTTGTGTTTCCTATAATTGTTGATTATGTTCCAATTCTGTTATTCTAGAATCATTCTGAAAAGAATTCTAATCAAAAGCAGAAAAGCTGTTGGTCAGAGAGAATTAGGAAAGTCTATATCTGTCCATTTATCGGACAAATTCAAGGAAGCTTACTGGACATTGGCGGACATGATGACAAGGGAGGTCAGACTATATTTCATGTTTAAATAATAAGTGTAGAAATCATAGTAAAGTTTAATAGCAGTATTGACATTCATGATCAAATGATGTATTACGTAAAAGTTTAAGCTATTTTAGCATTTTTTCTTTGTTTTGTGCATTTAGTGAGAATTTGTAATGTGAACCAATGAAATCAAAGAAAATGTTGCGAAGCAATTTATGAATGTGAAAACATTTGATTAAATATCATTTGTGAACTCTGTCATTGATAAGAACTTATTGTTTTTCTTGATGTCATTACAGGGTCGTCTTCCAGAGAAAGATCTTCTCTTCTTCCTCACACATGCCGAGATTGGGCAGCTTCTACATCAGAGGTCTCCTCGGCTCGTCACCCGGTACGTACTTTTATCCGAGTCAATATTCTCTGGTCTTACCAGTAAGTTCAATATTGATTTTGAATTTGAAGGTTAAGTTCAGATTTTATCATCAGAAAGAGTTTTCTTTGATGCAACTGGTATTGCACTAGAGTTTGAATCGGAGAATCAGGGTTCAACTTTCGATTGTCAAAAAGGATTTTCAAGGTCAGTTAACATCTCCCTCCCTACCTGTCCTTCTTCAGATGGGACAGTAAAACCAGAAGTTGTCATGGTAGACAATAACAGGTAAAAAATTGTTAATCAGATGTTACCTTTATATAGATGAAGTTATCATAGCATTAACAGTAAACACCGAGTCAAAACTCTTACTCAGTGGCCACCATAATTAACGATACCTGTATTATTTATTGCAGTGTTGAGTCAATTTGTTACTGCTTTTATTTAGTCTGTTTTACTTTTAACTTGAGTGTTTAGGTTTCATATATTTTAGAATGAAAAATCAAACGTATCTTAATTCAATCTGTTATATCTACTCTCAAAAACATAGACAGTTCTGTTAGCAAGTGATTATTATTCATTCCTATGAAAATATTTTTCACTCTATCTGCATGATGAATCGCTATAGCAAATTAGGCCTTAAATGATGATTGTGTTCAATGCAGGCCATTTCACGAAACATGTTACAGATTTTATGACTTCTAGTTATTTAAGCAGCAACAGAATATGGGTTATAATTGTATATGTAGACTAGAATTTATTCTAGATTAATCTTGGTTGAAAGAAATCACTGAATTATAAAACAGAATCAATTCAAGGTTTCTGAATTTTCAGAAAATTTTATGAAAATGAAGCAGTTTGTAAGAAATTTTATAAGAATTTCTGTAACACAAGCTACGGGCATATGACGTGAATCTCTCATCTGTAAATTGCAATCTCGTGATTATTGATACAATTCTTTTTTCTTTGACCCTTTCGACCTGCAGAATTAAATTGCTATATTTGACATATTTTATATGATTGCTTTCAGAATTCATGTAGTTGTGGATATGTAAGGAATTTTGTGATGGTAATACCCAGCTATCCCATGGCAATCATGTAATATGATATCTTTTCAGAGCCGTACGAAGAAAGAAATTGCTGCCCAAGTTGATGAAACTAAAGTTCCCCAAATTATCTGTTGGTTTGCCTGTTCCGGTAAGTTTTCTTTTTTTCCATCAGCTCATGTTACACTGTTATGAAGTGGGGCTATGAGTACTATGACAGCTGCAGAGTTATAACTCACCAAACGTTTCGTAAGTTGTCTGCAGTTTCCTGTAAGGAGGATATTCCTCTAATTCATTTTTGAGAACTCTTTCACTTGAGTTCTCTTGTAAATGGATACATGAGCACAACACTTTTTTGATGATGAGTTTCAACTGCATCTGTATTGTCTGTTAAAACAAGCACAGAACCAAAATTCATAACCTTTCTAGGAGTGTGGTCAAATCGTTATTATGTGTACCAGTTTATCAAAGGTTATGAGGAGTGAACAATGAGTGAAGGCTATATGTTGCAATCTGGGTATGAAGAATTTGAAGACATGTGTACAACATAGTTTTCAGTCTTGGTGATACCCAGTTGACAGGTATTTCACGTGTATGACACAAAGACTTTCTCATGGCTGCATTACAAGTACTGCCAAATATGAAGAAACTTCTCTGTTTCTCTATCATTTTTTTCTGAAAACTTATTACGAATGGTAATTTGCCACGAGTTACCCAAACTTACAACATGTGACAAGGGCTTTTTGATTATAATAATATATTATAAAATTTTTTATGTTTAGTGAAATAATGTCTTCTATTAAGGATTTAACCTTACAAATGTTTTTGTATTTATATGTTTGTACTTGACTCAATCTGATTGCCAAAAAGTTTCGGGATGAAACACCTTTTAGATTACTTATGTTAAGACACACAGATGATCATTGCATCAGGGCACTCCTTTTTGTATTCAAAAGCAGAGTTTCTTCATATATAATAGAACGTTGTTCATCCAAATATTCTGGGGGTTTTTTTCACCCCATCAGAGCCCAGTGTGGTATCATAGAAATGTGTGGAGAATAGCAAAGTAGCCTTCTTTTAAAGTTAATTAACAATTTCTTGAGCAGTTATGATAGGTGGGTCAATGAAGAATTCTTACACAACTGAAACTACATGTATCTTCATGTATTGCAGAATTTAGAGATGTTCAGTTTTTTGAAAAATAATGTTGTAAGACGGTATGATGTAATAAACAAATTAGGAAGTATTCTCTGATATTTTAGGTTCAAGAGGAAGATTTTGCAGAAAAAAGGACCTCATCCTTTGCTTTAAAAGGTCAGTTGAAATTCTATAGATTGAAGTACTTCAGCTCACAGGAGCATGTCGACTATTACAATGTACTATGAGTTGATTGATTTACTTTGGCACAATTTTTCCAGTGTGCTTACATAACTTACTCTATACTATACTTATATAGAGTTGACTTTCGTTTAATCCAGTACCAATAATTTCCACTCTCTCTGTCCATCAGTGTGTCTGTTCTTCTGTCAAGCTGGTTTTTCAGACTTTCGTTGGCCACGCTCACAGATATCAAGCTGAAACTTGGCAACAAGCTTCCCCATGAGGACTTACAGATAAGTTCGACTTTGGTCACGGTTAACCTTCTTTTTCCAGAGTTAATTCCTTTGTTCAAAATCAGTTTTCCACACTTTTCATGTTTAAGTCCTGATACCAATTTCTTGACTTGATTCTTTTCAAGGTAATTATTTTGAGTTCAAATTATCGAAAGTCATAAAATATTCTGTTGCGCACTGCGGCCAAAATTAATTAATTTATGAGTTTTGTTTTCATTTATGAATATGATAGAGATATTAGAAAGGAGTAGAGTGGAGAAATTGTATTTCAGCCCATCACCTCCAGTATCCACACATTCTAATGCTGAACTTTCAGTTTCATTTTTATACCTTACAGAATCGTAGATTAAAGATCATGAATTATTTGTTCAGTGTATCTGTCTGTTTGTCTGTCTTTCTGAAAACTTTAACTCTGGCCTAAACTTTTAAATCGTTAGAGAAAGGCTTTGATATTGGACACATAGATACATATGTCATATGAATAGAACAAGTTTTTTCAATGGTACCAAAATTTTTCGGATAGTGACCATCGTCTTTTCATTATATTTTCTGATCTCACTGGGGATCTTCATTGTTAACTTCTTGTAAATAACTCATTATGATTTCATATAGTGACCATTGTCTTTTCATTATATTTTCTGATCTCACTGCCATGGGGATCTTCATTGTTAACTTCTTGTAAATGACTCGTTATGTTTTCATGTAGTGATCATTGTCTTTTCATTATATTTTCTGATCTCACTGCCATGGGGATCATCAGTATTAACTTCTTGTAAATAACTCATTATGTTTAGGTTTACCGGTCTGCACTGGCCAGATTACGGGCATTGCTCGAGTGGTCAAGGACTTACAGAATGCAGACACAATACAGGTAAGAATGTAAACACAATACAGGTAAAGCTTAAAAGGACATTAATGACCCATGAAAGTAATTTTGATAAGATTTCATGTGTGTGTGTGTGCGTGTGTGTGTGTGTGTGTGTGTGTGTGTGCATGTGTGTGTGTGTGGTGGGGGTGGGGTTAGGGTTGGGGTTCATGTTTGAGGTTTGATTTTGAAGTTTGTGTTTGACTGTATACTACCAGGATATAAAGCACTGGTCTTCCTTCTGGTGTCTTAGGGTCCATACTGTCCACCCTGGTGTCTTAGGGTCTATAATGTCCACCCTGGTGTCTTAGGGTCTGTTACTGTCCACCCATTTCTTAAGGTCCATGACTGTCCACCCTGGTATCTTAGTGTTCATAACTGTCCACCCTGATGTCTGAGGGTCCATGTCTGTTCACCTGTCTTAGGGTCCATGATGGTTCACTGTTTCTTAGGGTCCATGACTGTCCACCCAGGTGTCTTAGGGCCCATGACTGTCCACCCTGATGTTTTATGGTCCATAACTGTCCACCTTGGTGTCTTAGGGTCCATGACTGTCCACCCTTGTGTCTTACAGTTGATGACTTTCCACCCTGGTGTCTTAGGATCCAGGACTGTCCACCCTGGTGTCTTTGGATCCATGACTGTCCACCCTGTTGTATTAGGATCCATAACAGTCCACCCATTTCATATGGTCCATTGCTGTCCACCGTGGTGCCTTAGTGTTCATGACTGTCCACCCTGATGTCTTAGGGTCCATGACTGTTCACCCTAGTGTCTTACAGTCCATAACTGTCCACCCTGATGTCTTAGGGACTATGACTGTCCCTTGTGTCTTAGGGTCGATGACTTCCCACCCTGGTGTCTTATGGTCAATGACTGTCCACCCTGGTGTCTTAGGTCCTTGAATGTCCACCCTGGTGTCTTAGGGTCCATGTCTGTCCACCCTAGTGTCTTAGGGTCCATGTCTGTCCACCCTGTTGTTAAGGTATAAGTGCCACTGATGTTACAGTAGATACTGGAGTATTTTACTTGTGTGTCTTTGTCATGTTGTCCATCCGTTTGTCTCATGTTGTGTCTTTGTCATATTGTCCATCCGTTTGTCTCATGTTGTGTCTTTATGTCATGTTGTCCGTCCGTTTGTCTCATGTTAGGTAATAAAGGTTAGAAAACCAAGATCACTTTGCCAAAACTGATCATTTTCTGGATGGTATGTTTGAATGATATTGTTAAATTTCTCATGAAATACAAATATTTCTGTATTACAATTTATTATTAGCTGTGCATGTGAAAATAATTTATAAGAATTGTTATCGAGAATATCTTGAAGATTCAGCACAAGACTTAGCAGTTTTTCTAATTTAGAGGGTTGTAAAGCTACCCATTGATGTCTATGCCATTGTCAAGGCATAGAGATGTTAAAACTTAAATCTATACAAGTCAACATAATAAACAGCAGCTAGTAAACCACAAATGATAATGTGGGTAACGTTCATGTCTTCTTGTGAATCTATTACCTGTCGTAAATTTCAACTCCATTTTTAGCTCACTCCATTTGATCACTCCTCATTTAAGTGAGTCCATCTGTTTGATTGATTGATTGATCAATTTTTGTTTAACGTCACACCATGAATATTTCACATATATGGTGACGGCATCTGCCTGATGCAAGGCATACAAATTTTGACCTTTGCAACAGACCCACCCAAAGCAGTGAGGGATCTTTAACGTGCCATGCATACCATGACACGGGGCCTCTGTTTTTACTGTCTCATCTGAAAGATAGGACACCAGCATGACCAGAGCGGGACTCGAACCCCGGCCTCCCGATCAGGAGTCCAGTGCGATACCACTAGGCCACGCTGGCTTTCTGTCTGGTTTGAACATTTCATACTTTTGACATCTTCTTATCAGAACTTCTGGAGGGATTTGATGAATCTTGGTTAGGATCAAGTAATCAAGATCCCCTACAAGAATGGTTAGGTTTTGACTGGTCCTTCAAGGGATGGATCCAGGACAGGGTGACATAGGTATCAGAAGTTACTCTCTATTAATAAACTTCTTCGTCAGACTGGCTGCATAGATCAACAAACCAAATGCACCAGAGTGATCCAGAAAGGAGTTGGTTTTAGTTCCATTTTGCAAAAAAAGTTTTGACACATTTTTTATTTCTTTTAAGACTTCGTCATATTTAGGAAATTTCTTTGAATTTCAAAATGTATGACGGTTTAAGAATCATGTGGCATTATATTTAGTTCAAATTTGTGATAAAATTTAAGAAAAGATACTATCTGTAGGGAAATGTGATAGTCTCTAAGTTTATTGTGTGGTTCAATGTGCTCAGGTGAGCAAGATAGGCCCATTATAGTCAACCATATCAAAGATTTACTAGAATAAATACGAATATATTGCAGTGACATATTACGATTTATTGTAGAAAGATGATATTTTGATTGTGTCGTTTACGGATGTGGGCTGGTCTCCCTACTTTCCTCTGATAGCGGGTCTCGTCACCGAGATGGGAGGATTGGTATCCCATGGTGCAGTAGTAGCTAGAGAGTATGGCATCCCATGTCTTGTCAATGTGCCACATGCCACACAAATGTTCCAATCCGGTAAATGCTTTCACAATCTATTTTCTAAATATATCAGATGATTTGTTTTCTAAATATATCGGGTGATTTTTAAAGTAACTTAAAAATTCAGGTATACTTTATTTAATAAGGTATACAATAAATCGAAGTTAAATTATGTTGAAATAAAACAAAATAAAACAAATAAAACTTTCTGTAGAAGTGAAATGTTTGGCTTGCCTTGTTACTGTGTTTGAAAGGTTCAAGGTCACCTCTAGTTTTTGTGTGGTAATATGACTGACCATGTGGTGACATGACTTACCATGTGGTCAAATAAATGACCATGTGGTGATATGACTGACCCATGTGATTATATGAATGACAATTTGGTGATACAACAGACAATGTAGTTATATGACTATGTGGTGATATGACTATGTGGTGAAATGACTGACCTTGTGAAGCTCTGACTAACAATGTAGTGATATGACAGTGGTGATATGATTGACCATGTGTTGCTATGACTAACATTGTGGTGATAAGACTCTGTGGTGAAATGACTAGCCATGTGATGCTATGACTAACAATCAGGTGATATGACTATGTGGTGATATGATTGACCATGTGATGCTATGACTAACAATGTGGTGATATGACTATGTGGTGGTAAAATAGATGATGTGGTGGTATGACTAACAGTGTTGTGATATCACTGTCCATGTGGTGATATGAACGTGGTGATACGAATGAATTTGTCTGGTGATATGAATGACTATGTGTGGCGATATGAATGACAATTTGGTGATAACAATATAGTGATATGACTGTCCATGTGGCGATATGACTAACAATGTAGTGATATGAATGTGTTGTGATATGACTGTCCATGTGGTGATATGACTGGCCATGTGATGCTCTGACTAACAATGTAGTGATATGACTATGTGGTGATATGACTAGCCATGTGATGCTATGACTAACAATGTAGTGATATGACTATATGGTGATATGACTGGCCATGTGATGCTATGACTAACAATGTGGTGATATGACTATGTGGTGATATGACTGGCCATGTGATGCTATGACTAACAATGTAGTGATATGACTATGTGGTGATATGACTGGCCATGTGATGCTATGACTAACAATGTAGTGATATGACTATGTGGTGATATGACTGGCCATGTGATGCTGTGACTAACAATGTGGTGATATGACTATGTGGTGATAAAGCAGATGGACAGTGTGAAGCTATGACAAACTGTGGTGATATGACTGTCCATGTGGTGATATGACTGTCCATGTGGTGATATGACTAACAATGTAGTGATGTGAATGTGTGGTGATATGACTGACCATGTGGTTTTAAAACTGACTTACACTGTGATGCTATGACTAACAAGGTGGTGATATGACTGACAGTGTAGTGATAAAACTGACAGTGTGGTGATATGACTGACAATTTGGTGATATGACTGACAATGTGGTGATATAACTGACTATATGATGTTATAATTGCCAATGTGGTGATATGACTGGCCAGACCAGCCAAGCAAGTTAAAAATTCATGCTGTTATCATATTTTTTTTTCTTGTAAATTATATTGTAAATGATATCTCACATGTAAAAAATTAACTAGAAGTCTGTGCTAGCTTGAATTAAATCAGAAGTTTTTAACATGTACTAGCAATTTACTATATCAAAAGTTTGCCATCAAAAAGTGAACCAAACATTCTTACTAGCAAAAAAAATTCATGACATATTGTATGATTCATGACATACTGACAGTGTATGATTGACGACATACTGTATGATTCATGACATATTGTATGATTCATGACATATTGTATGATTCATGACATACTGACAGTGTATGATTCATGACATATTGTAGGATTCATGACATACTGACAGTGTATGATTCATGACATACTGTATGATTCATGACATACTTTATGATTTTGTAGGTGATAATGTGCGTTTAGATGGTGTAGCGGGAACCATTGAGAAACTGCTGTGAAGAAAAGCTGTCCAACTTCAACAGCCGTCCATACTGTAGTAACATAAAAACCATGTGACTGAGAGATTTTCCATTAATTTTAAAACCAACTGTGATACATGTAAACAAAGTTTGTTATGTCACAAGTTCATTTTTCTGTAAAACATCTAAATCTTGGTTGTAATAATATAACTACATGTACTGGAAAATGAAAATTTTACAAAAAATGATATATTACTTGTAAGATTTATGTGCCATATTCCAGTATCACAAACAGGTAAGCCATAATGAGATTTTTGTATATCTGATAGAGCTGCTACTGCTTTGTTTACATGTAGTGCTTACATTTAACACTGTATGTTACACAAAATTATGTACCTTAGCTGGGTCTCTGCTTTTTTATATTTAATGTTTACTTGGTCTCTGCTTTTTTATATTTAATGATTGCAGGCCACTGTATTTTATTTAGAATTATTGTGTATTTTACAGATTGCTCATTTTAAACATTGACGTCATTGTTTTGTATGCAGGCAACTACTGTACGTAGAATTACATGTAAATATTTTTACAGGGTCATACATTGCTGAGGTTTAATTTTGAATCTTGCCACAACTAGTTGATAAAAGGATCATAATGTAACAAGCACTTTTTGGTCGGAATTGCATAGCAATTCCAGACCCTAGTCGTTACAATATGCTGTGGTGAACGCGTGGAACGCAGAAAATACCTCCTCATGTATAAATAGTGCGTCGATATTTAGACAAAGCGTGATTAGATTTACTTTTAGTACTTATAGTTCATATTGTATGAGTCAATACAAGATAAGTTTGATCAGATGAGAAAATAGATGTGCCGTTATTCCATTGATTTAGACGAGTTTAATATATTCATGCGCTGGAGGACATGCAGTCTTTCTGAATACTCGACGGAAAGTCCCGAAAAAGTACGATTGACATTATTGTGTAGCTGTGCTGTAATTTAAGAAGTACACTACTAGTCCGTACTAGTATCCGTTGTATTATAATTAATAAAATTGAGAATATCGCTTCTTTATATAGCAGTGGAATTCAAAGTACACTACAATCTTCTCGTCACAACGATAAACAAACGTCTTGGTAGTTGTTGATGTGTAATGCTACTAAAAATAGCCAGTTATTTATAGATCTACATGTGTAAACGTGGTTTTCCCCAAATGTACATGTACAGTGGGAGACTGTCCAGATTGCTAATTTCACACTACTGTCAAGATCAAAAGTGATAAGAGAGAATGAGATAACTATATAGTACAAGACGGAGATGTACAGGGGTGTACAGGGCAGAGCCGTTGTTTATATGAAAACGAGCACCTGTGCACAGACCGTGTTTTTGTCAATACTGATCCTAAAAGTTACACGCTTGGTGTGTGATATCATGGTGGATCACGACTTTATTACCTTTGATGTACTTGACCATGCAATTCCGACCTTGAGGACTTTCAAGTCCTTTCATTGTATGTCATGGTATTTATATCTATATCTAAAACGAAATAAAAAATATGAAATTGTACTTTCTTTTCATCAATTTTTCATCTTTATAATGAAATGAATATGTATCTGTATATATTTTAACCATAACATAGTATCTTCTGGTCTAAAGTATTTATGCGGTTTTCATCTTTAGACGACAGCCCGCATCAAGAATATACTTGGCATATGTTTCTTGCTTTACGTCACATCATGATTATTTTTCTGGTATGGGGACGGCATCTGCCGGATACAATGAACATAAACTTAGATATATGAATCGAACCCACAAGAGACGGGGATGTTTTACACTCCAGTGACTAGTGTGATATAGGACCCTGGTTTTTACTGTTTCTCCTGAAAGATTGGGCCGAGAGTAGTCGTCTGTAGGACTCTAACTTGCGACCTCTCGGCTACTATCCCATTATGCTATCAGCTTAGCTCTTGTGTTTAAAAGATCTCTAGCTACATATCATGAGAGTTCTCGACTTCATCTTCTATGATCCACCATTTGTGTTGAGATGGCATTAAATGGAGGTTGCTGATCAAGGCATTTACCAATACCTCGCAAACATTGCATAGCGTCATTGTGATGTCGCAGTTAGATTCATGTTTGACGTGCCATTTATTCACAGCATCACGGCGATGTAGGACATTCGGCGATCAGTCAATAAGATCAACCCAGCATAGCCCAACAGTAGAATGTTTGTATGTAAAAGATTTCTCACTACTGGTACTCTTTGTATGGGTCTGTTGAATAGGTCTGGCTGTGCATGATCAAATGCTATTGCCATATTTGTGAAATAATATTAACATGATATAAAACAAGAAAGAAACAAATATGTGAAATTAGAAATTGACCCTTTTTTCAGAGAGACAGTCCTGAAATGTTGTCCTTGACCCATCTATAAGATTGGTATTGGCTTTAGCTGACATGTTAGCCCGCAATGGTCTAGTATCCCATCAAGGAGAAGCTTGACTTCAATCTGTAGAGACCACATGTAAACTCTGGCCATCTACGAATTTATGACATGGAAAAGAGCCAACCCGGGTGGCCCACTCTAAATGGCCAAGCACCATAGATACAGGGTATATGCTTCAGGTTTTAAGTTCCTGTAGCTTTATCTTGTTACTTTCTCATATTTAATCATATAAGAGTTGTAGTTCTTAACACATGAAGCTGTTAAAAGACTACTCTTATTTTCAATAATTTAATTCATTTTTAACAAAAATAAGTGATATAAGCAGGCAGTCATTATTATAGTATTATTTAGAATAATACAATACAGACACACAATTCATAAACACTAACTTCATTCATGCTATAACCACACATTGATCTTTCCATGGCTGGCTGGAGAAGATTACATTTATAACATTTTAATTGTAATATTCATGATGTCATAAATAAATCTGATGACATCATCACAACATTTTGAGGAAGAATGGTTTGTAAGTCGCCTCCAAATGATGATGTGATATTCTATGACTCTAACAGATACTATTCATTCATTACAAAATAACCATACAAGCAAAAATTACAAAAAAAATCCAAAACTACAGAAATGAAAGCAAATTTTTCAGAATTACAGATACACATGTTATAGGACCTTTTATCGTTCATGTCACTTGTGCTTCCAGTATATGTTGGATTATATCTTTAAGTTGCACTGTAACACTACTTTTATAACAGCCAGTGTCTAATTACGGGGGAAGCTAGAATACCAGTAGAAGAATGCTGGGACTGGTATGATACTTCTCACATTGGATCCTGTTTGATTCCCACTGATGGATCATTTCAATTTTTAGCTGGCTATGGAATACTTGTTGGATATCATCTAGGTCACTCTCGTCACGTATACGACAGTAAGTTAATTTCATAACACCCCTCCACCTGTAACGAAAAAAAACATCAACAGTAACACTACAGAATATTTTGAAGGTCAAGACTGAATCTTTTGGCTGTCGGTGAAATTGACTTCTTAGAAGACACTTGACAGTGTGTAGCCTACTCTTGTTACATAATTACGGTGTTTTGCCTTTCTTCTATCCATACGATAATCAGTTATTTCCACAGAAGTTTATTACCACACATGCAATAACCAACACTCCTCCCTTTTAGTTATCGCATGGCTTTCAACCTAATGAAAAGTTTACCTTTAACTGCGCTGAGTGTGAAATATGTGACAAATTGATTATTTCATACCTAGTTTCTATTGTCTTACCAATGAAATAGGTGTAGTTTCACAATCAGCATTCTGGGTCATTGTGTTGGAATTTAACCACATCTACTCCATAATAAGACGGGTACTATTCGGACAGTATGAAATAACAATAACATATTGTTCTTTTATCACATGTTTTGCTGTTTATGCAGTGAAATATCGCTATGCCATAAATTAATTCATGGCATTATGGTGACATCTTAGAGTGGAAAAGACTTGTGTCAAGCCGGTGTTTGATGAAATAAACACTTTAAACTGATGTAAACATGTGATAAAAATAATCTGAAATGAATTTTCATTTTACGAAACGAGTTGTGTGTTTTATGAACACCGTATAAAATAAAAATTCATTTCAGATCCTATATATTTCAGCTTACAGCTGTCTGTCAATGTTACTCAAAGTTCACCCCTATATGTAGGAGTGTGAACCTTTCGTGATACAGCTGCCTGTATCATGTGAACCTTGCATAATACAGGCACCTGAACCATGTTAGGTTCATGCCTCTATATAGGAAGTGTGAACCTTGCATGATACAGCCACCTGAACCAGCTGGGTTCCTGTCCCTGTGTAGGAAGAGTGAACCTTGCATGATACAGCCACCTGAACCATGTTAGATTCATGCCTCTGTGTAGGAAAAGTGAACCATGGTTGATGCAGCCACCTGAACCATGTTAGGTTCATGCTTCTGTGCAGAAAGAGTGAACCATGCATGATACAGCCACCTGAACCAAGCTGGGTTATTGCCTTTATGTAGGAAGGGTGAACTTTGCATGATATAGGCACTTGAACCATGTTAGGTTCATGCTTCTGTGTAGGAAGAGTGAACCATGCATGATATAGGCACCTGAACCATGCCTTTATGTAGGAATGGTGAACCTCATGTAATACAGTCACCTAAACATGTGAAGTTTACCTCTCTACATAGAAAAGGTGAACCCTGCATGAATGCATGCACCTGTATCATGTAATTAAGGTCATCCTATAATATGTAGGAGGGGTGAACCTTGTGATGCACAGGTGCCTGTATCATGAAAGGTAACCCTCTAAATGCAGGAAGGGTGATTCTCAGGAGACACAGGTGCCTGTATCATGTAAGGTAACCCTCTAAATGTAGAAATGGTGATTCTCAGGAGACACGCGCGCTTTTACCATGTGACGTTTACCTCTCTATGCTGGAAGTGAAAGCTCTCATGACACTACATAAATATTTAATATATCTCAACATATGACCCTTCTATTTATGTGCAAAATTGTTAAATCAGATGACGTCACAATACTTTACACCTCTGTCATACCTCAAACAAACATCAAAAATGTATTGTGACGTCACGAATTCAATAATATATATTGCGCAAAAGCGATGCTTCAATTATCTGCACTTATATTCCAATACGAACTTTGTACATCAGATGCACATTTTCACAAATAATATTTTCTCTATGTGATATTCAAGGCCGAGATCGTGTCTAAATGTCCAAAATATTTGTAAACTAACTGCATTATACACACATACCAACTCCTGTACATTAATGTACTACTCCTGCTGTTGAGGGTTTTACATGGAAACACTTCAATCTATAAATAAAAGAACACAAACACTTTTTACTGCAAATTTTCGGCCTCACAGCCTTTATCAAGCAATACATCTTTTGTACTGCTTGATAAAGGCTCTGAGGCTGAAAATTTGCAGTATAGAGTGTTTATGTTCTTTTGCTTTTAATGTTCTGACTTCCCTTTGGAATTTTAAGTATCTTAACTGAAGTAATACATGTAAACATGGATTTTACTTAGCTTTGTATTTGTCATCTGAAAAATTGCTTGATAAAGGTCGTGAGGCCGAAAATTTGCAATATAGAGTGTCTGTGTTCTTTTACATTTTATGTACCGAACCTCCCTTTCGAGGACTTCTTTGAATCTTGAAGTAATACACATAATATGATTTTAGTAAAGAAAATGATGTGACAATTCTAGTGTTTTGTTCTTTTTATATTAAGTGATATCTGAAGGGGATAAAGTCAAAATGATTCTAGACAAGAAAATACTGAGGCAATTTTGAGTATTGCACATACATCATATCTGCCTAGTGCCATCTGTGTTTGATTTGCACCAACTTCCTCTGATAGGGCCCATAACTGTTGCAAGTTTGATGACACTGTCTCCAAATTAGGGATTCCCTGCAATAAATATGATAAGTAATATAAATTTAATGAATATTATATACAATAAACTCTTAAGAAATGAACACTGCACTTTCAGAATTTTGTTTTGTATCAAAATTTCATTCATGTTAAATGTTCAGAAAGAAAAATATCTTTGTACAAAAATAGAACTATTATACAGTTAATTTTGTATTTCATACTCATTTTTTCCATTGATACTAAATATAACTTATTTCATCACTGTGGTTGAAGTCAAATATTTTTAACTAGAATCTGAGATGGCTAATAAAAATGTGACATGTGATGAGAATTAATTATGGACAGTAATCTTAAAGAGTTTTAAACTACACTACAAACAATCCAGAGATTTCCATTGTCATAAGGTAATAAATATAATACATTTTGAAATTTCATCTGCACTATTGTTACTTTGAAAAGTTGTCACATCTGAAGATAAATGTACATCATATCTATAAAACTCTATATACATGTAAGAGAGGGAGAAAAATGGCTGCTTTTAATTGATAATGAATATAAAATAGTACACACTATATGTATATAATAAGATAAAGCTCTAAAGTACTACAGTTGGTCTATTATTATCAATGATAATTGAGATCCACATTAAATTTTTCTGCCTCACCCCTCTCCTCCTTTTTGTGAACTAACAAAACAAAAATACTTAGAGAAATGATGGGTAACTGAACATTAAAAAATATGGCTATCGATCCACAGCAAGATAAAAAAGGACTGAGTATCATCTCAGTTAATGTTACAGATAGTTACCTTGACCTTGAATAGAATCAAAGGCATGCACTGAAAATCCAAAGCTATCTTTAGTAAAATGCTATGTACATTGTACACTCTATCATCTCTCATTCTATCAAGTGACCCAGTGGTCATTATTCTTTACTCAATAAATTAGACAGAGTAGAAGATTTAATAGAAATTATATACTGAATAGCATGACTACATATTGTATACTAACTATTTGTCTACTGAGAAAAGAGGCATAACCATATTGAAACATGATATACTAGAAACCAAGAAAAAGATTGTAAAAGGTTAACTTTTTGCTTCTAAAAAAAGAAGTTGAAACAAGTTTACATAGAGAGTTATAAATAAGTGCATATAGAGTTATAAAGAAGGAAGTGGCCACATTCATTTCCAATTCCGGACAGAAATACTTAAATCTCAAACTGGCAAGTGATCATCTCCATTAAATTATTAAGTTTAGCATAACTTTGTTATGGCCTGTAGCCTAGAAGAAGTAAGCACTTGGCTAGGGTAATAGCCATTTCCATCATGAAGGCCAAATTTAAACATATGCAGGTAACTTTCACAGAAATGGCTATATACAACTGGCTAGATTTCAACTTGACTTATTTTTTGGCTCAAACAAGAATGAAAACCCTGGAGGGATCAATGGAAAAAGATTCATCTACGCTATAACTGGATAATAGGGGTTCTTCTAATTATTAAGCTACTTTACACTCCATCCTTATAACACACAGGAATTCAAACTTTCTCTATGCTACTTCACTTGTATTTATTGTACGTAAAACTTAAAATTGAATAAAATGAGTTTTCTAAGCTATTTTACCATGTCCTTTAAATTAAACATTCGATAGTAAGAATTCCTCTGCTGAAATTAGCCAAAACATTTAAGCTTAAAATCACATTTTGTAAAAGACTAAAAACTAGAAATGTGTCTTGTTAACGTGAACAACCCAGGAGAAGAAGTTAATGTAACTTTCAAATTTAAACTGAAACAATAAAGATCATGACATAAATAAGAGGGCCAAATGGACCTGAATCATATTAATGTTAGAATGCAGTTAAATAGAATTGTTGTGGCCTAACTATTGTGGTAAAACTATACTTTATACATTTCATTGCTATGGTAGAGGAAAATATCATAGCAAGGCATTCAATTGTACAGAATAAAAAAGACTGACAATGAATTTATGCATATTTATACACAGTTCCAATACACCTTTATCAACTAAAAGGTTTTAAATCAAATATAATACTTTTTAGTAATATACAACATTGGAAAAAAATGGGAGTTGAACTATATGTCACACTGTAAACCTGCTTTCAGCAACACTAACTGCACTGCATACGAGTTCAGTATACTAATTGATATTATGATCTATTGGCCTTTCTTTTCCAAAAGTCAGTGAATTTTGTCCATATCTGAGCTAGTTCAACAGTGATTTCTGGATAACTTTTTTAGATACTGAAGTCCAAAACTGTATTACTGTAAGATTTTTAAAATACCGGTAGTGCAGGAGAAATTATAATTGTTTCAGGAGTGGAGAAGTTACTTTATCAGTAAGCTATTGAATCAAATTTCATTTTAAACCTGACATAATGATCTGAAACAAGAGTAATACCATATAATACCAATCACAGAGAGATACACATATAAATATATGGTACAGTGATGATTTATATGGCCTTTATATGTCATGTGATACAATAATGCCATGGTGACAGGATGAGCCATTAGGTCACGTGATACACAATTAATCGCACTCAGTGTGATGGGAGTTTAGTCTCATGCAAAATATGAAGATCATAAAATCAAACACAATCGAAACATCCAATAGCTCAGTAGAAAAGATAAACTGAGCTGTACAACATTCTGAGTTATGGAGGCAGGCTACAACTGCTTTAACTCCTTCTTCAGAGGACCTCTGATATGAGAAATTTCACCATGATTCACACAGCGGAGAAAATACAGAAAACAGAAGAAGAGTGTGGAAATGTAGAAAGTTGAGGAAGATCTTCAGATTGCTAGCTATCAGTGAATAGCATATTACAGTATCATCTACACTGCCATGTAGAGGCATTAATGTGGTTCATCAGTGAATAGCATATTACAGTATCATCTACACTGCCATGTAGAGGCATTAATGTGGTTCATCAGTGAATAGCATATTACAGTATCATCTACACTGGCATGTAGAGGCATTAATGTGGTTCATCAGTGAATAGCATATTACAGTATCATCTACACTGCCATGTAGAGGCATTAATGTGGTTCATCAGTGAATAGCATATTACAGTATCATCTACACTGGCATGTAGAGGCATTAATGTGGTTCATCAGTGAATAGCATATTACAGTATCATCTACACTGCCATGTAGAGGCATTAATGTGGTTCATCAGTGAATAGCATATTACAGTATCATCTACACTGCCATGTAGAGGCATTAATGTGGTTCATCAGTGAATAGCATATTACAGTATCATCTACACTGGCATGTAGAGGCATTAATGTGGTTCATCAGTGAATAGCATATTACAGTATCATCTACACTGGCATGTAGAGGCATTAATGTGGTTCATCAGTGAATAGCATATTACAGTATCATCTACACTGCCATGTAGAGGCATTAATGTGGTTCATCAGTGAATAGCATATTACAGTATCATCTACACTGCCATGTAGAGGCATTAATGTGGTTCATCAGTGAATAGCATATTACAGTATCATCTACACTGGCATGTAGAGGCATTAATGTGGTTCATCAGTGAATAGCATATTACAGTATCATCTACACTGGCATGTAGAGGCATTAATGTGGTTCATCAGTGAATAGCATATTACAGTATCATCTACACTGCCATGTAGAGGCATTAATGTGGTTCATCAGTGAATAGCATATTACAGTATCATCTACACTGCCATGTAGAGGCATTAATGTGGTTCATCAGTGAATAGCATATTACAGTATCATCTACACTGGCATGTAGAGGCATTAATGTGGTTCATCAGTGAATAGCATATTACAGTATCATCTACACTGCCATGTAGAGGCATTAATGTGGTTCATCAGTGAATAGCATATTACAGTATCATCTACACTGCCATGTAGAGGCATTAATGTGGTTCATCAGTGAATAGCATATTACAGTATCATCTACACTGGCATGTAGAGGCATTAATGTGGTTCATCAGTGAATAGCATATTACAGTATCATCTACACTGGCATGTAGAGGCATTAATGTGGTCCATCAGTGAATAGCATATTACAGTATCATCTACACTGGCATGTAGAGGCATTAATGTGGTTCATCAGTGAATAGCATATTACAGTATCATCTACACTGCCATGTAGAGGCATTAATGTGGTTCATCAGTGAATAGCATATTACAGTATCATCTACACTGGCATGTAGAGGCATTAATGTGGTTCATCAGTGAATAGCATATTACAGTGCCATGTAGAGGCATTAATGTGGTTCATCAGTGAATAGCATATTACAGTATCATCTACACTGCCATGTAGAGGCATTAATGTGGTTCATCAGTGAATAGCATATTACAGTATCATCTACACTGCCATGTAGAGGCATTAATGTGGTTCATCAGTGAATAGCATATTACAGTATCATCTACACTGCCATGTAGAGGCATTAATGTGGTTCATCAGTGAATAGCATATTACAGTATCATCTACACTGCCATGTAGAGGCATTAATGTGGTTCATCAGTGAATAGCATATTACAGTATCATCTACACTGCCATGTAGAGGCATTAATGTGGTTCATCAGTGAATAGCATATTACAGTATCATCTACACTGCCATGTAGAGGCATTAATGTGGTTCATCAGTGAATAGCATATTACAGTATCATCTACACTGCCATGTAGAGGCATTAATGTGGTTCATCAGTGAATAGCATATTACAGTATCATCTACACTGCCATGTAGAGGCATTAATGTGGTTCATCAGTGAATAGCATATTACAGTATCATCTACACTGCCATGTAGAGGCATTAATGTGGTTCATCAGTGAATAGCATATTACAGTATCATCTACACTGGCATGTAGAGGCATTAATGTGGTCCATCAGTGAATAGCATATTACAGTATCATCTACACTGCCATGTAGAGGCATTAATGTGGTCCATCAGTGAATAGCATATTACAGTATCATCTACACTGGCATGTAGAGGCATTAATGTGGTTCATCAGTGAATAGCATATTACAGTATCATCTACACTGGCATGTAGAGGCATTAATGTGGTCCATCAGTGAATAGCATATTACAGTATCATCTACACTGCCATGTAGAGGCATTAATGTGGTTCATCAGTGAATAGCATATTACAGTATCATCTACACTGGCATGTAGAGGCATTAATGTGGTCCATCAGTGAATAGCATATTACAGTATCATCTACACTGGCATGTAGAGGCATTAATGTGGTCCATCAGTGAATAGCATATTACAGTATCATCTACACTGCCATGTAGAGGCATTAATGTGGTTCATCAGTGAATAGCATATTACAGTATCATCTACACTGCCATGTAGAGGCATTAATGTGGTCCATCAGTGAATAGCATATTACAGTATCATCTACACTGCCATGTAGAGGCATTAATGTGGTCCATCAGTGAATAGCATATTACAGTATCATCTACACTGCCATGTAGAGGCATTAATGTGGTTCATCAGTGAATAGCATATTACAGTATCATCTACACTGCCATGTAGAGGCATTAATGTGGTCCATCAGTGAATAGCATATTACAGTATCATCTACACTGCCATGTAGAGGCATTAATGTGGTCCATCAGTGAATAGCATATTCCAGTATCATCTACACTGGCATGTAGAGGCATTAATGTGGTTCATCAGTGAATAGCATATTACAGTATCATCTACACTGGCATGTAGAGGCATTAATGTGGTCCATCAGTGAATAGCATATTACAGTATCATCTACACTGGCATGTAGAGGCATTAATGTGGTTCATCAGTGAATAGTATATTACAGTATCATCTACACTGCCATGTAGAGGCACTAATGTGGTTCATCAGTGAATAGCATATTACAGTATCATCTACACTGCCATGTAGAGGCATTAATGTGGTTCATCAGTGAATAGCATATTACAGTATCATCTACACTGGCATGTAGAGGCATTAATGTGGTTCATCAGTGAATAGCATATTACAGTATCATCTACACTGGCATGTAGAGGCATTAATGTGGTTCATCAGTGAATAGCATATTACAGTATCATCTACACTGGCATGTAGAGGCATTAATGTGGTTCATCAGTGAATAGCATATTACAGTATCATCTACACTGGCATGTAGAGGCATTAATGTGGTTCATCAGTGAATAGCATATTACAGTATCATCTACACTGCCATGTAGAGGCATTAATGTGGTTCATCAGTGAATAGCATATTACAGTATCATCTACACTGCCATGTAGAGGCATTAATGTGGTTCATCAGTGAATAGCATATTACAGTATCATCTACACTGGCATGTAGAGGCATTAATGTGGTTCATCAGTGAATAGCATATTACAGTATCATCTACACTGGCATGTAGAGGCATTAATGTGGTTCATCAGTGAATAGCATATTACAGTATCATCTACACTGCCATGTAGAGGCATTAATGTGGTTCATCAGTGAATAGCATATTACAGTATCATCTACACTGGCATGTAGAGGCATTAATGTGGTTCATCAGTGAATAGCATATTACAGTATCATCTACACTGGCATGTAGAGGCATTAATGTGGTTCATCAGTGAATAGCATATTACAGTATCATCTACACTGCCATGTAGAGGCATTAATGTGGTTCATCAGTGAATAGCATATTACAGTATCATCTACACTGGCATGTAGAGGCATTAATGTGGTTCATCAGTGAATAGCATATTACAGTATCATCTACACTGCCATGTAGAGGCATTAATGTGGTTCATCAGTGAATAGCATATTACAGTATCATCTACACTGCCATGTAGAGGCATTAATGTGGTTCATCAGTGAATATCATATTACAGTATCATCTACACTGCCATGTAGAGGCATTAATGTGGTTCATCAGTGAATAGCATATTACAGTATCATCTACACTGCCATGTAGAGGCATTAATGTGGTTCATCAGTGAATAGCATATTACAGTATCATCTACACTGGCATGTAGAGGCATTAATGTGGTTCATCAGTGAATAGCATATTACAGTATCATCTACACTGGCATGTAGAGGCATTAATGTGGTTCATCAGTGAATAGCATATTACAGTATCATCTACACTGGCATGTAGAGGCATTAATGTGGTTCATCAGTGAATAGCATATTACAGTATCATCTACACTGGCATGTAGAGGCATTAATGTGGTTCATCAGTGAATAGCATATTACAGTATCATCTACACTGCCATGTAGAGGCATTAATGTGGTTCATCAGTGAATAGCATATTACAGTATCATCTACACTGCCATGTAGAGGCATTAATGTGGTTCATCAGTGAATAGCATATTACAGTATCATCTACACTGGCATGTAGAGGCATTAATGTGGTTCATCAGTGAATAGCATATTACAGTATCATCTACACTGGCATGTAGAGGCATTAATGTGGTTCATCAGTGAATAGCATATTACAGTATCATCTACACTGGCATGTAGAGGCATTAATGTGGTTCATCAGTGAATAGCATATTACAGTATCATCTACACTGGCATGTAGAGGCATTAATGTGGTTCATCAGTGAATAGCATATTACAGTATCATCTACACTGGCATGTAGAGGCATTAATGTGGTTCATCAGTGAATAGCATATTACAGTATCATCTACACTGGCATGTAGAGGCATTAATGTGGTTCATCAGTGAATAGCATATTACAGTATCATCTATACTGGCATGTAGAGGCATTAATGTGGTTCATCAGTGAATAGCATATTACAGTATCATCTACACTGCCATGTAGAGGCATTAATGTGGTTCATCAGTGAATAGCATATTACAGTATCATCTACACTGGCATGTAGAGGCATTAATGTGGTTCATCAGTGAATAGCATATTACAGTATCATCTACACTGGCATGTAGAGGCATTAATGTGGTTCATCAGTGAATAGCATATTACAGTATCATCTACACTGGCATGTAGAGGCATTAATGTGGTTCATCAGTGAATAGCATATTACAGTATCATCTACACTGGCATGTAGAGGCATTAATGTGGTTCATCAGTGAATAGCATATTACAGTATCATCTACACTGGCATGTAGAGGCACTAATGTGGTTCATCAGTGAATAGCATATTACAGTATCATCTACACTGGCATGTAGAGGCATTAATGTGGTTCATAGAACTGCATTCTGATCTTAAATACATAACGACTGATCCAAAAACTTATTCTTATATGGATATACCACCAATTTGTTTTTATTCATGTATTTATATCAAAGCACTTTGGAATAGATATAGGGGTTGTCTAGCTTTCTACACTGGCTTTGAGATATACAGTTAATGAAATCCATCACCAAAACAATCTGACCACAGATAAAGAAACTCTTTAGCAATTGAGTGAAATATTTTCAATCATTCAGAACTACCTCTCCCTTTTTCTTCTCTTTGTATACACACTAGTAAAAGGATGAGGGGTTCTGAGTGATCTTTGAATGGAAAATTTGTATGGAGAAGATTTGACTTTATACTGTGTATTATTTTATAATAGGTATATGATGACATCAGTGAAGGGATGATGTAGGAATTTTTAGATGACTGTTAGGATGGAATATTAGAAGTGAAAACTTTTGAGATGCTCCCTGACTTACACTTTCCTTGGCCATGGTTTGCAGCTGTGTAGAAACCAGAACAAAATAATTATCCATAAAAATCTACAAAAACCTATCAAAATCTATCACAATAAAAATTCAAAAAGAAATATTTAAACATGTACACTCAGATCACAGGTGTTGACTAAGTGTTCTCATAAAGCCCAAAAAATTACTTCTGCTTTCTCATATTGTGAATTCAGTTGTCAAATTTAATTTACATGGTTGTTTACCTGGCACACTTTTTTGCAGGAAACAAACCACAAATTTTCTATTGCATATATTTTTCAATCTGATGACACAAAGATCACTTATGAGTGTATGGTGACACTTATAAGTGTATGATGATGGCATTTGCTGTAGGCAATGCACAGGAATTTCAACCTACATATGCAATGTACCCACCAAAAGCATTTATATGTCAAAAATTTTTCTGTGACATAAGACCTCAGTATTCACTGTCTAATCTGAAATACAGGACACTAGGAAGATGGCTGTGGACACTAGAATGCCGGCTGTGGCACTTAAAACCTGCAATCTCTCAGCCACAAGCAAACATGTTACCATCTGAGCGGGGTCCCAGTCATTTCTGTTTAACTATGATAATGTTACAAAACTGTGTAAGCAACTCGGAGTCATTTACACTGAAAATTTTTCTTAAAGATTATCATAAATGAGTACACAATTTTACCGAAATATTGTTAAGATACCCACTTCCCCCTGTGTTATTCTTCAGTGTTATTTAATCATTATCATCTTTTCATTAATAAATGTTGATTAATTTTGTAGAGCAGATACATTTGTCTTCAATATTAGTTTGGTTATGAATATGAAATGCAACATTTCTCCTTCAGGATGAGGAAAACTCACTCCTGAAGGATGCCCTTCATCTGATCTATGTATGTATAAATGCCCTGCCTATCTGACCAATTAAAACTAATTAATTTTTTTCATAATCAATAACTTCAAATTTTTTTTATCTGAACCAAAATAAGGGCCATGACTTAAATAAACACCTCTAGATGTAGACCAGTATATCCAAAAAGATAAACTTCTACATTTGTTATTAAGAAGGTTCACACACACAGAAATCACACCTACAAAACAAAAAACCTTCTTGGGTTACTTATAATAAAAATATCACAAAAACATAATCTATTTGCTAGCAAAACCTAGTCCAAGGCATACATGACCTCAAAACCCCTTAATAATATAGAAAGAACAAAAACTGTATGTCAGAAAACTTAGTGAAACTCACTTTGTTGATTTAATTAAGGATATGATATTAAATGCCATAATTGAATCTGTTCTCTGTAGATAAGGTAGTTTCGCCTGTTGCAACTCTTATACCTGCATTACACAACCACTTGCTTTATACAGTCACCCTTTCTTGCTATGTGTTTTGGTTTATTGATTGAAACATTTTGTTGATTGGGGCAATTTTTCAGTCATATTGAGACATGGCTGGGAACAAGCCCTAACCAACCTCTAAAACATAATGGTACAATCTGGTAGGTAACCAACCTCTAAAATATAATGGCATGATCCTTGAGGTTACCAAGTTTTAAAATATAATGGCAAGATCCGGAAGCCAACCAACCTCTAAAACATAATGGTACGATCCGGTAGGTAACCAACCTCTAAAATATAATGACATGATCTTGGAGGTAACCAACCTCTGAAATAAAATGGTACAGTCCGGGAGGTAACCAACCTCTAAAATATAATGGAAAGATCTGGGAGGTAAGCAACTTCTAAGATATAATGGCATGATCCCCTATGTAACCAACCTCTAAAATATAATTGCATGATCCGGGAATCACCCTCACCACAAATAGCACTTATCTGCCCTTTTTTTTTGCTTTTTCTAGAGAAAATAGTCATGTATAAAAAGATCCCTTGTGTTAAATGCACAATTATATTCCCATTCTCTTCATTATTAATGGCTTCTTTAAATTGGTTGGATGGCTTTAGTAGGTAATCTAATCAACAGAAGCATTAGTATATAGATGTACTGAAAGACGACAACATTCTCGTCATAGATACCAGGTTAATGTAGTTTTACATCATTCCCAAGCATGCTCTTTAATTTAACTCTTTTCTTCAAAGGATCTCAAAAAGTTTAACAAGTATCCAAACTTTTGACCAAAACTACCATGGTTCTAAAATTTTCACTAAATCTGCAAGCGATTGAAGGGAAACTGTATTCTGTAAAATTGCTTTCCCAAGAAATATTATACATTCATATATGACTACAGTAAAAAATCTCTCTGACATCACTTGACGAGACTTAACACCAAGCATATGGAATCCAGCAGTAAACATGACACCAATACCATGGCAACAAGTGTATGGCCAGGCATTGTCCATACTGATCAAGGTTGTATTAAAGCTGTAAGTTCTGCTACCCCATGTTATTATTCTACATTTGTAGCATATATATAGTAATCATGTGACTTTGGAAATAAAGCATAGTGATATATTATAGAGTTGTCCAATCAAAATCCATTAAGTACAGTTCACTGGATTAATTTCCTTATTGAATCCAATACAATGTATCCTATTGTTGTTCATGCTATCCTCTATTGTAAATCAATTCACTTGTCACATATTTATGGTGTTTTTCCTTTGTTCTATCCATACAATAATCAGTGATTTTTATGGAAGTTTATTTAATATTTATCGGATATATGATAACCAACTCTTCTCTGATTTTCTTATCACACGGCTTTCAATCCAATGAAAAGTGCATGTTTCACACTGAGTTTGAAATATGTGACAAGTCAGTTATTTTATACCTAGTTTCAATTGTCTTATCAAAGGAGCAGGCGTGGTTTCACACCTTAGCACTCCACACCCTCTTGTTAAAAACCTGACATGTACTTCATTGATAAGACAGTTAGTACTCGGACAGTATAGAATAACCATCACATAAATTCTTCAATGTTTTGACAACAATCGGGTTTCTATCGTATAATTTGAAAACAATATGAAGACTTTGAAGTTTCTATAATTTTAATGTTCAAAGCTTTTCGCAAGCAAACCAAACAAGAGAAGAAATTAAATATGTGCTATGATTTACAAATATCTTTGTCAATTTTAACTAAATTTATAAAGGCATCATGAAAAATATCTTCTATTTCTCATTTGTAACTGCAAGATATGCCTAATTTTATGCTACATAAGTATATATGTGATGTGTTCATTTCAAACCCGAAAAATACTTTATTTCTCTTTGTAAATATCACGAGTAGACTCAAATTTATGGTGTTTGATCTGTCATAACAAATTGCCCCAAAATTAAAATTTTCCTTCAAAATGGATATGACTGACAACATTCTGAAATGCTATTTCATGCATGATGATCTTTTTCAAGGTAAATCTCATGAGCTCTTTTGATGGTTGATCATACTTTTTCTGAAGTGAAATCTGAGAAAATAACATGAAAATTGTCTTCCAACAGCATGCCACTAAGGATAAGGAAGATCTGAATAATGACCTTAATTATTATAATGATTTACAAATTGACCCTTCCATTTATGCGCAAAAAATTGTTAAAACAGCTGACGTCACAATATTTTACACTTCAGTCATACCTCGGACAAACAATGAAAATGTATTGTGACGTCATGAAATTAATTCAACAAATATTCTGTGAAAGCCATGGTTGAATTTACGTTTATCTTTACACTTTCTTCAAGTAATATTTTGCACTATACTAATGTGAAACTGCTCATCTTCATATCATAATGAACATACTGCAGATCAACAAATATTCAACCACCTGCCTTTCATCTAGTGGTTCTAAAAAAAGTATGATTGTTTCATCTTCTCAAGACAAGGTCCTACGTGCATACTGCAGACCTCGTTTCCAGAGGATGCAACTGTTTATGTAAAATCCATTACAGTAACTGCAGTTTGAAGTGTTCACCATAAAATAATCATTAACAGCAGTAACAGATTTTATATAAGCCACTATTTTTTTCTTAAAGCCAATAGACGAAAATATAGTGGTAAAAAAATACGTGGATATAGACTGTACTGTTACGATTTCCCTGAGGGAGGATTTTAAGGAATAATACAATCATATCGTAACATGGATTTTGATTGGAATATACTAGGTAACTGTATAACAAAGTCCAGCACCTATCACCTTACCATCTGTTTCTCAGATCTGGAGAGGGGAAGTGACTCAAAGTCAGCTGAGGGACCACACTACATATAGGGGAGATAACCACATTTAAAACATTATGAAGGTTCAGGAGAACACAGTATGTAGCGTTCCACAACATGACATCCTCAATGTATCATAAATGTTAGTATATCATTTATTATTACAAGATTGTTTAAAAACTTAGATTATTATTATAATTTCATTTACTTATTGTAATCTCATTTACTAATTTTTATTTCAAATTCGAAGACACAAATCAAAATGGGATTTCTGACAAACTTGACACATTTTGAACAAAATACAGGACTTTCTAAGATAATCATTGTATAAAAACAATCCTACTGAAAATATAGTTACTTCACTTAAGAGTATGACAAAATATGTTTAATATCCTTTATAGATTACAGTTATTATCCTTTTCCTCTACTTTAATTTGGGATTTGAAGACACATTGTCAAATAAAAGGGAATTTTAACAAAACTCTCATACAATTTTCATATCTTTAAGTACATTCTACATGACTTATACAAAACAAAAAAGGATATTCTTAAGACCTTAAGCGAACACTGACTTTTGAAATTCCATATAATTAATTTTTTTTTATTTTGTTTCACCTTACTGTAGGAACAAAATCTAAATTCTTTAGGTCAATCCAGCATACAATATCATACACTAAAGGTTTCAGATGCACTGATCACTTGGTTACAATGACCTTGACCTACATACCTCTAACTTTTTCTTATGGCTATTAGAAGCAGAGTCCTCTGTCAACCATGCTGGCAAAGATGTACCCTTGGTAAGGAGCTGAACAGAAACAATATACTATGAATAATAATAATCATAGTAATAATAATATAAAAAATCATAATAATAAACTAAATAATAAGACTGTAAGAAAATGCTTAGTAGGCCATTTTACTACATACCACAATGAAGACAAAATTATACTGATATCGGCATCAAAATCAAAATGACTTCAGAGGTGTATGACAAACATAAGGTCCCACAGAAAACTCAAAAGACATATCTTTATGTCCATTTTTCCTTGTATATTCTACTATTATCATGTTTTGTTTCATGTGCATGTCCTTGGTGATTTTCGTCATACAGCTTTGTCAGATGTCTTCAGTTTTCTCCTATACTATCATACATAAAATCCTATCCCTATCTCAGAATATATAATTATTATCTCCAAAACCTAAACAAAACATAGGGCAAACTTACAGAAACACAGATAAATGGACAAACTGATGGCAAAACCTAGACTGATGGACTGACAAATTTACAAAATTTGTCTAAGTTTTACAGATAGAAAAGCTAAATTACAAAGAATTATGTTGTCTTACAAACATATTTTTGAATTTTTAAAAGAGTAATCATGATACAGTGGACTCCATTTTATCTGATATCGTATTATCTGATATTTCGTTTTATCTGATATGATATTAAAACACCAAATCGTTTCTATGTATTTCTATAATAATTTGTCTTTTTTATCTGATAGTGAAAAGTCCAAGTTTCGGTTTATCTGATAGCAAATTTACCGTTGATAAAATATTTCACCCCGAATTTAGCCTATTTTAAGGCCGGATATTGTTGTGAAATCACCCAGCTGTGACAACATAGGCATATAACAACACCTACGGCAATACGATGACGACTAAGGAATAATAATTGATTGTTTGTGTACACAACAATTGACATCTCATTGAAGTACCTGTACAGGTTTAATTAGTGATCGCTGTAGTGTCATTTGTAATTAATGAAATATGTTGATGACCGAAATTGAGAGTAGATGTGCCGTAAATACTCGAATATAATACGCACCCGAGCATAATACGCACCTAAAAATGACCTAAAAAAACATGAAGAACCGTCAAATTCGGTGTCTAATACGCATGGGGGAGGGGGAAATAAAAAAAAAAAAAATGTTAATTTCGTAATGAAATAGCAAGACCGCGAGACGCAATCGATATTGCTTAGCACGTGTATATGATTTTGTTTTGATGTTTAGTGATTCGTCTTTTGTGTACCTCCTCAATTAACCTGTCATTTCATCGTTGATTTTGTCAATCGAATTTGCTTTGCCGTATTCTATCACAATGAGATTGCGTTACGTATATTATCATCAAAAGCAACATGGAACGACCAGCCTTTATTCATTGTGTGATATCAACGCTTTTCTCTCATTCACTTCATTTACGATCAAACTCGCATAGACTTCAAATTTCTTAAATATTGCGGCCGGACTTGTAGTTAAACCCTCGTTCCAAACGACCGCTTCAATTTTTTTTTCTCGTTAGAATGAACATGCGTGTCTACATAAATTACGCGAACTGTACGCGGGTATCGCCCATGTTGGTGAAGATATAATAAAGAATGAATCAAGTGTTGTAAGCAGACATAGTCCAATTTAAATACAATTCTTAAATTAATCTAACATTCTTATGATAGTAAGCCACGCTGCCAATGATCGTGCCGTTATGGTCAAGTAATTTCACTTGCTGTGTAACTATCAATTAACCAATTAAGGTTAGATCACTATATCACCCGTACACTCTGCTAATCAGAAATCATTGCTAAATAAACACATCGCAAGTCTTGTATTGTATTCTTTTTGAATAGCACTCTGTAGACATTACTCCTGTTATCACCTTGGTCATTTACTACGGGAAGCAGACAGTATACAGACAATAGACGTATCTCACACCGCGTAGGTTTGATTGACGGCTTTAGGTACTTTAACACCATGTAAGCGGTCGTTTATCTCTAAATGAAAACAACCGCTATCAAACGTCCATATGAGTAGACATCTATGACATGTTACACAACATAAAGCATCAACTTTCGCAATTTCGTCTAATCTGATAGCCCGCTTTATCTGATATTTTATTCACGCAAATAGACTATCAGATTAAACGGAATCCACTGTAGTATTACATCTATCATAATAGGGGTGGCAAGTTGTACCAGATACATTCATCACAATAGGGGTGCCAGGTTGTTCCAGATATATTTAATACAAAAGGTGTGGTATGTTGTACAAGATATATTTATCATAATGGGTGGCAAGTTGTTGGACTATACAAATGACCTCAGCAAAGCTTAGTAATGCTCTTTTCATATCTCCAGTATTACCTCAGATGATCTATACAGTTTCAGATCCTCAATTTTAAAATCTTTCCAAACAGGTGATGGCTGCTGGAGAATCAATCTCAATCCTGATAGGTTAGTCAAGTCACATGACAGCTAGAACAAGGAAATGGTTATGTTAATTTAGTTATAATTGTATTAAATTATAACACAAAACCCTGTAAAGCTTCTATAATAAGAATCATGGTTAAGCTCTATTAATATAAATTTTAACTTGTAATGCAACATTATAGAAATAAATGAAAACTGAACTTTATATTACACTGTCATCTAATTTCTTTCAATCTTTATTATGCTTGATAAGTCAATCAAAATGTCAAGTTATCATAATTCATATTTATACAGAAACAATTAGAATTGGTTTCCATATTTATTAAAACTAAAACCAAAATTTATGAAAACCAGCCAATGGCTACATGTAATAAGACAAAGTAAGAGATTAGGCTGATGACCTTGGAATATTTTAATGTGACTGGTGGTCATCTTCCCTTCAATGACCTTGAGCTGATGCTTTGTGTTTGAGCACAATCATGTAAATATATTGTGGGCAGACAAACACATATCCATGATACACAATTTCTCAACTACTAAAATCTGTCAAGGTATGCATTGAGTCACCTATCAAATCCATTTTTCTCAATGTGGGCACTTTTATGTGGGCAACTTACGTCATAATTATATGACATCATAACAACAACAAAGTGCGTGTGTATACTGACATTACTGTAGTTGCGATACTCTGTATTGATAATAAAAAGAATTACTTGTTTGCGTGATATGCAGAAATAATCTTGCGATCCAGTCTCTGTGTGGGGATTGGGCATCAGCCTCATCCGACGTAAACATGTTTTCCACTTTGTTTCTCCTAAAATTATAAATAATTAATGACATTTAAGATAAACTTTCAGACAGGTTTAGTGAAATGGGCATTCCCTCACAATGTGTCCATACTGTAATACTAAATCACAAACTCTTTTTGAGAAACAAGCTGACCAAAAAAGTAATGCTTGATTGTTATACAGTTTAGTTTTGTATTGGGTATAGTTCTTTCTTTAAGCAAAAGTTGAATTTCAGGTTGTCCTGTATCTTTAATATAGCAGTATGAATAGAAAGACATACGAATCTCTCACTGGAAACATTTATGGAGGTGCATTTGTTGTTAATGCCATCCTAAGTGTACATGGTGCCATGCCATCTAAAACATGACACCACTACACCTAATACATGGCACCACTGCACATCATACATGGCACCACTTCATCTAATACATGGTGCCATGCCATCTAAAACAGGACACAACTACACCTAATACATGGTGCCACTGCACATCATACATGGCACCACTTCACTTAATACATGGTGCCATACCACCTCATACATGGTGCCAAGCTACCTCATATATGGTGCCATGCCACCTAAAACATGGCATCACTCCATCTAACACATGGTGATATTCAACCTCATATACATGTATGGTGCCACTTCACCTCTGGTGCCATGCCACCTAATACATGAACATGGTACCATTCCACCTTATATATGGTGCCATGCCACCTAATACATGCACATGGTACCAGTCCACCTAATATATGGTGCCATGCCACCTGATACATGTTGCAAAGCCACCTAAACATGGCACCACTCCACCTAAAACATGGTACCACACAACCTAAAACATAATGCCATGCTCTGGGTAGTATGGGTAGGTTTCACATTCATTATGTGACTTATTTTGCTCAGTGTTGTCTGAGAATAGTTTCACATTTATTCTGTGACTTACCTAGTTTAGTGTTGTCTTGGTTGGGTTTCACCTTAATTTATCAAGAATAACCTCGTTCAATATTGTCTGAGGTAGGATCACATTCATTTTGTGACTTACCTAGCTTTGTGTTTTCTTAGGTAGGGTTGACCTTAATTCCTTACGTGAATAACCTGACTCAGAGTTGAGGTAGGTTTGGCATTCACTCCTGTGACTTACCTTTCTCAGTGTTGTCTGATGTAGATTTCATGCACATTCACTCCTGTGACTAACCTTACTCAGTGTTGTCTGATGAAGGTTTCACATTCACTTCTGTGACTTACCTTGCTCAGAGCTATCTGAGATAGGTTTCACATTCATTCCTGTGACTTACCTTGCTCAGTGTTGTCTGAGGTAGGTTTTACATTCACCTCTGACTTACCTTGCTCAGCGTTTTCTGAGGTAGGTTTCACATTCATTCTTTGACTTACCTGGTTCAGTGTGGTCTATAGTAGGATTTATCTTCAGTTTGGTACATACCTGGTTCAGTATTATCAGATGAAGGTTTCACTTTCATTCGTACAGATATGTATGCAGTATAGAAATTCTTAAAATGTATCTCTCCAACCTACAAATACAGAAATTAATGTTGATCATTTTATGAAAACTAAAATAATTGGTACAATGTATAACAAGAGGCCCATGAGCAACATTGCTCACCTGAGCCTGACTACAAAAGGAAAGTTAGATATTATGTGTAGTTATTTTCCAGTATATCAAAGTGTCAATTGTTGAAAAGAATCAAGCGAGAATCATTTAAAGATTATTCATGAAACATTTTCACAGGCAATACAAATAATATATTTTTTTTTCTAAAATTTTGCATAAATCTATCCCATGTCTTAAACAGGAGCCAAAGAGGGACTCATATTACAGACTCATGTCATGTCACAGAAAATTCCGATTTATATCTCTATTTTTAAAAATTAGAAGAAGATAAAGGTGGTTTTCACTTACATGCATTTTGTCCCAAATGATTAATTATTATATATTTTCTCAAAAAGCTTCTTTTAATAAGAAATTGTTCAAAAGCTTGTTTGGAGATAAGCAAATTCCTATAGTAAAACTAACGAAAATTTTACTGAAATGAAAACCCACATGCAAAATCATGTCATCAGTGACATTTCCATCTAAGTTTAAAGTGATGTATGACATCACAAAAGTGAGTGGAACAAAATTAAAACTTGCATATGAAGTATTAAAATGCTGTAAAACAAACGGTGAAATACTAATCTATGATGTTTCTAACAATGAAAGGTCATTATGGAATGGAGTCTTATAAACAGAATGTTATATCTTGAACACCCAGAAGCAATGAAATAATCTCAAATGCTTTCAAATACAAAATACTCTTTCTCCACAAATTTCGGGCCCTAATGGTTTTTGTATTTGTTTAAATTTAAGCTTCTTTTAATAAGAAATTGTTTAAAAGTTTGTTTGGAGATAAGCAAATTCCTATTTGGAGTCGTGGAAATTAGATCGGTATTTCAGATTTTTACATATTTAATACACTGTACTGTTGACCTCTCTTGATTATTCCTTTTACATTCAGCATAATCCTGAACTTGTTTATACGATATTTAAACACAGCTGCTGATTTCCTGTGTTACTCTTTTTTAGAATTTTTTTTTACAGTCAGCACATATCCTTCCTTGTTCATATACGTATTAAGATCAAGTTACTGCATACATTTGTACCTTGTATAAAAGGATCTAACTTTTATACTTCCTTTATGTGAATAAGATTTGTATCGGTGAACTATCATGAGAGCATCATTGAAAAAGTTGAAATCTAATCTAACGACAGAGGAAGTGATTTATGTGTTACCACAATATTCAAATGGATAAAAAAAATACAGTTGTTAAAATGTGATGTGTTATAATTTTGTCTCTGTATTTAAATACATGTACATTGCATATAATATTTGTTTTTACTGAGCTCAAATACTGTAATAAGTGGACAAGTTTTAAACAAATATAACGGATTCTAATAATTTCAATTGTGTGATATTACTTCAGCAGTATTTAGTTAGTACAAGTGTACTTCAAAATTAAGTTACCAATGGATATATATACATGTATTTCTAATTCCCAATTACCCAACCTGAGTTTTTTTTTTCACTTATCTCAGGTAATGGGTTATGGAAATGCTAGAACACTGTGACAGATTGATTGATTAACGTCATATGTCACTCCACGAATATTACAAGTACATGTACATGTATATGGTGATGGCATCTGCCTACTCCATCTCATAGAAATTTATATTTTTGCAATGGACCCACTCAAAGCAGGGAGGGATCTTTTACATGCCACACCTACTAGAACACGGGACCTTGGTTTTTACTGTTTCATCCAAAAGACAGGACACCGGTGTACCAATGGCAGGAGTCGAATCCATGCCTCCCGGTCAGCAGACGAGCACCTCATCCACTGGGCTACACTGTGACTGACTTAAAAATAGGGCACCGCTAACGAATGCATGATACGCCCGCATCATGTTTTAATGTGGTCTACAAGCCATATCCTTTCATTTCACACCATCAAAAGTTTTGTTCCCCCTTTAGATAAGGAGTAGAAGCCCGGAAAACCTTTCTGACTTTGCCCATTTTCCTCCACCCCAGGGGCCTGACCCCAACTTTGAAACCCACATACACAACTACAAACCACATCCTTTCATATGACACCCTCAAATGTTTTGTTCCCCCTTTAGTTAAGGAGAAGCCCGGACAAGCTTTTCCGACCCTGCCCATTTTCCCCCACCCCAGGGTCCTGATCCCAACTTTGAAACCCACATGCTCAACTACAAGCCACACCCTTTCATATGACACCATCAAAAGTTTTGTTCCCTCTTTAGTTAAGGAGGAGAGGCCTGGACAAGGATGGATGGACGGACGGAGGGACAGAGAGCCGACAGCGGTATAGCATAATACACCCACATTTTTAAATTTTTTAAAATGTTTTTAGTTTTTGATTTTTTCTGTTTTTTTTTAAATAACTAAGTTTAAGAGTTTACATATTGAGTGGTGCAAAACATTAAGAAAAACTTGTTCTAGAGAAAACTGAAATGATAAAAAATCTTTGCTGTCAATGGATTTTTAATTGCTACATGTACCTTACTAATGACTATATCATCGTGTGATACCCATGACTATCCACTCCTCTTTTTCATGAACGAGATAAGGAGTGGAAAGCAATAGGTATCACAAGATGTGTCTATATCAACAATTGAAAAAAAAATCAAAAAAGTTGAGAAAGCTAAATTTTGACATGAAACATTCAAATAAACCTTGAAATAGGTATTTTCTAACAAAAGTTAGCAAATTAATGCTTTACTACTTCTTAATCATATTGAATCATTAAAAAATATGATATAAAAATGTATGAAAATGACCAAGTAAGAAAAAGGCCAAAAATGTGTCAAGATTTGACTTCGTAATGGAACCAAATACATTAATGCTTCTTAAAACATGCTCCTTGATCATCAAAATCCTTCTATCAATTCTGAAATCCGTCGCAGCTTAATATGATAAACAAAGAGTGTGATCACACCTTCTCCCTCTTTCTTATTATCTTCAAAATGCTGACAAAACATTTAAAAAAAATAATTTTGCAGTCAAATGCATCACATTTATATCCATCTATTTACTAAGAATCAACATTACAATATAAAATGAATGCATTATAAGCAATCTTAGATTAATGAGAAAATCAAACAGTCACATGAAAAAGTGCAAAAATTATGAAATCCAAAAAGATGCATAAAAAAAAAAAAAAAAAAAAAAAGAAAAAATGACAAAAATTACATTTCAGATTTTATCAAAGACACAAACTTTATTGAATTTCACACATGTTTCTAAAGTACTCTGATGTATTTAGTTTTTCATTTTATGCAATACATCTGAAGAAGATTCTCAAGGAGGGTACCCTCTATGGGCTACCTTGCCATCATTCTGGATCCAGCCCTGGAACAATCTTTTAAAAAGGACAGGACCTTGAGTGTTGGTTGCTGCCAAGCTTCAATAAAATCTTCTCAGTCCTTGCAGAGGAGAGTTGATTATGTGAAAATTTACCACAATGCCAACTGACCGACAACAATACCGATGATAACTGATAAACGTTGATTCAGTAAGCCTTCAGCTCAGGAGGCGAGCTTATACTACAAAGCAATAATACACAAATACATGCTGCTTTTATTATGATGTGAATACAAACTGCTCATGATAGTATAGAACCATTTTAGAAGTAAATTTGTGTCCATGAATAACAGATATCAAATTCAATGAAGAAAACTAGAGAACAGTCAAATCATGGAAGACCTTGACCTTTGAGTCATTAATGTATATTTTCCTCCTATCATTCTGCATCTGTGAAATATGAAACCTGCATGTTGAAAATTCTTTAAGTTTATCGCATTACAATTTACTAAAGTGTTGTTACTGGATTGGCAGAAGATGTGATTTCAATCAATGCAGGCTCCTAATAGTTTTTCATTTCATGGCACATATGTGCATCTCATCATTTATATTGAACTACTCGGCATGTTTGAGATATTAATATTCTATCTGTTTTCATACAAAAACAAGCTGTGTTTGTGAAACACTAATGCCCACAGTGGCAACAATGTCCAAAAAGTTATTTTTAGCATGAAGGTCACTGTCAAGGTCAAAAGGTCATCGACCTTCGTGTCATTTGAAAGGGCCTCATTAGCTGAGTATGCATGTGAAATATGAAGCCTCTATCCTTCATGGTTCAAAAGATATGGCAAAGGTTAAACTTGACAGACAGACAAACAAACAGACAGACAGGACAAAAACAATAAGCCCCCGATCTATCAATCTGGGGGCATAAAAAATATGATTATGAAGTCTGACATAAATACTAAAGATATATTTAACAAATTTACAGTAAGTGTATATTTTAATTATAATTAAGAAACTGAAATATAACATAAAAACATGTAAGTTGTCCATTTATACTTTATGAAAATTTATACAAATTCACTAAATTTATTTTGTTGATTGATTATTGTTTTATGTTCCTCCATGATTATTTCATGAATATGGTTACAGCATCTGCTTGATGCACTGCATAGAAATTTATACCACTACAATGGACCCAGCCCCCACACCAGCTTCCACTTAATCTGAAATCTCAAATCCTCTACATTATTGCAACAAAATGTCATGCTCTTTATTGTCCCATCTCTATTACCTATTGGAAAGATCAACTTCTCAATAGATCCATAATGACGATAAGTGTACACTAAATACAGAGCAAATACTGCATAGCAAATCACATATGCCATTAAGATGCTTCATGATTGATCTTCCAAAGGGAACCCCTTTTACCATGTACATTGATACATTAAGAACATATGTATACAATTCCATAATATATACATACTCTATTTACCAATATCAAACAAAATAATCATAATGCATATTATAATAAAACAAACTGCTCTGACTTATACATGTAAGTTTATAGTTTCATTCTAAATGATTCTCATAATATGCAATAAATTACAACTAAGAATACAATTATGTATCTTTTAATATGTAATAATCTTGATCTAATACATCAGGGGCCAGTTGTTTGAACTTTAACCACTGGTTAAGCTAACCAATGGTTAAATTTCATCTAATCATATCTTTGAAATGAGAAAACTTTAAGTCATAGTCTGTGTACTGATTTGTAGCAAATGAAGCAAGCTTTGTAAAATGATATAGAATTTTATGCAGAAATCTTATATATTAAAGTAATTGTCTCTCAAATTTTAACCATGCACTGGTTAGCATAACCAGTGATTAAAGTTTCGAAAAATTGGCCCAAGAATATCAATTAATTTCATGTTGACTGTCAAGTTTTACCATCTTAAATTCCAAGTGATGTATTCAAAATTCAGAAATATATTATGTGAGTTTGTTCTTAAGATACATAAAGCAGGTAAAATGATAGATTATAAATGCTAAAAGCAATACCCATGATATATGTATAAGTTATAAAAAGATATGATTAAATTCCCTCTAAGTGATCAAAATGGAAACATTATTAATAGAAAGCTATCTGTGTGAGGAATAAGTGAAGAGACCAGAATTGGAACAATGAAATAAAATATCAAGTTGTTATTCTTTTCAATATGCCAAAATGTTTGGTTCTCTTCACCATTTATATACTGGTATCATATAGGCAATATTCCTCAGTATGGCTTATATTAAAGCAATATTAGATATCAAAACAAATTCAAGTAAATTAGATATATAATAGCTGATCATTATTGGTTTTTTTAATTGTTAGCTGTAAATGAAAGTCACATTTTACCCTCTCACAAAATGACATTGGGGCTTTGCCTCTCTGTAAATTCAAAAAGACATTAGGGTTAAAGTTAAAACTCCATTTTACATTGATTGATTGATTGATTTTTGTTTTACGTCACACCACGAATATTTCACGTATATGGTGACGGCATCTGCCTGATGCGGGGCATACAAATTTTGACCTTTGCAACGGACCCACCTGAAGCAGTGAGGGATCTTTTACGTGCCATGCATACCACGACACGGGGCCTCAGTTTTTACTGTCTCATCCGATAGACAGGATACCGGCATGGCCAGAACGGGAATCGAACCCCGGCCTCCCGATCAGGAGTCCGGTGCGATACCTCTAGGCCACGCCGGCTTCTCCATTTTACAAGGCTTGTTATCTCATAAGATGATGTCACCTAAATAGAGGGCAAAATTAATAAATAAATTAATCATAAGTGGTTGTCTTCAAATACAAACAGAAAATAAAGAGAGAGTTTGTTCCATAATCTAAGAGTCGCTCAAAGATTTTCTGAGCAAGCTCTCTAGGATATTATCATTCACATTTGAAGAAGTACCTGTCTGATTAAAAAAAAAATGTAACATTTGACTAACAGAACCAGACAGACACAAATTAAACAATTGCATATCACTATGTACTCCCAACTTTCTAAGGCAGGGTATGAAAAAGTATAAATGTCATTACTGTGGTGTTCATGGAGCTTAATTTTCATATTCACTGCAGGAATGACATTTTGATTGGGAAATAGTCATTACATTTCTTGTAGAGTTTTAGATGTGATGATATATAATATTGGTCAAATGTTTTCATGTCATTTTGTGGGAACAGTGATAATTTTGCCAATCAAAACATTGGTCATACAGTTAACGTGAAAGAGTCTTTGTTATTTTCAATCTATGCAGGGAAATATTGTTTAAGCTATACATCTGAAATCTGTAATAGGCAGGAGAAGAAGAAGTAGCCATACTCGAGAATCATACCCATAATCTTCTGTTATCAAAGCCAATGCTCTCACCACTGAGCTATACCCATCCGTCATAATCCTCCCCTGTCAGAGGTTTCAAACCCTGGAAACCGAAACACACAACAACCCAAAGATCAAAACCCTTACTGTGCACATTTACCAAACACGCACCTTATGATCATGAGGGAATCGGCCACTGCACGAAATATAACAGGTAAGAAGGGTCATACTAATTTAAGCCTAGAGTCCGATTTTAAGCCTAGAAATTCCTAGGGACACCAAAGGCTTTGCGTTATGTTATAATCAAGTCAGTACGATGTAGATAAACCCATACTGACTAAATATACATTACCAATACATTTTTTATCAATCAAAGATTCGTTTTTAATACAAGAAATAGTGTGAAATAATGTTCTGCTGCTTGAGAGTTAATATGCCATTAATAAAGAGCACTGCACCTACGTACAATTTTCCACGTAGAGATTATTAAACCTAACCCTAAACTATAGAAATCTAGATGAAGGTGATATATACTAGAAATAAAAATATTCATTAATATAACCCAATCCACATCTTGTTCAAATATACTCAATACAGCTCATGCTTTCCTTTTCTTTTGACATATTTGTTTGTTTAATATAATTCAATATTAATTAATCTTTTAATTAAATCATAGTACTACAGACTCAAGAATTATCCATTCACTGTGAGATTGCTTTTTCTCAATGTGTTGATATCTGTATATTATGACTACAAATTTCATTATTAAAATGCAACACAAAAAACTGCATTTTCAAGTTTAACAGTTCGACATATTTTATAAATATTATGACCATGAAGTTTAAATTTGTACTTTCATCAACTGAGAAAGTCCTGGGCACTCCTAGGCACATCATGACTTAAAACTGGGCTCTAGGCTTAAATTAGTATGACTGGGCAAGAAAAAAAGATGTAACCAGACCAGGGAATCCAACTTAGAACCTTCTGCTATGAAGAAAAACACTCAAACCATTGAGCTATTCGGGCCGATACCGTCCGTTACACATCTTTGGAATAGTTTAATGCCTTAAATATAAGTCTTCAAGTTCAATTTTCTGGAGAATTTAGTAATCAGGGGTCTTAATCACAAAGAAACTTAAGCCTAAGTCTAAGAATAGAGACCTTAAATACCATGTGTCATTATTCTAAGAAATTGTCGAAAGTTTGCAGACTGAATAGCTAATGTCAGATATACTGTTTACAGAAACTTTTTATTAATTCTTAGAATTAAGACACATGCAACCATATTGGTATCATTTCTTAGACTTAGACTTAAGATTCTTTGTGAATAAGGCCCCAGGGACAGTGCATTATTTATATTTAAAAACTTTTAAAATTACGTACCTCTGGATTTCCTATATTAGGAAACGTTATGTCAATAACTCTGCATCCAGAATGAAAAGCATTCTTATTATCTTCTATTGACAAGGTAACAGGAACTTTAACGTTGCAATGTAATGGTCTGTCAGTCATTGTAAAAAGCACCTGCAGTTTCTGTTGTCAATGAAGCCGCTTTCGAATGACCTTGACATTGATGTACTAAATTATGAATCTGTATTCAATAAATAAAGTAAAAATGCGTAACGAGAATTGTCGTCTATACATGTGCTAAAATGTAAAGAATTTACATTTTTATTTTAAATAAAGTCTCTCCCGTCATGCAGTTCCGAGAAGGCGTGACAGACGGAAAAATGGCTGACTACGGCGAGCCGATTTCTGACAAGGAAAGGGTAAGCTGATTTCTCCGTCACTGTAGTATGACCTACGCATTTTTTGGTCCCAAATAAGAAGTACATTATAACAGATTGTGTAGTCATTAAGATATCCTAAATATATGCATCTTCTTTGTTAGAAGCCCTGATTTTCACATTCGCATTCACTAATTCCTACTTCCGCTTTCTGAAACATCAACAAAGTCAATAATTCTTATGAGTCATTCACAAAATACCCACATAGCATCATTGTTTTGTGGCTATGCATTTGAATAATTAAAGAGGAAATCATCTTCAAATTTCCTTTAAAGTTGGAAATTGTTTGTAATTGTTCAGTTTCCTTTAGATCTACCCCGGTTTCGAAAACAAAAGTCAAGCTCAAAGTAAAACACCTACTGACAGGGATTGTATGGCTGTGGACACTTCATGCTCTGTAATATTTATTTATCAGCCATATTTCTTTGTTGATTTGTTTACTAACACCGTCTCATAATAGACATGAAACTATTACTATACTGCACAATTTTTGACTTACTTTTATTAGCAACCACCACAGGTTTTAATAAAATGGGTATTTCAACAATTGAGAAGTGTAATATACATAAACAGAGCATGCTGAATTCAGATTTGAAGTTGATTTTACTCTATCTCTTCAGATACAGGTGTTATAGGGGTATATAAGACGCCCCGTGGGTCGACGCGAAAAGAAAACAAATGTGTTATTTGAAAAAAAGGCGTCAGCATTATAACGTGAGAAGGGTAAACAAGAAATATCCAGTGTAACCTGCTATATCACATGAAAAAGCATGCTGAATTCAAATTTGCAAACCATTTATGTCAACATTTATCTGTATCTTGTAAGGTTATGGAGCTACAGTGCTATAAATGTACCCAGGGTAAGGCTTTTGCGGATAAAACAGCATAGAAAAAAACTGTAGGCAACAGAAAAACAGTATAAACAAGATGTGTTTGTGAAACACTGATGCCCCGATGGCAACAAAGTCCAACTGTTTGGGGAAGGGGGGGGGGGTCTGTATCATATATGATAAGTGTGATATGTATACAATATTTACAACTCAGTCTCTCAATTACTGGCACTGTTTTACTATGCAGTATGCTGTCTTGCTATTTTATGTCTACACATGTACATGTACATTCATGCCTAACAAATAATAGCAACACAGTAGCAATTACTAGCGTGGTGGATGCAGGATTTTTCTTTATTTTTAGGGGGGGGGGGGGGTGTCAGAATCTCACACACCTAATCATGACAGAATATCTGTATCTTTCATCACATTGTTCTATTAGATTTGAAACTCATCTGTAGTGTTTGTCAATAAATGAATAACTGGCATAATTCTGAGTCACTCAGTCAGTCATCAGTCAGTGAGAGAATTCAGCTAATCTGTTCCCTAAGTCCTGAATTTCCTTGCTGACCTCAGTCTCATCTCAATGTTTAAACCACTTTCACTTTCAGATTTTTGCATTATTACCTTTTAATACTGTTGATAGTCTATTAATATTATGAGTCCCTGTATGAAAAGGGGATTATCATCGGTCAATACTCGTTAATTTCTGACATTCTTTGCAGGTTACTGAAACGTGTATTTGGCACTCGTAAGAGTTATCATTCCTTTTTTTGCGAAGGGCAACTCACAAACGGCAAAATGTATTATGAATACAGCGATATTATTTGCATTTTAACATCAGTTACTCTAGATGAATGCCTATTCTACTAATTTATTTCATCTAAAAGTAGGTATATGATAATTACCTTTGGTTAAACGGCAAACTTTCACTTCAGACGAGCTATTTATGCTGACAAGCAAGTGGGGAATCCGTATGAACATCATATACCCAAAATATAACATTCCATGCCTTGATTTCAACTGCCATTCGGAACATAACTCCCAGGGTTTATCCAAACTGACACGTACAAATAACAAGGGTAATCCCTGATGACATTTCCAACGAAGCCATATTACGTTACACAGCGCCGTGGATACTACTTTCAATGGGCCTTACTGTCACTGGTTTCAAAAACACTGTTTCCAGAAACATAGACTACTTTCAGAGACCGGAAACTCCTCCTCAGCTCTTGGCAGAATACTGGCATAAGCTACCTGTCTGAGTAGCCCAGATGTAAACAACGGCCATCTGCCATGTTGTTCTACATGAATTTTCACTTGGAGAGGACATAACCATCATATCACAATGTTTTAAAGAATCGACTAAAGAATAAGTCTCAGATAAGACTGTTAAGTAATGAAAATATGATCTGACGCTTGAAATCTTTAATCCACCGTAATTTTAGTAGCAAATGACCTCCCTTAATAAGATGCCATTTCTAGGACGTGGGGTATACAAGCAGGCACTTGACGATGTCATTGTCACAACATTTTCTACTATTTATTGTATTTCACATGACAATGTTTTGTTTGCAGGGTTATAAATATTCAGTAAATAGTCTGTGTATTTTTTATCCATCAACTTGTTGCAAATATTGCACCACACACCTAGTATCTCGGCAACATTTTTTTTTATCTGATCAGAGTCGCTGATGTTGATTGTGTACAAATAGGTGTGAAAACAACACTGAATAATTCAATAACTTAGTGCAGTCTCATATATATATGGTATGTAGGTTATAGATATTTGCTTTTTGTCATTATAAGTGTTATTATACCCTTTTTCCTGATGTTATGTGACTGTGACACTTTCTACACAGTGGTAATTCACATTCATGTATATATACAGTGCTGCATTATATTGTTTTGTTTGTATGTCAGGGCATTTATGGCGGGTGTGACTAGCAAAACAGGAGACGCTCACTCCTCCCGGGCACCTGGTCTCACCTCTGAATTTCAGGGGTCCGTGAATGTCCACTGTGGTACATTGTTGTTAGTGCCATAGTCATGTGACACCAGTTATTTAAAAATTTTCATATTTTTTTAAGTATGATATGCAGTATATGAATAAATTTTTATTATCTCTTATTCATATTTGATAAGAAAAGTGATATTCTCATATTTCGTACCTTTTTCAATCTAATTAAAACCATATCTTTATTCCGCTTCTCTATTTGTTCCATTGCATATAAAGATCTGGTGAAACCCTGTAAGGGGTCACGTTCTGGTGAACTCTGATTTTCAGCCAATCAGTGGATCAGCTACAAAATCCTAGGGATGAAATTAACATCCACAGCATGTGTGACCCACAAGGTGGTTTTTGAACGGTGTTTGTTACATATTGCGTCACTATCACGTGCCTAGCCGAGTCACTGATTGGCCATGGGAAATAACGGTTCGATGACTGAGACGTCATCAGAGGTCACCAGAACTTGAACCCTTAGGGGGTTTCACCAGATCTTTGGGACAAATAGAGAAGCAAAATAAAGATGTGTTTTTAATCAGATTGTACCTTTTTATATTTTTCTGAAGAGAAATTTTATTTTTCACCAATTGAAAATAGTTTCAGTAATTAATGAGTAAAAGACAACATGTGGTCTCACTAGGAGAAAACAAAGCAGTAATTTATTATCTAACACCTTTTTAGGTGCATTTTCTGTGGTCAGTTTGCCCAAGATTCTTTTCTGCTTATAGTAAAATTACATTAATTAAGATTGGCCGATTTCTTAACTGCTTTTAACCTCTGGTTAATGCTTAAGGAAACAGTCTATGGTGCTTTAAAATGCTTAAAGAAAAATCTGGTAATAAGAGGTGTAAACTGAAGCAGATTTACCTGAATTGACCTTGACTAAAATCGGTTTCTGTCCTTGATGAAATGAAAAGAAACTTCCTATTCAAAATAAATTTAATAACGTATAAGGTAATGGAAACGACTTTGAATAGGTACAATGCTAACAATTTCTTTCTTTTGCATGTGTGAGTGCAATTTGAACTTGTAAAATGTCGTGATAGACAGACAGACACCGTAACCACTCGACTATCAGTGCTCTCAGTTCGAAAGTGTTAAAGAAGTACCCGTTATTATAACCACTAAGCATGGCGAAACCTAATTTGCATAACAAAAGGGTGTGCAGCATGTATCCAGAAGTAGCGGCTACTTTTCTGTCTCTGAAAGTAATCTATGTCTCTGCCATTCATCTCACATCTGCAGAATATATAAATTTATCAGAAAACAGTTTAAGATTATGAGATATGCATATCCTGTGCCATTATCACATTACGTGTTAAAATGGCGCATTACCATTCTATCAATATATTTTATTAGTGCAAGTCGTAGAGGTTTATATTCATATCTATTTTAATGAAGTCCTGATAAAATACAGTACATTTCCTTTGATTATAATTAGAGCACCTTGTCATAATTATTGGTACTTCTTTTTCCATTAATTAACAGCATTAATTTTACTTAATATGAATGGATTTTTTCGTATGTGTACATGTACTGCCATTTTGTACATAAATATTAAAGATATATAAAAAGTAATTTATCAACATAAAATGCAGGGTTTGAAATTATTGGTCAAAAACAACCAAAAATTTCTTCGGGCAACTTAAAATTTCGGTTAATATAATACATGTAGAGGTCATTCGATTTTTCATTAAATTTGCCCATTTGATGACCCAAAAATTTTGCCTATTTCGAACCCTGAAAATGTGAAGGTTGAAGACAGGAAACTGCATTAAATATGCAAATAACTGTCATAATCATTGATAATGATAGAACACCAATTTATATATATGTATCCTCACATTTCTTCATTGAAACATGTTCAGATATATGAAAGGTTGAATATGTTGGAGACCGACTAATTGGTTATTGGTGTCTTGTCTTTCGGATGAGGCACTAAAAACTGAATGGTAGGTGGATCTGTTGCATAGGTCACTTTGTTCTTTTTAGGTAATTCTAATCCTTTTTGTTTCTGTGACATCTTTTCTATGTATATCTCTTTTACAAAATTATTGTCATTAATATGGCAACAACCCCCTCCTCCCCCTCTCTCCTCAACAACACACATTTCACAGTCTCTCAGCCCTCCTTTGTCTCAAAGACTCCTGGATGCACTACATGTATACAGTGTTTTTACTTGGCAAAGTTTTAAGTTTTTAAGAGCACTGCTTCAGGTGTGCCGGTCAACTCTTGAGTGCCCCCAAGAGAAAAAAATTAGTGTTGTTTCTGTGTTTTGGTTTCTGTAAATAACAAATGACTGCAAGGCAGGACAGGTCTACTGGTATGAATTGGATAAGTCTGTCTATCTGTCTGGTATCAACTTATTCAACAGTTTGCATTTATGTAGTTTGATTCTTACATGCCATACCTATGTCAAACTTGATAGTTCTGTACGCATTGATGAGCTCTTCACTGATGCGAAATTTGGTGACCTTAACCTTGATGTCATGCTTCAGAGAAAATAGATTGATTTTGCATTTAGCTTGTTTCATTGCAATCTGGTCATGCCTTCTTTGACAGTTTCTTGTTATGATCACTGGATACTTTTGTAATGGTACATGTACAATGTATAAGCATCTAGGTAAATGTGACATTCGATTATAGGTGTATCATACTGATATACTTCAACACCGCTTAGTCTATTTATTTTTATATGAAATTCAACTGATTGTAACAAGGCTCTTGAAACGCTATGATATCAGGTATAGAAAAATTATGAGGTCTTGTAACAAAACTCATTTTGTCAAATGAGTAGTTAGGGACTACAACTTTGTCAAATTCATTCTTTAAAATATTTCCAAAGTTTACTTTTTTAATGGAAAATTTAATTCGACATTTTTTGTTGTTAAACAAAATGTCATGGTTACCAATACGTTACCTATCGTGTAGACTTCTTGAATGAGAAACTTTTGTTGTAGATGTTTTTATTTTCATTAAGAGATCAGGGTTTTCATATATACATGTAGGTACATGTATTTTTTGGTTTCCTGTTATTTTGGTAAAAATTGAAGGAGGACACCGTATTTTCATTGTTTTATTATCATTAAATGTTGACTGCTCTATTTGGGCAACAATTTTTTTTCCAGTAGTTATTTTCGACAATCTAATATTCTGGGTAATTTGAGTGTTATGATACTTGTGGTAATAATTGTCACATTCCATGAACATGGATGATGGCATGATGGACTTTTGTCTTTGTACATTCAGTACAGCTTCTCATTAAGGGCTTATCCTCATTAGAAAATGTCATCAGGTAATATGGTCCACCTGTCATCTAGTTTACATGTATGGGTAATAGATGGTATTTACTGGATCACAACACAGGATAACCTGCTAGTGAGCCTTGGTCTAAAAATAAGCACATTCAGTACCGTTAAAGAAAATTGTGCTGAAATTGGTATTGTCAAAATTATGCTAAGAAATTGTATACATGTCTCCCATTCCTTAAAAATTCTTTTCATTTCTGACATTAGTAGAATACAGGTACCAGTAAATGAAAATCAGAACTGATAAGTGCAGTGATTTGATTAATACATGTACTTGTCATAGATGGGTAAAATTTGTAATAATACATAACTTAACCATGACCCAAAGTGTGCGAAATATAGATGTCATTTGTCCTATTGATGTTGTTATGTGCTTTTATTGTTTAGTGAAAAAGTATGATATTGGTTATAGTCCTTGTTTAGAAAATTGAACAGAGTTAATTCTTCATGTGTAGTAATGTGGTGTACCTGTTCTGGCCAGTTACACAGCAGTCTTCTTCTTCATTTTCATGTTTATTCCCTGACCTATTTGTGATTAAATAAGCATAGGAAGCAGGAAATATTTACAGTGTGCTCACATAGAGAGATAGTAATTAACTCGTATTGATACAGGAAGTACATGTACAAGATATGTCATGCTTTGTTATCTCCACTATGCACTATGACATAACAGAGGTCAATTTCAGCTTAACATGTTGCAGGCTTGTGATTCTAAAATCAACATATGAATATGAACAGACTACAAGCAAATCTTTGCTTTAAAATCACACAGCAGTCCATCTTTACGTTTCTTCCCTGACTTATATGTGATTAAATAAGCATAGGAAGCAGGAAATACATTTGTATTTACAATATGTTCACATAGAGAGATAGTAATTAACTCGTATTGATACAGGAAGTATATGTACAAGATGTGTCATGCTTTCTGATCTCCACTATGCACTATGACATAACAGAGATCAATTATTTACGTTCAGCTTAACATGTTGCAGGCTCATGATTCTAAAATCAACATACAAAAATAAACATCTACAAGCAAATCTTTCTTATAAAATCATGTTTTCAAGTTCTTCAATCCAATTGAAGTCAGACCTATATGCACTCCTGTTTTCTGATATGTCGAGAAAACAGGAGCATGTATAGGTCTGATTTCAGTTAGATTGCAAGTTGTTATGCTTTACATTGGTAGAGGAAACTACTTCTAATGTGTCAAATCATGGCAGTGTGCTTTGGGCTGTCTTGTAGATGGGGCAAATCAAACAGGAGATGCTGACTTTTATAAGGCACCTGTAGCCCGTTTATAAGGCACCTGTAGGCTGTAGCCCATTTATATAAGGCACCTGTAGCCCGTTTATAAGGCACCTGTAGCCCGTTTCACTAACAATCTTAGACGTAACTGTAACTGATCCTGTAAATCAGGTATTTAGGGAATCAACTTTGAATTTGAATTTCACATACTGTAACTTTCGATGAATTTTCATTGCAAGTTTAGGCTTACAGTTTTTAGCAAAGCACATTTTCATTGTAAGTTCTTTTATGGGTTCAACTGTACCGGTATTTACAGGTTCACTTACAAAATGTTAGTGAAATGGGCTAATGATCAATTAGTCATTACTGCTTTTGAGTGGTCCATCAGTGTCCACTGTAGAACATTGTTGTGACGTCTACAGCAATATATATCATTTGTTACTTTGCAAATTACATTTACAGTATTTATTATGAATAATAGTGTTATACAGGGTATAACAATGTTCATTTTGTTATACATGTACTTAGTAGATCTATAATTTCTACAATGTATAGTGTGTATGCCTAGACGCCATGTGTACATTGTAAGATATACATGTACAACCTTCATTTACTGAATTTATACCCTTCATTGAACCTGGGTAATTACAGGTATCGTGATACTGTCATGATAATTGCTGGACGCAGCATCCTGTAGGAAATGAACATTTCTGTATCATGTCATTATTCTAGCTGCAAACTACTTGATTGTGTTGATCACTTGAAGTAATGGACTCTGATGGAAAATGTATCAAAATGCTGTGATTATGAAAAAGAAAGTGAAGAATTGGTACATTCATTATGGTCTAAATGTTGTGGAATCTCTCCTTTAGTTATTGTTGTCCCAATTCTGGTTTTCCAGTATAATTTAGAAATCATATGAAATACAGTGATTATAGTATGCAAAGGTGTTACTTGTATAGATCAATTTATTTTGGAATTTTACTGCGTTATATGTCTCCTCCGACTCCCCCAGCAACATGGTCTACACTGTAGACAGATCTTTAAGATTATTCATGTAAATGCCCTTGATGTAATGTTCTGATCTAGTAATCTTGACATCAGCAGCACAGACAGCGACATTGATTGTCATGTCAGTGGTACATCATTGTATGGTTTCCTAGGCTTATAGTTCCAGTAACAAACCACTGAAACCAGTATGGAATCATTGAATGCCCAGTGCTTATTTCTTTCCAATATGTACATCAATGAACACTTTATGAATAGAGATAAATGAATGTAAATGAATTTTAAAAATCACACTTTATTTACAAAATCTGAACTTTACTGTTATATACTTCATTTAACTGTTGTGTAAATTTGAAATGTTACTATGGTATTTAGATTGAATCTGCAGTTCATTCCTAATAAAGTGGTTTTCAGTTCAATCTCAGTAATGTGATATGAAGTTTACCCTCAGTAAGATAGTCTACAGTTCATTTTGAATAACTTAAGGTGGTGTACAGTTCACTCTCAGTAAAGTGTTCTGCAGTTCACTCTCAAAAGGTGGCCTGCAATTCACTCTGAGAAAGGTGGTTTGCAATTCACTCTCAGAAAGGTGGCCTGCAATTCACTCTCAGAAAGGTGGTCTGCAATTCACTCTCAGAAAGGTGGCCTGCAGATCACTTTGAGAAAGGTGGTCTGCAATTCTTTCACAGTAAGGTGGTCTGCAGTTCATTCTCAGTAAAGTGGTCTACAGTTCACTAAGGTGGTCTGCAGTTCACTAAGGTGGTCTACAGTTCACTAAGGTTCACTCTCAGAAGGGAGATTTTTAAAAGACCAGACTGAAATCAAGACTTAGAGAAAATAGGAATTTTCAGTTACATGTGGCCTTAACCAAACTTCTTAGTTTTGTGTACATGTAAAATAGGGTTTGCCATATTTCCAAATCTTTATGATATTAAATTGAACATAGTACATGTACAAGTATATCGAGGGATGTTAGTTCAACAGTTGAAGCAATGATAGTGTTCTATTTTAGTACATTCAGTGTCTAAAAACTTTTACAAAAAACACAAGGATATATCGAGGTGCATGAAATGTAAATACCTATAGAATTTGCATAAATTTCTGTAATTTAATGCAAAGGTGTGAACCATCACAGGTAACTTTACACCTGCATTCTCACTGTGTTTAATGTGATCCTCCCACTGCTTTGTCACTGTATTTTCTCCAAAACCTCTAAACTGTTCTGTAAATTTAACAGTAAAAATTAATCAAAGAAGATAGTTAATGTTGATTTTGTTTATCATTTTTATTTTTAGGTAAACATTTCCTCAGATTTTATATTACATGCTCCACCAGGAGAATTTAATGAAGTCTTTAATGGTAAGTCAAAGAATCAGTTTACCTTCTTCCCTTCTTATCAATAAAACATTTCTGTGAATACTCTTGTATGTATTAAAAGCACAAGGCAAATTAGGTATGGAATGTCTGTTGTCTTGTAGTAAAGCTAACACTCACGGCCATAGCTTAGCAGTGACTGATCCAGAAAGGTTTAGTGGAAATTTAACCGCCTCCCCACAGAAATTACATATTATTCATATTACCTCTATTTTGCATAAATTTATAAAAACTGAAAATCCTCTCACTGAGAAAGAGACAAAGATGAAACTCACCACTCATGAGGTCTCGTACTGGATCTAAATCCAGCACTGTTTTAGTGTTTAACATTCAAATGATCTTAAGGTTGACGGGGATGGAATGTGTTTCCTGTATCATCTTACCTAGAAAGATAGGGAAGTAATAAAGTTACATGTAGACAAGGCCATGTTGGTTGTCTGTTTTTGTCCCACTTTTTAAAGCCGGTGTGGCCTAGTGGATAAGGTGCTTGGCTCATGATCAAGAGATCCCGGGTTCGACTCCCTCCCTGGGTGCACCGGTGTTCTGTCTTTCGGATGAGTCAGTAAAAACTGAGGTCCTGTGTCACAGTAGGCGTGGTACATAAAAGATCCCTTACTGCTTTAGGTGGGTTTGTTGCAATTGTATGCAATGCATCAGACAGATGCAGTCACCATAAACGTGAAATAATCGTGGAGTGATGTAAAACAACATTCAATCAATCAATCAATCCCTCTTTTTAAAATCTGCTGACTTTACACTCTGACCAAATGTACTACCTAGGCTCCAAATGTAATGCCCATTTTTTATTTTGTCTGCAATATCAGATGCATGGGAAATGTTTCAGCCTAATTATAGCATAATTCTCTCTAGTGCCCTCTACAGAACTTATACATACTTCACAATGATTTATAATGTTAAAAATCTTAAACATACTCAGAGGTGGATCCAGAATTTCCAAAAAGTGTATTAGCCAAACTTCTCAGCCATTTTTGGTGCAAAATCTGGATTTTTACTAGTAAATATGTGGCCAAAAGGGGGGGCCCGGGCCCCCTGGGCCCTCCCTCTAAATCCGCCACTGATACTTCTATAGCACTTGACTATTTCCTGAGAAACACGCATTTTATATGTTCTATATTTAAATTATTTCCTTGTTTTGAAGCAAAGTAGCTAGATAACAAAATGTGTAGTTCAGAAACTGGGAATAGTTTATCTTTATAGAATATTTTGCGTAAATTGACAGTGCAGTAAATAGTATACTTCATTGTGGATATAAGTAGTGTAATATAAGCTGGTGTAGCTCAGTGGATGAGGTGCTTGGACTCGTGACCAAAAGGTCGCAGGTTCAACTCCTGCGCTTGGCACTCTGGTGTCCTGTCTCTCAGATGAGACAGTAAAAACTGAGGCCCCGTGTGAGGGTAGGCTTGGCACATAAAGAATCCCTCACTGCTTCAGATGGGTCCATTGCAAAGGTATAAAGTTTTATTCAATGTATCCGGCAGATGCCGTCACTATATAGGTCAAATAAAAACTAGTATAATTTGGATTATGATACATACTGCACATATGATATTTCCTACAACATTTATTGTTATTTAGTTGATGCTCTCTTGTTTCAGATGTTCGTATTTTGCTGAATGATGATGAATTACTGAAGAATGAAGCTTCTGGGTAAGCGAGTGTCACAGAAATAGATAATTTAATTCCTTTTTCCTTTTTCCCTCCTTACAACACCAAGTTATTGGTAATCTGGGTAAAAGTAGATATGGATAGCTCTAAGATGAATTCAGTAATATCTTTGTACTTTCTAGCCAGATTGCAAAGCAATTCTGTGGGCCGTTTCACAGAGAATCATACGTACGATACTTTACGTTCATACAAAAAAAATCCTTAAATCTTAAGGAAATTTTTGTACGTACATAAAATATCGTACGTATGATTCTTTGTGAAACGGCCCACTGGCCTATAAATTGGAAATGTCCGTCTGTCTGTCTGTGAACATTTGTGTTAAAGTTTCTGATTGAAGCAAAATAGCAGTAACTAAGAGGAGTGTAAAGATACTTTACACTTAGGTTCCTTACGACCAGAACTTTACACTTAGGTTCCTTACAACCAGAGCTTTCAAATTATGCCATGACTTTTCACCTAGTGACCTTGGACTTTAACCTATTTAAAAGACTTTAACTTTTGCTATGTTTTTTTTTTGCCCCCACCATGAAATGGACGGGGGCATATAGTGTTACCCTGTCCTGTCATTCCGTCATTATTCAGTTTCTGCTCATTTTCTCTTAAAATAATGTTACAGTCAAAGCCTTAACATCATAATAAAAATTCTAGAAAGAAAGAAGTGTTGGTCTGAAGGCCCTGATAGAACTTTATATATAAATGCAGAATATGAATTTGTGAATTGTTTACCAATAGGCATAGTCAGTAGCAGGTAAAATATACTGATATTATGATACAAGACATGTCATATACATTCAGGCACCACTGATATGGTGAAAATTAAACTTGTTTGGAAAAGGGATGGGGGCTTACATATGTGCTTAGCTAGGGGTTACATGTGTTCTTAACACCTCATTGTACTGATACAATCATCATTTTCAGGGCCTTTGCACAGTACAACAAAGATCAGTTCACGCCATGTAAAGTGGAAGGGTCAGAAGAACACGTAAGTAGATTTGAAGATTTGCCAGTTAAGGAAAAATTAATCAGAGTGTAGGTATTAATAATGATGAAAAAAGTACACAGGGGTGACTGAATTGAATTAGAAAGATGACAAAGACTTTCAAGTAGAACCAGTCGAAGGGAGCAACCCCCGAATATTTGTATATATGTACTGAGTGATTGCTACATAAATTATTTTTTTTATAAAAGGACTTCTCAGTTTATTTGATTCTTTTGTGATGATGAGCAATGTACATCACTTGTATTAAAGAAGTTTATCTTTTTAGGCATTGATCACAGAGCATGGAGACTTAGGCGGAAACAGATTCTTAGATCCTCGTAATAAACAATCTTTCTGGTAAGATTTGTCTTTCAATAAATAATTTAAAGTAATGTAGTGTATAAGAGGTGACCAAAAGCTTTGTAGTGTTTGAAATGCGTATATGTAATGTTTCAGAGGTATTCAGGTGCTTTTAAAGATACCCCTTGATAAGGAGTATCTTACTGTTATCGTATTCAAAGTTCAAAGGTCAGATTTACGTCAACCCAATCACAACCTTTGAAGAAATAGTACGATGTCTGTGTCAGTGTTTGTCTATTTTAGTGAGGACAACTGTGATGATTTAATCAATTCAGTGTAAGAGTCTTTCTTAAAGATAAGTTTTGACCACAATTGTGTGAATTCTTTTAGAAAACGTCCCCTCCCCTGCCAAGACGAAAGCAATTGTGTATGAATTTATGTTCATCAGTCAATTCACACAATCAACATTCATGGTGACCAATATTCGTACATGTAATCTTCAATTTCCTCGTCTCTTCTCTTTTCTCTTAATTTTCACACTTTAAAAATAAAATGGGTTTTTACATCAACCCAATCATATGAATTCTTTTAAAAAATGTCCCCTCCCCTGCCAAGACGAAAGCAATTGTGTATGAATTTATGTTCATCACTCTATTCGCACAATCAACATTCATGGTGACCAATATTCATACATGTAATCTTAATTTCCTCATCTCTTCTATTTTCTCTTAATTTTCACACTTTGAAAATGAAATGGGTTTTTTTTTTCCACATTTCATATAATGATAAAGATAAAACATTTTCAAACTACAAATGTATAACGATGTGTTTTATGAACTGATTTTTTATTCGTACTTTCTTTTACCCAAACTACAGTCAAATCGAGTTGTCTAGGGACTACTTTACAGTTTTCATTGTAGTCTGAGATTCTCTGCCCTTCTTCCTCTTTTGATATCGGTGGTTTGTGGGAGAGGGTCAGAGAGACTTTGTTCATCAAAAGTTGGAATTTCCCCCTAACCCTATCCCTAACTGCCGATATTAAAAGTGGGAGAAGGGCAGAGAATCTAGGACTATTTTCATTGCAATACACTGTCGTTACTGGGAATTAAGGACGTATGTGGAAAACATCATACCCAAGCATGTAGCCTTCACTAAAGGGATAATGTGTTGCATGGAACACTCTTGCTTTTAGTTCATCAGTCTCATCGTATAAATTGAATAATCAATCTAGCCTTTAAATATGCAAATCAGTATATAAAAAAAACTAAAAACACCTAACAAGATAAGATGGACACTCCATGCAGTGGCAGATCAGGATTTCCGAAAAGGGGGGGCCAGCCAAACTACTCATCCATTTTTGATGCCAAATCTGGATTTTTACTTATAAATATATGGTGGTAGGGGGGCACTCTGAACCCACCACTGTCATTGAATCACACTATTGGATAACCTTATGAGCAGGTTTCTCTGTGCACTACCTTATTTTAATTCATTTGAAATAACATAACTCATTTCAATCAACTTCATACAAAATGAGGTCGGGTGTCCTTAGTGTGATACATATAGATCTCTACTCACAACAAGATGTTAGCAGGAGTATCTTTCAGGACCTCAGGTCCTTTGATTATAATACTTTAGTGTTGAATAGAAGCTGCGTAATGGTTAACATTGTTGTATGGCCCATGTGACATATCCCATGATTTTACAGGTATGATCATTTACGAAAGGAAGCTTCGGATTTCCGTCCAGCAGATACTGACAAAGCTGCCGAGCCGTGGAGGGCAGCTGTGGAATCATCTTTGACAGCCTATAGGAATTCCCACTTTAGCAATGGCCATGTAGCGGTATATGGGAGTAGTTCTGGGAGCAACATCACCCTCATAGTCTGTATAGAAAGCCATCAATTCCAACCCAAAAATTTCTGGTTAGTTGAACCTGACTTTTGAACCAACCAAGTTGGTTACCTTGACTTTGATTTCACATTTAAGTGAACACAGATTTTATGTTTAGTTTGACCTCTTGTGTACCATTAATGATACAGTACCTACATCAGACTTAGTCAGCATTCAGGAGTTCTCTCAGAAAACGAGTGACTGCTGAGACCTCATAGTTTATGGTTTCCGGTCATACTGTCTTTGATGGTTTCCGGTCATACTGTCTTTGATGGTTTCTTGTTTTATTCAGAAGGATGTTGTATGTGTCCATATTTTAATGGGATTTATATTTAGTGTAGTAAGCACCATCAGTGTGTGTTAGTTTACTATTAAGCTAACACAAATGCATTGAAAACACTGATGCAGAACTGATGTGGGTCCCAGCAATCACAAATTTACTAACATACACATATCTCTACTTTCAACTTTTTGCCTGTCTAAAGTTTATCTACTAGGTATGGCCCTATATTAGGACTATGTTGTAATTAACTTAACATAAACTTGCACTCTTGATAAACGATATAGCTAGCACAATTTAGTGAAACTTGCATCAAACAGAGCAGATGCCCTGTACATTTAAACATTAAGCAAGGGGCTGGTAATAACAATATACTCCCTATCTGTCAACAGAGTGCAATACACAGACTTTGCTACAGCTTTTGTCTGGTTTGTTTTATGTTATTGGAATCATCCACATGTTTTTTTCTGCCAATGAGATGCAATGACAGATAAGTAGATAATTCAGATTACATAATTACAAATGGAAAAATTTTACTTGAGTTGGAAGAAAGTGTTTGTATTACCTTCTGTTGACAGGCTAGGGTAAGTTATTATTGCTGACCACTTAATTTGATGAAACTTATCCTGCTGGCCTGTCTGTTTCTCAAAGTGCAAGTTTCCCCAATGTAAAGAATTGTACCCCTATTTACTTACAGCATAATCCAAAATATGTCCATGTCTTGCAGCTGAAGTTTGGTCATGCTAAAACAAGGACATATAAAAGTACATGTATTAAGATGTGCTGACCTACATTCTGCTAATAGAGTTTGACCCTGATCTTCATTGTTTTGTTACAAATTGAAATATATTTTTGCCTCTCTTTACCTATTTTTAGGAATGGTAGATGGAGGTCACAGTGGTCTGTCACATTTCCAGAGTCGGGTGGGAAAGCAGAATTAACTGGCATCTTAAAAGTTCAGGTAAACCAAGTTTAAGTTCTGCAAGGTCATTATTTTGAGCAGATTCCTTTGTTTGAGTCATATATTTTTCTGTGACATAAAGTCATTAACTGCTTTGTCTTTTCATCTTCACCCCCCATATTAAGTTAGATTATAGTATTGTAAAAGTATGCTTGCAGAATTAATCACAGTCAACAAATTTGTTTTTTAGGTTCATTATTATGAAGATGGGAATGTACAATTAGTTAGCTCTAAAGAGGTCAAACAGTCCCTCAATGTCACGGTAAGTTGATATTGTTTAGGTCAGTTCTTCAATATCATTTTAAGTTCATACTGTAGAGATCAGCCTTTTCAGTGTCAAGTTAAGTTGATGCATTGTCATGAATCATTAGGGAAAGTATTGTATAATAATAGCAGCAAGCTTATAAGATCTATAATAATGAAAATCTTAATTTATATAGTTTTTTTATCTCTTTGAAAAAATAAAGATTTGTTTATCAAGCATCTCAAAAGTCCTTCAAAGGGAAGTAACATAAAATAAAGAACAATAAACTCGGAATTCACTATATATCGGTCTCCTGACCTTCTGATATTAATAACGCTGTATATTGAGAGAATTATTTTCCCAGAAGCACGCTATATGTTATACATGTGTATACGCTATGACATAATTCTTTGTTTATTGTAATTTTTCATATATTGGTTATAGAGTAAGATGGATTTTACCTAGCTAACATTACCAATTCTAATAAATTCACCAGAAGAAGGTAAGGAGACCGATATATAGTGAATTCCGAGTTTATTGTTTTTTATTTAAAGATCTCTTATTATTTGGTTTTAGTCAGAACAACAGATGGCGAAAGAGTTTGAGAAGATAGTGGCATCTGCCGAGGGAGACTATCAGGTAAGTGCAAGGATATCATAGGGCACCAAATATTTTCTTGGTTGAAATTAATTGTATCCATTCCTTGCTTGTACCACAATGGGCATAATAATTTTTAGTTTATTTGTCCTTCATTCTTTAATGTAATTGTGTTTAGTCATGCCTAGCCTGTCTTCTCATTGCAACCATTATGCTCCTTCTTATCGAGAGGCATTGATTTCAACTAAACCTGGAACAGTGCTAAATAAATTCTTCTGCTGATAAAATCCATGTAGCTCCACTTGGAGTATGATAAGAAAACCACTGATTTTTGTACAGGAATAGTGGTTGTGTATGTCATTTTAAAGTGATCATTTTAATGAATTATAGGTTTCAAGCGAAATGTATAAGTGCCTACTGGATCCTTTAGGGGATTACCTAGGAAAAATCTGTATTTTCATACAGGTTTGTGTCTGGAAAAAAAACCAACCTTGACCCATCCAAATCACAGAACAACCTTGACCCATCCAAATCACAGAACAAAACCCAGCTTCAGACCATCCAAACCAAAAAAATGAAACCCAGTCTTGAATCATAACAATACCCAGTCTTGAACCATTTAAATCACAGAATAAAAGCCCAGCCTCATACCATCCAAAGCACAGAACAAAACCCAAACTCGATCCATCCAAATCACAGAATAAAAGCCCAGCCTCATACCATCCAAATCGCAGAACAAAACCCAAACTCGATCCATCTAAATCACAGTATCTAGTCGGGTCTTTCAGACTACCTTGAGCAGAATAATTTTCCAACCATGCAGAAATTATCCTCCACAATACAGGTACAGATTTCCTGAAAGTCAAATATAGTGACAAAAGTTATAATAGATTTCATCTTCTCTTTGCAGAAAGCCATTTCTGAGAACTATGTTACAATGTCAGACACTACCTTCAAAGCTCTGAGACGTCAGTTACCTGTGACACGTACCAAGATAGACTGGAACAAAATAATTGGTTACAAAATCGGCAGTGCACTGAAGAATCAATGAGGCCATACACACTCCTAGCTGTAACCAATTTATGCATATACATATATATATTTACATGTGTACAGGGAAGTCTCTCTGTATGTATATTATGGTTCTGTCACAGTGGTCTCTTATAAACAGTCTGGAAGATGATGGAAGAGGGGGATAGGACATTACTGTGAACATTCAGTCATGATGAACATGATGAATTTTTCCATGGAATTAGGTAGGGAAGGAGCAGTTTGACTCTAAGTTTGAATAGGAGACTTTTCTGACAGTTACAAGAGCTTGCCATGGCTAGTACGGAATATTAATGCCTGAGATAATAATGCAATGTGTAGTACTGATGATTTATGGATTTTTTTTTTCTAGGATCAAGGAATTAATTTTGTTGCTTTTTTATGATGTATGTAGTCTTTGATGATGACTGACTTTGAGATTATGACAGTTTCCAATAATTGTTTTATTACTGTATCATTAATTAGAACGGTATATGTATGTCGTATGAAAAGTGAAATTTACTACCAGTAAGTATATATGGTGACAAAGTGTTTTTATGCATCCTTGGCATATTTAGAACATGTCCGCTTTAATTTCCATATAGATGAGTACATCTTCAGAATTTGATTGCCATTATATTGTTTAGGTATGGATATGTGTAATAGTTTTCTTTTTAAATTTTTGATTTCCTTTAGTCTTCAAATTTTTATTCCAGTTTGATGTGAGAATATTAGGATTTCAAGGAAATTCTAAGATTTCATGATTTTGGTTTATATTGAAAAATAGGAAAATAAATAGAGTTTTTTTTTTCAATATATATATGATGCGTCATAAGACACCATGTAAATACAAGCTCTTTACGACTTTAGACCTATTAGCTGACATGGATTATTGATATCAAGAATATACTGAAAAAAACAGATGTGAACTGAATGCCAAAAAAAACCAGAGATTGTCTCCCTTTTACAGTTACTCCCCTCTCCCTGTAAAATGAATATTCAAATTTACTGCATCCTGTAGATAAGATAGGTCAGACAAGAACTGCAATACTTTACAATTATAAATTTCATATTTTAAATCGACTTATATTCCATTTTATTTAATTTTGTAGCTGATCCCCTGCTAGAAATACTAAATATTATTGTCTTCCTTTGTTTGATACTTTTGTCTGTCACAAGATTCATTTTTTGTAAGTTTTTTTCCATTCACTGGACTCTTACTTTGCATAATTGTTTAAGAAAATCTTTGTGAACACTGTGTCCTTATACAAAAACTAAAGGATCAATTCCATCATTACATTCATAGAAGATGGCAGGGAAACAATTATTCTATAAAGATGTTTTGTATCACAACCTCTGATTGGGTAGATGCTAAGAAACACAACCTCTGATCGGTTAAATGCTGTATATTGCAAACTCCAACAATGTAGATGATGCAAGTGTTCATTTTCATCTTGCTATAATTTAATTTATTTCTAGACTCTTGTACTATACATATTGTAGTGTCTTAGTCTATTTGTAGCAAACTTTATATGTGAACTCAGCAAATTGATGCTTTTGAATTTCTTGCAATTACATGGAAAAAGTATAGATATTTGTCATAAATTATAGAAGTTTTTGAAATTATCATTTTGTTACCAGATTCAGGAAAATGTGTAAGTGAAAGCTATCTTTAATTACTGTGATGTATCAGCCATCCATGTATCTTAAGACATGAAGCTGTATAATTTTCAGAATTTTATTTTGGTATTTAAGATTTAGCATGAGAGAGTCATGTATATCTTATTTCTTTGCTTTATTTGCAGAATTTCATGATCCAAATTCTGCAGTGTGTAGACAACTTATTACTAATTCAAATATTGCAAATTTCCACCATAATATTTTAATAAATGCAATGAATAGATTGTATTGGTGTTCTTCCTTGCCATATCATTATGGCAGCATGTTCAGTTCACTCTTTGTTGGAGTTAGCATAGCTCTATTGGTTAGATACTTAGCTAATGACTGAGAGATTAGCTCATAACTGAGAGTTTAGCTCATGACTGAGAGATTAGCTCTTAACCGAGAGTTTAGCTCATGATTGAGAGATTAGCTCATAACCGAGAGTTTTACATATGACTGAAAGATTAGCTTACAACCGAGAGTTTAGCTCATGACTGAGAGATTAACACATGACTGAGATAAGCTCAAAACTGAGGGATTAGCTCATAACCGAGAGTTTAGCTCATGACTGAGAGATTACCTCATAAACGAGAGATTAGCTCACACCTGAGAGATTAACGCATGACTGAGAGATAAGCTCAAAACTGAGGGATTAGATTATAACTGAGAGTTCAACGCATGACAGAGATTAGCTCACAACCCAGAGATTAATGCATGACTGAGAGATTAGCGCTGGATTGAGAGAATAGCTCATAACCGAGAGTTTAACACATGACTGAGAGATTAGCTCACAACCGAGAGTTTAGCTCATGACTGAGAGATTAGCTCATAACCATGAGATTAATGCATGACTGAGAGATAAACTCAAAACTGAGGGATTAGCCTATAACTGGGTGTTCAACTCATGACTGAAGGATTAGCTCACAACCCAGAGATTAACACATGACTGAGAGATTAGCTGAAAACTGAGGGATTGGCTTATAACTGATAGTTCAATGTATGACTGAGAGATTAACTCATGACTGAGAGATTAGCTCATAACCTAGGGATTAGCTTATAACCGAGAGTTCAACGCATGACTGAGAGATTAGCTCATAACCGAGATATTAGCTCATAAGTGAGTTTGCCGTATGACCGAGATATTAGCTCATAACCAGAGCTTAGCACATGACCAAGAGATTACTGTCTTGTGTCTTGGTAGTAGTGGCACATAAACGATCCCTCACAGCTTTTGGTGGGTGTATTGCAAAATTCTTAAGTGAAATGCCACTGATAGAAAACAAGAATTAAGCAAACAATCTTTTTACTTACCTGTTCTACTAGATCAGGTAAACTTCTCAATGTTTTTTATCATTAGTTCAGAGCAGAAATGACTTGATAACATGCTTACAATGGGGTTTAGAGATACCAAAAATTCAACCCTCCACCCTATTTTGCAGGAGAATACATTGATTTACCAGATTCTGGCGATTTTTCATTTGTCTCTTTGTTTATGTCTGTTTACATCTTGTTTGTACTGTGTTGTCCTGTGTAGTCCTGTATAATGGATACATGTTAGCAAATAAAAGACCCACACTGCTTTAGGTCAAGCCGGCGTGGCCTAGTGGTATCACGCTGGACTCCTGATCGGGAGGCCGGTGTTCGATTCCCGCTCTGGTCATGCCGGTGTCCTATCTTTCGGATGAGACAGTAAAAACCGAGGCCCCGTGTCGTGGTATGCATGGCACGTTAAAGGTCCCTCACTACTTCGGGTGGGTCCGTTGCAAAGGTCAAAATTTGTATGCCCCGTATCAGACAGATGCCGTCACCATATACGTGAAATATTCGTGGTGTGACATTAAACAAAAATCAATCAATCAACTGCTTTAGGTCATAATTTAGACTTGATTCAGGCTGATGCCTTCCCTGTATTCGGCCTTTTGGTGACACAGGGACGGTATCTGACGTAAAACAATTATGATGTCATCAAATTCTATGGAAACCGATCTAAAACTTGGTGAAATGATAATCCACAAGTGACGTTTTATGAGAAATTAGTGACGTCGTAATTGTTTTACGTCAGATACTGTCCAAAATGTGAAATAACACCGTTTAAAGAAAGGATTCAATATGCTAAATTATCTTGATGTTTTGTAAATGAACAAATCGGAATTCCGTATGTATGAAACAAAGACAAAATACACATAACGGTGTAGCCGAGTCCGAAAAGGTGGAATGGCAAAACCGAAAAGCAAGAAAATACCATTTCTGGGAAATGTTTTAATGATTTTATGATTAATAATCGCACATTTTGGACTATTTTTGATGATTTTTTTTATAAAAATTTGTATTTTTATGAAACTATTCTGCGAAATGGGTGAGGGACACAAACTCACTTGTGTTCTTCCTGCCTCTTCCCCTTGCCATACGCGCGTGTCACATGAAGTAAGAAACCCCAATCCTTTTAATTTTCATTAAATCGTTGATTTTTAATCAATAATTAGATCTACTTTTATAGATGTATATGAACAGTTTGACATCACCACTCTTTTCACTCCTTTCGATGGATTTCTAAGACAATGGACGTTAGTAAAGTCTGCTCATGTTTATATACCCTCGCTTCCCGAGTTCCAAAGAACTGACAACTTTGAGTAAAAAATCTTTCGAAGCCGGTAAAATATGCAAGTAGCTTTGTAACTGTGGTAGTGACGGATATGTATCTATGAACATCCATGGATCCCATAAAATCAGAAGAGAAACCTGGAGGAGTGAGCATCTCCTGTTTGGTTAGCCACATCCGCCATCGATGTCCATGTGTTATTCTGATACTTTTGTAATGATATGTACATGAGTACACGATCGCGACTAGACGTGTGCTCGTTTGCATTTCAGTACAAATATACCATATTAAATGACACTATCTTATATACTCAGAATAGGGGAACTTAAAATACGTATCGCACAGATCCTTAAATATTAATAGAAAATAAATATGCGTACCTTTTCGTCCGTGTCAATACCACAAAAGATTCTAGATTAAGTTCTGTGCTAAACTTTTAGGAGGCAGGTTAGCCCAGTGGTTTATTTCACTGAATTTCATATCTGATGACCCTGTCGATTTCGGCTGTCGGATTGGATTTGTCTAAATGTATCATCCTCTACCCTCTTCTCTATCTGTCCGACTTCAGATGATAGGCCATGTGTAGACGTAGGCCCATTTTCACGGTGTGCAGTGGCACGTTTAAGACGCCTTCATATCCTCACCTGTTTCGGATGAGGAAAAATATGAAGTCATGCACCTGACAGGTGTCATCGCCATACAAGTGGAATAATCTTGGTGTTGTTTGAACCAACAACCGAACAACTCAAATAAGGTACTCCAAGGAACCCATCAGATAAAACTTGATGAATATTGAAAACTTGGTTTTTAACACGCGGAGGCCGGGAAGAGGGGGTCCCGGATCGATCGTTAACTGTGCGCCAGTTGTTTCGAAAATGTTGTTTGTACACTGTAAACAAAAACGTTTCGTCTATTGAGCCAGACCCTATTTAATTTAAGTTGTACATATATTCGGTAGATTCAAACTTAGAACCCTGCTGTCGTCTGAATTTGAGTGAATTTTAAGTAATAGTATTTTGTGACATTTGACAGGAACTTGAAAAGCTGAAGTGATTAAAACGACACTACATTTGTTCAGTATTTCAAAAGGTAGCAGATAATTTTTAAAGGCGTGTTACAAAATATGCTGGACCTAGGATTTAAAAGGGGTGAGCGGGCTCAAGGTAAAACTGGAGATTTATACAAGAGATTGAAAGTAACCCACCATCTATCATAGTGTCTCAAATCAATTCAAATACTAAAGCTTTATTTATAGTCGGCATGTTAGGATTACGTAGAACATATACACATATAAGCTCTATTGGGCTCTTAAGACCGACATTAACATATTTACTGTGATCAATCAATAAATATGTAAATACAGTGCTATAAAAATAGATAAGTTTTAATATTTACAGCATAGTCTAAAATCAAAGAGTAAAGCTAAAGGTTACAATACTTGTCAATGGTAACTATATGAACACCTATAATGTACCACATCTGCTATCTTTATAATGTATTAGATTTGGTGCTATTATATGATTATACGTTCCTATATGCATACATAGTTTACGTTAAAAATAATTGATAAATGGTAAAAGATTGTCATTAATGTAAAAAAGGTGAAAGAAGTTTTAACAATCCACATAAAAGCACTTATTAAAACAAAAATATAGTTGGCACTATATGTATGCTATAATATAAATGTCACTGAAATTGCATTAATATAAGACAAATTGGGATTTGGCACTATACTTATACTACAAGACAAATATTACTAAATTGTAACATTATAAGACAAATTGGGTTTGGTACTAATTAATAATAGTTGAACACTGTTATTAAAACAAGGTTATCACAATTTGCAGATCTTTCCACCTATAAGATCATCAAAATATGGCAAAAACTCATTCAGATATACAGCAGCAGTACAAATGAATTTAGGATAACAAATAATTTTAATCATTTCAAATCGTTTATATCACATTGGAACGGGAATCAATACCTTAACAGTAGCGGATTCAGGATTTCCGAAAGGGGGGGGATGTGTATAGTCAAACTACTCAGCCATTTTGGTGCCAAATCTGAATTTTAATTTACAAATATGTGGCGAAAAGGGTGAAACGGACTGCCCCCCTCTAAATCTGCCACTGCTTAATCCTGCTGAATAACTTAAAACTTTTTACATTCGTTTATGTATTCATGTATATTTTATGCATTTGTTTGCTCCTGTATCAAATTAAATGCCTTCTATGCTTATTTTAAATTTAAATTCAGCATGCGCATTTGCTTCTGTAAGTTGTTATGTTTGTTCTGTAACTGCCAGTCATCTAAATACTGACAATTTCGTTTTAAGTCTAATTTCTATCTGCTTTTTAAAATGCTTAATTGTCTGTTTGTGTTACAAGTTGCATATGAAAAAATGGCCAGACTCTTTTAACCCAATATGCTTAGTTTTTGAACCAGTATACTTCCTAACTTTGTTTCTGTATCTATCTTTTCATCCTTTTTGTTAAATGATTTTGGTCTATGCTCTGTGCATGTAATGTTTCATTTAAATTATTTTGACTTAAAATTATTTTTCAGTAGATTGTGAATATTGATTCCACGCGATAATTAGTTTTGTAACGGTATTTAACTATCATAAGTGCCGAAGAAACCTTTCTTTCAACAATACAATTCTAGTGATTTTCATATTCTAGTTTACATATAATGCCAACTATATTTTTTGCTCATGTGTTTAAAATGATGTTGACCTGTGATCTGTGTATATTATGTTTCATTCTCTGCATATATATACGACGACCGGTAGGTATATGTATTCTTTCTCTCTATTTCTTCATTCCTTTAAAACAAGCTAATGTTTATTTCACAGAACATAAAATATTCCCTGGTAGAATGTAGATAGTTAAATTCCGTAACCATTCCGGCAATCGCACTCTCAGCGAGTATAGACACGTGACTGAAAGGGTAATAACAGATGACGTCATGAGCTTCCTTAGCTTTTATGTACACATATCGTAAATGATTACTAAATCGTTTGCTGGCGTGGTAAATATGCAATATATATCATTCAGTTTTGCTTTGCAACCAATAAAGTATCAGTAATAATTTGAATAACGCTGCATGACATGACAGTTTGTAATAATAAATAGAGTGATGCGCGAATTTCCTCTATCTCTTCTCATTTTGTGTTCTACTCGTAAACTGAAAACATTCATTAAACATTGAGTGAAAGAGTTTAGTTTAAGAGTTATATACTTTTGATATTTCAGTAATATCCTGATATTTTCGTGAATAATTGTACATTGTATGTAGGCCCTTGATCAGGGATCGAAGAATATATTTGCCTCGATCTAGTAATTGATGTCTGTTTGTTTAGAGAAAGATAATATATTTGTATGCTTTTATTAATTTTTATTTGCTTTATTCCATACAGTACAGCCTACGCGGATTCCTCACTTTCCACCCATCACCGCAACCGATTTTTGGGTGGGAAATCACCGCAACCCACCGCAAAATAAGATTGCGGTGGACGTTCAAATCCATCGCAACCCACCGTAATTTTTACTGTCGTGACAGGAGATTGAATAGTCCATCGCGGGTCACCGCAGTTGGTCATATCGCCGCAGGCACTTGAAGACAAAAACGCGGCGGGCCACCGCAATCGTTATCATCGTTGCAGAATCTTGTATTGGGATACCTGCGATACTTTGTAATGTTTCAATAGCCATACTTTAAAATTCGTCCAGGTCCTATTTATATTCCACTTACGGGAGCTAAGGGTCTATTAAATTTAATGTACTTTGACTTAAGTATCTTATATTTTGATGTGAAATGCTCTCTATAAACAATACATCTAAAAGTTATTCGTTAGTAAAATAGAATATTATACGCAATTGCATTAACTTTAAAAGGGTAATGTGTTACAACGGTTCGAACACTGTCGCTCTTAATAAATGTTACTTGTATATGAATTAATGAACATATCTTTTATTGTGATTAATTTGGAAATGCTATCTTAGCAAAAAAGGAAAGCTGAAATCGTATTTCGCACAGCGGGTATGTCTTATGAATAATGTACAAAAGTAGTGGTCATTAATTTGACAAGTAATTTATAGAATAGGTCATTTCCGATTTTCCTTTATTTATAATAAAATCTTAGAATTTATGTAGAAGTATACTGTCGAAGGACCAGTCCCCGATTAAGACCAGTTTCCGGCTACTACGTTATCAAGGGTATTCAAACCATGAATTCATATGTATTCTGTGTATTGCAGACAATCACGTGAAAAAAAATCTCATAAAATCACGTTTCAAAAGACAAAAAAAAAAGTAGTAGCCGGTAACTGATCTTAGCTGGTAACTACCAGTATGTCCGTAGGCACGCGATATGAAAGAAATTCTTTAGAATTAAATTAAACAAATTGATTTCAAGGAAAAAAAGAAAAACAAGGACCTATCTTGTTTATACGTTCTTTACAAAAAAAAAATCAGTAATTGAAACGTGATTGTCTTATTGGTTTACATGGTTGAAAACAGAGACATACATGTGTATGTATGTCTCTGGTTGAAACCGACCTATATGAATCTGAATTATTGTCGCAAACAACTTGATCAATCGTGATCGCTTTATATAACTGTTCTTATCTATCTCTTGAATTTGTGCTTTTAAAGTTTACTTTAAATATAGACCATTCCTACGCGTAATACACGTACGCGGTCATCTTCTGATCACGTGACTATTACGGTAGCTATCATCAGCCTAGTCTCATATCATCAGCCAAGGACTTTTACACAAATTTATAAGTCCTTCCATCAGATTACACAATCTACTGGTATCTTTTTTTTTCATCATTTGTATCTTTAATAAGTCGTTATGCATTTTTGCGGTCTTGACTGTAATTATGACTGAAATACAGACTATTTGCCATTGCCTTGATAACATTACTTTACAAAACCTAACGCAAACAGAGATATATCCAATCTTACTGCTAATAATGTGAGTTTTTTATGAATAATCAGGGACGCATATTCCTGGAATAACTGACTGTTTAGTACTGATCTATTAAAATTAAATTATTCCAGAGACAGAAGTCTCTGATTATTCCCATGATATCGAGTTTAAAGGGGAAACTTTTTGACCGTACGGTTGAAGTCACGTGATTAAGCTGGGGACGTTGTTTAACTGGTCGCCGAAATCACTGCTTGTCTCCAGCTCGGGGTATTTGCCTAGAGGCGCTTGGTAATCGGGGTATTGGGTATGCCTGGAAGCGCATGGTAATCGGGAGGTGTGAACATGCTATAGTTTGATGTAAACAATGTGTGGGATTTGAATTGGTAATAGAAAGTACATTCTTTAGTGCAGTAATGAAGATTCTAGTTGTATTTTATTTTTTCATTTTAATTGGTTTTATTACTTTTTAGGGGGTGGGGTGTTTGATGTATTTGTTTGTTTTGATCTCTATTTGGAGAGTTTTATTTTGAAGGAGTTTGAGGACATAAGCTGATATTTCTCCTGTACTTTACGAAATACACAATTGGGCATAATATCCTCCCAATATCCATGGGACTGCCATACAAATCTGTTTCGCCTTCTGTTCAGACTGACTTTCCGAGTCTTTCTATCTAAATATCGAGAATCATCCCACACAACACGATGGCATAGCATTGTCCAGCACTTCTTGTATAGGTTCTCTCTCTTGCTATGCCGGATTACGATGGTGAGGAGGGACGTCTGATTCTGGTCACCACATCTGTCGGTTGCGATCATCTATCACGCAGGGTCATGAAAAGCAGTCTGGGCATTCGTGTTCCCCTTCAAATTGTGGACTGAGAGGCTTCATTGCCAGGCGACTCGGTGTCCTCAAGGTCCTCTGTCAAAGTACTGGCGAAGTATTTGTCTAGTCCCAGTCATTGTGTGCAAAAAAATGCCTGTTACGCTTGAAGTTTATCAGGTGATAGATTCAAAGTTACGGTGTTCATTGTTGGGTTTTAGAAACAGAATGATGATATGTAGAAGAGATTCAGATATATTAAAACACTTTCCTTTAAGCTTGTACTGACAAAAAATGGATTGTGTAATAGGTGTAAAACCAGGTTGTCACCTGTGGTAAATAATATCTCAGTCCAGGTATCCTTGGCAAAAGTGAAAGCGACTTTCCAGAAACTGTCGTCCGTATTACGCAATAAACTTACAGGATTTATGTCAGCTGTTTAACCCCATCTTCCGTAAGACTATAATTGATACACGTGTATGTTGATTGGAGCAAATCAATTAACATTGCATACACGAGGGAAGTAAAGCATAGTGAATTGATCTTCGTTCTTTATCCGGTGGCGGATCCATCACTCCCTTTGCCGAGGGATCAAAGGACGAATGTTGTCAATTTTAGCCGAAAATGGACTAAATTACAGAGTTTTGGTAGAATTTGGGTCACTGTTGGGGGGCGGGGGGGGGGGGGGAGCACCCCTCCGCTCCTCCTAAATCCGCCATTGTTAAGTAAATTAAGTTATTTTTGACAAGTTGTTTCGGTTACGAAGTAGAGTTGTATTCAATTTTCACAGCCCTAATACTGCAGTTTATTACCTTAGAGATCATATACGAAATTTTTAAAGGATTTTCTGAAACTTTCAACTCCAGGTTTTGCATAATAGAGTAGTCTCAATTTGGAAATAGTTAAGTAGATGATGATGTTTCTCATCCCCGAAAACAACAATTCTGAAATACTGAAATTTAAAGTCATATTCCATCTGAGTGAAAGTTACGAAAAATCCTCGTTTATGATATGGTGTGCTGGTTTCTGTCATATATAATATATATATGAAATATTTTGTTGAATATTTAATGTAAGTATTAAAGATTTAATTAATTTGCAAAGATATATACCATTTCGACTTAGAGTCGAATCGAGAATCTGATATGGATAACAAGAAGATATTATTGATATTGATATTTGCCGAAACATAGACTAGGTTTTGATAGTAGTCTATGTCTCTGATACTTATTATCTAATTAATCTGTAATACATAAATACATAATTCATTACTTAGCTTGGGTGACCAAGTTAGGAAAGTTCCTTTTCTGTTTTTCCAGAGACATATGTATGTCTGGTTTTTTATATCTTAATTTAAAACTGAAATTCATGATAGACTATAAAAACAAACACGTTTATTAATTTTCAATCACAGTCACCGATCAGATCATTTAACTAAACAATAATAAACGTAAATATTGTTTTAATCACTACGCTCATAGGTCTATTTTTTCTATCTCGATAACTTTTTTCAGTACCGTAATGGCGGATACGATCGGGATACCTACCGGTAAAGGGCAGATAACTATTAAGTAACTACCCAATCGAATGGTGACAGAGACATAGACTACTTTACTTTGAAAGTAGTCTATCTTTCTGGTAATTAATACGCGATGTTCTATCAAGCGCGTTTTGTTTCTTAGAAATTAAGTTGTTGTGTTCGATGTGTCATCAGAGACATAGACTACTTTGAAAGTAGTCTATGTCTCTGGTGTCATGCATCGACATAGTGTCACTCGTTATTTCCATGCGCGGATACAGAGGGGGGGGGGGGGGTTAGGGGGGTCTGGACCCCCCCTGGAATCCGAAAATTTTACCAAAAAAAGGTAATATTTGGGCATTTTTGGGGTTGGACCCCCCTCGTCTAAGAGAAAAATTTACCTTTTTTGGCTGGACCCCCTCTGACAAAAAATTCTGGATCCACGCATGATTTCAGTCGTGTAACAGACCGTGGTAATATGCATGTTCTAAATTTTTAATTTACTTGGGGGTGGAGGATGGTTAAATACAAAAATTAAAACATGACAACTAGTTGTCATGCTTTAATTTTTGTGTTTACCACCTCCAAGTAAATTAAAAAATTGGAACATGGCAGAAACACCTGATAGTCTATCACGTACGTGGTGTTTCCTAGATATTTAATTCTTTTGTTCAGTTTGATCAGGGCCTTATATTAGATATTGTCCGAAGCCGGCGTGGCATAGTGGTATCGCGCTCGCCTCCTGGTGGTCGGGAGGCCGGGGTTCGAGTCCCGGTCATGTCGGTGTCCTGTCTTTCGGATGAAACAGTAAAACCGAGGCCCCGTGTCGTAGTATGCATGGCACGTTAAAGATCCTTCACTGCTTCGGGTGGGTCCGTTGCAAATGTCAAAATTTGTATGCCTTGCATCAGGCAGATGCCGTCACCATATACGTGAAATATTTATAGTGTGACGTTAAACAAAAATTAATCAATCAATCATGTATAAGTTCCTGATTATATTTTCAGCCGGGAAAATGTAGTAGAGATGGATTTTGATACAAGAAAATCATATACAGACTTGAGGGTGCTTGATGCTGTCCTGGGAATAACTCCCGTTTTCCTGGCGGAAATTGAATACCCTGTTAATTCATTAGGATTAAATATGACAATACCCTGTTCACTATTTAGCGCCTGAGGTGGTATATTTAAACCGAAAGGGTCCTGATCTAGTGGTAAAACACTGGATAGTCTAGCCAGAGACATATATATGGTCTAGCACGCTAGCTTTTCTTTTTTATTCTCGAAGTCGGCATGACATCACACTAAGATCTAAATGAAGATAATCCTGAAACATTCCGAGGATGACCTGAGAGATAAACTCGGTGTTTATCATAGACCGTAATGCAACTTTGATGAACTATATGATGACTCTCTTTCATTCCTCGAATTTTATATGACCGCACTTTGCAAAAATAAGATTCAAAATATCGGATTCTTCGTAGACAGCGATGATAAATCCCGAGACTTATCCCCCAACAAATATGATACAAATTAGGTCATTTAACCAGTCCGACATCAAGAATAGGGCAACATAAGATGAAAAATATAGAAAACAGTGGCAACGGTCGGCAGACGCCAACTAGCAGATTCAGGGCCATCTCTTCCTGAAATTACATAGATAGTATTTACGTATAGGTTCTCAACTTTTTATAATATTAACAAGTTCATTATTAAATATGCATATATACTTTATGTAGTACGTATATCCAGAGACATTTATACTTTCAAAGTATATATGTCTCAGGTATATCTGACAATTTGTATAAACATTCCAAGTTTTAAGGATGAGAATCACAGCTCAATGACATAACCTGCATCTAACTATTAAACTCAAAACTGAAGTTGATGCCGTAGACCGGGAGTGAATTGTTACAACTCTTGACCAGAGACATATATACACATTTGTGTATATATGTCTCTGTCTTGACTAAAGATTTCCACACTTTTTGGCAGTACGGTCAGGTCACGTGATTACACTTGGGGACGTGCTACCTGATCGCCGAAGTCACTGCATGTTGGAGAATACCCGGATACCCGCAGCGAGACGAATGTACCTCGAGTCATTGCGAAGCGGAAAGGTTGTTGACATGGGAAGCGAAACCCTTGTGGGTTTTACACACAGGTATTGGGTGGTAGTTACCATTGGCAACATACCTGAATGAAGTAAAGGAAAGGGGTCGGACACTTCAAAGTTTTAAGAGATAAAGAGCGAGATGTTCCAATTGGGGGAGAGGAATACTGTCCTCGACGTTAAATACTTGCATCCGAAACATTGCTATTATTTTCATGATTCTAAATTTATCCCCAACAGGGTATTACCAGTTTGTCGTAAGTAAAGATATGAACTGCATTACAATAGAATATGAGTCTCATATCTCACTTATGATGGATTGGATAAGAGTCTAGATTCAGTGCTATAATGCGAGCTAAACTGAAATAAGAGAAAGTTATATATATTCGGAGGAAATACATCAACAGAATCTTTATATCATATCAACAGTGCCACCATTATATTTGAGTAAATTACAGTTGATGTATGCCGATTTATAAAACTTTAGTATATGTCCTTCTTGGGAAAATATTTTGAAATTAAAGATAGTGTAACAAAACGTAATGAATATGACACTTAAAATGTTAATTTTGACGAATATCCGTTTATTGAAATTTTACTCCTTTGGATGAATTTTGACTCCTTGCTCAGAGAAAGAGTACGTATACGATTTGCGCAGGAGTCTCAGGGGCGGATCCAGAACATCATGTGCCGAGGGGGGGGGGCCTCACAATTGAGGCCCGAAGGACCGAATGGGGAGGGGTCCGCCCCTCCCATAGGTGGGGGTTCGGGGGGGCCTCCCCCGAGAAAATTTGGCAAAAATGAGGCAAAATGGTGCAATCTGGCGTTCTTTTTTGCAGTATTCATCAACATTTTCTTGACTTCAAATATTCCGCAAAAACTCTGAAATCGGAAGAAACTGTCGTAATATTTTCGATCAAGAATTATCATGTTCACCCCTCCCTCTCTCCCATAGGTGGGGATGGGGTTTTCCTGAGAAGATATGACAAAAATCTTGCAAAATCGTGTGTGCCATATTAGGCCCCTTTTGTTCTAATTCACGGAAATTTTATCAGGCATGGACCCAGATTTTCAGTTGGAGGAGGCGTAAAACTCGGCACAGGGTCTAGGGACTGCCTATAGGTCCCCGGTGGATGTAGGGTAGATCCTTGGTAGGGGAACAAGGTGCAAAGTCCCACTCCACGGGAGCTCCTGTATTTGAGACTTTTGGAGATACAAAATACGTTGTGAAAATAAACTATTCTAGAAATGAGCCCTAGAAGTGAAATCCATCTTGTACATCGCGTAGCTTCAGTACAAGCGTTTCAAAAATTTGTACTGAAGCTACACGATGTACAAGACGTATTTGAGTAAAATAGTATGGATAAGTAAAATCCATCTTGTACAGCGCGTAGCTTCGAACATTTGTAACATTTGCTACACGATGTACAAGTAGCCATACGATTTTACTCGCCAGAGGCCAAGTGACCAAACATTTGTGTGCTGGATATTAATTTGGATTGCACATATATTTCGCTTCCCTCTGGAAAATATTATGGATCATAAACGGGGATCAGGGGAGATTTATCATGAAATTAATCATGAGTGAAGCGAGTCAACAATTTTTTTCGACTGCAAATTTAAAGAAATACGAGAGAATAACTGGCGAGCGAAGCAAGCAAGCGAAATTTTGGAAATTTTAGACAGAAATGCAGTAAATAGGTCCTAAAACAGACAATGGTGCCCCCTTCGGCGGGCACTGCCGGGGGGGGGGGGGCACGTGCCCCCGTGTCCCCAGGCTGGAGCCGCCCCTGAATCTATAAAAATGTTATCAGAGACATATATAAAGGTGTATAGAGGCACGGGGAAGATTGTATATGTACTGGCATGGGGGAGACTGTATATACTGGCACTGGGACATCTTATATAATGGTATATACAGGGACTCTATGTCTCTGGTGTTATAAGGCGAGGCCTTCTGTGCAACATATGGTCTCTGCTAACAATATATATATATATTAAAAAGCAAGCTTCCCTGATAAAAAGTGCTCTTATTTATGTGCTTCTATAAGAAAATGCAAATGAGGGCATTGCTATACATGCAATTTCCATGATATACGGCGATAAAAAGACATGACGATATCGCATATCAATACAATGTTTAATTGAAAGTTTAAAATATTTATTTTTGCAAACTATGTTATAAATAAGTTTACAATAATCAATATCTAAATTTTCAATGCAATACAAAGCCTGATAATTGCAATGAGTAGCGATGATTTTAATACCAGACTCGACGATTGCGATGGGTCGCGGTGGGATTGCGGTGGGTTGCGGCGATTGCGATGGGTCACGATGGTTAAGTGCGGGTCAGAGCATTTGCTATGGCTCTCGGATATGGAAAGAGAGATAGATTGCGGTGGTTCGCCGCGAAAAATCACCGCAACGGTTGCGGTGATTTTCCACTATAAACTTAAACTGTCCGCGGCGGCAGAGCGGAAAATGTGTAATCCGCGTAGGCTGTACTGTATTTGATGAAATAAAACAACACAGCATAAAGCATCAGTAGAGACTACAGGCCAAATAACATGATATATAGTGTATCATGATACTTCCCACAATTCCATTCCGAAAATTGTTTGAGTCCTTCTTAATGAAACGAAATCAAAATATGTTTGTTATGATCCAGTCATTATCTTCATGGAGTTAGACTTGCATTGGCTATTTGGCATTGTGAATTAAATACAGCCTACAATACTAGTACCTACATTTGGCATGATCACACTATAGCAACATATTATACATTTATTTGGCATCAGACACACTCTAACTACATGTAATGTATTGATTTATCTCCTTGCCAGATGTATATAATATAGATACGTGTATATTAGCTATCTTTGACATCAATATATACATGTACAAGATATACAACAAGCTTTTATTTCTCTTGAGTATTGCGAGCTGTCACGCTCTTAATTGTGCATTTAGCTGGGTGTTTAAAAAAATTGGCATGTGGCTGAGGAAACCTAGGTTCAATCAAGACTTGCCATATGTCAATATCTTGTTTCATGAATGGAAAAGTAAAAACTGAGGCCCTGTGTCATTAATCATTTAATGTAGACATTGCCATGTAAAAGATTCCTTGCATCTCTGGATGGGTCTATTGCAGGGATAAAATTTCTGTGTAATACATCAGGTAGGCAACATTACTATGTAAGTGAAATAATTTGGCATGAAGTAGAACAACCGGTACCGGTGCCTCAAGTCAAGTTGTTGGGACCAGTAAGTTTGAACTCGGTGTGTTCTTTTAGTGAAAGTTTCACCTTTGTCATGTCTTGGTTTTGTCTTCAGCCATGACAGGTGTGAAAACCGGCTAGTGTACAATAATGTTGGTGTAACAGGCAGAATGGAAAATGTATGGTCATACTGGGATTACATCCCACAACTCTCCATCTCATTTGATGCCCTAGTCTGTCAGATTCCTTCCTCATGAATCCTCCTCTCATTGTGATCTCTGCACAAATTCAGCCATCTCTGATGAGAGTTGCTGAAATCTTAAATTTTGTAACAAGCAAGGTGAAAATATATGGCCAGACTGGGAATTGTACCCAGCAAACCTCTTTCTACCATTTAGATGGATGTCCAACTGACTGATGATCAGCTTTCTGGACACTATCTTAGACTGCAATATCTGTATTGAATGTCAGTGGGTTACACAAATATTTTCTATTGCTTTGGTCACTAAGTCCTGATTGGCTTTCATCATGTAGGTGAAATAAATTACTAATTTGGCATTAACAGCAAATGGGTAACAATGCTCAAAATGATTTTTTTTATTTGTTGTTGTTAGATTGTCCTGTGTGGATAGCAGCCATGGGTATCCATGATTTTAGTGCCATCTTTGATACAGTAGATACTGCATGTAAAGGATATATAATAGAGAGCCAAGTGCTGGAACTCCTACAAAAGATTCACTTTGTACCCACATCACATGAGCATGTTCAGGCAGCTATTGTTCAGGCATGTCGAGTACCTGGTCAAGTCCATAAGTAAGTCTTGGGTGATTAATATAACAATAGTTTAAAAAATGATACTAATTTCAAGCTGATATGTTAATGAAATATGAAAGAAATATCATTAGATTATTTCAAAAGCGAGTTTCTTAGTAAGCAGACTCTATAATTCATTGCATTGTTTCAGGAGTGAGTTTCTGAGAATGTAGAATTTATAACTCATTGTATTGTTTCAGGAAGCAGTTTCTTAGTGTATAGTCTACATAATTCATTGCATTGTTTCAAAAGAGAGTTTCTGAGTGTGTAATTAGTACATAACTCATTGCATTCTTTCAAGAGTGAGTTTTTGAGTGTGTAAATTTTAGAACTCATCATATTTTTTCAGGAGTGAGTTTCTGGGAATGTTGAATTTTCAACTCATTGCATTGTTTGAGGAGTGAGTTTCTGAGTATGTTGACTGAGTTACTCATTGTGTTATTTTACAAGTGAGTTTCTGAGAGTGTTGACTATATAACTCATTGCATTGTTGAGGAGTGAGTTTTTGAGTATGTTGACGGACTCAACTCATTGTGTTATTTTAGGAGTGAGTTTCTAGATGTCCTTGAGGAGATAGAACGACGACGCTCAGCAGAGGAACAGGCTTACTGGGATTTCCAGGCGCTAGACGACAAAGGAACTGACAGAATCAGTCTCAAAGATGCCCTCCTTCTTTTTAAGGAATTTCATGGAGAAAGGTACTCGGTGTAGAAAATGAGAATTATTAAAGAATGGTCATTTTTAAGGTTTTCCCAGAATCACAAGCCCAGTTTTCAGTGATTTTGTTCTGCCCCAAATTATACACTTCAAATTTACTTTGACAGATGTTTGTAAATAATTCTGAAACTATGGAGTATCTTCTTCAGGCATAGCTCTTGTCCTAAGATGGGTTCTTTATCTCTTACTTTTAGGTCAATTGGGTTATTAGTTTACTCTACAAATATTTACTCTTTGAATTTTCACAGATTTGGTCATGAGCATCATAAGTTATCTAACCCTACATTGATATGTGACGGATGCCGGTATCGGTCTGGATAGCTCAGTGGTGAGAACATCTGTCGATTCCCGGGTCCGGCCACAATTTTTCACCCTGCCTGTTACAGAATTTGGTGCTGTGACCTGGATAATTTCTTTGTTGGGGTTCGAGGTTTTGAAACTTTTGGCAGGGGGGAAGTGTGACGGATGCCAGTATCGGCTCGGATAGTTCAATGGTCAGAGCATCTGCCTTCATAGCGGAAGGTTCTGGGTTCAATTTCCAGGTCCGGCCTTAATTTTTCACCCTGCCTGTTACAGATCCATGTATATGTGTTTTATATTTATTTAGAACAAAAATGTAAATTTTATTTTGAAGCCATGTAAGTAATCATCTTATTAAGTGAACCGTTAGTATCTATTAAACAATTATAATCTTGGTGTGTGTGAAAGTGATTTGTTACCGGTACTGTAGGTTCTCCATGTACACATGGGAACAGTTCCTGAGTTCTCGTGAAGTACCCTCAGCAGATGTTTGCTTTGATGAGATTCGTCTTTGGCTGTGTGATTTCCCTCAAGGAGAGCCAGCTACCTTAGAACAGATTCAGAAAGAGGGTGAGAAAATAGATGGCAGACAGAGGAAATTCAGGCAGGAAGAAATCAACTCCTACAAGACTCTGGAGGTAGTATACTTATTTATAGACTACATTGATTAACCTGTTGAAGATGGAGGTGTTAGAATTTTAAACAGATTTCAACAGTTTCTGGCATAATCATAAAAACAGGATTTATATCACTTACACTGCAGGCTAACTACTTACCTGATATATCAAACTGTCTGTTCTCTAAGATGCAGGCCATATTTTATGTTTCAAGAAAGAGAATAATGGTTTTATAAAGATCAAATCAGTTAGCCAATGAATATAAACTTTTTATGTATGTAAAATTAACTATTACTTCATCACTGAAATGAATTTTTGACATTTAATTAAACTTGTAATGATATTGTTATCCTGTTGATGTAGCAGATTCACACTCACCCTGCATCACTGTAAGCCTAATAAGGGACAGTAACCTTAATTGATTACTCTTACAGTACAGTCCAGGTGTTTTGGACCTTTTGTATAAAACACAATGGTCCTGATGATATAATTCAGGTGTAAATTTAGAAATAATATACAAAACATGGTGGTTTTATACTAAGGTGTGAGCTAGCATAGGTAAAATAAACATCTGCATTCTCTCCATGTTATAGGTCACGATTTTTCCCCTGTGTTTTGTGCTTTTTCTCCAATACATTTGATTAAATGCAGTGTACAATTAGCCTTGCTATTCATTTACAGAAAACATGAAAACATTGAATCTTATTCTTGTCATATACCATATTTGTTGAAGCAATATATAGTACAGTGTTCTGATGCCTTGAGATTGTATTCACAAATTACCTATACAAACTTTAAGGTCTTGATCAGTGTGTTAATGGAGAAAATACACAAAACACCGTGATTTGATAAAGAGTTGTGAACCAGCACTGGTGAATTAACCCCTGAATATCCACTGTGTTTTGGATTCTCATGTGGTGCTTTATGCATTTTCTCAGAAACATCTGTGTCAAATTTCTACAAACTTCTCTGCCTACTTTTACTCATAATTGAATTTTACGCTTCAGGATGAACATGCAGAGTTGCAGGAATACCATGATTATACGCAGCACCATGCTAATAGGAAGCTGGCTAAGTAAGTAACACCTTGCTAATAGGAAGCTGGCTAAGTAAGTAAGATAATGCTAATAGAAACTGGCTAAATAAGTAACACCATGCTAATCAGAAGCTGGTTAAGTTACCTCATGCTAATAGGAAGTTGGCTAAGTAGGTAACACCATGCTAATAGGAAGCTGGTCAAGTAACACCATGCTAATAGGAAGCTGGCTGAATAAGTAACACCATGCTAATAAGAAGCTGGTTAAGTAAGTAACACCATGCTAATAGGAGGCTGGCTAAGTAAATAAGATAATGCTAATAGAAACTGGCTAAATAATTAACACCATGCTAATCAGAAGCTGGTTAAGTTACGTCATGCTAATAGGAAGTTGGCTAAGTAAGTAACACCATGCTAGTAGGAAGCTGGTTAAGTAACACCATGCTAATAGGAAGCTGGCTAAACAAGTAACACCATGCTAATAGGAAGCTTGCTAAGTAAGTAACACCATGCTAATCATAAGCTTGCTAAGTAAGTAACACCATGCTAATAGGAAGCTGGTTAAGTTACATCATGCTAATAGGAAGCTGGTTAAGTTACACCATGCTAATAGGAAGCTGGCTGAGTAAGTAACATAATGCTAATAGGAAGCTGGTTAAATTACATCATGCTAATAATAAGTTGGCTAAGTAAGTAACACCATGCTAGTAGGAAGCTGGTTAAGTAACACCATGCTAATAGGAAGCTGGCTAAATAAGTAACACCATGCTAATAGGAAGCTTGCTAAGTAAGTAACACCATGCTAATCATAAGCTGGCTAAGTAAGTAAGATAATGCTAATAGGAAGCTGGCTAAGTAAGTAACACCATGCTAATAGGAAGCTGGCTGAGTAAGTAACATAATGCTAATAGGAAGCTGGTTAAGTTACATCCTGCTAATAGGAAGCTGGCTAAGTAAGTAACACCATGCTAATAGGAAGCTGGTTAAGTAAGTAATACCATTCAAATAGGAAACTGGCTAAGTAAGTAACACCATGCTAATAGGAAGCTGGCAAAGTAAGTAACACATTGCTAATCGGAAGCTGGTTAAGTTACATTATGCTAATAGGAAGCTGGCTAAGTTAGTAACATCATGCTAATAGGAAGCTGGTTAAGTAAGTGATACCATTCTAATAGGAAACTGGCTAAGTAAGTAAGACCATGTTAATAGGAAGATGGCTAAGTAAGTAACACCATGCTAATCGGAAGCTGGTTAAGTTACATTATGCTAATAGGAAGCTGGCTAAGTAAGTAACATCATGCTAATAGGAAGCTGGTTAAGTAAGTAATACCATTCTAATAGGAAACTGGCTAAGTAAGTAAGACCATGCTAATAGGAAGATGGCTAAGTAAGTAACACCATGCTAATCGTAAGCTGGTTATGTAAGTAACATCATACTAATAGGAAGTTGGCTAAGTGAGTAAGATAATGCTAACAGAAACAGGCTGAATAAGTAACACCATGCTAATAGGAAGCTGGCTGAGTCAGTAACATCATGCTAATAGAAAGCTGGATAATTAAGTAACACCATGCTAATCGGAAGCTGGTAAAGTTACAGCATGTTAATAGGAAGCTGGCTAAGTAAGTAACACCATGCTAATCGGAAGCTGGTTAAGTTACACCATGCTAATAGGAAGCTGGCTAAGTAAGTAACATCATTCTAATAGGAAGTTGGTTAAGTAAGTAATACCATTCTAATAGGAAACGGGCTAACTAAGTAACACCATGCTAATCGGAAGCTGGTTAAGTTACATCATGCTAATAGGAAGCTGGGTAAGTAAGTAACATCATGCTAATAAGAAGCTGGTTAAGTAAGTAATACCATATTAATAGGAAACTGGCTAAGTAACACCATGCTAATAGAAAGCTGGCTAAGTAAGTAATACCATGCTAATAAAACTGGCTAAGTAAGGCCCATGCTAACAGAAAGCCAAATAAGTAAGTAACACCATGCTGTAGATCGTTAACTGGCTAAGTAACACCATGCTGTTGATAGTTGACTGGCAAAGTAACATTCTGTAAATGGGAAACTGTCTAAGCAATACATTCTGTTGATAAGAGACTGGCTAAGTAACACCATGCTGATAGGAAACTGGCTATTAGTTACACCATGCTGTTGATTAGAAACTGACAACTGACAAGTTACACCATACCAATTTCAAACTAGTTAACCAAGTAACACAATGCGGTTATGGGAAACTGGCTAAGTAAGGTCCATGTTTATGGTGAATGGGAAATTGGTTAAATAGGTAAAACCGTGTTTATAGGAATCTCGCTATGTTATTAGTAAAGTGGCCTAGTAAGCAAGACCATGCTACTGATTGGAAACTGGTCAAGTAAGTAAGACTTTGCCATGCTGATAGGAAACTAGCAAAGTAGGGTCCATGTTAATAACAAACTGGCGATATAAGTACTGTGCTAGCCTAATAGCAACTGGCTAAGTAAGTAAGACTATGCTAATAGGAATCTGGCCAAGTAAGTAAGACCATGTTGATAAGAAACTGGCAAGGTCATACTAAAAAGAAACTGGCTTAAGTAATAAGTAAGACCAAACTTGTAAACTGCAAGTGTTACTAAATACAACTAAACAATAATATGTGAAACACATGTCTATATGTGCTAAACATTTTGGAGGTAGTTTACAGAGATCAGAAGTCTCCTACGTAATCTGATTACAGATGGAAGAAGCAAGGTGTAGAAGCCATGTTGTTTGATGACGGCCTCGAGGCTGATGACGCAGAAACCATAAGCAAACCTACCAACCAGATCACACTGAACAGAATCCTGGAAATGCTTGATACAAAGTACGACCTGCTGAGAGAAAAATTACTGATGGAGATGGCCAAGATGGCTTCCAGTAAGAAAACACTCCAATCTTTGTAGATTTACATTCTTTTTCCAGTGAGGAACGATAATTACTGGACAATTATTCAACATGAGTTGGGGCAGTATAGATGTGTCACAAGGCCTATGGAGTTTTGAAAATGAAAACATACATATATTCAATAGCACAATGAAAAATAAATATGCCTATACTTAAGGGTTTAATTTTTGCACAAAGTATAGATGTCTGTAAATATTCTTTTATTTTATTTTATTTTCCAAAACCAATTTGTAATTTTTTGTCGCAATGGTTCTTCTGAGCAAATCAACGCCTTACTGATATAAGTAAATGGAACGAATTTGTTAATTCTCTCCTTATTTGTATTTAAAAATAAGAATGATATGTCCTTTTTATTGAAATGTCATATAAGAAGGTTTTCTCAGTTAACATTTCAAATTATTACGTAGCTGATATTTCAATGCTCTAACATTGTAGCAGAAGCAGACGACCATGCAAGATCTCAGTAATCACATGATGCAAATTACAGACCCTGTTTTAATGTATAACTGTAAAAAATAGAACACCGGTTTGCCCAGGGCAGGAGTCAAACCTGGGACCTCTAGGTCACAAGCTGAGCACCTCATCCATTAGGCAACACCGGCTTCTGTATAACATATGTTAGCTTTATCTAACAAAGTAACCTTGGCGTTCACATTTGCTGTCTAGAATGAATTGCTAGACAGGTTATATACATCAATAATTTGTACCCTCTGTATATTGCAGAAACTTTGTTATACTGTTATATATTGACTGTCCCACCCACTGTTTGAGAGATAAGTATAAAAAAGGTTACATGACTATGTTTTTAGCTTTGGAAGGCGATCAACCAGAAATATATGAACAACTGTGTAAACAAGAAAGACAACTGCGTCGACATGGCAACTTTGAGGAGGAGGTTTTCTCCCTTTCTGGAGCTGGCATGCCAATGAATGGAACTCTTCTATCTTTGATGGGAGAGATACGAAATATAGATGTGGAACATAAAAAGGAAGTGTTAGAGAAAGTGAAAACGATGACAGCACAAGGGTATACCAGACTGGAGATCAGCCAGACGATACAGTCCCAGTATATGGCAACATTAGATGGTGCGATTCTTACTAAAGATGCTATGATACTTCATATAGATATAGTTCATTTTAATATTTCATGTTTTCTAACCATAAATTCTTTATGACTCATTTACAAATCAAGTTGATCATTTGTATTGTATTTGATGTTTATCTAAAATGTTTGTCGGGAACTAATATGATACTGTTTGTAAATCACATCAGCATTGCATTGGTCTAAAATGTTTGTAGGTAGCCATACTTGTGGAAGTGCCTTGTGTGCACTCTATAAACGCTGCAAGGAGGAGAAAGAGTTCCTTCTCTCACATGTCAAGTCTCAAGGAGGTTCTATGTCTGTCCTCACAATGGAGAACAGCAGACTTTCCCGACAACAGTTGTTGATCGGAGACGAAGATGGCTTCCAACATGCTGCTATTGCAATAGGAATAGCGGAACGAGATCAAGAATACAAATCTGACAGGTATGGTTAGAGAATGGAAACAACAGAAAATACAGAAGAATGAAATGCATCTACATCAAAATCAGAAGAAAAAAAAATTCATTTCCGTCATTAGTATTTACACTACTTTGACTAAAAATTTAACAATTACAGTGATGCTCCGTTAATCCGGGCTCCGTTTATCCGGAAAATCCACTTCCGGATTTCCCAAGTGATAGTTTGATCCGGTAATCCAGAAATCCACGTTCTGGATCCGGACAAGGAAATTCGGGTACGGAATTCCAAAAGTTCATGAAATTTGCTCCGATAATCTGGACAAAATTTTGCTTTCTGGACGTAGCTGTAGCAAATAACTGCAGTTTAATTAATACACTGCTTCTCTCTTCTGCGCCGATTGTTTGTTTAACAGTTAAACGACGCGTTTACCTGGTCACCTTCCTATGGTATGTTAATTACCTATCCAATTAAGAACTGACCGATTGTGATACAGTCAAACGTCATGTTAGCGGTCATTGATGATTGCTTTTTAATGAGTCAGTACACGCTCACGTCAGAAATGAAGATTACTGTTAGTTGAATGATAGTAAATAAAAGTAAATTGCCGATTTGGCAGCTTACATTGTTAATTTAAAAATTGGGACTTTAGATTTTAACCACACTTTAGGTAACGTCACTCTTCTGTCTCAGATCGATAATTGATAACGTATCCTTACTTAGTGCTTATTACATTATTTTGTAGAGAAGTTTTAACTTTTAGTTATTCTTCTGTTTTATAGTTATGGAAAATTTTTATATTTAAAACATGAACACTGTATAAATTTATCTGGACATAAATGCTTTTCAATTCTAAATTTGTATGACACAGCAGGACGTTAGATAAACACTCTGATCTCGACACAAGTGAAATTAAGCGCGAGGTATATACAAAGGCAGCTGTCAACATTTAAAGAGAGAACAGTGAGTTGAAAGTGATGCAGTTTTCAGAAGTTTTGCTGCAATTAATGTACAATTTACTAAAGATGTTAATACATTGAAATACGTAATAGATATATATTTCTTCGTATACAAATTAAACGCATGTAAGGATTATTACTTGTGCTTTAATTTGTACTGTGTACACCCTTCTTTTATCAAGAAATAAGATTCTTTAACATCTAATGTACCGGTACTATGATCCGGTAATCCGGAAAATCCGTTTATCCGGACAAATCAGCCGGGAACAAACGTGTCCGGATAAACGGAGCATCACTGTATTGGTTTATGAGTGGAAAGAGCTTGGGTTGGGACACTTAATTGTAAAGTCACTTTATGTAGTTCCTCTTTAAGGTAGGTCATTATAAGGCCATGTGTGTATAGCACTAGAACCTCTAAAGTTACTGTAAAGGTAGGCCATTGTAAAGCCATGTGTGTATAGCACTAGAACCTCTAAAGTTACTGTACAGGTAGGCCATTGTAAGGCCATGTGTGTATAGCACTAGAACCTCTAAAGTTACTGTACAGGTAGACCATTGTAAGGCCATGAGTGTATAGCACTAGAACCTCTAAAGTTACTGTACAGGTAGGCCATTGTAAAGCCATGTGTGTATAGCACTAGAACCTCTAAAGTTACTGTACAGGTAGGCCATTGTAAGGCCATGTGTGTATAGCACTAGAACCTCTAAAGTTACTGTACAGGTAGGCCATTGTAAGGCCATGAGTGTATAGCACTAGAACCTCTAAAGTTACTGTACAGGTAGGCCATTGTAAGGCCATGAGTGTATAGCACTAGAACCTCAAAAGGTACTGTACAGGTAGGCCATTGTAAGGCCATGAGTGTATAGCACTAGAACCTCTAAAGTTACTGTACAGGTAGGCCATTGTAAGGCCATGAGTGTATAGCACTAGAACCTCAAAAGGTACTGTACAGGTAGGCCATTGTAAGGCCATGTGTGTATAGCACTAGAACCTCTAAAGTTACTGTACAGGTAGACCATTGTAAGGCCATGAGTGTATAGCACTGGAACCTCTAAAGTTACATTACAGGTAGGCCATTGTAAGGCCATAGATTTATAGCTACCGGTAACGTTATTTTACAGATGTGTCTATCTGTGCATTGAAATTTTAAGCACAAAAGCTGAAAGTGGATTTATTTGTTGGATTCTTATTTTACATTTAATGCTTTTATATGGCGATGGTATCTACTTTATGCAATACACAGAAATACACACCTCTGCACTGGACACACCAGAAGCATTGAGGGATCTTTTATGTGCCATGTTTACCATCACAGGTGACCTCTGTTTTTACTGTCTCATCAGACAGACAGGACACTGATAAGCCATGTGCAGGACTTGAACCCAGCACCTAGCCAGTTGAGTTATACTGGCTCAGCTCAAAGTAGAGCTTCTTGATATTATCAGCATAGTTATAAATTAGCAGACTTGGGACAGTGCTAAGTACACTAAAATATTAATTCTACTAAAATTAAGAATTATGTGCAATGTCTGATCTTTATGATTCTTGTTGTTATCTTTTTTTCAGATATTTGTATAACTTTTGTTTTCATTGTAACAGATTACTAGATTGGGATAGAATACGTTGTGAAAAACTTGGCCTTGAACGTTTGTCTCTCCGTAAAGGTCGTAAACAGAGACGCTGCCCCAAGGACGAGGTGGACGTAGAAGATCTAACTGACATTGGCTTGGTCAACATCCAGCAGAAATATGTTGCAGAGATTGTACAGAAACATCTATATGAGAGGGAAGCTTTGATTCATATGTTACAAGGTAGAGATATTGCAGGGCAGAAGGTTGATGCTAAGTCCATCACTGAGCAGGAACGTACCAGAGCTCTCAAGGGTCTGAGAAATCAGCATCGAAACTGGAAAAATAGCAGTTCTCCTGATCCCAAAATGGTCCACAGAATTTTGTTAGAGGGTGAGTTCAGACAAAGTGAAGATTATGTTATTAAACAAGTGCTACATAGTACTTATCACCCATAAGTATATCATTAGTTTTATACTTGTACATATAAATTAAGAGTAAAATAAAACCTCCTCCAAGCCATGAAGATTTATAAGATCAGAGTTTATGGCTGGTTTTATATGGTGCTAAATAGATGATAGGCAAATGCCACCTGAGCGGAATACTTGCCGATGATGACATGTTAATACCACAACTGATGCCACTACGCATTTATACATGTAGATGGCTAGACTAAGGTATAGTAGCAGGAAAAGCACTCTGCTACATGCTTCATGCTGCACTTTAGATATTTTTTACGTTAAAAAGAGAATTCCTATTTTCCAGCTGTGGCACTGTACTACGAGAACAGAAAGCAAGAATTACAAGATACTAGTCCTAAAATCTCTGAGGAGGAAACCAATGCCAGTGTCCTAGCTGACCTGATGCAAAGACAGGAAGTGGAATTCCACCTTAAAATTCAGGAGATACATTCCAAGGTGAGACAATAATTTTAAACAATGTAACAAATCTTAAAATCTGTGACTTACCAGGGCATATTGAATTGTATGCTGTATATTGGAAAATTTTATTGTTGTCTAATTTTTCTTGATTTTCGTGGTTTTCATTGATTTTCCAACAACGCACAGCAATATTATGATAAATTTCATAATGATTTATGAGTTGTTCTTCCATTAATATATATATATATATATATATATATATATAATATTGGTATGATAGAAGGAAGGGGATGGGCAAGGAAAAAGCTCTATGATAAAATATGATCATAATAGAAATGATTGGTCGGTTCTTGTACTGATACAGTTTATTACACAATTTCTCATGAAGTTGTTAAACATTTTTTTCTGTGACTTCGTAGAATGCAGAGGAAATGGTGCATCTGATATTAACAGAAAATAAGGTGAGGAGACAGGAACACTTTGACAACATTGCATATGTGATACTAGGAACTCTGGAGATCACTGAGGATGAACGAGAGTACATGATTGCCCTGGATGAGAAATATGATGCATTACGAGAGAGAGTTATCATCATGGGACTGAGAGATGAGAAAGGCATCGACTGGAAAAGGTGAGAAATTAATATCAGTGATAAAGTGATGTTAAAGTATGATACTACTACACCAAATGGTAAAGTGGTGTTGAAGTAAGAAAGTAAAGCAAATGGTAAAGTGGTGTTGAGTAAGAAAGGAAAAGCAAATAGTAAAGTGGTGTTGAAGTAGGAAAGTAAAGCAAATGGTAAAGTGGTGTTGAAGTAAGAAACTATTACAGCAAATGGTATAGTGGTGTTGAAGTAAGAAAGTAAAGCAAATGGTAAAGTGGTGTTGAAGTAAGACAGTAAAGCAAATGGTAAAGTGGTGTTGAGTAAGAAAGTAAAGCAAATGGTAATGTTACAATAAAATAAAGAGTTTATAGAAGTGTAATTATAGTGATAAGAAACTAATACAAGTGGTAAAGTAGTGTAGATAGAATTGTAAGAATGTGATAAGAGAGTCAATAAAGAGAAAGATAGGGGAGGAATTTCACCACTGACATTACATATTTAATTTCAGAATGTCAGATAAAGACAAAAGAAAAGAAATCAAGGAAAGAAAGAAAAATGAAATAAAGTTAAGAGGAGAGGGTAACTTTTCAGATCTGGATGATTTGATTGGACCTCGAGGAAAAGCAAAGGTAGGACTTATAAAACTGATTATCACTCATCCTATTGTGCTCTCTCAAAGTCATTGAAGTTGAAGGGACATATGCTGCTTTCATTGTGTCTATCCATCCATTAACTCCTATGTCCGTCTATCTGACCATCTGTTCATATGCACATCTGCAATCACCACATTTCTGGAATGTAACTCATTTGGTTTCTTACAGAGATACTAAACTTGTCATCTTAATGAACCAAATGAGTTACATCTGGTTTGATTATATTTAATTGATTAATGGTTTATGTCCGTGGATCAATAGGTCAGCGGCATATTGTTTTTGCCATGTCTGTTTGTCTGTTGTCAACTTTAACCTTGGCCACAACTTTTGAACAGTGAGGGATAGAGACTTCTTATTTGACATGTGTACTCAACTAATGAAGCCCTTTCAAATGACTCTAAGGTCGATGACCTTTTGACCTTGACAATGACCTTCATGCTAAGAATAAGTTTTCGTACTTTGTTGCCACTGGGGGCATTAGTGTTTCACTAACACAGCTTGTAATTTTTTGATTTTCAGATGTTGCCTTCATTGAGAAAGTTGATAGGTGAAGAGAAAGGAGAATTTTATGCTCGGATGTTAAAGCAGCATGAGACAGGTGTGATACAAGGTAAGACACAATATATGACAATAAGCTGAAGTGTACACTATGGGGGTCAATCAATCAGGTAAAAAATCAGAATCAATGTTTTGCTTAGGTATTAGGTAGTGCATAGCTCCAGTTGCAGGATGGAAAAAACTACATTTTATTTCCTTGTGTATACATGTAATACTGCACATAGTATTGTAGTTAATTCCTTAAAAACACAAAGAATTTTTATTGGGAGAGATAAAGATCATATGATAGTAATTTCAATATTGAAAAAGCTGTTATATTTCACTCTTGTTTTATGAAAGAACATATAAACATTTCAACTTTTGGCTGTATGAAGTCTCCCTACCTTCCTTTGTAGATCCTTTCATTTATTTGTTGACTGCTTGTAGTATCTATAAGATATGTGCACTGTTTTTCAGATGAGATGGCTCATGGTAGCTTTGATCCAGTCAATATCCTTGCTGACCTAGTATCACGTTTTGATAATGAACAAGAAGTATTGCTTGAGTGGCTGAAAAGAAAAGACACAAAAAGTCTTCCCATTAGGCAGCAGCGGCTTAAAATCCTTCAGCTCCGGCTAGAAACATTTGCCAGTCAAACGGAGGAAGACTTTGAGGTTGCAGCTCGCTATGTTGGTCTACTGGAGAGGGTGGAAGCTGTCCTATCTTCTAGGTAAGACATTAGTATGGAGGACGCAGCTGGCCAAGCAGGGAATACTTACTTCATGGATACATGGACCCTATTATTTAAGTGAGGGTTCTATTCCTATACAATATATTTATGTGTGGTTTGTATGTTTTGGACTTTCATGACGGGTGAAGCTTGCTAAGTGGTAGATGCTTATCTGTCCAGAGCACACAGTCTCGCTTCTTATCTACTCGAATCAATGAATATCTATAATGGTACATTGCCATGAGTGCACAGTGACATTGCACCAGTTGTGAACTCTACTTTGGTGTTCTGGGTCAGATTTGTCAACCACAACACATTCAGACAAAATAAGAAGTATTCGTACATTGACAACTCTTGAAGATCTTTCTAATTAAAGTACAACAAATGCCATCCATTTTCTCTTTTTCAGAAATCAAGGCATAAAGTTATTAATTTCATAATAATACCTTATTACCTATATTTTTATGCTATGAATGAGAAATGTTCTGTATCATGCATAGCAGTACTGTTTATATAGCCCGTTATAGAAATTTATCTTTCTTTCATGAAACCTTAAACACCCCTTGTTTCTGTGTAAGATTTTTATTAACTTACTCTTCCCATGAACCTAGTTTCACTCCTGATTGTGAGAGAATCATGAATGTCCACCGTCATACATTGTTGTCAGTGCTACAGTCTAATGACACTAGTTATGCTTGTATTTTACATATTTGATCATTATAACCCCTACAAACTAAGGTAATTTGTCTCTTTCAGTTTGTTTTAATCTTCTTTATTTGATATATTAAGATTTTGTACTGATAGAATAGCCTTATTTTCTCATGCAATACATTTCTGAGGGAACAAAGATACACCACACGTGTCAGTCATTCCATCAGTTTATTTGTGCTAAAAACTGTCTATCACGTTGGGGACATTCCACAAGACATGTTTAGTAATAAAGATTGATCAACTTTTTGTGTTTGTTTATATGATGAGAAAAAGATCCTTATTGATTTTAAAGGTCAAAGGTCAAAAGTAGAGCTCATGTGAGGGGAAGTTCCATTTTGCTGTTCTCTTGTTTCTTTTATATTGTCTTAGATTGTGTACTTTAAAGTACTTATTGCAAGCTTTAATAATTTCTGTTACAGACATGCTGGTGATAACATTCGACAACATGAGTTAGCAAAGAAGAGAATTCATGTGCGGAGCTCAAGGCTTCTTCATAGTGACTTGTTTGAGAAGAAAGTAGACAGGACACCACGACCTGAGCAAGGTAAGGATGAACATGGTACCCTGGATATAGTAAGGATGAACGTGGTACCCTGGACATAGTAAGGATGAATGTGGTACCCTGGACATAGTAAGGAGGAACGTGGTACCCTGGACATAGTAAGGATGAACGTGGTACCCTGGACATAGTAAGGATGAACGTGGTACCCTGGACATAGTAAGGATGAACGTGGTACCCTGGACATAGTAAGGATGAGCGTGGTACCCTGGATATAGTAAGGATGAATGTGGTACCCTGGACATAGTGAGGAGGAACGTGGTACCCTGGACATAGTAAAGATGAACGTGGTACCCTGGACATAGTGAGGAGGAACATGGTACCCTGGACATAGTGAGGAGGAACGTGGTTTATAACTTGAGAATTCTAAGTCATGTTGTTCTGAACTAATTACCCTAGATGGAATTGCTTTGACTAAGGTTGCAGTAGCGGTAAGCTTTGCCATCCCCAAAAGAGAAGTGTAGCTACTAAACATGACAACATTAGCATGCTAATTAAGCAATGTATTGTCAATCTTGGATAACTTTAAGTGTAATTGACTTTTGAAATCTCTTCGAGTGTCGGTAGGTTTGAGTTTTCGAAGTCTCTGTATTGTTGTTAAAATAAAAAGTAAAGTTATTGGGACCGCAGGATTATTTCAAGTTTCCTGGGGATTTTGACATTAAAGTTATCAAAGTTTGACCGTACTATACAAAAGACATGATCTATTTAAGACATTATACCATATGAGTGCCTCACTGAGAGTAACTTGTATCTTGTGTCCAAAACTTACACCTTATACACATGTAGCCTCCTAGAAGATACATCAATATCTTGCAAATATCTTACAGATATTGAAAACTTTATTTTAATACAAACCTTGTCCATACTACATGAAAATTATCAAGAGGCACTTTCTACACAAGGTATTGACGGGGACCAATTTTGCTCAGAAATTAAGCAATAATGTTATTAGAACTTAATTACTGTACATCAAATTGTTTTGACCTGTTTATTTTAGATCATTATGTTTGTGACATAAATGAGCTCCAGATGAAATGTGTCATTTACAAACAGTGATATCTTATGAATGTATAGAAAAAAAAATCTTAAATAGAATGAATAGATATTGTGTACTTTCTTTGGTTAGGTGACTTAACAGGCTGGCAGATGGCCTACTTACGAGAAGTGATCCTGAGGCACGATGATGAAAGAGAGCAAATGCTGGCTTTACTGCAGGATGACACGATAGATGACCTGACAGAGGCAGCAGGAATGATGACAGAAGAAGAGAAAAAACAGAGGCTAGCTGAACTGCATGCTAAACGACGAAAACTGGACCTTAAACATTCAGGTACAAAGTCATATCCATGTACATTTACACCTAACAATTTAGACTTTCAGGATTTGAAAATTCAACTTAAATGGGAAGTGATTTTAAAGCAGAGTGGGTATTATGTCTTTGGACCATTAAGGACTTCAGTTATTTGAGTACAATTTTAGCTACTACCGGTATTTTTTAGTCATCTATCTCTTTGTCATCCATTTCTGTTTTTGTCTTCTTCCTTTAAGTCTACCTGTCACAAGTGGTGTCCCAGGCATGTCTTGAATACTGTTGCTTGCAGTTTTATCATACCTAAATTTTTTACATGACTGTGTCATTACTATGGATTGGGACCATGATCATACAGGTTTAACTTCATTTGATTTTCTTTGTACTTCTGTATGATATTGTATGCCTATCCTGCTATCCATCTGACAGAGTGTGACTTTTTAATCAAGGTTTCTGCGTGTAAAACAGACAGTCTTAATCAACATGGAAAGGGAGGGGGAGGATTACACTGTTAATCTTTTAATCTCTCATCGGAAGTAAAGGTGAACAATCGTTGAGGAACATATCTTTAATCATCCTTATGTGTAATGTGTACAATATATAGACAATGTTCAATGAGGATTTAGTTTTGTATCTGATGTGATTGGAAATAATGGGTTAGTATTCATATTGTTCTATTTTGTATCATAATCTATAAGAAAAGTATTTGAATAAAGCTGATGTTGAGCAGTATTCGCTGGTTAATTTGTTTTCTATGTTGGACAGAATGTATTGCCCGTAGAGTTTGGCTTTTAGATGCTAGTAGATGTTTGTATCAGACAAAGGTATCTCAGAAAACTGTGGATCAAGCTGTCGTATATAGTATCCAAAATAAATCATGTGACAAACCACAGTCGAAACTTTAACAATAATGACAAAGTATATGAGCTGTCCTTACAACTAGTATAATAAAATGATGAGTTTTGCGTAATACATACAGTGGTAGATATATGTATGCAAGTACACAAGAAGGACAGTTAAAATATAGTTCTGAATAGACAATAAAAGTTAAGCAGTAGAATCATTGTTTGACATATGAGATATTTCCCATATTACACAAAGATGGATGGTGGCAAAATTATAAATTTATATATCAAAGATGAAACTGTATGGTATAAATGATCTAGAGCTTTGCATTAAAAAATTGGTAGTGCCAAAAGGATTGATAAAGTGATCTGAATAAACAGGAAGTAATTCCTCATAAAAGTAAGCAGTTACTTTGATATTAATGAAACTGTCCTAGCAAAACTTGTGCACTAAATGAGCTGATAAATCTGATGTAAAACTTGATGAAAATTATAATAGCAAACATCATTTTCACAATGCAAAGATAGTGTTTACTTGAATAGGTAAAAATACAGATACCTTACAGAGAAAGCTTCTCAAGTAATTGTCCCCACTTTTTGCAAAAGCTTGGGGACATTAAATCTCATTCGTCTGTGCGTCTGTCTGTCTATCTGTCTGTTCGTCTGTCACAAAAACTTTAATCTTGGTCTTAAATTTCTAACCGTAAGACATAGGACCTTCATATTTGGCATATGTTTCCTAATTGCAATACCTTTCCATTAGTACCAAAATTTTTCATCATGTGACCTTGACCATAACCTTTGACTTACTGCAATGTAACTTTTTAACCGTAAGGTGTGGCCGAAAGCGGGGAACCACAATTCTCTGAATTTCCTTGTTAAGTCTACATATAGCGTTTACTGAAGTAACATTACTACAAGATAAAAATTATGCATAGAAATTCAGGTCATAATCAGGGTAAAACTTGATGGCCTGTGTCACTTGTTACAATAATATCATACTTGAATTTTGGCTGTCCTTTGACCTTCACATTAGGTCATATATGTGACTGGAATCATCATTATCTTGAATATCTTTATCATCTAATATTTACAGATGACCAGCATGAGAATATCAACATCTTGGAGGAGGCAGTAGCAATACGATTTGTGTGTCGTCGTCAGAAGATAGAATCTGAAACAAGAAGAAAACCTAACAAGGAGGATGTGAATATCTCTCTATTAAAGGAATTGCAGGAGGAACAAGATGAAGAAATAGCTCTCATTCTGTCCAGCATCACAGATCTGGTGAGTAACTCTCATTGTGTTTAGCACTACAGATCTGGTAAGTAACTCTCATCTCATTGTGTTTAGCATTACAGATCTGGTGAGTAACTCTCATTGTGTTTAGCATTACAGATCTGGTGAGGAACTCTCATTGTGTTTAGCATTACAGATCTGGAGTGAGTTTTACTAAAGATCGTAAGCCCAACCGTAGACGTAGACGTAAACTTTCCGACTAAATTTACGTGTACGTCAATTGAATTTTTCTTGAAGTCTATGTTCATACATAATTACATTGTAAAAAGTTCCGTTCCGTTTGGAACTCTCCAAGGAGGAGACAAATATCATATTAGCAGAGTTTACGTCTACGTCTACGTTTGGGCTTACAACCTTTAGTAAAACTCGCCCCTGGTGAGTAACTCTCATTGTGTTTAGCATCACAGATCTGGTGAGTAACTCTCATTGTGTTTAGCATTACAGATCTGGTGAGTAACTCTCATTGTGTTTAGCATTACAGATCTGGTTAGTAACTGTCATTGTGTTTAGCATTACAGATCTGGTGAGTAACTCTCATTGTGTTTAGCATAACAGATCTTGTGACTAATTCATTCTGTCCAGTATCACATATCTGGTTAGTAACTCTCAGTCTGCCCTAGCTGCAGCACACGGTCCTATTTTGATTATTGGACCACAATTCCTTGCGTTCAACTTGTGTAAACTTGCAATTTTGATAAATGGAAAGGCCAGCATTATATACATTTTGACTTCAAATGATGTGGCATATAACATTAAAAATTTGAGATATTGATTTTTGTTTTTTTACATTGTAAATATTGTGTAAAATTGTATCTTTATAGGAACAAGAGGAATTGGAAAACAAGCAGTTAGAGGAAAGGGAAGCTCGGGACTTAAGAGTGCAGAGTAATGTCTTTGTTGTACTGCTGCAAAGTGAAAGTAAAGTGCATCAGAAGGAGTTACTTCAGGTGATGATTGATAAGCAGATTCTTCCTTATAACTCTCCAAAAGGGTAATCTGTATGAAATAATAAGCACAAACAGCCTATATATAGAAAGTGTCCACACTTCACCATTATTAAGTGTTTTATGAAAATATGAAATTCATGACTTCTGGGAAAAGCTCCTAGCATAAAAAAGTCATGTAACTTCTTGATAAAGGCTATGTGGTTAAAACTTGTGGATATAGAGTGATTTTGCTTAATTTTTTTATTTTTCTGTTTCATGAAGAGAACATTTATGATTTAAACTCAAGATTCACATGAGCAAAATTCAGTACAAAGCTTGATGTATATATGTGTAAACATCATAGCAGTTTATATTCAAGGTAAGAATCATCTGCAGTTCTAAAATATCTTCTTGTCTAGGCACTAGAGCTGAAGTATGAAAGTCTGAAGGAGGGCTTGATTAATGAGGCTTTGAGATATAAACATGGAGCCACTCAATGGGAGAAAATGTCAGTAAGAGAAAGACAGCATCACATAGCATCCTGCAACCAACAGATTAAACAGCTGCAGACTGCAGGTAAAGGGTGTTTCTGTATGAAGTCACATGGTAGCCTCTGATATTGTCAGTCCCTAAGTCACATGGTAGCCTCTGATATTGTCAGCCCCTAAGTCACATGGAAGCCTCTGATATTGTCAACCCCTAAGTCACATGGTAGCCTCTGATATTGTCAGCCCCTAAGTCACATGGTAGCCTCTGATATTGTCAGCCCCTAAGTCACATGGTAGCCTCTGATATTGTCAGCCCCTAAGTCACATGGAAGCCTCTGATATTGTCAACCCCTAAGTCACATGGTAGCCTCTGATATTGTCAGCCCCTAAGTCACATGGTAGCCTCTGATATTGTCAGCCCCTAAGTCACATGGTAGCCTCTGATATTGTCAGCCCCTAAGTCACATGGTAGCTTCTGATATTGTCAGCCCCTAAGTCACATGGTAGCTTCTGATATTGTCAGCCCCTAAGTCACATGGTAGCTTCTGATATTGTCAGCCCCTAAGTCACATGGTAGCTTCTGATATTGTCAGCCCCTAAGTCACATGGTAGCCTCTGATATTGTCAGCCCCTAAATCACATGGTAGCTTCTGATATTGTCAGCCCCTAAATCACATGGTAGCTTCTGATATTGTCAGCCCCTAAATCACATGGTAGCCTCTGATATTGTCAGCCCCTAAATGACATGGTAGCTTCTGATATTGTCAGCCCCTAAATCACATGGTAGCCTCTGATATTGTCAGCCCCTAAGTCACATGGTAGCTTCTGATATTGTCAGCCCCTAAGTCACATGGTAGCTTCTGATATTGTCAGCCCCTAAGTCACATGGTGGCCTCTGATATTGTCAGCCCCTAAATCACATGGTAGCTTCTGATATTGTCAGCCCCTAAATCACATGGTAGCCTCTGATATTGTCAGCCCCTAAATCACATGGTAGCTTCTGATATTGTCAGCCCCTAAATCACATGGTAGCCTCTGATATTGTCAGCCCCTAAGTCACATGGTAGCTTCTGATATTGTCAGCCCCTAAGTCACATGGTAGCTTCTGATATTGTCAGCCCCTAAGTCTCATGGTGGCCTCTGATATTGTCAGCCCCTAAATCACATGGTAGCTCCTGATATTGTCAGCCCCTAAGTCACATGGTAGCCTCTGATATTGTCAGTCCTATCTACACATATCATCATTCTCAAGGAATTTCTAGGCCTGATTTCCAATACATAAAGATCATATATAAGGAACTTTCTAGAAGGAAGTTGATTCCTTTAAACCACTGTAAGAGTTTCTAAATTAAACTTTGTTTCATTATAGTTTTATACTATTATATGTATTCTTCTGTGGTATATCATTGTTGAGATTGTTAAGCATATTTAATGGCAGATATTCAGGAAAATATAATGACATTTGTACCAGTAGATTGTGAAATTCCTGACATTGCTTGCTTGATTTTCTGTTTGGCTTGTTATTTGAGAGAACACATTTTTAGGTAGTGCATTTATTGCTTTCTTTACCCAGTTTTTCACTTTATTGGCAAAGACTAATGTTTTTTTTTTTTATCAGGCACTGAGTCTACTGATTTAAACTTGAAATAATACAAACACACTACTATGCATGGTATAGTAATTCTCATCGTTTGAACTGAATTGAAATTACATTAAAAAAGGATGGAAGAAGTTTATGTACATGTGTCACTGTGTGTATTATTGTGTGTCATTATGTGTATTTTAGTTGTCAATGTGTATTTTTAAATTTGTCTTTTTGTGTATTTTTAAAATTAGTGTTTATTTTATGTGTCATTTTGTGTACTTTAGGATTATTGATTATTGTTTTTTTACGTCACTCCACGATTATTTCACGTATATGGTGACGGCATCTGCCTGATGCATTGCATACAAATTTAGACCTTTGCAACGGACCCACCCGAAGCAGTGAGGGATCTTTTATGTGCCACGCCTACCGAGACACGGGACCTTGGTTTTTACTGTCTCATCCGAAAGACAGAACACCGGTGTGCCCCGGGCGGGAGTCGAACCCGCGACCTCTTGATCACGAGCCGAGCACCTTATCCACTAGGCCACACCGGCTTTGTGTACTTTAGGAGTGTCAATATATTTTACATGTGTCATTAAGACATTGTGTATTTTAGATGTGTCATTATGTGTATTTTACATGTGTCATTATTTGTATTTTACATGTGTCATTTATATGTATTTTACATGTGTCATTATGTGTATTTTACATGTGTCATATTGTGTGCTTCAGGCAACAATGTAGGTCTGATTGAGATTCAAGGAGGGGTCAAACTGGATCAGAATGTGAACAGTTTGATGGGAATGGCACGTGATGACTTCCTACAGCTCATATCCTCAACAGATGGTAGGTATCCAAGTGACAAGGCAGAAAATACCATCCTTGAATTTACTTAACCTGTCACGTTTGGCAAATGAAAGGGTTTACAAGGAGATTTCCTGTCCATCCTTTCATGTAGTTGAGAAGAGTGAAAGGCAAATTTATCTTTTTCAACAAAGAAATAATGTGGATCAAATCTTCAATGTATTAAAATATTTTCAATGTTAAAAACTGGTATATTCTATATCAATTCAGGTTTTTTTTAGTATTTTTATAAGAGTGAATAAAAATAACACTGTTATATTTGTATAATGAAATTTTTTCTTAGTTGGAAATAATGAATTATAGTGTAACGTAACTTTTATGAAATATCTTTTACCTTTTCTTTCATTGGCAGAAATTTGTCAGGTTTAAACTATTTGATATCACTTAAATGAAGAAAAGTACAGTGACTATTGCCTTTTAAAGGGTCCTGAAATATAAAAATTAGAATGTCTAGAATGGCAGCTTGTCTGGGTAACCATTTTGAATACTACATTCTAATAATCTATATCGTTTTAATAATCTGTAACCAAATTTTTGTAATTTATATGTTTTATCATATAAGATGAAGAAGTTCCAGAAGCCAATGAACCTCCACCAGAGAAAATGTACAATGCGCTGGCAGACCTCTGGAAAAGATTTGACGTCGAGAAAAAACTATTAATGCAGAAATTGAAAGGTACATATGTAGAATTGATAAAGATATATAAATGAAATGAATTAATTTTCATGTATGTATTCAGATCCCTTAATGATTTAGACTGTGACAATATCGAGCATCTGTATTGCTTGACTTTAATGTTGAAATTATGTAAGATAATATTTTGTAGTTTGTTTAAATGCTTTTTGTTATAAGTATGCCTTGCAATTAATTTCAAAATGAGATTCTTGCAAAAATAAAGTCACAGGAAATAAAGTTGAATGATTGATTGATTAATTGATTATTGTTTTACGTCACTCCATGATTATTTCACGTGTATGGTGACGGCATCTGCCTGATACATTGCATACAAATTTAAACCTTTGCAACTGACCTACCCCAAGCAGTGAGGGATCTTTTACATGCCATGCCTATCGGGACATGGGACCTCAGTTTTTCTGTCTCATCCGAAAGACAGAACACTGGTGTGCCTAGGGTGGGAGTTTAACCAAGGACCTATGGGTCACGAGCCGAGCAACTTATCCACTAGGCCACACCGGCTTCGTGGGAAATAAAAAGATTTGTAATATTTAAGCAAAGTAAATGTACATGCACTGTATACATGTACTGGTACTTGACATATTGATATACAAGAAGTTTTACAGGTATTGTGTATGACCTTAAGCTGTAATGTTTTCCACCTGCGCTTTGTAGCATGCCGTTTACTTTTCGTAGGTTTACAAGTGGATTACATGAGTGATCTAGATCAACAGATCCATCTCATAAGACTATATCGGGAAAAGCTCCTTGGTTGCCGTGACAACAAGTTCTCTGCAGCTTCACAACTGGTGGGTTTAGCTGAAAGACAGCAAGAGTCTACAAAACCAAGGTAATACTAGGGTCCACATACAAATATGTAAAAATTAGGAGAGTACTAATAACTTTCAATAAAAGACTTTGCATTTTTAAATTTAGCTGTACAAGTCAGAGTCCATGCAGACCATTAAATACTATACTTCACGGTAATGCTTTAAAATGGTATCTCCTTCTACAGATTTGACTTGATTTGATATAACATTGTTTATTCTAATTTGACAGAAGTAAAAGGCAACTTAAGTTATTAGTGGCAATATCACTTTGATAAAATGTCCGATTCTTCCCAAGTTCTTGTCACCTGCACTGTATATTTTGTGGGCAAGGTAATGCAATATGCTGTAAATTAATATACAATGCATGTCCCAAGGTAGAAGTATATCTGTACCCTGAAATAACGATTTACTTTACAAATTATGATTCAAGTTTCACTTTAGCCAAAGGTAAATATGTATTTGAGATTTTGTCTTGTCCATGTAATGTGTTAATTTTTTTTGGATAAATATTTTTGCCTTATTTTCCATAATGCCTCTACCTAATTTGTTCAAATAATCAGTATTGAAATCTGCAGTTGTATAGAATAAAGGGATTTAACCCTTTAAGAAGACAAGGGGTATTACATGTACTAGGGTTCAATCTGATAAAACAATATCTGTATAATTTGTTTTCTACGTATTGTGTGAATTTACATGTTTTAAATCAGTGTAATACTATGTAATCTTTTTAGATTGATAAGTGTAATACTATGTAATCCTTTTAGGCTGATAAGTGTAATACTATGTAATACTTTAAGACTGATAAGTGTAATACTATGTAATTCTTTTAGACTGATAAGTGTAATACTATGTAATCCTTTTAGGCTGATAAGTGTAATACTATGTAATTCTTTTAGACTGATAAGTGTAAGACTATGTACTCCTTTTAGACTGATAAGAGACAGACAGAGATACGAGGATATAGCCAAATACAGGATGAGCGTAAATTCCAAGAAGCAGACATCTCGACATATGTTTACTGATGAGATCAACAGAGGAAGTCGACACCAACAAATGGTAAGAGATAGTCAGTAATATAGTCAAAGCCACTTGTGTACACATCCTCACATCGGAAAGTCACAAGCAGTAAATATTAGGCCACAAGTGTCATTAAGTTCAGTTGAATTTGTTGTATCCTTTTCCAAGCTTTAAAGAATCAAAAGACTAGACTGTATACCCAGTATCAAAACGTTAATCCACAGTGTTTGTTCTGTTGTTGGGGTGAGGAAAAGTTTCAACACATATATTCTGCTCCCAGTTTGTCTTCAGAACTCATTTCTAGCAGGTGTGCATCACCATAATACATTGTCCATGATTGAAATGTCAGACGGTTATTTAAATAATCAGCATGAATGTTAGTGTCTACAAATTCCTTCATTGTTAGGCACATATCAGTATATTGTGATACATGGTGTCAGACCTTTACTTTGATAAAACTGACATCTTCTTTTTAATTATATTAGCTAATCTATGTATCGATAGTGATAATTCCCTAATTTGCAGATATATTTTACACAAAAACAACAGTTCTGTCTCTGGCATGTCACAAATGTCCCTTCTGACATCCCTGGAAAAAGTGAACTGCAACATCCCTTGAAATCTGTGACATTGCTTTGCTTTTACAACAATGTGTCTTTAGTTTTACATAGTTTTCTGATATTTTCAGAGGTCAGTTATGGAACTATTAGAATTAAAACATCTTTCTGAACAAGATTACTTCACTCAACTGCTTCTTGGCACACCAGACCCTGCCCTGCTTCAAGAGACCATTTCTTTGTCACAACAGCAGAAGAAAGATAGACTTCATCAAATCAGATCTCAGAAGAAACAGTTTCCTCAGGGTAAGATAATATCAAAATGTTGCTTATGATCGCATAAAATTTTATGATCTACACCAAGATTCAGGTCATTGTGATTCATATGATGGCTCATGCATGTACTTTGAACAGTTGTTGCTCGTTATCAGAAATCTGCCTTGCATATTTTTTCACCTTTGTAGCATTGTGTTTTAGAATTTACTCTCATGAAAAATTAACAGATAGTCTTAAAAACGAAAATGATGTGTTTATCTTTCCTGTTATGTTTTAATTTTTGTCATTCATAGATAAAATGAAGGAGCATGAGAAACTGTTTGCTGAGGGGATTGTCGTAAAGAAAGAGTTGTGCCGTCATCGCTTGAGTCTAGAACAAAAGGCTGAGGCTGGAGACACCAGAGTGAATGAATTTCTCGTTGCTGATTTACTCCAGACACAAAGTGGTGAAGCCGAGAAAATATTACGCAGTCTATCTTCAATAGTAAGCCATTTATTGTAGTAAGATTTGTGGAATAAGATGGTGAAGCCGAGAAAATATTACGCAGTCTATCTTCAATTGTAAGCCAATTATTGTAGTAAGATCTGTGAGATAAGATGGGAGTAGTTGTCAAGGGCCAAAGATTAGATTCAGGAAGATAAATGTTTGGCATATCAATTGAAAGTTCGTATCTGTCTGTTGAGTAATAAAGCAAAATTTCATTGATATGTGAACAAAGCATTTAATGTATCTGTGTAGTAAAATTGTAGGGGAAGAAAGAGATCTGTTTTAGGAGTTTTTAGAAATTACAAAATTTGGATGTGAAGTTGATGTATTAGTGGTATTTCTGTAAAAGTTAAGGCCTATGTGTTATATCATATTTGAATTTGTATCATTTTTGAATTCAACAAAGCATTATGAGTTTTTGAATGTTGTTTTATTCGGGTTTACTGTTTTCAACATTGTTTCAGTCATGTTGTGACATAGAAGTAAGAGGTAAACAACCTCTTAAACATAGTGGCACAGTCCGGGAGTCGAACCCGAATCTTTTGTACTATAAGCTAAGCTCTTAATCACTACACCTAGTGTGCCCTAGTTTTTCAATGTAGATCACTTAATATCAAAATGCAGATTTTCTTATTTGCTTAAATTGGGATTTTTTTGTAATCAATCATTGATCTCTTATGAAAATAACTGAATTATTCGACAGACGGATGAAGAGCTGTGTGGTATTCAAGCCAGACTTATGAGTGAGAGGAAGTTTAATGTAGCAGACAATGTGGATATCGTGGTGTTCTCCACCAGTGTCTCACAGGAGCCCACAGAAACAGACGTCATAGAGGCTCTGGAAGGAAAATATGATGCACTGCGGGATAAACTTCTGGCCGATGCTCTCATGAAACAGGTGAGGTTACTGGCTGTCCACATGAAATGCATGTAACAGTAAATGGTGGCTATGTTATACTAAAATAGATTAAAAGATATGCATATGTATGTGGATGTGTTTGTTAGAGAGAATTGATTGTTCTCTCAAACTGAATCATTGACGTGTTAACTGATACAGGGATAAGTCTGTCTTCTACCCTCAGAAGATCATCTCAACATTAGTGATGTCTTAATATATATACAATAATGTCACAATGTAGATACAGTAATGTCACAATGTATATACAGTAATGCTACAGTGTATATACAGTAATGTCACAATGTATATACAGTAATGTCACAATGTATATACAGTAATGCTACAGTGTATATACAGTAATGTCACAATGTATATACAGTAATGTCACAGTGTATATACAGTAATGTCACAATGTATATACAGTAATGTCACAATGTATATACAGTAATGTCACAATGTATATACAGTAATGCTACAGTGTATATACAGTAATGTCACAATGTATATACAGTAATGTCACAATGTAGATACAGAAATGTCACAATGTATATACAGTAATGTCACAATGTATATACAGTAATGCTACAGTGTATATACAGTAATGTCACAGTGTATATACAGTAACGTCACAATGTATATACAGTAATGCTACAGTGTATATACAGTAGTGTCACAATGTATATACAGTAATGTCACAATGTATATACAGTAATGCTACAGTGTATATACAGTAATGCTACAGTGTATATACAGTAGTGTCACAATGTATATACAGTAATGTCACAATGTATATACAGTAATGCTACAGTGTATATACAGTAATGTCACAGTGTATATACAGTAATGTCACAATGTATATACAGTAATGTCACAATGTATATATAGTAATGTCACAATGTATATACAGTAATGTCACAATGTATATACAGTAATGTCACAATGTATATATAGTAATGTCACAATGTATATACAGTAATGTCACAGTGTATATACAGTAATGTCACAATGTATATACAGTAATGTCACAATGTATGTAATATATTAATGTTACAATGTACCATTATATACAGTAAGGTCACAATGTATATACAGAAATGTCACAATGTATATATAGTAATGTCACAATGTATATATAGTAATGTCACAATGTATATACAGTAATGTCACAGTGTATATACAGTAATGTCACAATGTATATACAGTAATGTCACAATGTATATATAGTAATGTCACAATGTATATACAGTAATGTCACAATGTATATACAGTAATGTCACAATGTATATACAGTAATGCTACAGTGTATATACAGTAATGTCACAGTGTATATACAGTAATGTCACAATGTATATACAGTAATGTCACAATGTATATATAGTAATGTCACAATGTAAATACAGTAATGCTACAGTGTATATACAGTAATGTCACAATGTATATACAGTTATGTCACAATGTATATACAGTAATGTCACAGTGTATATACAGTAATGCTACAGTGTATATACAGTAATGTTACAATGTATATACAATAATGTCACAATGTAGATACAGTATTGTCACAATGTATATACAGTAATGTCATAGTGTATATACAGTAATGTCACATGTAGATACAATAATGTCACAATGTATATACAGTAATGCCACAATGTATATGCAGTAATGCTACAGTGTATATACAGTAATGTCACAATGTATATACAGTAATGCCACAATGTATATGCAGTAATGCTACAGCGTATATACAGTAATGTCACAATGTATATACAGTAATGCCACAATGTATATGCAGTAATGCTACAGTGTATATACAGTAATGTCACAATGTATATACAGAAATGTCACAATGTATATACAGTAATGTCACAATGTATATAAAATAATGTCACAATGTATGTAATATATTAATGTTACAATGTACCATTATATACAGTAAGGTCACAATGTATATACAGAAATGTCATAATGTATATACAGTAAAATCACTGTGACAATGTATACAGTTTCCATTTATGCATGTCAGAGTTAAGAATTGCTATTTACAAAGTCATATATATCATCAGCTTTGTACAAATGGGTCAGAGGAAAAAATTAATTCACCACATGGCTGGTTTTGAACTGCAAATTGTTTACACTCTGCTGAGATTTCCTTGTCCTTGTACAAAAAGGAGTGATAATTTCCAGTAGAATTTCTTCTCCTAATTGCTTTATGTTGACATCCTATGATTCATCTTGTTTATAAATAGAATTCGTATGAAAGAAGAATTTTCCTTTCATTTAGTATGGTGAAGCAGAGTGGCAACGAATGTCTGAGTTAGAGAGACAGAGAAAGCTAGCAGAGATGAAGCTCCTACAGAAACAGCTGAAAAGAGAGGGGAAATTTGATGAGTTATCTCAGATATTGGGTAAACATTTCATAACAAAGATTTCAACAATTCTTCATGATATATAGAATTCTAAATAATTTGGTTTTACTTTCAAGCATCAATTTGCAATCATCTTCAATATATGTTGTGACCAACAGGAGTTGATATGTCACTGGAATTGTCATCTCATTCATTCTAGGTGATGCTTTGGATAATCAGGAAGCCTTAAAGAAATTAATGGGAGACACAAAACTGGAACAAGAACGTAAAATGAAAGAGAGGCTACAGAGACGAAAACAAAGATTAGCAAAAGGTGAGAGTGTGCTTATATCCTAAATAGATGCAAAAAAATTATTCAGCCGGAAATGTTTAGGAATCTTCCTATCTATTCCCTTACATGGATGATACTATCTTTGTAATTGATGTTTCATTTTAGATTGTTCTTTATGGGCCTAGTCAGAACTTCTTGTTTCTGACCAGTATTCGTTTACATGCAATGCAATTCAAGCATTGTAGGTAAAAGGCTTAAACACTGATAGAAAAAAAACCTCTTCCAAAATCAGTGGTTACTCAGGAATAAATAAATCTGTACTGTGTCACCCCTTTGTATACTGCTACTTCTGATGGTCTACAAATAATAAAATTTTTTGTTTTAATGGCATTGTGTTAGATATGGCCTTATTGTGCATAAGTACATTAATTTAGTTTTAACGACAGTGTATTAGATATAGCGTGTTTTGAAAAGAGAAAAAAATTCAAAGTATTACTGTAACAACCTGTAATTTGCAAATCCAGGATTTCAGAAAGGTGAGTGCACAGTAGCAAGAGGACACGTCAAGCAAAACAAAAAAAGAATAAAATGTTTATATTCTAATAAATGCTATTGTTTTCAAAAACGTGAAACGAACCTATGTAATATTTTGGGGCTGGGCTCCCCTCTAAGTTCACCATCTTTTTATACGTACATTTTGAATAAACATAAATATTTTCCTTGAATATGAATGACCGAGGAAGAGTGTGATCAGCTAGAGGCAGAGGAAGTGGCAAAAGAAGAAGAAGAAGAAAAGAAAAAGAGGAGAAACATTCTTTTGGACCTGGAACATCGATTTGAGGAGGTACTTTGTAGGAATCATACATTTATACAGCAGGAATTCAAGTTTCTTTGATAGTTTAAACACCACTTCATTTTCATGGTGAAAAGTATGCCATGGTAACATACTGAATGACCTCAATGTTGAATTATATAACTCTTATTTAAAGCCATTATAGCTCACTTGGCTGCATGCTTGCTCAGGGCCAAGATGTCCATTATAGCTCACTTGGCTGCTTACTTGCTCAGGGCCAAGATATCAATTATGGCTCACTTTGCTGCATGCTTGCTCAGGTCCAAGATGCTCATTATAGCTCACTTTGCTGCATTCTTGCTCAGGACCGAGATGTCCATTATAGCCCACTTGGCTGCTTACTTGCTCAGGGTGGAGATGTCCATTATAGCTCACTTGGCTGCATGCTTGCTCAGGGCTGAGATGCCCGTTATAGCTCACTTGGCTGCATGCTTCCTCAGGGTCGAGATGTCCATTATAGCCCATTTGGCTGCACACTTGCTCAGGGCCCAGATGTCCATTATAGCTCACTTGGCTGCATGCTTCCTCAGGGCCGAGATGTCCATTATAGCTCACTTGGCTGCATGCTTGCTCAGGGCTGAGATGCTCGTTATAGCTCACTTGGCTACATACTTGCTCAGGGCCGATATGTCCATTATATCTCACTTTGCTGCATACTTGCTCAGGGCTGAGATGTCCATTATAGCTCACTTAGCTATATACTTGCTCAGGGCCGAGATGTCCATTATAGCTCACTTAGCTACATGCTTGCTCAGGGCCGAGATGTCCATTATATCTCACTTTGCTGCATGCTTGCTCAGGGCCGAGATGTCCATTATAGCCCACTTGGCTGCATGCTTGCTCAGGGTCGAGATGTCCATTACAGCTCACTTTGCTGCATTCTTGCTCAGGGCCGAGATGTCCGTTATAGCTCACTTGACTGCATGCTTACTCACTCAGGGCCGAGATGTTCATTATAGCTCATATTGTTGCATACTTGCTCAGGACATGAAACAACAGATTATCAGATATAGCCAGAAATAAGAGTTATAATGTTAAAATCTTTGACAAAAATGTACATTGTTGATGTTTCTTATGTAGAAATTTTCATAAAGATTTACTCTAGCAGTAATGTATATTCTGGTATAACTGTAGGAGAAGGCAGAGTTGTTACAACAGCTGAACGAAGGGTCTGATCAATTCTCAAAAGAGAAAGCTCGACAGTTACAACTGATGAAGCTGAGGCGAGATGAACGCAAGGCTAGAAATGAGGACAAATTTGAGTCTGCAGCACTTGTGCTTGGACTGGCAGACCAGAATGAAAAACAGTGAGTATCAGTAAAGAAAGCATGAGATTAGGATTGTATGGGTACAGAACAGGCAGATAAAAACACCAAATAGAAAAGTATGAAACAACGTGAAAAAAAGAATTAAAGAGAAATGAAGTACATGTAAAATAATCATTTTTGAGTGAATGCAATTGATATTTTGTTAATGGTTTTTGTATGATGAGCATTGCATATTGTAGGAGAAGAGCAATGAGTGAAGAAGAGAGACTGAGACAACAAGAGTTAGCACGCACTAGACTGGAGGCCATCAGGAAGAAGAGACGAGAAGGAAAGACCACACAAGAATCACTGGATGTTAACGTAGAGTCTACAGACAAGGCTGAACTGAAAGAAGCTCTGAACACTGTGCTGGATCAGAGGCATCAGCACGAGCGAGACTGTCTCATCAAGGTAAACTGAAAGAAGCTCTGAACATTGTGCTGGATCAGAGGCATCAGCACGAGCGAGACTGTCTCATCAAGGTAAACTGTGGACTACATTATAAGGTCCAGGTCAAAATGATAGGCCAGTTTTGATGTCATGACACCTAAGCAGGAGGCATTGCTGTAGATCATGCCTCATGGGTAGATATATTTGTATAGAACTGTAGATAAGACCAAATTATTATTATTTCACTTCAACTCTATCTCCAAAATAAATTCCATGTATGATTTATCAATGTTTTGAGTACCTTTTTCATTGTTTTCAAAGACATTTAAATGGATTTTTCCACTTTTTTTTAAATTTTCTTTTTTAAGTTGACATAGTAACTGTACTTTATGGCATTTCTGGTATGGTAAATACTTTGCAAGCATTGTGTTATGCACTTTTGGCTATAAAAGTAAAGCCGTGTTAAGTATTAAGCACATAAATACATACTTACCAGGTTTTTATTCTTCATTTAAGATCTTGGACATGAGCAGTGATCTCGGAAATGATTGTAAGCAACTGTCTCAAGCCGAGAGAGACAAGAAACTAAGAGAACTTACAGAGGTGCACAGACTGTGGCGTCAGTCACCGCACCCAGACCCTGTCCAGCAGGAAAATATTCTTAAGGTCAGTTGTTTTATGTCACTTTCAACCATTTTAATGCCCCCAGATCAATAAATCAGAGGCATATTGTTTTGGACATGTCTGTTTGTTTGTTTGTTTGTCTGTTGTCAACATTAACCTTCGCTATAATGTTTGAACCATGAAAGATAGATACCTCATATTTGGCATGCATTTTTCACTGATAAAGCCCTTTCATATTACACCAAGGTCATTGATCTGGTGACCTTGACTGTGACCTTTGACTTACATTTCAAAATTTGCCTTATTTGGACTTTGTTGCTGCCGGGGGCATTTGTGTTTCACAAACATATCTTGTTTTAAGATGTATTGGAACGAAGAAGTAGGAAGTTATACCAGTCTTTGAAAAGTAGTGGCACAGTCACGGATTGGCTGTACCTAACCACTAAAACAAGTTATCTCCATTGGATCACCGAGACAAAGACTAATATCACAACAACCTATTATATTAAGAAGAAGAACACTCTGTTACTCTTTGTAACAGAGTATTCTTCTTATTATAATAACCAGTGCGCTTCCCTCTGAAATCTAAGAAATTTTTACAACCTATTATAGACTTGTGTTTTCTACTGCTGTCTCTTAACCAAGGCACAAAAATACAAGTTTCGGAATTATCATTTCATCCATTGAGTGTTTCTGTTTTCCAATGATTATTAGCAATTTTATATTCATATCTTCATGCTTCAGGAAGCAGCAGCATACATGATAGCATCCCGACAGGCAGAGGGAGAAAACTTGTCAGAGGACCAGGTCAAGGTCAATCTCATCTGTGACCTCCAACTCATTCAGGATGATGAGGCTAGAGTTCTGTTGAACGAGCTTGATGATAAGGTAAATAGTTGTACTAAGTAGCAATACAAATCTTAGAGTTTAAACTTCATATAAACAATTGTTCATACCAATATTCATACAGCTTATTCATGATATGTCAGAGCTTCCTCATAATTCTTTAAGAAAATCTTTCTTATGTCTCAATTTTTTCCCCAAAATCATAAATAAACTCTTACTACATGTTATTTTTTCTCTAAAATTTGTCAGTGAGCCTTTAAAAGTGTTTTCTCAGTTGTAGTCAGTAAGATGTTTTCACAGTTCAGCAAGTTTCTTGTATTAGAAAATGCCAAAAAAAAAGTTCAAAGGTTACTTTGTTCATGTCAAGGATTTTCTTAGACATTGTTAACAATGTTTTTTCATCATGTCAGACATGAGACATTTTCAACAGATTTTGTAAAGAGACAGATAATGGAGGATTATTATGATGACATTTGACATTGAGCTCAAGTGATGTGTTATTGTACGTTATGTTTCTGAATGCAGGAGATAATATTTTTGTTTTAGGACGTGACTACATTGCAGCACATGATAAAACACCAAATTTCATTGGATAAAGAAAGTCTTCATGACAATGTATCTAAAGTGATATTGGGCAAAACAACCCCTGAAGAAGATGAGGATGCAAAGCTGCTTCAGGCATTAGAGGATAAATATGATGCATTGAAAGATAAACTTCTTCAGGCAGTAAGTATGATGTATGCAGAAAAAAAAGGGGGGAGGAAAGAGGTATGTCTGTTAAACACGAAGTAATATGTGTAGTGCAATGTATTAAGAAAGGGGTACGACAATATATACAATGTTAAGAATAGGATCACTTTTATTTAAAGTGTTAGTACAGTGTATGAGACTAGAAATCATTATAAAATTATAGAAAAAGGGAAAAAAGGGGGCAGATTTGATTATGTTTAAAAAGTCTACTTGTACATCAATACAATTTTTAGCTTTACTTGTCAAAGACCTGGCCATTAATAGCAGAAGTTTGAAGGATGTTTCAGGTAAATAGTATAGGCCACTTGAGACTCAGGTTTAACATTTGTTTTTGTGCTTTTGCCTCTTTCACTCATTTTGAAATAATATGTGTTATTTTGTGTGCAGGCACTAATTGAAGAAATGGGAGAAGAGGAATGGAATAAGTTATCAGATGAAGAGAAGCAGAAAAAGCTAGCTGAGCTAAAGATGAAGGAAAAGACATTACGAGAGGAAGGCAGGGATAAGGAAGCTGCAGCTCTCTTTGAGAAGCTAATGGAGAACGATGAAGGTATGTAAAGTATGATCATAGGTCATAGATTATAAAGCAGGTAATTATATCTGCATTGAAATGATATGAATGTAGGATATTGCTATTCTGAGATGACCATAACTATCTAAGCCATGCCATTGTGACGTAAATACTTCACTATTTGTACATAATCACTCCTGTCAAAAAATTTCTCAAGAAAATTAACATCAAGAAAAATTTTTGAGAAAATATTCCCCCATTCTTTTTATTTTCTATCTACCAGTATCATAATTGTTTTAGTGATAAATTCAGAATATTTGCCTTTCAAAAAGGAAAATCAAAATAAATTCAGATAAGAACTTTTCAGTGGAAACATCTTGAGCTGCATTTGGTGGGTAATAGCCAAGATATGGCAATCATTAATTCAATTCCATTTTCCACATAACTATATAGTTTGCATAATCAACTTCTGGCTTTGACTTCTGCTTGTCTGGTAGGTTAACTTATCAGAACGACTTCCATTCACCCCTTTCAAATCTACTTGAAGTGTTCTATAGTGTTTGTGTTGTTCAAAATTAGTGCTTTTTTTTTTTAGAGATTGTGATGATGAGTTACGATAAATAGATGTAAATTGAATTTCCCTCAAATGTATTGTTTCGTTGAATTATTTAACATTTGCAGATGGGGATAACAGCTACCAGACAGTATTGTTGAGGAATTCAGAGCTGGTCAAGAATGTTTTTGTTGAAGTTTGTTGTTTGTTTGAATGGGTTTTATGCAGCTTTCAAAAATTTTTCATTTATATACCACAATATGGAAGCAGAAGGTAGCCAACATCTATGACATAGCGGCACCATCCAAGATTTTGTTTATGCCGCTAATCATAATACAGGGTGAAAGTGTAGTAAAAGCTTTGTTGTAGTTATTACCACTATATACAAATGCATATATTGTCAGACAAACAAAACATAGTTAATGTGTATGTTTTTGTTTGTAAAATAAGATCACATGACATGAGTCCAAACATGTGATTGGTCAGTATTCTTATTCATTAAATTAACTTTATGTTCATAGTACTAGATAAACTTCTGGGAGAGATGGACAAAGGTGACTCAGCAGAAGAAAGAGAAAGAAGAAAGGAAGAATTGAAGAAGGAAAGAGAAGAGGCAGGATTACCTACAGATGATTCAACATTAGAAGGGTTACTGGATCAAGAAGAGAAGGAGAAGGGCAGGAAAAGGAGAAGGGTATAAATAGCACAATCAAATTCCTTTCTGTTATTTCTAAATCCTCCCTAAGTTTTGAGACACTTGAATGCATAATATTTTCATTTTTCCAACTATTGTGACTAATGTTCTCCATCCAGGAATTATTTCACCTATATGGTGGCAGTCAGTGTTTATTAGAGGAGGATAACACCACACCACGATTGTTTCACCTAGTATGTGGTGGCAGCCAGTTTTTATTAATGGAAGATAACACCACACCAGACTTACTTTATCTATATTGGTAGCCAGTGTTTGTTGGTGGAGAATATCACCACAACAGAATTATTTCACCTGTATGGTGGCAGCCAGTGTATTTGTAGGAGGAAGCTAGAGTAACTACAAAAGACTCTTGACTGAAAGCAGGTACACAGACAGCCCTTTATCCTTGCTCTAACAGGGACACAAACTTAGATTTAAGGGGTGAAAAATCATTATATTGCCATGTAGTCAAAGTCCTTCAAGGAATGGTCCTACTGCAGTAATGGACCCTGCCCAAGAGTGCTGGATTTGTTTTTGTATGAGTATACATTGGATGAATATAGACGTTTATGAAATGCCAACGTGTGAAGTTTGAAGTAAATCTAGCATCATGCATGTCAATTATGTTTGAATAAGGGAGCAAAGTGTTACGGAAAATGGCTATAAGTATTTACATATTTAAATAACAATGATGATGTAATTTTAAATTCAATGAATAATTATGAGCAGTGTAATATATACTTTCAATTGACTTTGGAATATATCTCAATTACAACTCAGAATGTGTTGGAGAATTTAGAACTGATGCTTGAGGATGAAAAGGCAGCTCTGATAGCCATGCTGAAGGGACAGCATAATCGTATAGATCAGGAACGCCAGCGGCAACTTGCCATTGCTAAACTGAAATATGATCAACGGCGACTGAAGCGAGAGGACAAACTGGATGCAGCAGCTCTTATTCTGGCGATGGGCAAGGAGGCAGAGGAACTCCATAAACAAACGTAAATGTTTTGTTTCATATATTTGCTTTTAGGGAGCAACAATACATTCTGGATGTAAAATGAGATTTCAGTTGTGCAGTTCTATGAAGTTGAAGCAGTAACAATTGTTCTATTTGTGTGCCTAATGAACCAGAGTGTTAAGATATTAAGAGATACAGATTTGATAGACTCTCCATAACGCCATTCTGTCAGTGTCAACATCCGAAGCTTTTATCATAACATTTCCTTTCAAATTAAAACAAATATGACAAAGATATGTTTAAAGTACACAACTTCTTGAATACTCATGTATATTTGGCCTAAAGCCCATTGCAAAGAACAATCAAGCCTTTCATCAATAATCACATCCTCATGCTCCCTCTACAGTGCCAGCATACTGCAGCTGGTAGGTTGCTGGAGCCCGTTTCATCAATATGTGTAAATTTTCGAATATCATCAAATGAAAGAGATTAACCGATAAGTACATATGTGTCCACATAGATCTATAAAGTCAGGTGGATCATGAATTGCAACGAAATAGAGAAAGAGAATCCTCCCTCCCCTTTCTTTCAATCTAGTATAATAATGTATCGATATTTAAGACGAGTAACACCCTCCCCTAAAAATAAAATTAGCAAATTTATGTAAGGCAGACTATGTTTCTGGTTAAATGTGGATAGTATATTGTACTATTTACTACATGAAGACATGAAAGAAATCTAGAAGTCATTACATTGATTTATGCCAACACTTGTTAGAGGTAGGAGGTTGGCGTAGAGTTTCGACTAAAGCTACGCTAATCGTAGAGTTACGCTGTTTGATGAAATGCAAAATACATTTAGTTGGAAATTTAGTCTAGGCAGGTATTTACGCCAAACTAAGCCTACGCCAGGAGTGATGCTGTTTGATGAAATGGGCTCCTGAACTTGGGACTGAAGTGTCCAAGATTCGAGTCCAGCACATGACTTGTCAGTGTTCTTTTATTAGGATGATACAGTTCAAACCACAGTTCCTTTTCAGGGTGGATACTATCATGTAAAAGATCCCTCATTGTTTCCTGTAAGTCCCTTACAGGCGTAGAAATTTCTGTGCTGTGTACCTGCAGGCAGGTGCTGTGCACCACCATGTACCTAGTAGTGCAGTAGTCTTAGCATTACATACTTGTACAACAATTAAATGAAACAGGACTGGTGTTGAGTTCCTATTGGTTTTACTTTGACCATAACAGCAGGTTTTACTTGACCATAACAGCAGGTTTTACTTGACCATTACAGCAGGTTTTACTTTGACGATTATAGCAGGTTTTACTTGACCATAACAGCAGGTTTTACTTGACCATTACAGCAGGTTTTACCTGACCATTACAGCAGGTTTTACTTTGACCATTACAGCAGGTTTTACTTTACTTGACCATTACAGCAGGTTTTACTTTGACCATTACAGCAGGTTTTACTTGACCATTACAGCAGGTTTTACTTGACCATTACAGCAGGTTTTACTTTGATGATTTTAGCAGGTTTCACTCTGAGCTTTATGGTAGGTTTTACTTTGAGCTTTACAGCACATTTTACTTTGATCGTTACAGTCGGTTTTACTTTGACCATTAAGCAGGTTTTACTATTATAGTTTTGATTATATCATCACAGAATATTAAATGAAAAAGAAAGGAATAAGGCATTGGCAAAAGAAAGGCTAGAAGCCAGGCGACAGAAACGGAAGCAAAAAGCAGAAAGTATAGAAGAGAAACTGAGACTGAATGATGAAAAAGATGCCATGAATGATGCTGTAGAACAAGAAGGTACAAAATTTGAAATACCACCATTTCTACTCTTCTTTGTGTTGTCATCTTAAAAGTGCCCGAATCCTTTAATTTACACCCTGAAATCTAAATATGTTTTAAGTTTTCATTTTGTGCATCAGTATCATTCTGTATATATTATCTGATAGCTGTTATGAACCAGTGAAAATCTCTGTAGAACTCATTTTGACATGTTTCTTAAGAACTGCTGTGATTGCATGCAAACAGGAGACGCTTACTCTCCCTGGGCACCTGGTCTCACATCGGAATTTTTCAGTATTTCGGGATTCACAACAGTTTTTTTTTTCAACTTACACGATTTTGTATCTGTCCTTGGACTTTGAGAATGATTAACGGTTTGGTACTTCTTCGATATTGATTTGATATATATTTATGTTGTTGTTTACATGTTATAGGTCTTGTGGCCTTACATTCAGCGATATTGATTTGATACATATTTATGTTGTTGTTTACCTGTTATAGGTCTTGTGGCCTTACATTCAGCGATATTGATTTGATATATATCTATGTTGTTGTTTACCTGTTACAGGTCTTGTGGCCTTACATTCAGCGATATTGATTTGATATATATTTATGTTGTTGTTTACCTGTTACAGGTCTTGTGGCCTTACATTCAGCGATATTGGATGCTGTGGATCTCCGTCAAGCAGAGGAAAGAGATGCTTTATTAGATCTTATTTCAGCAGCCCAAGGAAACACTTCGCTCATCAAGTCAGCAAAGAAAATGAACTCACAGGTTGATAAGCTACAATAGTCCTGTTATACTTATCTCAGCTATCAATGAAACACTATCCATAAGCAGATTTATAAGTTTTGAAACTTGCTACAAGTTTTAAAGTCCAAACAATTTTATGTATTTATTAGACACAACTTCGAAGATTTACAAAAATCTTTTGAAAATATTGTACCATTAACGAGATACCTGTGTCTGAAATATTGTGATTTCTCTGCAATTTCACACCTAGATAATGAATATTCATGAGCCATCAATCATGTGACCACATTAAAACGACAAGGACGTCTTTATTCACAATAAATTTTGTCTGTGTTTCCTTTTCACTTTCTCCATTTTGCTGATACTTTAGTTTACGTCTCGCTTTGGAATAAATTATTGCGCATGCATTTTGGCAAATATGGACAATTTATGTGCACCTCACAAGAATTCATTTTATTTTATAAATAATACATGATCTTTGCACAAGTAAAGTTTTAAATTCTTGTATTAAAGAAAAGTTTATATCTTTGGGAAGCCTACAAAGATAGCAGATGAATGATTTTCTTCTCAATGGCTGTAAATTCAGGCTGTGAAGGACAGTACCTTTTTAACTTAAGTAGCCTGTTGTTGATTGTATTTGTATGTCTTCTCTTTCACCTTGACCATAACATACTCGCTTGGTTTTTACACCCACACTTGATATATCAACATATTTGTATCTCAGCAGAAATATCAGGATGACAAATTAATGTACATACCATTGAATATTGTACTTTACAATGATGTGATCACTGGATGAATATGTCTGCACGAATTGTGCATATTTACTTGTAATGAAACAGAAATATATTCAGTTAGATAGTTTTCCAGTACCAGTCATTTAAATTTGACTTTAACTTGTTTCTGTTATTACCAATTTGAAGAAGGTCTGGAGGAAGCTGCATGTGGGTCACGTTCTTGTCACTTTTGTGGTCAGTTTTTGTGCTCAGCATGGCCTGTTATAGGTACAGGAGTAAAACCTGATTATCCTTTCTTTTCTTAATAGATAACATAACCTCATTGTTTATATGGTATACAGAACATTATGTGACTTCTGGTTTATTCAAAATGAGATTATATCTGAGGTATATGACCCAGGTTCACTAAAATGTTATCCTCTGGGGGTTTCTCCAAACCTTCATCTGGGATAAATGAGGTTACATCTGAGGTATATGAACCAGGGTCACTAGAATGTTATCCTCTGGGGGTTTCTCCAAACCTTCACCTGGGATAAATCAATAAATGGAGCATGTTAAGCTCTGCTTTTAGTCAGACTGGTCCAGTACATATCTACTAAGATAATACATTTTTTAAAACTATTCAAAATACCTTTAGTACTGCAGCTATAATTGATATTAATTCAAAACATTTAATTTCATATCTAAGGAGTTAAAAACACAATTAACCCAACTGGAACAAGTTCATAAAAACTGGAAAAAGACAAGCCAGCAAGTAGCAGATGTACAGGAAGACAAGCTGTCCAAACAAGGTCGAGATAAACTTTATAAAGACGTAGCAGTTCGTCGACAGGAGCAGAGGAATGTTCTTTCTGATGTTACAGTTTTCAAGCTAGAATGTAGGTGATAGTTTTTATAGTTGTCAAAGCTTTTAATGACTACACTCACTTTTATTCAAACTGAGGCAGAAAGATAATTGTAAATATTGAATTTTTATGTCCCCAGATCAATAAATTTGTTTGTCTGTTTGTTTGTTTGTTTCTGTCTTTTGTCAAATTTAACCTTCACCATATTTTGAACCATCAGAGATCTTCATATGTGACATGCATCCACTTATAAAGCTCTTTCTAATTACACCAAGGTCATTGACCTGGTGACCTTGTATGAGGATTGATCATATTGAGAATTTGTCCTTTATTCTACATGTGATATAAGGTCTGTCTATTACATATCAGTGGAACGGCAACAGAATCCTGCATTATCTGAAGATGACCTCTCCTTGACCTTACTGGCTAACCTTCAGGAGAAGCAAAATGCAGAGAACAGGGCAATCAGGAACTTATTAGAGGCCCAGGTAAATACCAGAAAACAATTAATTGATACATAGGCAAGTTAGTTAAAAAATGTGCGAGAAATGTGTATGTAGCTGCAGCTCTGTGTATGAGAAGGGGGATGTGTAATGCATGCAAATATTTACTTTGGTTGCAGATCAATTGCTATTGTCATATACACACAGGATAATTTTATACTTAATAACACATTTTTTTCAGGAGGAAGCTACATTGATTCAAATGAAACAAGTACAGAGACTTGGAAGACGGGAAGGTTGGTTTGACAACTTAACGGCAATTCTGTTCAGTCTGTCACCCGAGGAGGACACCAGTGCAGAAGATCTCCAGGCTTTGGAAAATATGACAAAAGATTCCATGAGGGAACTTGAGGAAGAAAAGCAAGCTTTGATACGAGATGGTAAGTAGAAATAGTTGTTCTTTAGAATAATAGTATACGTGTAGTATGTGTCCACTGCAAAGAGAGAGAGTGACACAGGGACGACAGACAATAAAGTTCCTTCATAAAATTTCTGATACCAGCTGACTCCATTTCTGTGATTAGAATAACACCGTGATAAAACTATCTCGAGTAAAATTGTTGGTTTAAATGCTGATGTGAACACAGAACAAGTTGATCCTAATGTGTTGGGTTTAAAAGTACATGTAATGATGTATATCACACAGATACACAGTTGAATTTCAATAAGGGCTTTTGAAATCATTTTGAGTTTCAATAGTTTTCGATTTTCAAAGGTTTTTTGTTGTTAATAAAATAAATAGAAATTTAGTTGAGACTGCATGATAATACTTTGAGTTTCCAGGGATTTTCAAGTTTTTGAGTTTTCTATATAAAACTGTATAAAATTTTCCTGAATTCCTATTATTATGGTAAGGAAGATACTTAAAGGGTATGTATATAAATATGGATTATTTCAATATGAATTAAGACTCTGCAGTTAAGAAATCTGGGAATTAATGATGACATTTAAGTCGCTTTAGGTGCTGAAATTAATTTAATCAGCTAGAGGGTGAGTAGATGTATGGAAGGAGAAAGGAAAAACCTGTTGTCTACATTTGCAATTTTTCAGAAATAAATCATAATATGATAACAAAGTTGTCATGTTTAAATGAACAGTATATAACACAGAGAACTTATATCAGATTCCATTATGTATAATTTAATGTTTATTTTACCCCTACAGGTAAAACAGGTGAATTTTGTTGTGCATGCTTATGACATGTTTGTTTGTGAACAAATAATGTAACAGGAATTTGAACTGTAGTCTACATGATGTATTTAATTTGTTTATTTTGTCAATTATATGCATTATCTTTTCAAACTTGTACTCAAATAATTTCTTGTATCTAACTACTTGATTATGGCTGTGCTTCTTCAAGTAAAACATGGGCAGGCTTGGTGTGGTGGTGAAATGCTTGGCTTGTGTCACAGGAAAACTGTGAAAATGGAAGATTAAAAAATGGCTACAAAAAAAGAGTTTAAATGATATGTTTTTAAAATAGCCAAGGAGGATATTATTATGCAAAGTAGATATCGCTAGTGTGATTAATTTGCCGGAGTGGTTTTAGATTTTAAAATTTTACTATGATATACATTTTACATACTAGATGTTACAGTATACAATTAATCCTGTATGTTGAATGCAGATAGTCTGGAGTTGTATTTCATGATGAATGTAATGATGTTGTGTTTGATATAATGACCAAATCATAAACAATTTATAACACTTGTAATGTCAGTTTGGTTGGTGTCCAGTGTTTGTAGTATTTGTAAAGATGCTGTTAGTGACTAGATAGCTCAATATATCATACATGTGTATCATTTAGGCTTGATGTATATGACATTTACTGTATATATGTTGTAAAAAGCATGTAAATTATATAATATAACATTGCATGTTAAAACTTGTTGGCTCTTTCTATTTTGAATCAACTCCCTAACTATCTATCTAAAGAAACAATTTCAGATGTTACTTTAAGGAAGTGTTAAGTAGTTCTATATATGGCTTAAGAAAAACATAAGAACTATAATACATATAAATGTGTTATTAATGTTGATATGTTCTACATTGTAATTAGGTAAGGATTTTGACATTTTGTTATTCACAGCTCGAGCTAATAACCAGACTGAAGAGGAAATTCAGAATGCCTTACGCCAGTTAGAAGGTCAACAAATGCAGAAGAAAAAGGTAGGAAAGACATTCCTTCCAGATCTATGGGGCTGGTAGATTTTCACTAATTAATGATTTAGAGGATATGGTTGTTAATTAGTGACATCTTAAAAGTAGACTGCAGATGTTGTGTAAATACATGTACATTTTTCCTCAGAGAAATACTTCAGAGTTTCTCCTTTTAAAAATCAAATGTCATGTAAGAGTACTCCAGGAAAGGGACAGTAAAAACCAAGGTCTTGTGTCATGGTGGGCTTTGCACATAAAAGATCCCTCACTGCTTCGGTTGGGTCCATTGCAAGGGTAGAAATTTCTATGCAATGCATCAAGCAGATGCTATCACCATATACGTGAAATAATCGTGGAGTGACATAAAACAATAATCAATCAATTACTAAACACTGCCTACCACAGTACTGTACATGAAATACATGTATTATCCTTGTGTGGCATTACACAATAAATAAACAAGTCACTTAATCTATATGCAACTGCCGCGATACCTTCTTGTTGTTTATTGTTTAAGACATAAGGTAATGATATTGAGTTCACATTTAATCATTTACTGTAGAGAATAGTGGCAGACATGGAATCGCAAAGACAGAAAATTCTGGAGAGGGTGAAAGCTCGAAAAAATCAGAATATAGAAAAAGAAACTGAGCAACTGACGGCCATGCAGATGGTAGTGATGGCTGGAGATCAGCAGAAACAACAGCAAGAGATGATAGAAAAGGAGAAATCTCACCAGGGCAATGAGGTATTACGACTGATGATTTATTGTTATGTTAAACTGCTACTTAATGATTCAATGTCACGTTGTATTGTTATTTAATGATACAATGGTATAATAAACTGCTGTTTAATGGTACAATATTACTTAAACTGCCAGTGATGATACAGTGGCATATTAACTGCTATTTAATGATACAGTGCAACATTACACTGTTATTTATTGATATGATGTTACATTAAACTGCTATTTTATGATACAATGTTACATTAAACTACTATTTAATGGTAACGTGCTGCGTTAATTTGCTCTTTAATTGTATAATGCTACATTGAAATTCTAGTTAATGATTCTGTATTACATTAAGTTACTATTTAATGTTACACTGCACATTAAACTGGTTTATAATAATGTATTGAGACTGGATTCATTAGGGCAGACTTTGTATAGTTGTTAAGTGCTTGAATGACTGTCAGGCGATCTGGATTCAATTTCTAGATGGCATTTCTATCTTTAAGATGTTGGTAATCTTTTTCTTCCTTGATGGCATGTGACTGAAAAAGGATTGAAAGCAGCATTAACTCCCCTTTAATCCAACTAACCAAGCAGTTTTGTATTTATCATGTGGTAGTATGTTGTAAAAGTTTTGTCGATGTTGTATCAATCTTGACTCAGTCAAATAGAATTTCAAAAGAGTTGTGTCTTTATATTTTCCATAGGACTTATAACTATATGAAGATAAAAAGTAGTATGTAATTTTAAGTATATCTATTTTGTTGTCATCAGCGGAATTTGAATTTCTGTACAAGCTTCCCATCAAGCGATAGATTCTAGTTCTATTTCTTCACTTGTCCAACAGCATATCTCTTTATCATACTATTCATAGTTAAGAACAAAATGGTACTTTCAGCTTCAGAAACGTCTGCAGGCTCGCAGACTGGCACGAAAGAGAGATCTAGAAGCAGCCAATCAGGACAACACAACAACAGAAGACAACGACAGGGCTACATCATCCGAATCCTCAGCAAGAGCCATAGACAATGTAAGTCCAATAAACTAATAGATAGTGGAGAAATAAGTGTCCTAGACAAGAAGGTATTGGAGAGTTATGCCCCTTTCTGTTCATTATCTTAACCCTCAGCAAAGCTAGGCCATAGATAACACCAGTCTGATCAACCATTAGACAGGGGAGAAATTAGAGTCATACAAACTGTAAGTCTTATTAGTCAGAATAAGGGTAGAGTTACGTCACTTGATGTTTCTCATTCAAATCTATGAAGGGCCATAGTCTTTTGATAAAAAATTGAAGGTACATGGATACATATCAATGAATTTTATATTTATTAATGTCCTTTACTGAACAAAAGACATATTTAGCCATACTTCACATTTTTACTTATTCAAATAAAAACCAGCAAATATTAGGTAAAACAGCATTATTTTAGCAAAGCAACTTCATAGTTAATAAGATTGCATAAAGTAAAGTCCTGATTAAGTTCAAGTTCTCATTTATTAAACTCATGTATGCAAGAATTTTCTAATTATAAATGCCATATCAACATGAAAGTCTGGTTTAAATTTTTGAAAAATATAACGATGTGGTATGGAAGTTATTTGCATTATATTGATATATCAATCTGTCATGGACAACCTACACCTAAAACAAATCAGGTGAGTGTTCACTGACAACCTACACCTAAAACAAATCAGGTGTGTGTTCACTGACAACCTACACATAAAACAAATCAGATGAGTGTTCACTGACAACCTACACATAAAACAAATCAGATGAGTGTTCACTGACAACCTACACATAAAACAAATCAGATGAGTGTTCACTGACAACCTACACATAAAACAAATCAGGTGAGTGTTCACTGACAACCTACACATGAAACAGATCAGGTGAGTGTTCACTGACAACATACACATCAAACAGATCATGTGAGTGTTCACTGACAACCAACACATCAAACAAATCAGGTGAGTGTTCACTGACAACCTACACATAAAACAAATCAGGTGAGTGTTCACTGACAACCTACACATAAAACAAATCAGGTGAGTGTTCACTGACAACCTACACATAAAACAAATCAGGTGAGTGTTCACTGATTGTTAAGGTACTAGAACCCAGCAATAAAAGTCATGCACGATGCAGCAGAATGGTTAGTAGGATAATTATTTCTGTTCACTCTCAATAAGTCAAGGTTTAAGGGACCACAAGAAATAGTTCAAGTTATCAGGACCTCTGTCTAGATAATTAATGACACTTTTGTAGAGTATTGAATGTAGACATTTAAGTTAATTGTTTCATCAAATTATTCTTGAGGTTATTTGCATAATGTAATGGTTTACAGAATCCATTTGCTGCCATGAAGAGAGAAAAGACTGTGGTCAATGTTGTACTGACCGATAAAGACAAAGACAATGAGCTGAAGAAACTGTACAGAGAACAGACCAACCTGAGGTCAAGGATCCAGGATCAGCAGAAACAACAAGAGGAAATGGTCAGTATAATCTTACAGTCACATGTTTGGAACTTCTGTTATCTCCATAATATTCTCGTTGTTGGTTTATAGGAGCCTTCAGGTCAATCCAATCTACCCAAATTCACTTTACTGTCTATAGATGTCACCTTCGGGAAGACAGGGATGTCCTTTATACAGAGGTGACCTTGATAGAGAGGTGACCTTTATTGTTATATTACAAGAAAACAATGAAAATGGAAATATTAGAAGGTGACTTTCAAGTAAAATCTTAATGAAGGTGACCGTTACAAGTTTGATATGCCTCGATACAGTTTGTTGCAGTACTGAGGCCATGGAATGATTCATGATACAAGAAAAGCTCAAATCTTACGGCAATAGTATTGCAATCACTTTTTATATTGAAAAACAATCCCAAATTTATATAATAGATTAAATTTTTCAAACATATTTAATCATATAGATCATCAAAATAATTTTAGATGTACTTAACTTTTATTTTAAAGCTCCAAAGACGTTTGAAACAGAGACAGAATAAGAAAGAAATGGAAGCTCAACAACTGCTGAGTCTAGGCGAGAGGCAGAAAACCAACCTGTTTAATGTCAAACAGGTATTCTGTAAATGTGTTGCTATGGAAATAAAGCCGGTGTGGTTCAGTGGATAAGGTGCTCAGCTCGTGACCAAGAGGTCCTGAGTTCGACTCCCACCCTGGGCACACCGGTGAGACAGAAAAAAACAAGGTCCTGTGTTATGGTAGGCTTGGCATGTAAAAGATCCCTCACTGCTTTGGGTGGGTCAGTTGCAAAGGTCTAAATATCTATGCAGTGCATCAGGCAGATGCCGTCACCATATACGTGAAATAATCGTGGAGTGATGTAAAACAATATTCAGCCAGTCTATGAAAATATATGTATCCCTGTCAATTCATTTACAGTATGATAGATTACGGTCTTTTGCATCAGTGTTACATAGACACGTATCTGATTACAATCTTAAAGATAGTTCTAAATTTGTCTTTTCCTCCTCAATAACTGCGCTCACGTATCATCTTGCAAAGGGTAACTCGGCATTCATTCATTTAAGCACATTTTGCATTATTGAAAATTAAGTGACCACAGGATATTTACATTGCATGTGGTTTACTTTTAAAAAGCTAAGTACATTTTTCACAAGCACTGTCTCCAGGACCATAGGAAGCATTTTAAAAGTGGGGGAGGCCAAATGTTGAATTTTGTTTCATTTTGTAACATGATAAAACATTGGTCCATGATCGACCAAAAAAGTTGAACACAAGGACCCCCTGTTTCCTATAGGCCTGATCTCTGTTATGGAGATAAGAAATGTTGATGTTTTGTATTAAGGATGAGAAGTCTCGCCAGATGGAGGCTATTCAGGAACGAGTGAGGGGAAGATCACGTAGCCCTAACAAAGCTTCAAGAGAAACGAGTGACATAAGGGAGGAAGATGAGGTATGTATAGCCAGTCAATGAAAAGGCATGAAAACATTCAACAGCTTGTTAAAGCCTTACGTCATTTTCAGCACTTTTCCAGTTTGTTTGTCAGTTAAGTTTATCATTGACGATGTAGAGATAAAACCTGCACCACCTGCATCATGAACCAAGTAATGAACCACTATGCCTATCTGCTTCCTGAATGTAACAGATTTAATATTATGTCAAGCTTCACCGAACAACATACACAGATGTGTTCATCATTATGTAATATTATATAGAATAAAAAAGGACTTGTTAACATGAGAAAATCACACTGTGTTGTGTTTATCTAACAACATGCTACATTGAGATACATGTAGTACAAGTAATAGATAGGCATAACCTCACAGCATCAAATCAGAGTTGCTGACATATATTTACATTTACAAATTGAATTTTTGTAGGAAATGCAATGATAATAAACGTAAGTTTTAGTTGTTGTTTTTGCTGTTGTGTTTGTATGTGTTAATATGTTGGTGTCCCTAACTCGTCATCTCTCCTTAAACCATTTATATACCTCTGGAATCAAAGATTTGGGGGAATATAGCTTTGGTTTGTCTGTCTGTCTGCGGCAAAAATTTTAATCTTGGTTATAACTTTTGAGTTGTAAGTGATAAGGCTTTGATATGATACATGTTTTTCCCTTCTGATGATACCTATCTGTTGACACTCAAGTATGTTACCTTGACCTTGACTGAAGTTTGACTTACTTTTAACATGTTTGTAATTGGTTGCCCTTCCGAAGCATTAGTGTTCAAAATCACATCTTGTTTTCTTACCAGACAGTTTGTTATAGAAATTTATTGTTGTAATAGTTTTTTTAAGGGGGGGGTGGTGGTTACATGTATGTGCAGGTTTAAATGTACAGGGCCATTTCCATTTTTGACTCTCTGCAGCAAATGAATATACTTTGTAACATTTTCCTGTATAACCAGATGCAGTTTTGTGCATTTATCTCCACATTAGAGTACATGATATGTACTTTATAGTTTTGATTTCTCAGGAATGTGACAGTGTTGTTTTATCATGTGGATGGTTTCTACTTTCTTTGTTCACATATTGATTAATTTTTTAATGTGTGTTGTTAAATGTTGTCTTCAGAATCTGTCATATAAGGACATGTCTTTGCACTACCTAAGCTCCCATCCAAACCCTGTGGTAAGAGAAGTGCTTACTAACACTGTTACAGGAGTCCTGGCTCAGACTTATAAGGAGTAAAGGATTCCTGACTCAGATGCGATGGTGAGTCTAGGAGTCCTTACTCAGACTTATGAGGAGTAAAAGAGTTCTGGCTCAGATGCCATAGTGAGTCAATAGTCCTTGCTCATACTTATAAGGAGTAAAGGAGTCCTGACTCAGATGCGATGGTGAGTCCAGGTGTCCTTGCTCAGACTTATGAGGAGTAAAGGAGTTTTGCTTTAAATGATGAATTTTATGGTGAATTCACTTGGGTTGTTTTGTAAGAAGTGCATTCAGCTGCTGAATTTGATCTCATTTGATTGATAAAGTTATGCATGGGTGAGGTCAGTCTCTAGAAATTAAACTGTAGGTGGTGGGGATTTACTGGCTGTGTTTTAAATTTGATTTGATGATAAGAAATCTGTATGTAACAACCTTTATTCATAGACGCATTCTCATGTGAACATTTCAACAGTATGTAATGATTAGTGATCTCATTTCTTGACTTTGATGAGGCATTCATTTAAACAAAAAGGAGAACAAATCTTTGTGCATACAGTAATACTTTGTCAAATATGTAGTACATGTATAAATGATATCCTTTCAAATGCTGAAAATTTTCTAAAGTTTGTACATAGAGGAAAGTCATCTTACCTGTCACATATCGTTTTAAACCCACTATAAACATGAAGGATATGATGTTATTATATAGAATAATCAAAAGTATTCAGTCTTGGATTAGATGATTAAACCCTTTCCACCTTTTGTCTTTTTTTAGATAAATTGTTGGTTTTTTATAAACAGTGTCGTTTATGTTTAGAAATGCCAAAAATGCAAAAAGTCAGGAAACTTTAGTACTGCTAACAAACACAATGAGTTAATTTTTGTATCACATTTTAAAAAATACATAATTTATTTTCAGAAGAAGAAAAGGAAGAAATAATTCTCTGCTTGCCAGAGATCTGAAAATTGCAAGTCATGGAGGAGAGGAAACTAATGTGATATTGCTGTATACTTTGATTTCTACAAGATACAGTATCATTCCGTCCAATATTGACTATTCCATCTGTCCAATATTTACTATTCCTTCCATTTTTTAACACTATATGCATATCCTATTTATAGTATTTCAGGTAGTGTTCAGTCATGTAAGCAGCTGTCTGTTATAACAGTGCATTTTCTGTATCTTTCTATACAGCATAATAATAAGTGAAAGTATCAAATAAAATTAATGAATACAAAGGTTCATTTTTAGTTCTTGATAAAATTACTTGCTTGATAAATGATTACATTTAGAATCTCCCTGACCTTAGTTTTGTTAAATGATTTTTAACTTGTTAAATACCCTAATTAAGGTATTGATCTTTAACACCCGTATGGTACATCTGAGTAACATTATAACACCCATAGAATACACCTGTTGTTTACACCTGTGAAGTACACCTACATAATACACCTATGTTACACCTCTTTAAGTCCCATATCTGACTGATACACCAATATTTGGTTTATTGATGCCCATGTCGTACGTAACAATCAGACAGATGAAGAAAACTTCTGATGTATAATGTGATAAATACTGCTTTTGTTGAAAATTGTAAATATGAAAACAACATTATGCAGACTTTTGTTTGTCATTACTCTTTTTATTGCAATATGTAATCAATTAATCAAAGTGGACACTGTTACTTTTATATGTTATTTATACCAACTTGTTGAGCAAGGACAAATGTTTGTAATCATGCTTATGCTTGTGATCTGTGATATCATTTGTACTTTTTGTCTGTTACACATGTATATTCTCTATAATCACAGACCAATGATGGTATATGACAAATCAGACTTCTTAAATTTCAGGTTATCTAGCAACCAGCTTTATTACATTCTCTGGTTGTTTATAGCAAATGCAAATGCAGTCTAATAACAACCAACTGTCTGTAATATGGAAAGGGAAAGTCTTAACAAGTACTTGACTGTGTTACCACCATAGACCACCTGATGTCTGAGACCATTAGAGCCAAAATACCATCATAGGCCTTTGATTAGATATATAGCAAGAGTTTCATCATAAACCTAAGGAAATTTGTTTTTTCAAATTGCTAGATTTAGTTTTTCATAAACAAAATAACTTGTTTTGTAGCCTGCCGGACAGGAGATCATTTTGCATGATTAATTCTTTATTAATTGGTTAATATTATTATAGAACTTATACCATTATTCTGAATTATCTTGTCTTGTTCTGTTTAATCTACAATGAGGTTGTTATGAGGTCTTTTTTATATATCTTACATTCATATTTTTTCTTGGTATTAGTTTTGCCATATGATTTCTGTAAAATACATTATATATAGCAAAATTCTATTATGCAAAAATATCAAACAACTGACCATCTATTTTGAACAATTTTTCAATGTGATGACATTTCCTAAGCTGGACAAATATTAGACAGATCATGTATTCCTTTATAATGTCAGTATTAAAACAAAATTTATAATGATTTTTTATGCCATGCTGTTTTATAAATCAAAAATGGTCAATTGACCCTTCCATTTCGCAGAATATTTGTCGAATTGCGTGACGTCACAATATATTTTCAATGTTTGTCCGAGGTATGACCGAGGTGTAAAGTATTGTGACGCCATCTGATTTAACATTTTTTCGAGCGTAAAAGAAAAGTCAATTGCCAATAAAAGACAAAACGATGAAATTCACGATAAAATGATTATTCCAAGGTATTGTTAAAAATCAATTATGTTAATTTCAATAAAACAATTAGAACTAATACAGAGTTTGTTTAATCATTAATTATTGACTGTAGTACTAGCCTTAAATGAAGAGAAGAATTCATTATCAGTGGTAGGAAAGTGTACCCTTGACATGGTGATATGAATTCATTATCAGTGGCAGGAAAGTGTATCCTTGACATGGAGATATGAATTCATTATCAGTGGCAGGAAAGTGTACCCTTGACATGGTGATATGAATTCATTATCAGTGGTAGGTAAAGTGTACCCTTGACATGGAGATATGAATTCATTATCAGTGGCAGGAAAGTGTACCCTTGACATGGTGATATGAATTCATTATCCGTGGTAGGAAAGTGTACCCTTGACATGGTGATATGAATTCATTATCAGTAGTAGGAAAGTGTATCCTTGACATGGTGATATGAATTCATTATCAGTAGCAGGAAAGTGTATCCTTGACATGGTGATATGAATTCATTATCAGTAGCAGGAAAGTGTATCCTTGACATGGTGATATGAATTCATTATCAGTAGTAGGAAAGTGTACCCTTGATATGGAGATATGAATTCATTATCAGTGGTAGGAAAGTGTATCCTTGACATGGTGATGTGAATTCATTATCAGTAGTAGGAAAGTACGTGTACCCTTGATATGGAGATATGAATTCATTATCAGTGGCAGGAAAGTGTATCCTTGACATGGTAATATGAATTCATTATCAGTACATGTAGTAGGAAAGTGTATCCTTGACATGGTGATATGAATTCATTATCAGTAGCAGGAAAGTTTACCCTTGACATGGTGATATGAATTCATTATCAGTAGTAGGAAAGTGTATCCTTGACATGGTGATATGAATTCATTATCAGTACATGTAGTAGGAAAGTGTACCCTTGACAAGGTGATATGAATTCATTATCAGTAGTAGGAAAGTACGTTTACCCTTGATATGGAGATATGAATTCATTATCAGTGGTAGGAAATTGTATCCTTGACATGGTGATATGAATTCATTATCAGTAGCAGGAAAGTATACCCTTGACATGGTGATATGAATTCATTATCAGTGGTAGAAAAGTGTACCCTTGACATGGAGATATGAATTCATTATCAGTGGTAGGAAAGTGTACCCTTGACATGGTGATATGAATTCATTATCAGTGGTAGGAAAGTGTACCCTTGACATGGTGATATGAATTCATTATCAGTGGTAGGAAAGTGTACCCTTGACATGGAGATATGAATTCATTATCAGTGGCAGGAAAGTGTATCCTTGACATGGTGATATGAATTCATTATCAGTGATAGGAAAGTGTATCCTTGACATGGTGATATGAATTCATTATCAGTAGTAGGAAAGTGTACCCTTGACATGGTGATATGAATTCATTATCAGTGGCAGGAAAGTGTATCCTTGACATGGTGATATGAATTCATTATCAGTAGCAGGAAAGTGTATCCTTGACATGGAGATATGAATTCATTATCAGTGGTAGGAAAGTGTACAATTGACATGGAGATATGAATTCATTATCAGTGGCAGGAAAGTGTACCCTTGACATGGTGATATGAATTCATTATCAGTGGTAGGAAAGTGTATCCTTGACATGGAGATACGAATGTTTCCGCATATTTTCTCTGGAACCAATATGACATTAAATTGAAATTTTGCATACAGATACATCTTAAGTATATCTAGGTCAAGGTCTAATTTGGTTATTGTTCAATAATTCTGATAGAGTTATTCCCCTTGGACTTAGGAAAATTCTTAGAATTAGCAGTTTCCGCACATTTTCTCTGGAACCAATGAACTATTGAGTTGATAATTCATATACTGATACATCTAAAGGATATTTAGGTCAAGGTCAAATTTGGTCATGGTGCAATAATTTTTGTGAGAGTTATCCCCCTTGGACTTAAAAAATGTCTTAAAGTTAGCAGTTTCCACTCATTATCTCAGGAACGGATAGTGATATTGAATTGATATTTTGCATACAAATACATCTTAAAAATATTTAGGTCAAGTTAAAATTTGGTCATAGTTCAATAATTTTTGCGAGAGTTATCCACCTTGGACTTAGAAAATTTCTTAAAATTAACAGTTTTCGCTCATTATCTCAGGAACAGCTAGATATATTGAATTGATATTTGGTATACAGATACATCTTAAGGATGTCTAGGTCAAGTTAATAAGTTATAATTAGGATACCTGTCTTTGGCATATTTATTTTGATTAAGTTTTGTCTCGGTTAATATACTGATGTCTAAATTAAATAAAGACAAGTGACATACCTGTTAATCATTAGACACAAACTTTTTAATGGGAAAATATTGTTTGTGGGTAATTATGACGAGTAGATGACCTCTAATGTGGTCATGTGAGTTATGCCCACGTGACAAAAATAATCAGAGTGGGGGTAATATGCTACGTTGATAATACTCTTGATAATAAGGGTGGTAACCTTTCTTTGCGACTTGGATTCATGAAATATTATCTCGTTTCCTTTGAATAAGCACAATACCATGAGTTAAAGTAAATTTTCCGTCATAATCCCATTAGAAAAACAGGACACCGGTGCCCCCACGGACCTTTCGCTCACGAGCCGAGTACCTCGTCTAGTGATCCAAACCTATTTTACAAAATTTAGTCACGTTTGATACATTTTGCAAGAATATAGACATAATCATGACATGACCCTCGACCCAGATTTCCAAGTGTACTCGACCGTCCGAGAGGGGTTCCATCTGAAAGCTGTTAATTAGTAGTGAAGTGCTTAAGGTTCCTGCAGGTTTTGATGTTTTCCGAATATATCCTTCGATGGATGGGTTCAACTTTTGAGTACACTTTGTAATGAGAGAAGAAGTCGGCAGGGCAACAAAAACTTCAGAGAATACCCTCCTTTGACAAGCATTTTCAGATCGAATACATAATAAATTATTGTACGTATATGGTTCAAATGCATTCTGTTCATGTAAGCAAGAAAGCTATGAATAAATATTGAATAAAATTTGGTTCTCCTCTTACAATGTGAATATCGAAGACCGTATAGTACAATGGGATGCATGTTCATGTGGATGAGGAGTCTCATAACAGGTACAGTATGACCATGCAGTGGTTATTGTGTCACCAAGTAAGCACTGAAGTTTGAACACATACACATGATCAGGTGGAATAATCACTCGGTTATCCTTTTTTTTCTATAGCTAATCATCGAATGCCTTGCAGTGTGAATGTACTTCAGTTTATGTGATTGTTTTTGGCAAACGAATTATGAAATTATCAACGGGTCTTCTATGTCACAATTAAGACGAGCGGTGAAGGCCCTTCTGACAACAGGATTCTGATGGTCAGGTGAGCGTGTAAGTAATCGTGAGTGGTTCTTATGCCGCATGATGGATCTATGCATAGTGGTCAATAGGGCCATGTTTTGATGGCGACCTTAAGTTCAAGAACCACCGGTGGCTGTAACACATGATACATAAAACTCCTCCCCCTAGCCCCCCACCCCCCCGGTAAAAAAAAAAAAAAAAAAAAAAAGAAAGAAAGAAAGAAAGAAAGAAAAAGAAAAAGGAAGAACAAAGAAAGAAGACAACCCCCTAAAAAAAACAAACCAAACAAAAACATCAATCCCAAAAACACAAACAAAACAAATGAATGAAAAAAAAAAAAAACAACAACACAACAACAACAACAAAGCAAAAATATCTGCATTAGCCATATGTACTGTAGGCCTAATAAAATCATCGCATAATTTGTTGGTTACAAACTTACTATATATATATATATTCTTTGCTTCTTTGAGTGTTTGTGTGTGTCCTGAAGAAGAAGCAGATTGCTTCGAAAATTTGGCAATCTTTTAATTGTTTTAATATCGTTATCGCTTACCTGTGCTTATATATATATATATATATATATATATATATATATATATATATATATATATATATATATATATATATATATATATATATATATATATATATATAATGATTGGCTATTAAAGCTCTATTTTTGTGGAGCTCGGGTAGCTCAATCGATTAGAGGGTCTGATGCATGACAGCTAGGTAATTCGGTACCATGGATCGTGGGTTCGAGTCCCCGTCGGGAACGAATATAAATGAAATATATGATGCCTTGTTAGCTGTAGTGTCTTTGTGTTTTATACATGTATGTTTGTCTAATTTGTCTTTATTCCTACAGGTATTTCCTCGGAGATCTAGGGTCCATAGTACTCACAGGTGTTTCACTCATGTGATTCTATTTGTGCTTTATATGTTTATTTCTGTTTCAGTGATTGCATGTATTCTTTCAGATGATCCGCCTGCGTTTACGTCCGGTAAATCCCTTCACTTTCTGCGGCCGTGTTGTCATGCACACGATTAGCTAATGATTGGCTATTAAAGCTCTATTTTTGTGGAGCTCGGGAAGCTCAGTCGGTTAGAGGGTCGGATGCATGACAGTTATGTGATTCGGTACCATAGGTCGTGGGTTCGAGTCTCCGTCGGGGAATATAAGTGAAATATAGGGTGCCTTGTTAGCAGAATGTCGTTGTTCTTTATATATATATATATGTATATATATATATATATATATATATATATATATAAGCACAAAAAAAAAAAGGAAATTGTAACAACATTCACTATTCATAAGTATCGGATCAACCTCAATGAAGGTTAATGCAAATCGCTCGAGAAAAAGGGGTCAATATAAAAGCACAGGTAAGCGATAACGATACTAAAACAATTAAAAAATTGCCAAATTTTCGAAGCAATCTGCTTCTTCTTCAGGACACACACATACAAACATTTACATAAATATAAAAACACGAAAAGAAAGATAGAAAATATATACAAAGCACTAGTCTAATAGTTATTAGAAAATATATACAAAGCACTAGTCTAATAGTTATTAGACTAGTGCTTTGTATATATTTTCTATCTTTCTTTTCGCGTATATGTATATATATGTATAAACATGGGATGTTTAGGCTACGGTTGGCGTAGATGGTAAAATTAGTGGACGCATGATCTGGGCACGGATCGTCTGGGGACGCCAGAACTTGCCAGTGGACGGATTGTCTAGTGCCCCCCCCCCCATTCATTTGTCAGTAAAGTGGGGGTTTTGATTTTTTGGTTCTATCTCGTTTTTTTTTTTAATTTCACTTTCGAAATTTGTATTTATCATCTCAGAATGTGCTAAGAATGCACCATTTTGAACCATTTTCCGAAAAATTTTCTGGGGAGACTCAGTCTTCGGCTTCAATTGTGGCCTCTCTCAGAATTCACGTTTTTGCACCCGCCCCTGAAAAGTTTTATACGTGAAACAAATTAATTTATACACAAAAAACGGCATTTTGAACAGATTCCATATTAATAATTGATTTTGTTCCTCCTTATTCAATGGAATCTAAGAGTGAAAAAGCGAGAAAATGGTAAATCTATCAAAAAAAAAAAAAAAAAAAAAAAGCGCCAAATCAGAGACATAGACTACTCTGGCCAAATACTATATTTTTCCTCCATTTTTAAAAACATTCTCGTGGAAAGCCCCTGAACCTATCCTTTATGGGAGGGGGATACCTCCTCCCATAACTTTCCCCACTCGGCCCTTCGGGCCTCGAATAGTGTGCCCCCGGTATTGCAAGTTCTGTATCCGCCCCTGCAATAAGTTGTAATTTGACACCTGAAATTAGGATTAAAGTACAAGCATGACTTCATTTCAATATGTTATTATGAATTAATAAGGTCCATTTTAGTCAGAGGAGTACTGCATCTCTCGGACATTGATATTCATAAAGGAATTGGCGCAAGAAATTGATTAATTAATTGATTTTATTTCATTAGTTTGATTATTCGGGTTCATTATATATTTAGGTGATGGAAAGTGAAAGTAGACCTAGACGATAAAATGTGGACTTCCAGGTTTCAAAAACTTTTAACATCTTTACCAAAACCAGCAACAACGTGTCACAGATGTGTGAAGACTGGGTACCCCAAAGTTGATCAGACTATTGAGAAAGTAACGAGAGGCCGAGCTGACCAGTGGCTGAAAATGTGGGAGGATTTGACCGGTTTGACTCCGGTCAAGGAGGCTCAAGCAGCGGTTATCGAGGTAAAAGAAAACAAAAAGAGTAAAAATAAATTATACTAAATATGCTATCAGATGTTAAGGAAAACCTCCCGGTGACTGACTGTCATACTGGGTATGTTTACATGTAGCAGGAACGTTGAAAAATCATTGGCCAGACCGGGACTTGAACCCAGGACCTTCCGCTAATAAGGCCGATGCTCTACCAATTGAGCCATCTGGGCCGATGTCCCAGTCTGCCACACACCTCCCCTGCCAATCTGAGGTTTCCCCGAAACCTCACACCAAGTCCTCCTCTCACTTGGAATACAACCTCTGCCAACTGATGAGAATTGGTGGAACCTCCAAACTGTAACAGGAAGTTTGAAAAATCATTGGCCAGACCGGGACTCGAACCCAGGACCTTCCGCTAACAAGGAGGATGGTCTACCAATTGAGCCATCTGGGCCGATGTCCCAGTCTGCCACATACATGTTCATTGTTCTTAGCATGCTTACTGAAGTTACTTGAAATAAAACTCACTCTACTTCAGTACTAATTTCTATTGAAACGGTCGGCTCATACCTTCACAAGTATGAGCCGACTGTTTCAATAGAAATTACTTCAGTACTTGGTTTTTAGTTACCACTGCAACGGAAAAGCTATTTTGTCCTGTTGCAGTCGTAACTACTTGGTTTTGAGACTTAGAGAACAGCGTTTTTTTATGTAATATAATGAAATGATATGTTATTACATGCATTATATCTGTTGTTTTATTCTTAATGTTTTATGTCAATACCGAAAGCGATATGGTATTTTACATGAGGGTCAAGTACTTAAACTGATATGGCTATTTACATGACGGTCGTGTACCTAAAGTGATATGCAATAATCGTGGTGTGACGTTATATATTAATTAACAGTTACCAATCTTTTGAGTAAGATGGTAAAATCTGCATGATGTTCCCTGGCATGGCGCGTAAAAGATTTCTTGCTGCTTCAGGTGGGTATGTTGCAATTAACACCCAAATACTGGGCAGGGGTAGCTTGAATAGCACCACCCCCCATTTCCAATCTCTCTTATATTCAGTAAATCATTTTAGGTACAAAAGAGTTAGTAACTTCTTTTAAATAGCCAAATAAAAAATTATTTGTTTACCGGCTATACATTTAATTTGTGGGAATACAAGCTCTTCTGCGTTTATGTTACAATGTTCGCATATTATGTACGACACAAAAAAAAATTCTGTAATAGATTTCTCCAGCATTTGTTTGGGCACAAGGGGCCTCGACAGGGAGTCTCTTAGATACACTGTGACATGAACATTGTGTAAATAGCCAAAATCACTTTAGGTTCATTAACCGTCGTTTATATAGCCATATCACTTTAGGTACACTATCCTCATGTATATAGCTATATCAGGTACTCTACTGTCGTGTAAATAGCCATTGCATACTTTCTCAGCTATTTATATGACTGTGGTGTATATAGGAAGAACGCTTTATGTACAGAGCTATCGTGGAATAGCATCGGCCATTATTGCACTTATAAGGTGATATTGGCATCTCTCTGACGCAATGCACAGATATTTAGACGTTTGCAGTGGACTGGCACTGGAACCATTGAGGGATCTTCTAACAAAACACTTAAGTGATTCGAACCCAGTGCTAGGGATGTCTCATGCAGTCATCAACCAAGCAGTTTACAATAGACCACTTGCCGATCTTGACAATGGTTGTCTTTTTGTCCGAGCTCACATCTTCTGGCGTACTTGTTTTTTGTTGTGATGTTACAATAAATTTATGTTATGTATTATGACGTCACTATGAAAAATAATGTCAAAAGGTGTTAGCTCTGACAAAAAGACGGCCATTATTGAGATTGGTGAGTTGTTAATTTGAACTAGCTATGCTAGCTCAGCATGTTTTATGAATATAACTTGTAAGTTAATCATACATTATTTAACTTCATATGCAATTATATTTACTTATTTAAAATTTGAATTTGTTTGATTATCATACAGGCAAACAATATGCTAAGAGAAGCAAGAAATGAACTAAGAGTATTACAGCAGCAACGATCAGGAATACAAAAACGTTTGAAAGATGTTGCTCGCAAAATTGAGAAACAGCAAAGAGGGACAACGGTGTATGCTGAATTGATTAATGAGGAAACCAAGATCTTTCAAGAGGACAACTCCATCGTAGAAAATATAAACAATGCAGAGGAAAGGGAAAGGTTAAGTTTTGAATCACTAACACATTCTATTTACTTGGCCCATGAGAAAGAGAATGAGCAAAGGGAACATACTAAGTACATATCAATCATTGCCACCCTGGTTGGCACAATCATAGGAGGTGTAGTTGCCTACGGGAGAATACGAAGCGTTGATAAAGCTGTATCAACATCGGAAGAGTCTCTACAACAATGTAAGGTGATGTTGACAGACTTACAATCACAACAACATAGAATGCACAGTTTTATTGCAGACATCAAACACCAACTGAATTTGAAACCTGTTGATGTGCAGAGTGACTCTGAAAGTAGTCCAGAAAAAGAGGTGAAAATTGTGGATATTATGTGCAATGAAACTGAAACTAGTGATGCCAAAGAACTTCTTGTTCAAGTCAAAAAGCAAGGACAAGCTTTGGAAAAAGATATGAAGGAAATACAGAAAGTGTTGGGAGTGAAAAATTCAAATGATGGTAATGTTGTTTATGTGGGACCAGAAATTAAAGAACTTTTAGAAGAATCAGAAAAGAACATGGAATGGAAACTTAAAATCCATGCATTAGCATCTGTAACTTTTATATATGGTGCAGTAGCCTTGACCTTGCCTGTAGTTTTGTCTTTTTTCAAAAGTAGTTGAGGATTATAAGTGAAACAGATAGATAAGTGTATTTACAAGAACAATATTTGGTTTTATGTGATATTGATGGCTAATTGTATCTCTTCTTTATGTTCTGTAAGTAAAACTCCAGCAACAACCTTGGGGGGTATACAGGAATCACCCTGTGATCTGTCTGTAGCCAGTTTAGCTAATCTTAGCAATTAAATCACTTTTGAGGTTGTATGCCAACCAAATTAGCAGGAATGGTTTGTCTTGGGAGTGATATCACAGTGCATTCTGGGTGGTGTATCTGACCTATATTTCATGCTTTTTTGACTTTAAAAAGTAAAAGAACACAAACACTCTATATTGCAAATTTTCCGCCTCACGACCTTTATCAAGCAATTTAAGTTTATGTTTTTTTGAAACGTAAACATGGATTTTACATAGCTTTATATTTGTCATCTCTTAAATTTACAATATAGAGTGTTTATGTTCTTTTATTTTTTATGTACCAAACCTCCCTTTGGAGGACTACTTAGAATCTTTTTTGACTTTAGTTAGCTTATGTGTTGAAGTCATTTCTAAGTGGTGGTGCACCATCCAAATTTGCATGAAAGATTTATCTGTGGATGGACATTGTGATGCATGCTGTTGGTGCAATATCTGGTTATCTTCAGTGTTCAAGTCTGAGGTAACCACAAGTGGTGGTATAACTTCAAGTGGTGGTATACCTTCCAAACTTGGATGAAAGGTTTATCTGAGGATGGGCATTGTGACACACGCTGCACATGTTGTATCTGTTACGGTGCCGATTATTGTGATGCATCTTTGCTGCTACAGGGTGCATTAATGCCCTGTTAAGACTTTAATTTATGATGAAAAAGAAATATTTCAGCATTAAATGAAGTGCATGATATGAGACAACACTTCAGGAAATGTGAATGGTAAATTTTGTAGTTTCATGTAAAATATCACCTGAATGATAGCAAACACCTCAGTAACTATATTCAATTCTTGTAATAATCAGTCCAGAGACATTTACCTTAATACCCTATATGATTACAATGCCTGCATACTTGAAAGAAAATGTATGTTAGTCTGTCAGAGATTCATATACTTGACTTTTGATAAAACTTCCAATTGTCCTGCAGCTATTGTGTTATCTAGGAGTACATGTACAAACATTTAGCACAGTCATAAGAAAAAGGAATTAGTGTGTTGAAGGACAGACATTTTTGGTCTTGTTATCTTGATGAGAATGTAAAATATGTGTCAGATAGGCCAGAGTTTTTGTTCCTCGTAATTGGTTTATAGTTTTAATTACAGTACAGCCTGTCATAACAAGCAATCTCCTGTCTCTGATGTCCACTTTTCTCCATTAATATTTTACTTGTATGAGGAAATCACCTGTCTTGAGTGACCATTTCCTGTCTTGAGTGATCATTTTCTCAGTTTTCTATTTAATGTCTCAGTCCATAATTCAGATAGTTTCTTGTTACCTACAGTTTTAGTTGTTTATATATAATTATTGTTACAAGTGGAATACAGATTGATATAGAGGGGATGTTCTGTTACTACAAATGACAAGATTATTAAAATGTTCTGTGCATAATCAGCAGGTATATGTCAGAGTGCAAATGCTAAACCTGTAAAACATATGCTTCAACTAGGGTTTTAAAGAGATAAAGCTAAATTTGATGTATTATGTAGTTATTTTGCCACACACTGGAAGGATAATGATAGGAGTCGGAGGGTTACATTACTCTTCTGAAGAATGAGAGAAATGACATCAACATACAAAGTCAATGCTTGATCTACTTCGTTATTTGAAATCAGTGATGATTCATATGACCTATTGTAGTTCTGTCTTAGATTTTGCCTGCTGCTATATATATATACAGAGCTTCACTTTTGTTTATGTCAGTACATATACTATCTAAAATGATACATTCAGACTTATGCTTATGCTAAAGTGTAGCATTTTTATCTTGTGATTTATTGATTTAACTCTAGTCCTCTACTTTGATTATGAATGCTGCTATAAATTGAAAATGTTTTGATTGTTCATTGTCACTGTGACAGGAGAAATTGTTTCTTTATACCTCTAATCTGATGTCTGTGATAATTTATAGTATGCAGAGTGGGGTCTACAATCATGTCATTTTAGCAAAGTAGTTTTTATATTGTCTGCATGTCCTGGGTATTGTTGGCATTTACTGCTAGCTGACCAGAAGAGGTTTACTCATTCTACTGGGTCCGGTGCCATAAACTGAAAATATACTCGTCATAATTTCATATTCTTCTGTTCATCAATTAATTAATAACTGGGATTTGGATTTTATTGAGTTTTGTTCTATCCATAAATGGAATTAAACCATTCTGCATGACAATTTATTTGAACATTTGATAATGATTAATGGAATAAATTAAAATGAAATATTTGACTTAAGTATATTCTCATTTTATGGCGCCGGACCCTGGTGTCACCTCTGATGGAAGAAATTCACTCCTTCAGGCACCTGGTCTTACCTCTGACAGGAGATGCTTACTTCTCCTGGCACCTGGTATCACCTCTGACAGGAGATGCTTACTCCTCCTGGGCACCTGGTCTCATTCCTGATAGGAGACATTCACTCCTTTTGGCACCTGGTCTTATTCCTGACAGGAGACATTCACTCCTTTTGGCACCTTGTCTCATTTGTGACAGGAGACGTTCACTCTTCCAGGCATCTGGGGCCAGTTGTTCGAAACTTTAACCACTGATTAAATTTTATCTGACTATATCTTTGAAATGAAAAAGTTTTTAAGTCATAGTCTTTGCACTGTATTGTAGCATATGAAACAAGCTTTGAAAAATAATTGAGATTTATATACAGAAATCTTGTAAATTAAATTAATTGTCTCTAAAACTTTCACCATTAGTTAGCTTAACCAGCAGTTAAACTTTCGAACAACTGGCCTCTGGTCTCACCTCTGACAGGAGATATTCACTCTTCCTGGCACATGTTCTCACCTCTGACAGGAGACAATCACTCCCTGGCACCTGGTCTTGCCACTGACAGGAGACATTCACTCCTCCTGGCATCTGGTCTCACCTCTGACAGAAGTTGGCACCTGGTCTCACCAGACAGGAGAGGTTTATTCCTCTCTGGCACCTGGTATCACCTCTGACAGAAGCTGGCACCTGGTCTCACCTCTGACAGGAGAAGTTGGCACCTGGTCTCACCTGACAGGAGACATTCACTCCTCATGGCACCTGGTCTCACCATTGATAGGAGATGCTTATTCCTTCAGGCACCTGGTCTCACCTCTGACAGGAGATGCTTACTCCTTCAGGCACCTGGTCTCACCTTGGACAGGAGTGTATTACTCCTCCTGTTCTAGGAGAGTTACAAAATCGGGTCTTGTTAGCTAAGTAAATATAAAGTAGGAATTCACGTTTTACACCACAAGCTCCTCTACTTGATTAAAGGATGTTATCATCACTTTGGAATAGTTAAACTATCTATGTGTTGTAGTCAAACATTTTAAGAAATATTCGAGAAACGTAATACAACAGTGATTTTTAACAAACACAGCCCAACACCCTGGCCCAAATTGTTCAAACTTTAACTGTTTGTTAAGCTAAACAGTGGTTAAACTTCACAATACTCAGTGCATGTATTTCATTGAAATGAAGTAATTTTTAGTTGTGTTCATTATACTGTATCATGTGTAGTATTACTGTAATTTTAATATTCATTTACATACTTAAACTTAAAACTTACTGTCTTTCAAATGTTAACCACTTGTCAAGTTTTGTATAATTTGGCCCATGTGCACATACCGGTATTTACTCCAGGAACCAACTTTGGAAAGTTTACCATTTTGACCTTTACTTGTCACAAGATAGTCAACAATCAATCCTTATACTAGACCTAGGCTCATACTACCTACACGGGATGTGGATTACACTTATACTAGACCTAGGCTCATACTACCTACACGGGATGTGTATTACACTTATACTAGACCTAGGCTCATACTACCTACATGGGATGTGGATTACACTTATACTAGACCTAGGCTCATACTACCTACACGGGATGTGGATTACACTTATACTAGATCTAGGCTCACACTACCTACACGGGATGTGGATTACACTTATACTAGACCTAGGCTCATACTACCTACACAGGATGTGGATTACACTTATACTAGATCTAGGCTCACACTACCTACACGGGATGTGGATTACACTTATACTAGACCTAGGCTCACACTACCTACACGGGATGTGGATTACACTTATACTAGACCTAGGCTCATACTACCTACAAGGGATGTGGATTACACTTATACTAGACCTAGGCTCATACTACCTACACGGGATGTGGATTACACTTATACTAGATCTAGGCTCACACTACCTACACGAGATGTGGATTACACTTATACTAGACCTAGGCTCATACTACCTACACGGGATGTGGATTACACATATATTTTTATTCTTACTATATCAACTTTATGCAGTTGTGTCTCATGTCTTGCTCAAGATTTGATGGTTTGGATTCACATCCAGCAAAATCTGCAGGTTCAGGATTAAAATCCAATAAAATCTCAATTCAAATCCAGAAATCAAGGTCCCATATTAGCATGACACTTTTTGTAGTGTTCCTCTTCTTCAAATGGGTTCATTGCAGAAGACAACATTTTACTAAGCACATCAGATAGGGCAGAGTTTCACAGAATGGTGTATGCCTGAACTTAATACTGAATGGTTACCATATTATAACTACTATCATTTAGGAATTTCTTAATTGTATAACATTATAATTCATCAATACAGTATATGTAAATTTCCATTTTATTGACTAATGATGTCTGCTAAAATAAACATAGTTCTAAATACTAATGTTAATCAGGGTTAAGACAGACTTCACTTATGACTGGGTGTACACCCCTTTTGGGAAACTTAATCTGACTGCTGCCACTATATTGCTTGTGTACAATTTTAACACAATCAAATCAAGTCAAACCTGAAGACCACCTGTGTTAAGCAATCACCTGTATTAAGCAATCACTTGTGTTAAGCAATTGTCAATACTAAGCAGTACTGGCTTGTGACCGGGAGGCCCAGGTTCCACTCCGGCCATGGTTGCACTGGTGTCCTCTCTTTCAGATGAGACAGTAAATACTGAGGTCCCGTGTCATGGTAGATGAGGCACGTATAAGATTCCTCACTGCTTTGGGAGGTCCCGTTTCATGGTAGGTGAGGCACGTATAAGACTCCTCACTGCTTTGGGAGGTCCCGTGTCATGGTAGATGAGGCACGTATAAGATTCCTCACTGCTTTGGGAGAGTCTGTTGCAAAGGTATAAATTTCTTTGCAATGCATCATTCAGATGCTGTCACCATATACGTGACATATTCGTGGAGTGATGTAGCACACAATCAGTCTTAAGCAGTAAGCTTTCTCTGTTCCTTACTACCTGATGTCTCATCAAAATCACTTATCAAATGTAGTCACTTAAAACAGGTCTGACTGTATGTGTCATTATGTGACCTGTGTTAAATGACCACCTCTCTTAAGTGATCTGACCACCTCTCTTAAGTGATCACTTTTCTACCTTCCCCTTGGTGGCCACTCAAAACACCATGATATAGTATGACAGCATTATACTACAAGGAGACAATGTATCTACCTGATTGTAATTTGTATCACATGTTCTCTCTTTTATACATTTATTTCCTTTCATGATAGACTAGAATCATGTATACAATAGAAATGAAAGTACACATAATGAACACTTGTACCAATCTTCAACAACACATATTGCAGGAAATACATGTATAATGTCCCCCATCCTCTCATTTCCTTTCAAGGTTAATAAATGTTTCACAAATTGCTGAATGCATGCCTATATAGCCAACAACACCTTCAAATTCAAGTGATTCACAGTTTTGACAAAATTTTAAAAACATTTTGATCTAAGGTGTACAATGTCTACAGAGGTTTAATTCAAATATACTTCTACAAAATACAGTACCGATACTTATCATCTGCTTTAAGCAGCATTTTTGTCTCTACATTGTTTCCCCATTGAAATCCATTGTAATCAAGTATTTTACATGTTTTATTGCATACATATACAGTGTATATTTATATATAAATGAACTCTTTAATGAGTAAGTGTGCAATGTTTAACAAAACTTGAGCATTCTAACAAGCACAATGGGGCTCTGAAATTGGCACAAAAGCTGACGACAAATTCTTAATTCCAATTTAAATATCTCTCTTATACGTTTGTCTATACATCACTTGAATGAAAAATGCTCACAAATCTTCCTCGATACTTTGTAGTACATGTATCAAAACAGAATTATCCCATATCTTGACGCAGTTTTCAATCAAATTACCATTTCAAAGTTGTTTAATTTTTGCATTTTTACAATATAAAATTTGTATTGTTTGTTTTGTTACAAATATGGTTCAACAAGTAATATAATACACCAGTACATACATATATACAATGCATATACATATTGATGTCACACTATGAAAGGATTTCTTAGAATCTCCACAATTATACTGCATTAAATGAAAAAATTTCCAAGTTTTTCTCCATTCTGTATATGAATTGTTTAAATTGTTTGTACGTGTACATGAATATCATATCTGTATACAGGGCATAGTTTGTTTTACATTATAAGCTGGTATTTATGTCATGCTGTGGAAGTCTTACTATTTAGTGTACATATGAAAGGTCTTTAGGTACCATGTATATGCCCTTTGTGCAAATGACTATTTCTACATATATGTACTTCATTAATTGTAATACAACAAAAATGGTATTAATCTCAAGAAAGTCATGTCTGAAAGGTTTATAATTAAATAAGACACATCCATCAAATTCATGCATATTAAATAATGTGAAAGTTACTTTAATATTGAACTTCTTGTAATATTTGACATGGTAACCTTAATTGGCAATCAACCATCCACTGACCAATCACAATGCAGAAACTTCATATGATCAATGCGTAACAAACTGACAATGAAGAATCAGACCACAGATATACAGTATATTCTGAACAGGAATGAAAAGGTGGTGCTCCCTGCGGAGTTTGTATCCATATACTAAGTACTATATCATCACAAGTATCTTTTCTGTCTTTACAAAAGAATACAAGATATGGGTGAAACAAATACCATTATAAATAAGAACACTAAAATGAGTGCACACCATTCTTACATATTCTTCATGGACAAAATGCAGGATTTTTTTTTTTTTGGAAAAAACCTACTTCTTTTTATTCTATATTCTCTGTTACCCATGTACAGCATAATATATGTGAAATTCAATTTGTGAAGCAAATATTTCAAAATGTTCTTGTATGTATCAACAGTTTTTGTTCAATTTTGAGGAAAAGGACATAAATATGGAAGTCAGGAAGTCCAACCAGGTAGCTTGCAGTCTTCAACAACAGTGTTGAAATTGAACTCAAATCTGTCATGTGTAACATTCACCAGAACATGTCTCTAATGCACCAAAAGTGTTCTGCTAAATTGACCAAGAATTAAGCATGATGATGATTTACGTAAAATTTTCTACATGTCACTTGAATCTAATTTTCATCTTCAAGGGTGTTTTTGACTTGTGAGAAATCGAAATCTCCACCAGTTATTCTCCTATACATTTCCAGAACATCTGTACATGTGGACTCGAAATGAGATGTAGCGTCATATGATTTGGAGATGAAAACCTACAAGGATACAAAAACAAATTATAATAAATAATATCTACATGATGCAAAAACAAATTAAAATAAATAATAACTATATGATACAGTAACAAATTATAATAAATAATATCTATAAGATACAAAAACAAATTATTATAATATCTATATGATACAATAACAAATTATAACAATACATGACATTTATATAATATTGGTGGACCTTTTTGAAGTGTTGCATCAGAATCATTTTACGACTACATAGAAGTGGGGACTTCATGTTGATCATATACAGATTTATTTTCCTAGGAAAGGTTTGTTGGTTTATTTTTGTAATTAGGAAAACTTTACCTGGGAATCTTGGCCAAGATCCACCGGCTCATAAATGTCAGCAACATCTACAAATCTGTAATTTATATAATGTTTAATAACCTATAAAATATATGTACATTTACAATGCCCCAAATTTTCAACTTTTTAAAAAGTAAGAAACAGTCAAGGTAAGAAATTTTAGTAAAACGTGTCAACAAAAGGTAGTGCCACAAGAAATAAAAATGTGAAACATCAACTCCTTCTCACTTGCCGTTGAATAAATCGGCCTGGTTGAACTTTTTTACCACACACAGACAGAACAAAAACTCGATGCCCTAGAATCTGCATTTCTGAGGGCATACAAATTTTAAAATCATGGTTATTTATTGGCGACTTCAGAAAGCAGCAATGTTTATAATTATTTTGAGAAGTTTGAAATCAAGTTCACTTAGTTAACAAAGTCCGGTAACACAGCAAAGGTCTATCTCAAGAAATACTTATCTCTTATCATTTCAAAGTTAAGTCAATATTAAAGTCTGCACACAGACAAATACTATTCATACATGACCACGCTGAAATTTGAAATGTATAAAAATGAGAAGCCACCTACTTTTGGTCAATTGGTCCTAAAAGGTCGAGACCTGGTTGAAGTTCTTTCTCGGGATTGTCAGTCTCTACTGTGGTGCTGACCATGGCCAAGAAGAAGTTCTTGGTTGTCACCATGTGAGCATGTGACACTACACTGACATATATATCTGAAAAGAGCATTTGACACTATGCTGACATTTGTATTTGAAATGTAGAAACTTTACCAAAGTTCCTTAGGAAAATGTATGTTGCAAGAAAGAACAATTTACTTTGCATTCTTATATTTTCCAATTTTTAGTATGCTCTAAATGGAGATAAACAAATTTGAAACAATTCTTGAGTACTACAACATCAGCACATTGTAAGCTTGTCCTTGGACTAGTAAACTTTGCAAGTAGTCCTGATAAGAAACTGACACTGGGTTGCTTGTGCTAAAAGTTCTAGTTACTGAATTAATGGTGTCTCTCTACAGATAAATATGTCAAACACAACTTACCATATTTCCTATTAACTTGATTTTGTGGTACAATCAGTTGAACAGAGGAAGAGTTATTTGTGTTTGGGACAGAGTGGTTCAGTAAACAAATGGCTCGCACCACCTGTAATGTACAATTCACATTTTGCTTGATACACAAATGAATTTTTAAAGGAACTTTAGATGGAAAACCTGTGAATAAAAAAAAATATATAACAAGGGCAACATTTATGTTACAAAATACCCCTGTTGCTTAATTTCGAAGTAGCAACTTTGTACATAGGGCGAAAATAACACTAAAGGGCACTAACACTAGTAAAAAGGGGTCAATTGTGAAAAAAAATTGAACATCAATAATACCTCAAATTCTCATACAGTGACAACATCTGCCCATTGCATTGGATAGAAATGCAGACCTATGTAATGGACCCATCTGAAGCAGTTTGGGGTTTATGTGCAACATCAACTGAGATACTGTCATATACCAAACACAGAACACTGAGTCACAGGTAGTACTGACACCCTTGACCACTTGGTCATAAGCCATGCACCTTACGACTAAGATAAACCATCTGTATCATAATTCCAAATAAATACATGCATAAATTTTAAAATACAAGAAATTTGACTTACCTGTCCAACCTTTTTGCACTTGTCTTGAGCATATGAAGGATCGCAAATAACCATCTTACACTTGGCAGTTGTTTCACCGTCAGTGACTCCAACCACTTTACCATCTTCATATACTACATTAGCATTTGGACGGTCCAACATGAACGTACCACTGTATATTGCACTAAGTCTGAAAATAGTTACCAAATTTTTAAGTTTTTCATTTTCTTTGAGGCATTGGGGTATGCTTGTTGGTCTTGAAAAAAAAATTATGAGCAGCATGAGGTTACAAATGACATATTTTCGTGTAGTTTTGTTTTTGCTTCTACTTTTGAATTTGCCAAAATGCTTAAATAACCTGTCATTTCACATAGGAATCGTTTACATCTATAAAGACATGGAAACTTGGTATTTGGTGTCTCAGAGGACACAGATGAGATGTCATTGTCTTGAACCCATTTCCTAATTCTACTTAGATTTCAAATTCAAAATTACTCACAAATTGAAATAGTTAGTACCTGGCAAATCCCTGAGGAAGCTCGCCGAGTCCATACAGGGGGTATAAGTATGGTGACTTGCCATACTTATTCAGTGATTCATAATACAACTTCATTCGGTAAATCAAATCTTTACATGGCTGACTCATGTACCTACAAAAAAAGAACTTTGTTTTATTCCAGTAACATAAAAAAAAATTTTTTTTCCAGAAAATGAATTTTATCTATTAACACGTACCACATTATTATTTTTATAGGCTGAGTTATCAGTCTGAAATACTCATATCAGAAATACCTTGCATAAAGTTGGCAAAAACTTTATTTTGAGAATAAAAAAAAGATGAAGTATAGAGGTTTGGAACCTAGTGCCCTATTTTTCAATTATCATATTACATATAACGGTCGTAAGCTATGTACATACTCATCATCTCTGTACAGTCCAATGGCATGGCCTACTAAGTCAATAGTATTTTTGTCTACTGAAAAGTGTTCATAAAACGCTGTTGCAGTCATTGTGTTTACATCAATTCCTTGATGAGTTTTAGGGTCATCTGCTTCATAGTGTAAGACATACAGTAACAATTTACGGAAACGCCTTTTCTCAAAAATACCCATCAATGCTGCAAATGATAAATTATGAATCCATTAAACATCAATTTCAAATAACAGCTAATCTAGACGCCATAATATGTGGGTGAACAGTATACAATTGTTTCATGGGTATACAGTGAACAATGAAAATGGTTGTCTTAAGGTAGCAAGAAAGACAAAATGACCTAATGGATCTGGGAAACAGTTACCCAAGGAAACAACAACTTTGTCTGCTCAATAATATATATCCATGAAGCAAATGAATTCTTAAATTCCTAGATCTAATAAAGAAAGAAATAAACTTGGCCAATACTGAATAATTTTATAGTTATTTCAAATTTTTGTTGCATTATTTTTCTTGGGTATTGAGACATATAAATATTATAATGGCATTAATAAGTAGATCGTATCAGGTGATTTTATTTGCTTTTCTACTGCGCATGCGCACAGTTAATTATTTCATTGGCAAATTTTAAGTTTAGTGTAAATGAAACATTAAGAAATGATTAATAACAAACTAAAACACTAAATACTAAATATGAGGTTATTGTAGCCTGACAATTTTCAATAGAAAGTTCTCAAAGATATTTCCTTTATAATTGGAAGCCTTTGTTAAAACTAAAGCCACCTGGTGTTGGGCCAAGGGCCGACTATTGCCAGACAGCCTTTCTTTAACAAACTTGATACTATGAATGCTATATATTAAATATGAAGTTATTGTATCTTGTAGTGTTTTCCTGTATAAAACTAAGAAAAAAACTTTCCATCCCTTAGGAAGGGCCAAATATACCTTAGGAAGGGCCAAATATACCTTCACCCCCCTTTTTTTCCTATCTCTGGCTCATGTGAGCTAAAAAAATGAAAATCTATACTTACAGGAAGTCATTGCTTCTGTCTCATTTGCTGGCACTTTGTACACCTTTCCACCTTTATATACGTAACTTCCATCTACATTTTTAAACTCTAAATATCGAGTAACCCCTGTGTGAATTAACAGTTTCACAAGCTGACCTACAAAACAAAGAAAGAATTACATTGCATAAAACTTCCATCGCTAGTCAGGATAAATGTTATTCGTATGTTCAAGTGACTCTTTCAGTTTATTTAAAAGAACTTAATACTTTGAGGATTACCAATAGTTAGAATAATGATGAAGTAAATTCATGCATCATTATGCAGGTATCTTAAGTAGATCAGTCCTTTGAAGTTTCATCAACATGATGTCATCTCAATGAAATATCATGTATCATTAGAGGGAAGGTCAATGCCATTATGCAACACAAGTCAGGCCAAGAAAAAAATATGTGTCTTTTTAGGATCCCCCATTTTATTGTATCTGGGCTCGAAATCTCGAAATCGAAATTATGTCTTTGTTTTCAAAGTAGTTTTAAAAGATCAGTGTTATCAGAGTAAAAGTAACATTCGATTTATTAAAACACTTAACTGATAAAGAATATGGTCATAGGAAATTGTGAGCAGGGTGCACCATGACAAACGTGTTGACCCTCAAATTTGGGCCCTGCGGCCACAATAAAAATCAAGCAGTCTAGTTTCTTTGAAAAAAAAAAAAAAAAATCCCCTCCAAAAAAATCGTGAACATGAGTACCAAGAACCATTATAATGCTCATAGCAGTGATTTGGATAGGCATATTAGTCTCTGATAGTAGACAAGTCAGATTTTCATTGCAAACCATCTACATGTCATACACATTCATCCAATTAAGATCCTAAATCAGAAGGCCTTCAGAACCAGTAGAGATAACAAGGAAATATTTAAGATGGCAGATGCTGGCAAGGCACAGCTCTTCTGGTTTTTGACCACAATAGCTAAAAATGTTCAATGTTTTCTGATCAATTATCCGATGCAGGGAACAAGACAATATTTTTGGCAAAATACATGTACCTATATTTAGACTTGTACATACGGTATACATGCTTATGGTGTAAAATATTTATTACATATCAAAAAAATTAAAACCTATTATTTGATGCATTTTATAGTGGTACATGTACATATTCTGGTATTGATTTTCAAATTTAAAAGGTAATAGCACTGTATGGGTACCTTGTGCACCATTTCATGACTACCACAGAATGTGATATAAACGATTACAAAGTAATGAAACATGACAGTATCATCCACATTGTGCCTTAAATTGTGAGTGTTCTAAAAATAAGTATGTGTACACTAAATTATTTCCTTATGATTAATATCAAAAATCATTGTAAACAAATTAAATAAAAAACTCAAAAAAAAAACCAAAAAAAAAAACAAAAAAAAAAAAAAAAAAAAAAACACAAACAACCCCCCCCCCCCAAAACCCCCAAAACCCATTTTAGTTAAGACACTTTTTATAGTGGATTTTTAGTCCCAGTTAAGACACTATTTAGAGTGGATTTTTAGTTCCAGTAAAGACACTATTTAGAGTGGATTTTTAGTTCCAGTTAAGACACTTTCTAAAGTGGATTTTCAGTCCCAGTTAAGACACTTATTTATTAGAGAGGGTTTTTAGTCCCAGTTCAGTGAGTCCTGTAATCCACATGACCCTAGAAGCACTTCTACAAGACAGATAATGGTGAAGAAAGTGATTTCTTTATACAGTACAGTCCTGGTGGAACTTTGAATGCCCACTTTCCCCAGTGGGCAGTCCCCCTGAAATTTCAGTGGGCATTAGGAGTGGACATTTACCTGAGCTATCAAGCTGTTCACTTACCTGTATGTTAATTCTAACTGGCTCTTACAAGAATGTCCACTGTGTCCAGTGGGCAAATTAAGTTCCACCCGGACTGTACTGTATCACATTGGGTTAGCCCTAACCCTTGCAGGCAAAGCATAAAGCAACATATTTTAGCAGACATAACGATGTAAGCCTAGCAATAACGAGTGGAATACAGTTCCTTACCATTGGCCATGAGGAATTTAGGAATTAGGTCAACGTTCCAATCCCTACCACGTCCATACTTCTGCTCTCCAGGATATGGTCCAATCTTAAAATGCTCAAACACCTGATAAACAAATATCCAATTACAGGTACAATTTCAAAAAATTTGTTTTATGTTTATCACATATGAAATTTAACGATACAGTTAAAAATGCTTTTAAACTTTAAAGATTGATGATAAAATGAATTAAATTTTACACACCATGAGTCCATGGCATTGGACCTTGGGTTTCTCAGTCTTAAAAGAAAGACAGTCCACCAATTAGTTACTATTGGGACTTGAATACAGGATCTTTTGGCTCTGAGTCAGGTAGCTTACTGACTAAGATATGCTCAGGGTTCGAAATTAGCGGTCAGCCCATCATCAAAAACAACCTAAAATCTCTTTGGGCTACCTTAAATTTTGGTAAATATAATGGAGGTTGTCCAAATTTTTCTTAAATACGCCATTTTGATGACCAAAAAGTTTTGCCAATTTTGAGCCCTGTATGCTGGCCCGAAACACATTACAAGACATGGCTAATGACAAACATTTTAAATGCATGCATTTCAAAATTTAATAACTATTGTGTTGTGTTATTATAACACACCCTGGGGTTTGTAGTAGTCATTATACCTAGTGATGAATTGATCAACCCTGATGATTGATAGTAATGAACTGACCAACCCTGATGACTGAAAGTGATGAATTGAGCAACCCTGATAATGAATAGTGACGAATTGATCAACCCTGCTAAATGATAGTGATGAATTGATCAACCCTGATAATTAAAAGTGATGAATTGATCAACCCTGATAAATGATATTGATGAAATGATCAAACCTGATGATTGATAGTAATGAACTGATCAACTCTGATGACTGAAAGTGATGAATTGAGCAACCCTTATAATTAATAGTGACGAATTGATCAACCCTGCTAAATGGTAGTGATGAATTGATCAACCCTGATAATTAATAGTGATGAATTGATCAACCCTGATAAATGATAGTGATGAATTGATCAGCCCTGCTAAATGATAGTGATGAAATGATCAACTCTGATAAATGATAGTGATGAATTGATCAGCCCTGCTAAATGATAGTGATAAAATGATCACCCTGATCAACCCTGATAGAATAAAAATTTTAGGGGCCCACAAGAAAATCTACGAGCCCACAGTGAAAAGATGACAAATAGAGAATTAATCTGATAAACGTATTTATTTCATTGTTACAATTTGAACTTACAAATATTCTCTTTCAATCTCAAATTCTATCCCTCTCAAACAGTCAAACACTCGATCTCTCTTCGTCATCACTCACTCCACTGTCACTCTATGACTTTCCATCCTCATTCACACATTCACTCTCTCTTCTCTCACTGCCCACGCCTTCCATGAAATGCCAAATCGTTAGAAAAAGAAATAGCAAATTGTCGCTTAATTTGTTCTAATCAAGTTTTCATTGACAACGCTATGGCATTTGAACCTTTGTGTATTATTGTAAGGGCGCCACGGCATATTCATAAAGCATCTAAAAGATTTTGACTGTCCGTTTGGGAACAAAGTCCAAACGGACTAAAAAAATGGAAAACTTCGATTCGGATTCTAGTGGCCAAGTGGGCAACCTTATTTAAATTTCTGGTCGTCCACAGACAAGATTTAGTTGCACTGGCGAGTGGGCGAGCGGTAATTTGCAACCCTGGGTGATGAATTGATGAACCCTGATGATTGATACTGATGAACTGATCACCCCTGATGATTGTTACTGATGGATTAATGAACCCTGATGATTGATGGTAATTAACTGATCAATCCTGATGATTGACACTGATGAATTGGTCAGCCCATATGATTGATAGTGATGAACTGATCCGTCCTGATAACTGATTGTGATGAAATCATCAACCCTGATGATTGATAGTGATGAACTGATCAGTCCTAATAATTGATAGCAGGGATATATCTGGAACTTGGGTTTGATGGGCCAATGGCCCATCAAGACCAAACATAGTGGGCTGGGGGTATGGGGGCCACTAGGCCCACATTGGGTCCGGGGGGTGAAGCCCCCCGAGGAAAAATGGATTTTAGAGGTTTTCAGCTAATTTTCAGGCTAATCTAAAAGGGTCTTTTGTGAAAATGACGATCAAAATATCAAAAATTTTATTTTTTGATCTTAGAAAGTAGGTAATTAAAACAAATATGTAACAAAATTCAAGTTTAAATGATTGGTTTATTTCATTTCAAACTCATCTATTGAAAAAGAATTCTTGTTTTTGACTTCTGACTGATCATCTCCATTCTTTTTATTCAGAAAATCAATCAAAGTGGATTGTTGTGGTTTCTTTGTGGCAGTCGCCATGGCGATCGCTATCAGTTACATGCATACGTATATATGTTAACACTAAAGACTCTTTAAAGCGCTCGGTTGACTGTACTACTACTTTTAACCAATCAGCGGTCGTGTTGCATATTACTTTCGTTATAATCAACGAACCATAACTGCGTTTGTTACCAGAAGATCGTGAAAGACAAGGCCTGTAATGCGACTATGTTATGTGTCAAATTTTATTTTACTGCTTCAGTTTAGCCCAGACATTTATTTAACTGTGCCATCTGAGCATTTTATGCGTGAAAATCGCAAGGGCGCGGCCCAAATCAATCCTGTGATAGTGATGAATTGATGAACCCTGATGACTGATACTGATGAATTGATCACCCCTGATGACTGATACTGATGAAATGATGAACCCTGATGATTGATAGTGATAAACTGATCAACCCTAATGACCGATAGTGATGAAGTGATCAATCCTGATGACTGATGGTGATGAACTGATCAGGGATAATTTATCAACCCTGATGATTGATATTGATGAATTGATCAACCTTACTGATTGATAGCAATGAATTGATCAATTCCTGATGACTGATAATGATGACCTGATCAATTCTTATGAATGATAGTAATGAACTGATCAACCCTGATGACTGAGTGATAAATTGAACAACCCTGATGGCAGATACTGATGAACTGATCAATCCTGATGACTGATAGTGATGAACTGATCAATCCTGATGACTGATAGTGATGAATTGATCAACCCTGATGACTGATAGTGATGAACTGATCAATCCTGATGACTGAGTGATGAATTGATCAATCCTGATGACTGATAATGATGATTGATCAATCCTGATGACTGATAATGATGATTGATCAATCCTGATGACTGATAGTGATGAATTTTATCAAACCTGATGACTGATAGTGATGAATTGATCAAACCTGATGACTGAGTGATGAATTGATCAATCCTAATGACTGATAGTGATGAAACAATCAATCCTGATGACTGATAATGATGAATTGATCAACCCTGATGGCTGATACTGATGAATTGATCAGTCCTGATGACTGATAGTGATGAACTGATCAATCCTGATGGCTGATACTGATGAAGTGATCAATCCTGATGACCAAGTGATGAAATGATCAAACCTGATGACTGAGTGATGAACTGATCAATCCTGATGACTGATAGTGATGAATTGATCAATCCTGATGACTGATAGTGATGAATTGATCAAACCTGATGACTGAGTGATGAACTGATCAATCCTGATGGCTGATACTGATGAACTGATCAATTCTGATGGCTGATAGTGATGAATTGATCAATCCTGATGACTGATAGTGATAAATTGATCAACCCTGATGACTGATAGTGATGAACTGATCAATCCTGAAGACTGACAGCTTACACACAGTAATAATCAGTATCTATTTCTAGTTATTTGGCGGAAAGGTCTTTAGAAGGAAACAGATAAAGTGCTGCTAAATACACACATTACCTATATGCTGTTAGAATTTTCACAATTGAAGATACAGTATCAACTACACAGGGAGGGAAGGAGGGGTCAGGTTTCTCAGAACACATTTTTTTTTCACATGAGAAATAGTATGGAACTTTGGGTTACCGCTTGGGGTAGATCACCCTAGATGCCACATCTTCACTTTCAGAATATGTCATTGTTGCAAACTGACAAAAGCAACAACCATGGCGATACATGTAGTGTTACACTATAATGAAACTGCTTGGGAATACAGCTAATTATGGTGATACATAAATTTACATATCCACAAATATATACAGCTGATTTTGGTGTACCTGCTCAAGAGGAGTAAGGGAAGCAATATCTCCACCATAGTAATTCTTCCTGTCCATGTGTAACACCTTCTTCCCACTCACTGACATCATTCCACTGAGCACACATTCCTGTCAAAAACAAAATATTTAAAATAAAGTATTAAACCCAGTAATATATATCCAGTTCTACTTCCAGACATAATAAAATAAAAGTGTGGTCAAATCCAATCTGAAATTTAATCAACAATGATGAGTTAAAATACACTGCATTTTCAACTGAATCATGAGAAGGCAAGACTGTCATTGTACATATTTTGGCTTCCAAAACTTTTTTTCTTTGCTTTTAAAGACCATGTAATTTCTCTTTTTCAATTCACTAATAAATATTTTATTATACATGATGTGGCAGTCAAGATAAAAGCCTCACAGGGCAATATGATATGTACAGTTCAAAACATTTATCCTGTTTGATTTGTCCAATTTTGTGTTCCCTGCATAAAATGAAATTAATGATATAATTCTATCATAATTTTTTTTTATCAAATACCTTATTTTCTGAAACTGTGAAGGAATTTGTCCAGGTTTGAGTTATAGCCTGACCAAATTTACTTCCCTGTCTGTTACAGATTTAACCATTTTCAGACCACATACAATATATGTTGGTTACACGTTAGTGTGTTCCTGAGTAAAAATTTTGCTGGTTGTTTGTTTTGGTTTCCACGCACAAAAGTGTGTCAGGGAAGGAAGGTAACAGTGAGGTGGTTGAATTAATCAACCTTATGCACAGTAGGTGCAGGGAGAATATCTTGTTTCAAGTACCACAATGTGACATTTTTTACCAATTTTATGATGTAACAATTACACCGACAACATACCTTGCTCCCCTCCCCAGGTAACTACAACAAACTTGTAATCTACAACATGGTATCATGATTAATGCTAACTGCACATCCTGCCATTCAGTACATAGACAACAGTACAGACTACAGTCAGAAGTTGCCCCTCCCCCTTTGAAAAAATGTCACATCAGACAACAAAGGAGAAAAACTCCAAATACCATTTATATTCAAAGAGTAGGCATCTAATAAATGATTGCTATAATAGTTGAATATTCGATAATTATAACTGTACAATGAGTCTTGAAACCCTTGCAAAATATGATAAATCAGAAAATACTGTCTGAAAACGAAATTCGATAAGCTGTGATAACGTGACGACAAATTCAGAAGGATTTGCCAGCAGGCTATTCACAATGACAAACATTATAATAAGCACACCTTTAGCCCAGTGCCTAAAACTATAACATCGTATTCTTCATCCATGGTCAGAGGTTTCTAAAACAATATGAGTAATATGTTGTCCGTCTCCAAAACCGGCGGATCTCCTGACTAATGAAGGCCTGATTGCGCGGAAGGATACCCAAACATTTATCTTAACAGTTTTACTTAAAACCTTGATAACTGAAAACAAAAATAACACAGATTACATGAAATTACTATTTCAATAAGTTATTTTTCGAAACTTATTAATCTGGTCACAAAGTTTGATGGATACTTATTTTTATTTATGCAGCGGATTGATATCCGGTCGGCGAGGAGATGGGAACATCGTCACTTCCTAGACGAATGATTTGTGTTTATCGATTTCGGAGTGATATCGATTTTCATGCAACCTCACTACAACAATGTTAAGAATGTAGACCATCTTTTAAGCTGTCGCACAACATGTGTCATGTTATAAAAAGAGTCCAGCCAAGCTTTCATTTACAAATCTGCACAATCCCATTCGAACACATTATTTGCTGAAAACGAAAATAGAAAGTGAAACAAGAATGTAAATACTTTTACGATGGCTGAAAAAAGGAATATGCAGCCCTCTGTGTCAGCTAATGCGACAGGTAGTCAGAGGTGTCGTTTAATTGGTATTAATAGTTGGTCTTCACTTATCTGAATATTGATTAGCGTTTAGACTAGGCCTATATCCTTTCATTGACCCCGCTTGATAATAAAATTGACGTCAAGACTCAAATGAATTCCTTATAATACAAACTGACAAAGATTTGAATTTATGAAAATTGATCTTGTATCACCCCTCAAATTGTCAATAAACTTAACCTTGATACATAAATACATTGTTGTCATCATGTTAAAAATAGATTGATACAGGTTGAGTTTTCATAACTTTGAACCTCGGTGTTTATATTATACTGAAGTGATTCGATGATCAATGAAGGATTGTGGCAGACTGGGACATCGGCCCAGATAGCTCAGTTGGTAGAGCATCCGCCTTGTTAGCAGAAGGTCCTGGGTTCGAGTCCCGGTCTGGCCAATGATTTTTCAACCTTCCTGCTACAGTTTGGAGGTTCCACCAACTCTCATCAGTTGGCAGAGGTTGTATGCCACTGTGAGAGGAGGACTTGGTGTGAGGTTTTGGAGGGGAAACCTCAAATTGGCAGGGGAGGTGTGTGGCAGACTGGGACATCGGCCCAGATAGCTCAGTTGATAGAGCATCGGCCTTGTTAGCGGAAGGTCCTGGGTTCGAGTCCCGGTCTGGCCAATGATTTTTCAACCTTCCTGCTACAGTTTGGAGGTTCCACCAACTCTCATCAGTTGGCAGAGGTTGTATGCCACTGTGAGAGGAGGACTTGGTGTGAGGTTTCGGGGAAACCTCAAATTGGCAGGGGAGGTGTGTGGCAGACTGGGACATCGGCCCAGATAGCTCAGTTGGTAGAGCATCGGCCTTGTTAGCGGAAGGTCCTGGGTTCGAGTCCCGGTCTGGCCAATGATTTTTCAACCTTCCTGCTACAGTTTGGAGGTTCCACCAACTCTCATCAGTTGGCAGAGATTGTATGCCCCTGTGAGAGGAGGACTTGGTGTGAGGTTTCGGGGGAAACCTCAAATTGGCAGGGGAGGTGTGTGGCAGACTGGGACATCGGCCCAGATAGCTCAATTGGTAGAGCATCGGCCTTGTTAGCGGAAGGTCCTGGGTTCGAGTCCCGGTCTGGCTAATGATTTTTCAACCTTCCTGCTACAGTTTGGAGGTTCCACCAACTCTCATCAGTTGGCAGAGGTTGTATGTCACTGTGAGAGGAGGACTTGGTGTGAGGTTTCGGGGAAACCTCAAATTGGCAGGGGAGGTGTGTGGCAGACTGGGACATCGGCCCAGATAGCTCAGTTGGTAGAGTATCCGCCTTATAGCGGAAGGTCCTGGGTTCGAGTCCCGGTCTGGCCAATGATTTTTCAACCTTCCTGCTACAGGATGAACGCCTGGTCTCGATCTGGGGAACCCAGGATTTACAGTCCTGCGTGCTACCAAGTGAACTAAAGAGACGTCTCAATAGCAGAGGCTTAAACCTGCTACACAGCTAGTTCCACAACACCCTTCTACCCTTTAATTTTTTGGAGGAAGGCACACCCCTCCTTCTGGTGTCTTTGAGACCTGCTTTGGCACACCTTACCCAGGGAGGAGGTCACCAAATGCTCCCATCCTTCATTGTACACCTTATCGCCAGTGAAGTGATTCAGTGAACAATGAAGAATGAACGCTTGGTCTCGATCCGAGGAACCCATGATTTACAGTCTTGCACGCTACTGAGTGAGCTAAAGACACGTCTCAGAAGCCGAGTCTTAAACCTGCTACACAGGCCTAATTCTACAATAATACATTAACCTGCTACACAGGCCTAATTCTACAACAATACATTAACCTGCTTTCCACCTTTATGTGATTATCAGGAATGTATCATTCATATGTATTTGTAGCATGATAATCAATTCAGTTTTTATTCGGGGTGGTGAGATGTACCAGTACCCAATCAAATTGTACCCACTATTGGTCAAAATGTTCTCAGTGTACAAAATGAAAGACATGATTATGGAAATGTGTCTTAATCATTTCAAAATTTATGACATACCACAACTTTCTGTCACTCAAATTGGTAATTTATGTTGACCTGAATTCAAATTCATATTCAAGGGAATCTAATATTTCACTACTTATATCTTATTTTATCTTATTATAAACATTTGTAAAACTGGTTTGGATAGGTGTTAGTGAGATCTATACATGTCTAACGAATGTCCCTATATGTCATTTGTGGAGGTTGCAGCTACATGTAGATAAACATGAGAGGCTTAATTCTCCCAAGCTCCTGATTTCACCTATGATTTTTAGGATTCCATGAATGTCCATTGTGGTACATTGATGTTACACTACCATAATGATTTGTCACTTTTTACATTATACTTAGTAACAGGAGCTTGAAGTAGGTTAGCATATAAGGTATATCATTCAGTAGTTTGAAATGATCCCAATTTGTATTGATGTAGTTTTACAATTTCATGTAAAAATGAACTGTTCTATATGAAAATTTTAGATTCCAAGACTTATGCATTACTACAGAAGGTGTTTTCGGATTGCACATTACAGGCAGAAGCTAGTGCAGATCCAGTGTAAGTAAATACAGGGAAGATATTCTCAAAACCTAATGGGAAAAGCACACCATAACACAGTGGGGAAAATAATTTAAACATTCTGTGGAAAATGACCTCAAGACTCAAAGTACAGTGGGAAAATAACATTATAACACAGAGTGAAAATCTTTAGAAAAAATGGGAAAATTGCTCCAAAATGTATTAGGAAAATCATAGGGACAATGGGAATGATCAGTCCAAAACACATTATGAAAATCATTCAAAACATAGTGGAGAATTTGCTCCTAAAACACAGGAGAAAATCACATTAAAATGTTGTGGTACATCCACCAAAATACACATTGGGAAAATCAATCTAAAACACAATTAGAGTTTAAGTGTAAAGAGATCGAGATGTAGATACATGTACTATATTTTCCTGTTTTTCTGTATCTTTTTTTACAGATGACATTTTAGTGCCTTCAGGATATTCCTTGTAACACCCCAATTACAACCATATTTTCTGTAATTTTAAAGTAAATGTCATGTGAATGTGAATGAATAGAACAAGTTGCAGTTGGAATTTGAATGACTTACAGTCAAGCATGCGACTTACTGATCTTTTCATGCACATTTTCAAATATATCTAGTATGCATCAGTTGTTATATAGCCGACAAAATACAAATGTCTTTATAGTCAACAATAAATAAGATTGTCTATAAAATTTCACACACTGAATACTTAGGAATTGATTTACAGATCTTGACGTCTCAGAGTATATTATGAGTTTGAGATTCAAAAGACTTTGAATACATTAATACATTTCTTACAGAAAAGCCTTAGAGCTGAGCAGTTTACAGGGTTATATAGAAAAATCAACAGCTGAAGTAGTTGCCAAATCAGCTCCTTGCTCCAGCAAATGTAAATAATTACTTTACTTTTATCGATTTTTATTGTTCATTTCATTTATATACAGCAGATGTATTGCTTTAAATGATATTTCAATTCCCTGCTGTGAAGTGATTGGCTGGTGATTTATCATAGTTGAAAGTTGATTGGTCTAGGTAATTCAATTTTGATTATCAGAACTTTGCAAAATTTAATCATCAAATTTACTGTTAACTAGAGCTGTCCTAATGGGACAAATACCCCTTGCGGCAACATAGTTGAAACATGCAATAATTTATCCCAAGATACATCACTGGTATAAGTGTAATGGATGTCCCACTTGTACATTATATGGTATAATCAATGAAAACAATCTGGTTTGTGTGCACTCTGACTTTGACCTTGTAGATATGACCTTTGTTTAAGGTCATGAAACATCTTTAGGTCATGGACAACAATTGTGTAAAATATTATCTCCCTCCAAATTAAAAGGAAGAAGTTATGACTTGGACGAAAATTCTGGCTATGTATGCACCGTGACCTTGTAGATATGACCTTGGTCATGACACACCCTTGGCCACGGACAACAATAATGTGAAATGTTATCCAGATCCAACATAGCAGTAAGGAGTTATGGCCTGGAGAATGATTTTGACCATGCAGACACTTTGACCTTGACCTTGGAGATACAATCTTCAGTAAATAGCTATAATCAGAACAATAAGTTTGTCCATTAGATTTTTGTCAACAGTTTGTTTTGAACCACAGCAGGAATTTTGATGACACCGGGTAGGTGTTAGGTTTTAAAATTTAAAATGTCAGTTTTAGAGTATGTCTTTACTGTACAATAATATTCAGATACATTTTGTAAGCCAAAAATTCATTTGGGTCGGTTGTCTTTTGTTTTGTGTTTAGTTTGTTCGTTACTGGAAGATGGCAAAATTGGACCAAAAGAAGTTGTTTTTGATTCTAAATCCAGCATTGGTACAATAGCATCAGATCCTGACATGCTAGGGGTAAGATTTACTTAGTTGGTTAAGAAATCTATAATACCACAGCATTTGAATACATTATGGAAATTAATTTGAAGATGAAGTTATCAGAAATCTATTGTTTAATAAAACAGTTTTCAAAGGAAAATCATTCAGTATTTTGATAATGAACCAAATAAAAAATATACATGATACATTTAACTGATCACAATTTGCTTGAGAAGTACTGTTGTATTCGTTGTTGTTATTATAAAGTGATTCTTGTACAATACTTTTTTATTTTATGTAGGTCACTGGTCATAGCAACTTCAGTACAATCCGTGCAAATTGCTGTGTTTATCGAAGTATGTATATACATTTTGCTAATAAAATATTGGAATATTTGATAACCCGAGTCAAAGGTCAAGTAAGCTATTGTGATCACCCAGTCAAGGATCAGGTAAGCTATTGTGATCACCCAGTCAAGGGTCAGGTAAGCTATTATGATCACCCAGTCAAGGGTCAGGTAAGCTACTGTGATCACCCAGTCAAGGGTCAGGTAAGCTATTGTGATCACCCAGTCAAGGGTCAGGTAAGCTATTGTGATCACCCAGTCAAGGGTCAGGTAAGCTGCTGTGATCACCCAGTCAAGGGTCAGGTAAGCTATTGTGATCACCCAGTCAAGGGTCAGGTAAGCTACTGTGATCACCCAGTCAATGGTCAGGTAAGCTGCTGTGATCACCCAGTCAAGGGTCAGGTAAGCTATTGTGATCACCCAGTCAAGGGTCAGGTAAGCTATTGTGATTACGCAGTCAAGGGTCAGGTAAGCTACTGTGATCACCCAGTCAAGGGTCAGGTAAGCTATTGTGATCACCCAGTCAAGGGTCAGGTAAGCTACTGTGATCACCCAGTCAATGGTCAGGTAAGCTGCTGTGATCACCCAGTCAAGGGTCAGGTAAGCTATTGTGATCACCCAGTCAAGGGTCAGGTAAGCTACTGTGATCACCCAGTCAAGGGTCAGGTAAGCTACTGTGATCACTCAGTCAAGGGTCAGGTAAGCTATTGTGATCACCCAGTCAAGGGTCAGGTAAGCTATTGTGATCACCCAGTCAAGGGTCGGGTAAGCTACTGTGATCACCCAGCTATGTCCATGCTTCTGTCTATCCATTTGTCTGGGAATATTTTATACTCCGATCACATTGGAGATTTTAGTGGTGGGTAATATTTATCCTGGAACTTCAAGATATCTTCATTTGAGAAACTTACAGTTATTCCTTTGATAGAGTGCATACAATGAAAATCCAATGTATATCAGAGTTATCAAGAAAAATTGTTTAAAAAATGTGTGAAAATTTTCTAGGTATACTTACTCGATAAAATTTTGATAATTTCTAATTTTGTCACATGCTCATGTGATCAGTATGAGAGATTTACAATATGATTTCCAGTGTGTTATCTTTATTTTGTCAAGCCAGCGTGGCCTAGTGGTATTGCGTCAGACTCCTGATCGGGAGGCCGGGGTTCGAGTCCCGCTCTTGCCATGCCGGTGTTCTGTCTTTCGGATGAGACAGTAAAAACCGAGGCCCCGTGTCGTGGTATGCATGGCACATTAAAGATCCCTCACTGCTTTGGGTGGGTCCGTTGCAAAGGTCAAAATTTATATGCCCCGCATCAGGCAGATGCCGTCACCATATACGTGAAATATTCGTGGTGTGACGTAAAACAAAAATCAATCAATCAATCAATCTTTATTATGTCATTACACTTGACAGGGAAGTGGATCTATGAGGTCATGCTGTGGTCAAAGGGAGTCATGCAGTTAGGATGGTGTACCATTCAGTGTAAATTCTCGCATGAGGTATCCACATATTGTTCATTTATTTCGTAACTTAGTAAATCTATGATCATAACAATGTATGTGAATTTTTTGAACTATTATGATAAGATTGTGTACATTATAATGTTACAAAATGCTATATTTTAGATTCTCTCGATATGATATTTACATTTTGATATTTTGTATCCCTTTGGTTTTTAAGTTTTTAAAGCCGGTGTGGCTTAGTGGATAAGATGCTTGGCTTGTGATCGAGAGGTCCCAAGTTCCACTCTCACCCTGAGCACACTGGTGTTCTGTCATTCGGATGAGACAGTAAAAACCGAGGTCCCGTGTCATGGTAGGCGTGGCATGTAAAAGATCCCTCACTGCTTCAGGTGGGTCCTTTGCAAAGGTCTAAATTTGTATGCAGTGCATCAGGCAGATGCGGTCACTATATACATGAAATAATTGTGGAGTGAGGTAAAACAATAATCAATCAATCATTTTAAGCTTTTAAATTGCTATTAGCAAGTTTTCATTCATATGTTGACTTGAGAACAGGAGGTTACCAATGTAAAGGTGATGGATAACTCCAAACCACAAGTCCAAAAACCTTTAAGATACATAATGCATTCAGGTGATCAGTTGATCAACCAAGTGCTTTTTAACCACTACATCAGATCTGCTACTGACTGGATTACAAAGCATGTCAGGTCTTTGAATTGGTTAAGTCTGTCAGTCCAACCATTCTGGGTCAACAATTTCTATCTGGCATCAACAATTTGCATTTAGCTTGATTTCTTGCATATCATTGATGAAATCTACATCAGACTTGGTAGGTTTGTAGACATTGATAAATTCTTACAAACTGATGTGAAATTTGGTGACCTTGACCTTGATGTTATGCTTCAGAGAACACAGATTGATTTTGTGTTCAGCTTTATTGCTCGTTTATATCTGAATTGATAATAACTAATGTTAATTTTGTCCACATTGTAATCTATTTAATGTAATATTTACATGTAAATATATGTCTTTGCCCCAAGGTTATGAGACTTTTACCTTGCTCAACTTAAACTCTGTGCTCAAACTCTGAGAATGTGTTCAGTATAGATCACTACTAGAGGTTGAGATTGGTAGAGGTCATAGATGTTTTGAGCATGGGTTTGAGCAAGGTATTTACCAATTTTAAAATATTTGAGCATATGCTCAACTTGAGCACATGCTCAAACTACATGTACGGTAAAAGAAGTGATATAACCTCAGTTTTTTAGGTGATCTCATATTTGAGCAAAATTTACATGTACTTGCAGCAAGGTGTTGGGGACACAAAGGACTCATATTCCTATGATGGAAGTAGATTGAGAAAATGGAATGTGAAGACACAGAAATATGGCGAGGTAGGAAAAAATGGCCATAGGTGAATATCGGTCAGGATTGTAAAATGCAGATCTTCTCAGCTCTTGTTCTTTCTTCCTTGAATTTTGTATTTTTAACTATTGTATAATCACATTGGCCAATCCAGAAAGGAATAGCAACTTCCCATTTCCCTCCATCCCTTTGGTCAGAAAATTGTGGGTAATGTTTAGGGCTTAGGTAAAGAATGATAAGGTATGTACATAGAAACTGAAAGACTTGGAAGGTTGATGAAGTATTTGATGTCTTATAGATATAACAAGACATCTTACTGAGTTTACTAGATTTGTAAACTCACAAGCAGATGTCAATGTGGATACAGTGCCCGCCACTTAATTGAATGTCGCATTATTGAATATTTCGTTTTATTGAATAAGATGCTGAAATCCAAAACCATTTTCTATTAAATCTATTGAAAATCCGCCACGTATTACACTAGAATAAAGAAGCAACTTCGTTTATTTGAATAGCGCGATTATCCTACCAAGCATACCTTTGTTAAAACTTTACCGTATTATGCTCAAGGTCATGTTGTTTACTACGGTGCGAGCGACCTATCGATTAGAGATAAATAGTTTCACACCTGTCCAGGTAAAAGCTGTTGACCAAATCACACGTTAAATGTCGAATAGGTCGTAGCGGTAGGGATGAAAAGATTAATTAATTACCAACTGCCGAAGCCATATCGTGCGCAAGATCACCGAAAACATCGACAAGATGACGCTGTTAGCCAACGGCATTGCGTGAAGACTGACCCTACTAGATGCCGTCCACTTACTCAGTAAGGCCTGGCGCACCGTCAAGCCCACAACTAGCGTCAACTGCTTCCGAAAGGCTGGCTTTGTCTCGTCAGACAACGATGCAACCAAAACTGACAATGTTCGGCCGCCAGATGATGTTAATAGCTAGACGCTTGATGCCTTCATGACAAACGATGGCAACCTGGAGAGCTAAGCTGCCCGGACTGAGGAGAAAATATGCGCCAGTTTCCCTGAAGACAAGACCAAACCATGCGACACTAGTGACGACGAGGAGACTGAAGAAACGGCACCAGTAATGCACGGCGAACGTAAAGACTTGAGGAAAAGTAAAGCGATGACTTCAGCCTGTTCTATCAGATTGAAAATTGAAATTTTACTCGCTTGAATATGCCGTTTAAATTGCCTTTGTTAAAATAAATTGTTGAACCCGTCTTGTGTCTTTGATCACAATGGCCACACGACTGAGATACAATTACATGTGTTTCAATAGACAGCGGATTTATCTTTACGGTCAGATGAGCAGGTGTAATGTAACTATTTAATAACATTTGGTCACTGTACTTAAAAACACAGTTGCAAAATTATAGAAAATGTAGTCTATTGACTTTCATGTAGCTCAAGCAAACAAGAAGAGGATCTAAGAGAGGTAACTCTAGTGTATCTATATATAGATACACGTATAATGATTCCATTACAGATACCGCGAAAGTTATACACGTATGTAATTCTTGCACAATCTGTCGATCTTCTGGTCTTTGAAACTGCATTCGTTCGTCACGCTGTGTAATTGAATATTCGTTTATTTGAATAATAAAGTCCTGACAAATAGCTTATTCAATTAAGCGGCTTGCACTGTATATGTTATAATTAGTTTATTCTGTCTGGTCATAGTTACTCAGCATTGAAGCCACAATTTGACTGTAAATTATACATGTTTATGGAAAATGGATTTGAATGAAGTATCATCATATTTTGAATGGAGAAGAATAATTGGAATACCAAATGATGGAATCCATATATCTTTAATTTTATATTGCTAATTTCCCATATAAGAATGAACTTGTCTTATTTGACACAGTTACATGCTAAATATAGCCCAAGATGTTTCCATAGAAAGTCCCTATGTATAGTGATGATATATATGGATAACTGCTGCAGATTTTGGTAGAAATTTGGACAGAAGCAGTTACAGCAAATTAGAATAATATGATATAATAAGTATTTACTCATCTATGTATCTTAGAATTATTTTTATGGAGAAAATTTGTTAACATGAGTAATCATGATCTAATAGTAGATGTTGGAACTCTTGTAAATGTGTAGAAATATGTTGATGTTTCTTGTGCCTTGAATTAGATATACATTTAATCATAAATTCTTTGTAATATGGTAAGTGTTTTAGAAATCAAGAAAGTCAAGAAGTATTATATGACATCTTACCTGTAAGCAGCCCAATCAAAGGACATAAGTATTATATGACATCTTACCTGTAAGCAGCCCAATCAAAGGACATTAAGTATTGTAAGACATCTTACCTGTAAGCAGCCCAGTCAAAGGACATTAGGTATTATATGACATCTTACCTGTAAGCAGCCCAATCAAAGGACATTAAGTATTATATGACATCTTACCTGTAAGCAGCCCAATCAAAGGACATTAAGTATTATATGACATCTTACCTGTAAGCAGCACAATCAAAGGACATTAAGTATTATATGACATCTTACCTGTAAGCAGCACAATCAAAGGACATTGAGTATTATATGACATTTTACCTGTAAGCAGCACAATCAAAGGACATTGAGTATTATATGACATCTTACCTGTAAGCAGCCCAATCTAAGAACATTAAGTATTATATGACATCTTACCTGTAAGCAGCCCAATCAAAGGACATTAAGTATTATATGACATTTTACCTGTAAGCAGCCCAATCAAAGGACATTAGGTATTATATGACATCTTACCTGTAAGCAGCCCAATTAAAGGACATTAAGTATTATATGACATCTTACCTGTAAGCAGCACAATCAAAGGACATTAAGTATTATATGACATCTTACCTGTAAGCAGCACAATCAAAGGACATTAAGTATTGTATGACATCTTACCTGTAAGCAGCCCAATCAAAGGACATTAAGTATTATATGACATCTTACCTGTAAGCAGCCCAATCAAAGGACATTAAGTAATATATGACATCTTACCTGTAAGCAGCCCAATCAAAGGACATTAAGTATTATATGACATCTTACCTGTAAGCAGCCCAATCAAAGGACATTAAGTATTGTATGACATTTTACCTGTAAGCAGCCCAATCAAATATATAACATATTACCAGTCAGAGGTAAGATATTGCAAGCTGTAGATTTGTCATCTTGAATTGATTGATTTTTAAGATCTAAATGTATTGGTATATGATATTTGGAAGGGTATGAATATATACATGAATATTTTTACCTTAAATATATGAAGAATGTCCTAGGTCTGGGAGTGGTCCAAGTTGTTTTGTCATTTACATTACCTGAAGCAAAATTTAAAGGTTAGCCATTAAAAAAGAAAAGATCATGAAATTAGATAGAGATTTTTCTGTGAAACATCTTGAGCTATGTTTGGCTGGTAACTGTGTCAAATCAGTCTTTTATTCCAAAGATTTTGAATTCCTGATATACCTTATTGATATCTAAATGGTATTGCTGAAGGTTTTGGTATGCATACGTCGTTTGACATCAGCTTCACTTGTAGGTTTATATTCAGAATTTGCAATAACGCATTAACAGCCCGTGTCTTTACTTAGAATGGAATATGAATTATTTTACTTTGTTTTCCAGGCCTGGTTAGCTGGTGATGTGATTTCATGTGCTATAGACTGTGATGAAGGAATTGTGACATTCTACAGGTGTAGTATACAGCTCTGTCCTGAAAAAGAATTCTAGTGAAAATTCAAGGAAGCATAATAAATAGTTTGAGTTATCAAGAGTTAATTGAATTAAATTCAACCTACTTAAACTTGGAAATCAAATATTGGTTTAAATGAAAGTTCAAATTATCTGAAGTGTAGTCAACAAGAATTTGCTGTACAGTAGTTATTAACCTTTGCCAAGAACTATCAGGGCACCCGATCAACCTAAAATGGGACCAAATTTCGGCCCCATTGGCCCCTTAAAACGGTATATTTTTTCAACAACCTAAAATTCCCTTTTGTGAGCCTTTAAAATTTTCCATTATTCTTAAAAAAATATCCATAATAAAACTATTTTTTCACTTGATTTTCACGTACAAAAGTTTTTTATTTTACTGAATTTAGTAGACAAGTGATTATGTGATCGTGGAAAGGTGCTTCTGGTTTTGGTTCATAAGCTTAGTTTGTACTTTCATTTTCTAAATCATGTCACATAATAGCCACAGTAACTGAAAAAAAATTACTAAAAGAATTAGTACTGACTGTGAAAAGATCGACATACTATTTAAACAACAAAAACTTGATAGTGCAGAGGTACATGCCCCATGCCCAGATGTTTCCAAAAAAAGGGAGATCTGTGAGTCTGAATCTTAGTCTGAGTCTCAGTTAGACAAAGCTGAGACAGAGGGGTGGGGGTGGGGCTCTAAATCTAATACACAGAAATAGAATGCTAAAATTATGAAATGAAATTTTGAATGTTTGATATATTGGATTGGTTAATAAAAGAAAATTTGTTATATCAGACATCATTTGCTTATTTATTGTATTTACTTAAAAAATTTTAAATAAATAAAAATACCCCATCGACCTGAAAATGCCATGTAAATTCCCCCTTTAAAGGGTACGGGTACCAGTCCCCGAAAAGGTGTGGGTGCCCTGACTATAGCAGATGTTTGAAAACTCAATGTAGAGGGATTTATAGTGTTTAGTAATACTTTATTGCTAATGATTGATTGATTTTTGTTTAACGTCACACCACAAATATTTCACTTATATGGTGATGGCATCTGCCTGATGCGGGGCATACAAATTTTGACCTTTGCAACAGACCAACCGAAGCAGTGAGGGATCTTTGATGTGCCATGCATACCACGACACGGGGCCTTGGTTTTTACTGCCTCATCCGAAAGACTGGACACCAGCATGACCAGAGCAGGAATCGAACCCCGGCCTCCCGATTAGGAGTCCAGCGCGATACCACTAGGCCACGCCGGCTTATTTATTGCTAATGAAATTCTGATTCAAGCCATAGTGCCTGTTTTATTGGTTATGCTTTCTTCCCTTTAAATTGTGGAGATTACAAAAAGTTTCCATGACGGTTTGACTGTAATGATATTGTATATACCCTGTTCTGGTATTGTGTTCCTGTGACTTTCCCTATACAACAGTCGTCCTCATTCATCTAGTGTGCGTGCAGTGGTAGAAGCAGCTGGCCAAACAGGAAATGTTTACTGCTCCTGAACTCCACTGACAACCAGAGAGCATTGAATATCTACTTAGGAAATAATGACGTCCAAGTCATTATGTAATGTCCAGTAACAGCCCCGAGTCGCATTAACCAATCAAATTGTCAATGAGCTGCGCAGCGGCGAGGTGATAATTTGATTGATTAATGCGACTCAGGACGGTTACTGGACATAAGATAATGACTAGGACATCATTATTTCTATTCTGACATGAACTGTAGAAACAAGTATGAAAATAAGTACTTTAATATTAATATTTTATTTCAACAACAATAAATTTAGGTCATATACGCTTTATCCATTGTGCATGTGCTTTATGTGTGTAGAAAGTGGATGCAGAAGACAGTTTTGTGAATTGAAAGTGGATGTCACAAAAAAATCAATAATTTGATTTTCAGAAAACCTAAATAGCATGACCTAAATTGATTTTCTGGAAATTGATTTTATTCACATTGTCAGAATCGATAACACCGATGGGTGGGGGCGGGGCTTTTAAACTTATGAATGCTTAGTAGGCGTGGTGATTCTGACCGTGAATATATCAGAGCAAGGTGAAACTCTATGGGACATAGAGAGGAAAATTCTCAAGTCATGTTAGAATGTGGTTTATTGTTTTATGTGTGTGGTGGTAAGAGAAGCTTGCCAGACAGGAGATGCTTATGTCCTGATCTCTCCTTTGACAACCAGAGGGTAGTGAATAACTACTGTGGTTTGTTGTTTTATGTGTACAGAGATGGGCATAGCTTGCCAAACAGGATTTGCTTACTGTTCCAGTTCTTACCACTGACAACCAGAGGGTAGTGAATATCTACTGTGGTTTGTCGTTTTGCCACTCATAACATAACACTAGTTACTTATGAATTTTACTTTTATGTGTAGAGCACAGTATAGGTGCTAGGTGCTTGTCTTATAACTGAGAGGTTCCAGGGTTTGATACCTCCGGTGGCTGGTTGGTGTTTTGCATTGGATGAGACAGTTAAACTGTGGTCTCATGTCATAGTAGACATGGCACGAAAATGATCCCTCACTGCTTCTGGTGGGACTGTTGCAAAGATATAAAGTTCTGTGTATTGCACCAGGCAGACTATCTAAGTGCAATAATCTAAGTGCAAAATTTTCATGTAGCCTGTAAAAAAATTAATGCCTGTATTTTAATATCATATCAGATATCTATCCAAATCATTTTTTCAATGCTTTTTGTGTTGATCATAATTTTCAGTAATTACAAAATGAAATATTGTACTTTTTCACTCACAGATTTTCTGATTTATAGTTTTGATTCTCATTTTTTTCTACCATAGGAATGGTAAATCGATGGGTGAGGCATTTACTGGCATTAAGGTGGGAGCAGGGTACGCTTATTTTCCAGCCGTCAGTCTTTCGAAGTCAGAGAATATAAGGGTCAACTTTGGTCATACTCCTTTGAGATATCCTTTTATCTTTGACACCTAAACAATAATACCCCACCTATAACCGAAGATGTTGTCAGAATGGTTTGCAAATTGAATTTCTCACAATCATTGGATTCCCCATAATATTTGATTGAGTATATTTTGTCTGAAGCAGCATAAAATTCTGGCACAGCATCATACAGAATCCATGTAGTTTAATGGTAGAGTGCCTTATAAAAATGTAATAATATCTCATTCAAGTAACACCACTATTTCATAGAAAAATACTGAATGTAGTGGTAAACTTCAAGTTTAAAAAAATTAAAGTTTTATATAAATATGTGAAAACTTACCTACTTATCTATGCATCTGTGCATTAAATTTTTTGGAAAGGTTTTTTTTATCGCACAGATTCATTTTGCTTAAATATTCTCACTGAATAAATTCACTGTTCAATATGCCATCTTTACTAACTGAGTGTCGGATGAGAGATGGACTAAAGTGAATCAGACACTTGGTTAGTGAAGATGTCAGTATGCATGTACGAGAATTCCTTGACTATGATAGATATCCTATAGACGGCTTTCAGCTGTTACAACATGTTCCTAGAGAGGAAGTTATCAAAGCGCAAGTCTTACTAGGATGTATAGAAAAATTACTACCAATTGTGATTGAACACAAGGTGAGATTTGTTTTCCCTCGTATAACATGTTGCACTGCTCTGTTTGTGCATCTGTTTGTCCGTCTGTAGATCCATTCCACTTACCTTAAAGGCACTCTGGAAGACATTTTCCACTGGTGTACATATATTTTATATTTAAAATATCAGTTATTGATTTTCAAGTTCAAATGTTAAAAGGCAAGTTCAGATGAGAGGATTCTTCACTGTGTGATGCTTTTCTGATAATTACATACGGTCGATTTAAATAACTGGAATGTCAAAAACTCAACTCCCCATTAATCATGTGGTCCCATAAACATTTCAGTGTTAAACACCTACTCAATCTTGAAATACTGAAATTTGAAAATCCCCCAAAACAGAGTAATTTTCAAGATCAACTATACTGCACTGTATATTACATATTAAAATTGAAAATGAAGTCATGATGGAGTCAGGAAAGAATTTTTTGTTTACACAATGATTACAATACCAGTGGTGTGCATCTCTGTGTGACAGATTCCCTTACCCTAATATACAGTGATATTTGTCATCATAATGGGATAAACCACAGGACATTCAACCCTTTTGACCAATCCCATTTGCTAGTTTTACACCTACAAAAAGAAAGACAACTCCAACAACATTTATATCATGTGTATAAGATAGGCAATGTGTTAATCAAGGACCAAGCAAGTGTTATTCACAATCACAAATTAAGGGCAATTTATGAAAAAGTACATAGTTAGAGGCTATTAGTATATTTATTATTTGATGTAATGCCGAGAAAAGCGTATGCTTTGAAAGGCTATAAATATAGTGTATGTATACAATTATTCATCATGTTCACATGAAGTTTATCATTAAATGTCGGCAAATGATATGAATTAATTAATGATTTAATTTATGAGTACGTTATTTCAGTGTCATATTAGATACTTTTAAAAATGATATAATTCTCCTTACTACATTGTAAACCGTAAAGAAAATCCTGACCTCTCTCTAGATTTTAGTCTCTCAGTGTTTTCATTAAAAATACCGGTACAAGAACTTCGAAAACTCGAATTTACCAAATCTCAAACTTACCAAACCTTGAGTGATTCCTAAAGTCCTTTACTCTGAGTTATCAAAGTTTGACTGTACCTGATGAACAATGTGGTAAAGTATATACATTTCTAGGCTGTTACATAAATGCCAATTGATCTGGAATAACAATACTTCATGTCTATTGATTACTTGTTTGGATAAGTCTGTGGCATAGGTCTAAATTTCGATGTCATCACCATATAAGTGCAATAATCTTAATGGTACATAAAACAAGATACATGTACAAAGAAATTAAACATGAATGTATTTTAGTTTGATTGTCATGTTTGCAAAGACTTATATTTAACATCATACTTTATGCAATGTTTTGAAGAATACTCCAGATGAAGCCAGTGTGATACCAGACAAAGAAGATATTCTACCTCCTCCCCTGGGGGAGACTCGCAGTGAACAAGCCACCATACTTCTAATAGCAGCTCATTTATTTGAAAATATTTCTCCTTTACTTGTAAGTCACTGTGTACATCGTTAAAGGTATCATGTAAAAGTTTTAATAACTTCATATATTGCAGTTGGCTCAGTATACAATATGTTTTAAGATCTTTTGACTCTGATAAAATATGATATATGTTCAAATAATCCATTGTACTAAATCCTTTGTACTTATTAAGGAAGTATGTAATAACTTATTACTTATTATCATGAATATGCAATACATATAGGATTATTGAATTTTGATATAGATTGTTTTTGTTGTTAAAACAAGAATTCATATATTTCAGAAAAATCCTTATGTCGTTGAATGTTGTTTGGTGCCATTGTTGTTGAAGTATTGTAACTCTACTGTCAGTCTCAGTGCTGCACAGCCACACATCTCCCAACTGTTGGAGCTTTCCTGGGCATTAATGCAGGTAAATGTTAATCATGTAGTCATGTTTTGTAGCTAATTTGATGATACGTTACAGGAATAATGTACTTGAAAAAAGTGGTAAAAAGGCCTTGAATTAAACTTAACAATAAGTAATGATTTATGATAAACAAGAATGTTATGATTTTAGTATACACTTCTATGGTATGAGTATGGATTATACTTCTGTGGTATGAGTATAGAGTATACTTCTGTGGTATGAGTATAGAGTATATTTCTTGGTGAGTATAGAGTATACATGTGGTATGAGTATAGAGTATACCTCTATGGTATGAGTATAGAGTATACTTCTATGGTATGAGTATAGTGTATACTTCTGTGGTATGAGTATAGAGTATATTTCTTGGTGAGTATAGAGTATACTTCTGTGGTATGAGTATAGAGTATACTTCTGTGGTATTAGTATAGAGTATACTTCTGTAGTATGAGTATAGAGTATACTTCTGTGGTATTAGTATAGAGTATACTTCTGTGGTATTAGTATAGAGTATACTTCTGTAGTATGAGTATAGAGTATACTTCTATGGTATGAGTATAGTGTATACTTCTGTGGTATGAGTATAGAGTATATTTCTTGGTGAGTATAGAGTATACTTCTGTGGTATGAGTATAGAGTATACTTCTGTGGTATGAGTATAGAGTATACTTCTGTGGTATTAGTATAGAGTATACTTCTGTAGTATGAGTATAGAGTATACTTCTATGGTATGAGTATAGTGTATACTTCTATGGTATGAGTATAGTATATACTTCTGTGGTATGAGTATAGTGTATACTTCTATGGTATGAGTATAGAGTATACTTCTGTGGTATGAGTATAGTGTATACTTCTGTGATATGAGTATAGAGTATACTTCTGTGGTATGAGTATAGTGTATACTTCTATGGTATGAGTATAGTATATACTTCTGTGGTATGAGTATAGTGTATACTTCTGTAGTATGAGTATAGAGTATACTTCTATGGTATGAGTATAGAGTATACTTTTGTGGTATGAGTATAGTGTATACTTCTGTGGTATGAGTATAGGGTATACTTCTGTGGTATGAGTATAGAGTATACTTCTGTGTTATGAGTATAAAGTATACTTCTATGGTAAGTATAGAGTATACTTCTATAGTGAGTATAGAGTATACTTCTGTGGTATGAGTATCGAGTATACTTTTATTGTATGAACAGCAGATGTTCAGAATGGTCAGAGGATGAGATTATTTTCATCATAAATGTGTTATGAAGTGATTCCCATATTTGCCCTTGGGTTGATCACATTATTTCTTTTAGGGGCAGACTTGGTGGAATACAGGAATAATGTACTTGAAAAAAGTGGTAAAAAGGCCATGAATTAAACTTAACAATAAGTAATGATTTATGATAAACAAGAATGTTATGATTTTAGTATACACTTCTATGGTATGAGTATGGATTATACTTCTGTGGTATGAGTATAGAGTATACTTCTGTGGTATGAGTATAGAGTATATTTCTTGGTGAGTATAGAGTATACATGTGGTATGAGTATAGAGTATACCTCTATGGTATGAGTATAGAGTATACTTCTGTGGTATGAGTATAGTGTATACTTCTGTGGTATGAGTATAGAGTATACTTCTGTGGTATGAGTATAGAGTATACTTCTGTGGTATTAGTATAGAGTATACTTCTGTAGTATGAGTATAGAGTATACTTCTATGGTATGAGTATAGTGTATACTTCTATGGTATGAGTATAGAGTATACTTCTGTGATATGAGTATAGAGTATACTTCTGTGGTATGAGTATAGTGTATACTTCTATGGTATGAGTATAGTATATACTTCTGTGGTATGAGTATAGAGTATACTTCTGTGGTATGAGTATAGGGTATACTTCTGTGGTATGAGTATAGAGTATACTTCTGTGGTATGAGTATAGTGTATACTTCTATGGTATGAGTATAGAGTATACTTCTGTGGTATGAGTATAGTGTATACTTCTGTGATGAGTATAGAGTATACTTCTGTGGTATGAGTATAGTGTATACTTCTATGGTATGAGTATAGTATATACTTCTGTGGTATGAGTATAGAGTATACTTCTGTGGTATGAGTATAGAGTATACTTCTGTGTTATGAGTATAAAGTATACTTCTATGGTAAGTATAGAGTATACTTCTATAGTGAGTATAGAGTATACTTCTGTGGTATGAGTATCGAGTATACTTTTATTGTATGAACAGCAGATGTTCAGAATGGTCAGAGGATGAGATTATTTTCATCATAAATGTGTTATGAAGTGATTCCCATATTTGCCCTTGGGTTGATCACATTATTTCTTTTAGGGGCAGACTTGGTGTAGTGGTTTAGCGTTTGGCTTGCAGCGCCGACGATCCAGGTTCAATTCCCGTGTTGCGTCATTATGTTTAAGAAATTGGTAACCTCCTGCTTCCATGTCACGATATAACTGAAAAATTGTTGACAGCGACGTAAAACACCAATCAACCAACCAACCAACCATTATTTCTTTGATCTTTTATAATATTAAGCTTTGTTATACAGGAACATGAGATAAAACCTTGTATGGAGAACCTGATCACGACCTTATTGTACTCTTTTTACAAGACTTCTCCAGATACATCAGATTTTACATCTCAGGTTTGTATTTTCACCGTAGTCAAAGAATGAATCTTATTACTTTGTGGTGGATTGAGGTATACTCATAAAAATGTTCAACTGCAATATTTGGAAGCATTATTAGATGTATTCGTTATTATTTTATTTTTTTGATTTAAAATTTTCAAGTATTAACACCAACAGCAAGTTTCTTTTTGGAACTGTATGTTTTGGAGACATGAGGCATGAACAACATTGTGACATAATGTAATAGATGATACTTTGTGGGTGCAGTTATATCAAAACATACTTGACCAATCAAATGTGTTGTTACAAATCACTATTAAATCCTATTTGATGCTTCCCTTACCTTGTACAAATTGACAAAATGTATCCGCAGAACTCTTCATTCTATTTAAAAATTCTCAGAAATTCTAACCAGAGCAGTTTTTTAATTAGTGGTTTTACTCAGTATTGAATTCTGTCTTCAGATTTTTAAATTTCTGTCTTTAAATTTGTTGTCTGTATAAGTGATTTTGTTTATTAAGTTTTGATTTTAAGATGAATAAAGTTTGTGTTGATACTGACATTGTTGATGCACAGTGATCAAATTTAAGGTTTGTTATAATACTTTTGAACTTCTATTTCTTTACAAACTTTCTTAATTCCATTTAAGGCCTTAATACATTCTTTCCATTATCAAGTGTCAAAATTTTAGTTGGCAAGTGAAATTTGAGTGCATGAAATATGGTAAAACTGATTATAGTGTAATAATGATTTGATTATCAAAAATATGGATGGATAGCAGTCAGTGACATTTCTTTTTAAATTCAGACATTTTATTTCAGAGAATTTATTTGACTTTGACCTTGAGGATTCTTCAGCATCAGCAAACACGCAGGCATTATCTGTCCAGTGTCTTATATCCTTTATGTTATAGTTGTATACGTGTTTCCCAAAGTCTTGTTCTTTAATGTATTCAACATTCGGTAAAGCCATTGTATATCATGATTTGATTTAATGATTTTGTGCACATTGTATATACTAGTACTATATATTATAATTGTAATATTTTGTCTCATTATAAGCCGGTGTGGCCTTGGCTCGGCTCGTGATCGAGAGGTCCCAGGTTCGACTCCACCCAGTGTTCTGTCTTTGGGATCCCTCACTGCTTTGGGTGGGTCCATTGCATAGGTCTAAATTTGTATCCAATGCATCAGGCAGATGCCATCACCATATACGCGAAATAATTGTGGAGTGACGTAAAACAATAATCCATCAATCTGTCACATTAACAGCTGTGATTCTACCATATGAAGCGCTCATATTGTAATAAAAGTTTTCTAGTTCATGTTGTATCCAATTATTTCAATATTCCACCTACTATAAATAGTATTGACATATCTTATGGTTATTACTGCATATTAACACCAATCTCTTCAAGATATATTCCTTAACACTTTCTCACATTTGACAAGATCAAATTCCCAGTGTTCATGCATGTGAAGCCACCAGATGATGCTGGTCTTGCCACATTATTACCAGAAGTGTTCTGGGAAACCCTAGACAAGGTAAGAAGTCCTTATACATGTGTGATGCTGACCTGTCCACATTATGATACTGGCCTGGCCACATTACTTCCAGAAGTGTTCTAGGAAACCCTCGACAAGGTAAGAAGCCCTTACACATGTGTGATGCTTACCTGTCCACATTATGATGCTGGCCTTGTCACATTACTACAAAAAGTGTTCTGGGAAACCCTAGACAAGGTAAGAAGTCCTTCAGATGACAATGGCCTGGCCACATTACTTCCAGAGGTGTTCTGGGAAACCCTAGAGAAGGTAAGAAGCCCTTATACAAGTGTTATGCTGGCCTGGCCACATTACTTCCAGAAGTGTTGTGGGAAACCCTAGAGAAGGGAAGAAGCCCTTATACAAGTGTGATGCTGGCCCGGCCAAATTACTACCAGAAGTGTTATGGGAAACTCTAGACAAGGTTAGAGACCTTCAGTTGATGATGGTGTGGCCACATTACTAGCAGAAGTGTTGTGGAAAACCCTAGACAAGGTAAGAAGTCCTAATACATGTGTGATATTGGCCAGGCCACATTATTTCCAGAAGTGTTGTGGGAAACCCTAGACAAGATAAGAAGCCCTTATACATGTGTGATGGTGGCCAGGTCACATTACTTCCAGAAGGGAACACGTAGACAAGGTAAGCAAATTCCAGATGATGCAGGCTTGGCCGCATTACTTCCAGAAGTCTCCAGGGAAATTCTACACAATATGAGAAGTCATCTGTTCATACTTTGTTAGAGATCCAAAAGTTTTGTCCTTGATCTACGACTTCTATAAAGTATGTGTAACGTTGACATCCAGGGGCATCAGTGTTTGACATGCAAAACTTAAAAAGCTCTTGACACCTAGGATACAACAGAGAGACTACTGACTATATTTACTGATTATTGTTAGATGCATTTTCATGATTATAATTATGTTTATGTATTGCAGGACCCTGAATCTACTCTTCGTCCCATGTCAGATGATGATAGGAAAAAACAAAAGGTCTTCCGAAAAGCTTGTGAAGACCTTAAAGAGAAGATTGAAGGTTTGTATCGGTAGTAATTTGTAAAGATGCATAATGATAAATTATATAAATACTTTCTAAATGTATACTTTATGGAGTTTATATTTCTAAGAAAAGTCATTATACATGTAATTCTTGACATGATAGCAGTAGTGATATACTTCATACATAGAAATACATGTGAAGAAAATTTTGAATTATTCAAAATATTTTGTGCTATCAAATTTCCTGGGAATTGTAAGAATATGTTTTAGCTCACCTGAGCTGAAGGTGATGTAGGCCCGTGTGATCCTCTTTTTCTATTCTGTCTTTGAAAAGGTGTATGACAAAATTGAAGTAAGAGCAGTTGCTATTTGCTTTATGGTAAATTGGTACACTGTTTACCATATTTTGTTGTAAGACACATATTTGGTCCATACAAATACCTTTGCAGGCACTCAGGAATTGCTTGAAAGATACGAAATCTGAGTAACTCAATCGGAAAGGTGTATGGCTCATGACAGAAAAATCCTGGGTTCGAGTCCTGCTTGTTGATGTCCTTTCGGATGAGATAGTAAAATCAAGGCCCCATGTCACTGTAGATATGGCACATAAAAGATCCCTCACTGCTTCTGATGGGTTCACTACATAGGTCTAAATTTGTGTGCATTGCATCAGGCACGGTCACCATATACACTTGTAAGTGTAACGTAAGACAAGAATCAAACAAAACAAACTGGAAATATGTATATGGTGCATGAAGAAGACTTATTCGGTCTTTTCGTTATACAGAGTTACTTCCCATTTGGGACAGTATCTGACGTAAAACACTTATGATGTCATCAAATTCTATGGAAACTGATCTAAAACTTAGGGAAATGATAGTCCAAAAATGACTTTTTCATAAGAAATTGATGACGTCATAACTGTTTTACCTCAGATATCGTCTAAATGGGAAATAACTCAGTTTAACGAAAAGAGTCAATTGAATTGTTATTGTATTAATTTTTTTGTTTTAGAATTGGAAGATCTTCAGATAGAAATCTTGAAGTTGTTGTTGACAAACTCCGATCCACTAGAGGTAAGAGAACTGAAAATGAAGTAAATTTCATTATTAACTGTTTGCTTATAAGAGCAAATGTCTCAATAGTGTTTGTGTTATGTGAGTAATACATGATTTGGTCAATCCTTATACTAGCCACTGGATGTTTGTTTGTGTCCTCAGACAAGGCACTTTAGCTACAGTGTTACAGTGCTTCAGTTAGGATGCGTATCTGTATAATTTACAGGTAGAATTTGACAAAATATGCATAGTCAACCATTTAAATGTGTATCAAATACGTGAACTTATTCCCTAGTCATGGATCTGCTTTCCAATTTGTCCAATTTCTAAAGCTTATACACGAAGTCTTGATGTGTAAATTGCTTTGCTCCTGCATCCATTAAGCCAAAAGAGTGCAAGTGTCTTTCTGAGAGAGAATAATTTTGCAATATGTCATATCAACATGAGTTTTCAAGCTTCTTTGGACCTAGTCAGGAGATTCTACGCATTTGCTGATACCTGTTACTGATTCATTTTAGATTTGATGATGAATACAGCACTAGTTGGTATCAAAAATTGTGTGGAGCATTGATCAGTAAATACTGATAGATACTGGCTTCAGCTTGGAAGTTAACCAATTATGTGATGACTTTATGTCCTGTCCTTGATGTGTCAGACTCTCTTCAACGTGGCAGCATAAATACTGTACTAGTATAAGTCTCTGGCCTTATAATTGTGCCCTGCTTACGAAAAAGCTTGGGGACATTAGAATTCACACATCTGTCTGTCCGTCTGTCTGTCTGTCAGTCCATCCGTCGTTCACAAAAACTTTAACCTTGGTCGTAACATTTTAACCGTAAGACATAGGGCCTTCATATTTGGCATGTGTCTATTTAATTGCAATACCTTTCCATTGGTACCAAACTTTTTATCAAATGACCTTGACAATGACGTTTTACTTACTTCAGTGTAACTTTTTAACCGTAAGACTTAGGGCCTTCATATTTGGCATATGTATTTGTAGACGTGCACAACCATGATTGTATGTCAGAGATCAGTGCACCCTTACTGATAGAACCTCCAAAACGGGGGACCACAATTCTCTGAATTTGCTTGTTATATTTTAGTTTTGAGAAGGATGAAAATTTACCTTGTTCCCATCTTCGCAAGCCAAGGCTTCGTTTCGTTCTACTGCACTACGTACAGTAGAATGAAACGAAGCCTTGGCTTGCGAAGATGCCTTGTTCCAGAAAATCAATATGATCACTGCTAGATATTAATCTGCTTCCATTAAAGTGATTACTGAGTCTCTGTTATCTTCTTACTGTAAATCCATCAGAAGGATTATCTTCTTACTGTAAATCCATCAGAAGGTTTATCTTCTTACTGTAAAATTATCAAAAGGATTTAGCTGTTTACTTTCTTTGAGGTATAGATTTAGGTGAAAACATTGGTGAAGTGCTCCAATCTTATTAAAACGCGACTTGTATTTTGCTCCTCTACGATACTCTCCATGTACAAGATATTACAACTGCCAATTCGAGGTCATCTCAGGATGACCTTTCAGAACAGCCAATCAGAATTGGAGTTAGAGATCTTTCGGTGTTATATTACATACAAACAATACCGAAAGATCTTGAACTCAAATTCTGATTGGCTGTACTGAAAGGTCATCCTGAGATGACCTCGAATCGGCAGTTGTAAGATCTTGTACATGGAGAGTAGTGTAGAGGAATGAAGTACAAGTCGGGTTTCAATAAGATTGGAAGTACTCATGACAAAACTTTAAATTTACAAATGAATCAAAATATTTTGTAACACTAACTTCTTAAGGATTATATATAAGCCCTCTTTACTGCAGGGGCAGGCGTGGTGTAGTGGTTAAGTGCTTGGCTTGTGGCACCGACGATCCGGATTCGATTCCCGGGTTGCGCCACTATGTTTAAGGGGTTGGTAACCTCCTGCTTCCATGTCGCAATATAACTGAAATATTGTTGAAAGCGACGTAAAACACCAATCAACCAACCAACCATCTTTACTGCAAGGCAGTGTGACCAGAAAGTATCAAGGTGATGTGAATATGAGCATCTTCTGCTGGCTCGCCATGCTTACCTATACATGTATAAATCCATAAGGAGAGGTTAACTTTGAATTATACAAACATTGGTCAGATTCTATAAGATTTTTTCTTATACATCTCCATTTTCAGGGAAAGACGTCGAGGGCTATATTTTGTGAAAAATTTAGGATATACCTAAAAAATAATGTCCGTTTAGGAAGAGTAAGTATCAAGTTATTGTAATTATATATTGAAATACCTGGCTAAAGTTGTGAAATAAAGCAAATTTTAAGTATCAAGTTATTGTAATTATATATTGAAATACCTGGCTAAAGTTGTGAAATAAAGCAAATATTCTGACTGATTTACGTATAGGTTACATTTTATAAATTCTAATGGAAAATTTTGAGTTTACTTAGTTGTCATGGACTGACTCGGAGGCACACTAAAAGTCCATAGATGCTAACAAGTAGCAGAGAGATGCACAGTTAGTGTCGCTTCAACTTTCATATCGGCCAGATGTTGTACCCAGTGCATATACATCTTCCAGTAATGTACTAAATAAACATCGCATATTATTTTCTCTGGCAGTATATCTGAGAGCCCCAGAACAAAAGATATTGCAAGAAGCTGTTAATTGTCTTACATAATTAATATCATATTGTACACTTGTTTTCCAGATAACTCAGGTAACTACTTGTCCACTTAGTTTCTTCCACCGTCTTGTTCGAGCCATTAGATATTACTGGGATGACTTCCAAAGAGAAGATCCAGAGAGATTTGTCTTCAGCTCAGGTGTGTAGTAACACTGTGTGTGATATTCTCATTTTGGTCAAATAGTGCTTGAATACTATAATGAAAAGTTTAGAAATCAATTTGCTTTCATTTTCAATGTCCCTGGATCAATAGATTTGGGGCATATTGTTTTTGTGCTGTCTGTCTGTCTGTCAGTTGTCAACTATAACCTTGGCCATAACTTTTGAACCGTGATGGATAGAAACTTTATATTTCACATGCGTACTCAACTAATGAAGCCCTTTCAAATGACACCAATGTTGATGACCTTTTGACTTTGACAGTGACCTTCAGACTAAAAACTTTTTGGATTTTGTTGCCGCCGGGGGCATTAATGTTTGAATTCATTTTTTCTTTTTTAACCCTTCAATTACATGTTAGCTCCAGAACATTCTTGCTAGAACTAAATTCCTGTACTGTGCTGGTACTTATATAGGTGTGGGTCTTATTGTAGCTGGGTTAGTGCTGTCACGTTTGTACTTTTTAGCTCACCTGAGCGTAGCTCAAGTGAGCTATTGTCATAGTGCAGCGTCCGTCGTCCGTCGTTAACTTTTCTACATTTTCGACTTCTTCTCCAGAACCGCTGCACAGAATTTACCAAACGCCATAGGAAGTAAGTACTCAAGGTCCTCTACAAAGTTTGTGTTTTTTATGCCGATCCGTGATCCAAGATGGCCGCCATTGGCTCTGATTGGTTGACACATTTTCGACTTCTTCTCCAGAACTGCTGCACAGGATTTCACCAAACTTCATAGGAAGTAAGTACTTAAGATCCTCTACCAAGTTTGTGTTTTTTATGCCGATCCTTGATCCAAGATGGCCGCCATTGGCTCTGATTGGTTGACACATTTTCGACTTCTCCTCCAGAACTGCTGCACAGAATTTCACCAAGCTTCATAGGAAGTAAGTACCGGTACTCAAGGTCCTCTACCAAGTTTGTGTTTTTTTTGCCGATCCGTAGTCCAAGATGGCCGCCATTAGCTCTGATTGGTTGACACATTTTCGACTTCTTCTCCAGAACTGCTGCACAGAATTTCACCAAACTTCATAGGAAGTAAGTACTCAAAGTCCTCTACCAAGTTTGTGTTTTTTATGCCGATCCGTGATCCAAGATGGCCGCCATTGGCTCTGATTGGTTGACACATTTTCGACTTCTCCTCCAGAACTGCTGCACAGAATTTCACCAAACTTCATAGGAAGTAAGTACCCAAAGTCCTCTACGAAGTTTGTGTTTTTTATGTCGATCCGGGATCCAAGATGGCCGCCATTGGCTCTGATTGGTTGACACATTTTTGACTTCTTCTCCAGAACTGCTGCACAGAATTTCACCAAACTTCATAGAAAGTAAGTACTCAAAGTCTTCTACCAAGTTTGTGTTTTTTATGCCAGTCCGTGATCCAAGATGGCCGCCATTGGCTCTGATTGGTTGAAACATTTTCAACTTCTTCTCCAGATCGGCTGCACAGAATTTCATCAAACCTCATAGGAAGTAAGTACTCAAGGTCCTCTACCAAGTTTGTGTTTTTTATGCCAATCCGTGATCCAAGATAACCGCCATTGACTCTGATGGGTTGACACATTTTCGACTTCTTTTCCAGAACAGCTGCATAGAATTTCATCAAACTTTATGGAAAGTAAGTACTCAAGGTCCTCTACCACAGTTTTGTTTTTTATGCCGATCCGTGATCCAAGATGGCCGCCATTGACTCTGATTGGTTGACACATTTTCGACTTCTTCTCCAGAACCACTGCACAGAAATTCATCAAACTGCATAGAAAGTAAGTGCTCAAGGTCCTCAACCAAGTTTGGTGTTTTTTATGCCGATCCGTGATCCAAGATGGCCGCCATTGACTCTGATTGGTTGACACATTTTCAACTTCTTCTCCAGAACCACTGCACAAAATTTCACCAAACTGCATAGAAAGTAATTACTCAAGGTCCTCTACCAAGTATAGGTTTTTCATGCCGATCCGTAATTCAAGACGGCCACCATTGGCTCTGTTTGATTGACACATTTTCATCTTCCTCTCCAGAACCCCTGCACAGAATTTCTTGCTTGTTTGTAAATATGCACTTTGTGCTCAGGTGAGCGATATAGGCCCACTTGGGCCTCTTGTTTATTACTACACTGATATAAATGCATAAAAAATTAAAGAAGAGGTACAGACTCAAATCATGATAATTATGACTATGTTTATGTTTAACAAATCTCGTTTTACCCTTGTTGGCATAGCTCAGTCAGTGTTGCAGAGAGGTCACCTCTTTGACTTTCATTGGTGGCTCGATAATGTCCTGTGTTTTGGGCAAGACAGTAAAATCAGAGGTCCAGTTTCATTGGTGGCTTGATAGTGTCCTGTGTTTTGGGCAAGACAGTAAAATCAGAGGTCAAGTTTCATTGGTGGCTTGATAATGTCCTGTGTTTTGGGCAAGACAGTAAAATCAGAGGTCCAGTTTCATGATAGATGTTTGTACTTGTAACATCTCTCACTGCTATGGATTGCAAAAGACAAAAATCAAACAAACAAGATTTGCTGCAGGTTTTAGCATTCTGTGATAAAACTTGATTGTGCTAAAATAAATGCTAATACAGGATGTAGATTCACATACAGCAGTATTTGTGTCCTTCAATAAGTACAGTTGTGGTGATACAAGTCATTTGCCTTGGTAGTAAGATTGAAATACAGGCTTCGGGTTCAAGTTCCTGTCTCGTCATCATTCTGTTTGTTACAAAAATGATACCAAACTCAAAAAAGCCCTTTGAGAGGGACTTCAAATGAACTAGGGTAGAGTTTTGCCATCTGGTTCATCAGTCTGTATAGTCCATGAGAATTCACACTCACCCTGCCTGTCATATCATCACCTTTTCATGAATTAATGATATAAAAATGGTCAGGACAATGTTACAGTGCTGTATTTTGTGTCAAATAGGAATTGAAAATCAACTTGTAAACTGTATTAATTCAAAAACAAAATTATCTCCTTAACCCTGTAGTTTAGTTTTTTTGTTTGAGTCTTTATTTTATGAACATTATACTGATTAATTTCTCTCTGTTTTTTTTTTAATTTAGAGGCTTACATCCCAATCCATGAGTTTTGGTCAGATTCGTATGATTCTATGGAACTTCAGAGATGTGGAGGGCTTTTATCTCATCTCAACAGAATTCTGGGAAGTAAGTATTTGTCAAGTCTCCTTACTAGCATACCGATTCAATTAGCAATTGTAACGAACACAGCACCATCTGACAGTGTTTTTTTTTCTTCAAATCAAGGACCCTTTGCGATGGAAATTTCATAAATTTTTCCCAAAATTTGTGTAAATTTTTTCCAAATATTGATCATTTAGCATTATGCAAATGGGACAATAAATTCCCCAATGAAAATGTACAGGCACCTTTGACAAAAGTAAAAAAAACACTGTTTGATATCATAATGTGATATTTCATTCCTGTTACTTGTAGTCATCTGAGTTGATTACACTTCATGATATGTTTAATTTGCTTCAGCACTTGAGGTAAATTCAGATATAATTTGGTGGAATAGTGTTATCAATGCACAAGTAAGATGTACAGATATGCATGGATAAGAATGTGATTCATCATCTAAAAAGTATGAATGTCATACAAAATGATGAGCATGGATAAAGATGCACTTAAGTAACATTCAATTGTAAATGTGTTAAAGAGTAAATGAGCAAGTTGAATAGGAATAAAAGCAAGATACATAGACCTTTGATGGATATTCCCTTCCATAATACTTGTGATCAACCATCTTTGTAATATGCATTAGATAAATGACAAAATTTCCTTCGGTGATAATATAATGTACATCTTACCTGGAATTAAATTTTTTATTGTCTCTTTAACAGTATCTTCAAATTTTTTATTTTGTACATTTTATTTCTCTGATGAAGGTGAGGTCAATAAAGCACAAGGGTTGAAGCTGACACAAGATGGTGGAGTTTTGAAAATCATGACAACAAATAAAACTGGGGGTAAGTAAGATAGATGGAATTTTAGAGGAAGTTAAGTAGAGAAAAGGAGCAGACTTTACTTGGTGATTGGGGATTGGCTTACAATGCAAATGATCAAGGTTCAAACCTCAGATAGGGCCATTATGTCTAAAAGGTTCTGAAAAGGTCATGATTGTTAAAAAGTATTTTGAGTATCAAAGAACTTGGGAAAAAAGGATTTAACTGCAACTTACTCTCATTAATGAGGCGAGACCAAAAGAAATATTTGAAGTTATCTGATTTTGAATATGATAATATAACTAAATATTACTGATTTTCAGTTAATGTAAATGAATTGATGATTTCTTTCGTATTAGGTATTATGGCCTGTGTTTTATTAGATATATTTGCATACATATACCGGGTAATTATGTTTCAGCTGGCTATCCGCCATTAGAGATGCCCAGTGGGAATTCCCTGATGAGTCTCTTGGATCTGGTCCTACTTTTATACCATCTCTCATCACATACCCAGCTTTCCAAGGTAAGATTTCTTCATATATCACTGTCAAGCTTGAAACCTTCAACTCATAAATTTGCTCAGATATATAGTGGTGGAATTGACTGTTTTTTCATCCCTTTGTCATTTATGTAATATTTGAATTGTGTTCATGTTCTCAGTGATTGATGGAAATTTTGAACTGAATCAGAGATATGGGATATATAGTCTATGCCTGTCTGTGGCAAAACCATTTATCATTTGATCTTGTTGCCATCTAGGGCATTAGTGTTTCACAAACACATTTTGTTTATATAAACTTTTCCAATATGATTAATTACAAAATTGACTTTCAGATTGGACTTAATATCATAACAGAGCCTTCCATATGGAAAAACGTGTTACGGCTTGTCATATGGATGCTGTGTACGGATTATGAAGTCGTTGACTTTTGTGGTTTTGTAAAGAATGTGTTCATTTTCTGTTGTGTATATTTTTAGCGAATGAATGCAAACTGGGAAGTCGGCCAAATAAGGCTACATATATCATAATCTTTTCCTGACCTCTAGTGTGACATATTTCATTTTCAGTGTATTTCATTCTGTCGTATAATTATTTTGTATACTGAACATTTGGATATTCTTTAGCATATTTAAGTCTTCTTTTCAGTATTTTTAAAATTACGTAATATTTTTATCATGAAATTTGTTTTAGATGTGTACTATCCGAGAGAGTCTGAAAGAGTTTGTGACGGCATTACACGATACAGAGTCAAAAATCAAACTCTGTCCACCAGAACAAACGGAAGTGATGGAAGAATTGTCGAGAGCCAGAGATGTCCTAAATTTGAAATACATGGATTTGGCACGGCAGATGGGATGGCTCATAGGCGTAGTGTACTCCAAGGTAGACATCCGAGAGTTTTAGAAATACTCTGATTCACTTTACAGCATAGAAAGCGATGTTTAGATTACTTTCGATTGTTATGCTTTTGATGTCATAATCAAATGTCTGAGTTGTCCAACCTAGTGTGACGTCATCACAGTCGAATTTTGCGTTAAAGCACTTGACTTTCAACAAAAATGGATTGGTGTATTCCCATGATGTGTCACCAAGGTTGTTACACCTATATAGTTCTAGCACCTGCTTAGTATTATAGCTTAATGGGTTTTGCCGTATGCATCAGATCGATCCATCTAAAATAGTGAGGGTTCTGTTACATTGTATTATTTACATTGAAATGAAGGGCAGGAAGTAGAGATGATATGGGTTTGATTCGAACTGTCAGCTTCTTAATCTAATATCATCAACTAATTATGAGAGCTATACAAGTTAAATGAAAACACATATACAGTCAGATCTTGATAATATAAAATTCAAGAGACTGAGAAAGGAATTTGGAATAATCAAAAGTAATACTTCAATGTTTAATAAGATTTCAATTTACATGAAAATGCAGTTTGGATAAATAGGAAACAAGACTCATTGTCAGCAACACACTTCTTTCTGGGAAGTTTTTTTGGTGGTGATGGGGGGGGGGTGTGTAGAGTTAACATTATTATCATTTTTTAGAATTAATTATTTTACATGTATTCTGTTTTTATTATAATAATCATCATTATTAGAATTTTAAGATAAAGATAGAATTGATTGTATTTAATGATGGAAAATTGCATCTGTGTTCTTAAAATTTATTCCTCAACAAGTATTTTATTTGATTTTAAATATCTTATTATCATTCTAATTGTCCTGGTCTTCTTACATGCATTTAAGTCCTTCTACATGTGCACACATTGTTATAAGATATAAGCAAGTAGACGTGGATTTGAAATCCAAGTTCACATGGAAATCTCTGTATAAGTAAAAGTGTGTGTCTAGTAGTTTTGGGCGAACAAAAATAGCAAACTTCACAATGTTAACAGAACATTATGTTAGGACTGCATGAACTGTTATAGATTTTATATTTTTATAGTTTAAATCAAGGGTGGCTTTTATCAATAAGTACTTTATTTCCTCCGGGAACTGTACATGTGAATGTGAGTGAAATCAAAGTCGTCATGCGTAAAAAAAGATTTGACAGTAGTGAATCTTATTTTTAGACATCTTTCTTGTAATTATGTTCTTCATATTGCAGAGGAAACAAGAAGATGTAGCCTGGATTTTACGTGTTACTCTCAGAACTGTCGATAAGGCATCAGCATATAAACTGCTCTTCCAATACTTACCAGAGTTTTACATAGAAAATGTTATTAACTCCAGTGTAGCATTACGCACATTCTTCCATCCCATTGTGGATATAACTGCATTGGAAGGTAATCAGAGAAATTGTTTGGCTCTATGTGAGAAATATATCCTACGATATTGTTTACTTAAATACAGAACATTGTTGTATAGATACAGATTTAAAATTTTTATTCAAAGAAAAGAACGACTTCCGCTGTATTTCTGTGTATTTAAAGTTAGTTCATGAAATAAGTATGTATTCTGCATTGAATTTACCGGATAAACGTTGTTTAAGCACATTTATTCCTACATGTATTTCACAGATAAAAGTGTATTGGTTCAAATCTTCAAGGCATGGGATGCAAAAATTGCAGAAAAATGCCAAAAAAGTTGAATTTCCGTAAAGATTTACTTTGTTTCATTGGATTTTTTTTTTTCATTAAACACACATTGACAAAAAGTTTAACAAAATTTCACCTTTTAACTTTCATGTATCTCATATACTTTTTTCAAAATTTTTTTTTCATTACCAGTATCTTCTATCAACTATGGCAGATGTGTTATCAACTCTATTGAGTCTCTGGTTCTTTTTACAAATCACATATGTCTAACAGTTTGTGAATATTGGCACATTAAAGCTATTTAAATGGTAATTTCAGGGTACAAAGATTTAACGAAGCAGTTTGCCTTGTTTCTCACAAGACATTTTGCAGATGCTAGGATGGTCAATTCAGGTATGTCAACTTTACTAGTTTTATGTTTGCTATCTGAAAAGGTACTTTGTTAAATTAAATATGTATTACATTGTTTATTATTGCAAAATTATGCTTATCTTTTACCGGTAGAATTGTGTATGGTATATAGTTGAAAACATCTGTGACATAAAAGTTCTTCATTTTTGTTTTCATTTTTGACCGGATTGCAAAGCAATTCCGGTCTATGAATTGGCGAAAACCGTCTGTCCGTCCGTTCGTCCAGCCGTCCGTCTGTCCATACGGCGTCAACATTTTGCGTTTAGCTTGGTTTCTTTCATACCCTAAAGGGTACTTATGTCAAAGTTGGTAGGTTTGTAGATACTTGAATGTTCTATCCAACCAATAAAAAAATTTAGTGACCTTGACCTTAACTTTACACTTCAGTGAACACACACTTTTTTTTGCCTTTAGGGTGACCACTTGCATACATGTATTGTTAATGTTATTGCAAAGCAATCCGGTGTATGAATTGGCGAAATCCGTCGGTCCGTCTGTCCGCCCGCATGGCATCAACATTTTGTTATTTAGTTGCGTTTAGCTTGGTTTCTTTCATACCCTAAAGGGTACTTATGTCAAAGTTGGTAGGTTTGTAGATACTTGAATGTTCTATCCAACCAATACAAAAATTTAGTGACCTTGACCTTAACTTTACGCTTCAGTGAACACACACTTTTTTTTGCCTTTAGGGTGACCACTTGCATACATGTATTGTTAATGTTATTGCAAAGCAATCCGGTCTATGAATTGGCGAAATCCGTCTGTCAGTCTGTCTGTCCGCCCGCATGGCATCAACATTTTGTTATTTAGTTGCGTTTAGCTTGGTTTCTTTCATACACTAAAGGGTACTTATTTCAAAGTTGGTAGGTTTGTAGATACTTGAATGTTCTATCCAACCAATACAAAAATTTAGTGACCTTGACGTTGACTTTACGCTTCAGTGAACACACACTGTTTTTTGCCCTTAGGGTGACCACTTGCATACATGTATTGTTAATGTTAATGCAAAGCAATTCTGGTCTATAAATTGGCAAAATCGGTCCGTCCCTCTGTCTTTTCGTCCGTCTGTCATCAACATTTTGCGTTAAGCATTTGCAGTTCGGTCATACTGTCCTTGACGGTTTCTTGTATTAATTTTGATTAAAATGAAAAACTTCCAATCCTTTATTGAAATTCATTTATCAGGATTAAATGTAATTTACACTTTGTAGATCTCAGAGACAACATTGTGCAAGCCCTTGCTTGTTACATATGTTACCCTAAATCACTTAAGATACTGGAACAGCTGCCTGACCAATGGTAAGACTTGTTACATATGTTACTCTTAATCACTTGAAATACTGTAACAGCTATCTGACCAATGGTAAAACTTGTAACATATATGACCATATTACTAAAGATATTAAAACAGCTATCTGACCAATGGTGAGACTTGTTATATATATGACTCTATCACTAAAGATACTGGAACAGCGATCTGATCAATGGTAAGAAATGTTTTTCATGTCACCTGATTTATCCAATCATTAAACCATACTTTAATACAATCTAGTCAAAAGTGGGGTAATTTTACATTATATGCTGCCCTTAATCAATGAAGGTCCTGGAAGAAATATCTGATCAAATTGGAAAGTCCTTTCATGGATACCGCTGTAAATCACTGAAAATTCTGAAAGAATGTCATGACCGATAGTATGACTTGTAATTAGGGCTGTCATGGTTCACACTTTTTTCGGTTTGGTTCGGTTTAGATAAATGAACCTAGGTTTTCGTTTTTTTCAGTTCGGTTTTACTGTGTGTAATTCAACCATATAACTGAATGAATTTAAGGTAAAGTAGGACCACTCAGCAGATTGTTTTATCAAAAGTACACATAATCAATTTTTAAATCATTTTGTTCAACAAAATAACAACAACCACTTGAAATGTTCCCACCCCTGCGATTTCTTTGATTCTATATTAATTCACATTATCATCTTCCAAGTGTTGCGTCAAATTTCAATGATACAGTGTGTGCATCCAAAGTTTGAACCAATCAAAGATCATATAACAGGGAAAAGGGAGATAAGTCAGATAAAAAAAAAAACAAAAACAAACCAAAATCTGTAAAATATGATCTGATCGGAACCGAGCTAGAATTTACCATGATTAACTGAGTTTTCGGATAACCGTGACAGTCCTATAAGTTATATATGTTGACTTTAATCACTGAAGATAGTGGAACCAATAACTGACCAATAGTAAGACCTGTTACATACCTAGTTGTTTTAAAGAAGGAAAGTACGAAACTCTGTACTAATGCATTAGGCCAGATACTAAACCTATTATCTGATGTATAGAAAGATCTGGTATATTATATTATGTGTTTATTTGACCACTATTAAGTTATGTTTTAAATGTTTGTATTCATTAGATAAAAAGGTTCATAAAAAATATGGTTGGACCAAGATAAAATGGTATACGTTTATAATCATGTAGAGTCTGAGTTTTATCGTATCAGGTAAATTGCTGATACAAACTTGAAGCATGTTAATAATTTGAGTAAAACAATATTTCATATCTGTGTGCTCTTATTGCTCAGTGATAGGTTGTTTTGTTGTGATATATGAATTGTGATGTTGATGTTTATGATTGATATTGAGTCTTTTCGTAATACAGAGTTACTTCCCATTTGGGACGGTATCTGACGTAAAAAAATTATGACGTCATCAAATTCGTATGAAAACGTCATTTGTGGACTATCATTTCCCTGAGTTTTAGATCAGTTTCCATAGAATGTAATGATGTCATAAGTGTTTTACTTCAGATACCGTCCCAAATGGGAAGTAACTCTGTATAACACGAAGACCGAATATCATATTAGAAAATCAGCAGTAAGAAAGTTGCATTTCAAACCTCACTGGCCGTCTAAGGAAATAATTACCAGTAATGTCAATACTCAGGTGTCAAATATTTTTTTATGAATGTATAGAAAATCTGGAATAAGGTTTTTTGAATATGATTTTTCATGCTTACTTATCATTGTGCTCCTATATGACATACTTGCAATTATTGTCTGATTCAATAATTTGAGTTGTCTGCCTTTAAATAGAGCTTGCCCACTTTCCTTGTATCATGGTGAGGTACATGTATACAAAGGTGACTGTGACTTCACTGACCATATACACCTTGGTCTATTGACCATACAAATAAGGTGAGTTGTCTGCCCCTGATAAGAACTCTCACACTCTGCATATCATGGTGAGGTATATAAAGGTGACAGCTACTACACTAACCATATCTCACCATGGTCTATTGACCATACAAATAAGGTGAGTTGTCTGCCCCTGATAAGAACTCTCACACTCTGCATATCATGGTGAGGTATATAAAGGTGACAGTGACTAGGCTAACCATATCTCACCATGGTCTATTGACCATACAAATAAGAAAAATAAATTTAATGTACAATCATTGCACATCCTTTATACCTCTTCTTATCCACTTAATATGCAGACTACCTTAAATAAAGAAGGGCAGATAACTATATTCTATATGTACGACATTGTATTACAGTAAACAGAGCATGATCCAGTCCCTAATAGCGCCTTATGAAAATAGATCCTGGGCACAGACCAATTGGATTCTTGTTCGCATCTGGAAGGTAAAGTACAATTAGCGTATCTCAGAATGCATGTTCTCATAGTCATTTAGACTAGAATTCTATGGAACTTCTCAAAGAATCTCCAGTAAAATTTATTTACAGTGGCGAATATTAATCTTTAATGATTAAATTTAACATTTCTACTTTTTACGTTTTCAGGATGCTAAGATAAATAAGCTATAAAGTATCAGTTACAGGTTTTAATAAGTAGAAAACTTACTGATTCACTTTCTTGTTGTGTATAACTAGCCACTGATTTTACTTTATGCCATTATTTGACATAGTCAGAAAATCAAACAATCAAGGAATAAACATCGTGGAAATTCATCCAATAGAATACAAAGTAAAGTTTCAATAGGCATTGGATGAAAACAAGCCAGAGATGAAATATTTTTGCCGATCAACAAATTTCCACCTTTATTTCACAGCAATATTGGTCAATTTTAAAATAGATATATATCCAGTGAGAACGTAGGCTCATAAATTGAAAGTACGAAGGTGACAACTCTTACATCAGTCGAGAGTTTGAAAGCAACAGCTGAATTACAAGCACTTTAATGACGCGATAATACACTAACGTGGCATGGCGAGACACAGGATGACATATTAAACATGACAAGATGAAGAAATCAATCCATTTCTCATAACAAGAATGTCTAAACACATATTAGTCTACTCTGAAATCACAAGAAAATGATGAAAAACAATGTAAGAATTGGATATAAATATGTATACCATTAAGTGTAGATCTTAATTATGCTGTGCGCCATCTAGTGTCAAGGAAAGACAACTTGTTGTATATTTTGTCAGTACCTGAGAGTTTTTATCTTTCTGTTTATTTTACAGGGTTGTGGACTTGGGTATCGTTATACACACTTACCTCATCTTATTCCACTGAAAATCATACAACAGACAGAGTTTGAATCTGCTTATCTTCAGAGTACGTGTCAAATCTACTTCTAATTTCCATGGAATAAATGTTCAAATTGATGATTGATTTATTTGATTGGATTTTATGTCACTTAACAATTGCACACACCAGAGTCTGGATAGAACTTGTGTTGTTAGCTAGGTAATCCAAGCATGAAACCATTGGACCAAGTCTGCCACCAGTTTTCAAGTTGAAACAATATACATGTACAAGTGTATAGTAAACTTTCATATATGAACGGTAATTTACAAAGCTAGGTGTAATGAATTTCAAGTTGAAGCAGTTTTACAATTTGAAGCAAATAAATAAATAACTCTTTACAAGCCATATGACATGGTGAGATGGCATTAAGGGAAATGTGCTGTGCAGGAACGCGTACATCTGTCAAGGGATCTCAGTGGCTGAAGTATTTTGTCATCTGTTAAGGGATCTCATTGGCCGCAGTAAAGTGCTGCACAGAACCCATTATTATCTCTCTGTCAAAGGATCTTATTGTTTGTATAAAGTAAAGTGCTGCCCAGAAACTCGCTATAACCTCTAACCACTCAAGTCAGGATACGAAAAATCATTCTTCATCAGTGTAAGCGTGCAGTCTGTAGGATACCCACCAAAGGTCCATGTACTCTGGTACCCTCTACCAGTAAACATTGGTTACCACCACCACATAGATGGAATAACTGTGGTGGGGCAATGAACAGTGATCAAATAAAAAAGTCTTAGAGAAACTTGATGTTATGCTATCCCAGCACAATAATGTTAAAAACTTACTCAAAGTAATGTTTAGTGGCAGCCAGATCATTTCTCCTCCATAGTACCTGATCCCACCTCTGGCTCTTCCAGGGCTACAGGATTGCCTATGTTTCCTATTTTGCCTTCTAGTTTATATATAATATTGACTACCACTTGGTATCTTACCTCTAGTTTACATATAATATTCACCACCACTTAGTATCTTACATTCTAGTTTATATATAATATTGACTACCATTTGGTACCTTTCCTTCTAGTTTACATATAATATTCACCACCACTTAGTATCTTACATTCTAGTTTATATATAATATTGACTACCATTTGGTACCTTTCCTTCTAGTTTATATATAATATTGACTACCACTTGGTAACTTACCTCTAGTTTATTTTTAATATTGACTACCACTTGGTATCTTACCTTCTAGTTTATATATAATATTGGCTACCACTTGGTATCTTACCTCTAGTTTATATATAATATTGACTACCTCTTGGTATCTTACCTCCTAGTTTATATATAGTATTGTGTACCACTTGGTATCTTATCTCCTAGTTTATATATAATATAGACTACCACTTGATATCTTACCTCTAGTTTATATATAATATAGACTACCACTTGATATCTTACCTCTAGTTTATATATAATATTGACTACCACTTGGTATCTTACCATCTAGTTTATATATAATATTGGCTACCACTTGGTATCTTACCTCTAGTTTATATATGATATTGGCTACCACTTGATATCTTACCTCTAGTTTACATATAATATTGACTACCTCTTGGTATCTTACCTCCTAGTTTATATATAATATTGCGTACCACTTGGTATGTTAAATCTAGTTTATATATAATATTGAATACCACTTGGTAGCATTTACGTCTACCTCTGAATATTAGTATGTAAACATTTTCTGTTACAGAACCTTGTCCATCTAAAGTGTTCCAAGATGTGCTGCGTCAGGTGCTTCTGAATGACCATGATGCAGCAACAAGGTTCCTAGACACCTTGATCACTCAACTCAATTGGTCGTTTTCAGAATTTGTTGGAATGATGCAAGAGGCATGTTTAAAGCTTTTCTATTTATCTTGTTCTATTTCATTACACCCCTATTCTCGGGATGGTATCATATATAAACAGAGTTTATAGAGTAGACAGGAATTACCCTGTCTGTGTATCTGTTTGTTGTCCAGTTAAGGAAGTTGTAAAAGCTCATATCTTTAGTATAGAGATGGATAGGGCTTTGGTATTTCTAACATAGGATGCTTTTTTTGCACCACGATGTATGACTTAAAAAACCTTTACTATGATTTTTAAAACTTCTTAACTGTTATCATAATTCTCTTATTATTAGTAAGGGTCAGGTGTTTGCTATTTCACACATAGATTTCTTGTGATTGTAACTTTCATTTGGTGCCTTGACATTTGATGTAGAGACTTTGACATAGAAGTTTGAATTTAACTTTCAAAATGTCTTAAACTTTATTATGTCTTTTTAATGGTAAGGGTTAGAGGATAAATTTTGACATTGGAATTTTTATATTTTCAAATGTATATAGAGTATGACAAGGGCTTTCATTTGATATTATGATTTTTGACAATGACTTATTTATAATACTTTAGATTAGATATTAATTGATAATAAACTGATTCTGTTCCAAATTGGTTGCTGCAGGGGTATTAGTGTGGTTCACAGACAATTTCTTGTTTAGGGGATTATTTCTTTGCTTTCATTAAATGAGAAAAAAAGTGAAAAATTTACAGTTATGCAAGAAAGTTTGTAGATTTTTGGATTACAACTAGAAATTCAGATTGAAATAATGGGTTTTCATTTCCATTTACCATAAATTGTGTCCTTGAATTTGGCTTTGATTTGTTGACCCATCCACCGATGGTACACTGTAATAGAATGTGACATTCAGATGGTTTTCAGTTGTTTGGTGTGTGAAGTAATAATGATGTAACTTGTCAGAGTTTTGTCTGACCTTAGATGACATTATAACAATGAAAAAATAGGTTTTGTGGAGGGATGAATTAGTTTGACTCGATATGGAATTTGAATCATTTTATTTGGGGCTTGTAATGACACATATGATTGACTAACTAATTTTTAGTGTTTCTTCATCAACAAAATTTCTCAAAATTGTCATATCATAATACTTTTCATGGCATACTTTTGTTTTCTGAGCATATTGTTCCTAATTCAAACTTGCTTTTGACATTAATGTTAGAAATTATTAAAGAGAAAAGTAATTCTAACAAGTTTTTGTTGTATTTTAAAAGTATTTCCAGAAAAAGTAATTCTTACAAGTTTTTGTTGTATTTAAGTATTTCCAGAAAAAAGTAATTCTGACAAGTTTTTGTTTTATTTAAGTATTTCCAGAAAAAAGTAATTCTGACAAGTTTTTGTTTTATTTAAGTATTTCCAGAAAAAAGTAATTCTGACAAGTTTTTGTTGTATTTAAGTATTTCCAGAAAAACAGAATGGAGAAACTGTTTCATACACTAAGAGCAATGATGCAGTTTTCTGTTCTTTTCTTGTAGTATACTTGAATTCACTGAAAAATACTAGATTCGTTCCTTAAAACTGTGTTCAAGAATCTCTTCATTTCATCTCTTTTGAAGATTCAACAAAGAGTTAACAGGACAGAAACCTTAAGAATCCTAGAAAATCGGCAGCTGAAGATATGTGCTACTTGTTTTGAAATTGCTGTGAATCTCATGAGGGTATTAGAAATGGTTGTAACGACTGTCCCTGAAATGTACACAGACGTGTCACATGAATCAGCTGATATTCTCTTAGGCAGACTCATCCAGGTATGTTGGTAAAACTACCTGAAATCATTGCAGTTGATATTTCTAATTCTTCATACATATATCAGAAATCTTGATTAGTGAATTATTTAAAACTATAAATTGTTTGTATAAATAAAACACATGTTTTAAGGAATAGCAAACAGCAAAAAAAAAATGAAGACCATAATTGTGGAACAATTTTTATGTGGATATGAATATAATGTTTTAATAGACAAAGATTTCAGAGTGTTTTTGGTCATAAGCTTATGCTATTTGGTGTTTATGGTCATAAGCTTATGCTCTTTGGTGTTTATGGTCATAAGCTTATGCTATTTGGTGTTTATGGTCATAAGCCTATGCTATTTGGTGTTTATGGTTATAAGCTTATGCTATTTGGTGTTTATGGTCATAAGCTTATGCTATTTGGTGTTTATGGTCATAAGCTTATGCTATTTGGTGTTTATGGTCATAAGCTTATGCTATTTGGTGTTTAATTCAGACTCTCCTGCTATATGATGACCATCTTATTCTTCAGTTACTGTGTCAGGTGCTAAATCGAGTGACCAGTAGAAGTGGGGTCTTCACAAATGTAGTATCTCAGTTCATACAGGGGTTAGAAAGTGTGTCACACTATCCAATATTAGCCGTCACCACGGGAATTCTGATCCAACTCGTTCTCAAGTCGGATCAAGCAAGGTAACTTTTATACTCGGAGAGTATTAGATAAATGTAGGTCAAATCTAAATTGATAAATATGTAAAGCATCAATAAATTAGATAAATAAATATATGTTTCACAACAGTTTGTATGTGAGAAATGTGGGTCATGTTAAATGAAAAAAAGATAAATGACAGATAAATATAAGTTTAGTCAAACCAAGATAATTATGTCATGTCAGAGGAAAGAAAGTAATTTATGAATTATATATGTCATGTCAAGCAGAAGTAAGAAAGTAATTTATGAATATTTCATGTCAAGCAGAACTAAGAAAGTAATTCATGAATATGTCATGTCAAGCAGAGCTAAGAAAGTAATTCATGAATATGTCATGTCAAGCAGAGCTAAGAAAGTAATTCATGAATATGTCATGTCAAGCAGAGTTAAGAAAGTAATTCATGAATTTGTCATGTCAAGCAGAGTTAAGAAAGAAATTCATGAATATGTCATGTCAAGCAGAACTAAAAAGTAGTTTTTGTCATTAAAGTCTATTTTTCAAGTGGAACATAGTGAGATAAAAAGAACTTAAAAGTGAAGTTTGACAAAGCCTGTAGATGGAAAGCAATTTGTACTATGTCAAGAAGTTAGTAAATAGAGAGATACAAAGCAATACTTCTAGGAGTCAGTAATTTATATGTAAAAATGTAGGAGTCAGCATTTGTTGAAATGAGTGATTTAGTTATTTTATGTCTTTAATTTCAGAAATTTATGAAATGATTGAAAAAAAAGATTTATGTTATTTTACTGGTAATGAGGAAAAAGTAAAGCTGTGAAAAAAAAGAATGATACACTAATTATATACATATGGGTTTTTGTTAAGTTTAAAAATTGATATTAAAATGTTATTTTCACTATTGTCTATCTAGCCAACCAAGGATTATGAAGTGTCTGTTATCAGATGCCAGTTTCCAGATGTCCTCTTTTGAGTACCTCCTAAATCCTCCTGAGGAGTCAGTCAGAGGGGCAACTAAAGAGCCTCATTCTGAGGACAAAAGGAGTAAACCATTCTCCTTTCTGAACTGTAAGTTGTAAAATTGATATGATATATTTGTAGATGTGGATAAATCTTATAATATTAGCACCTATCTCATAATGTAAGGATACACTTTTCACAATGAAATGTGTTGTTTAGAGGTTAATGTTGTACTTTTATATGAAGACTATCTATTTGAGCCTTAGCCATCGGATTTTTGTGTTGATTCCTAACTTATGCAAGACAATTTATCTGCAAACCTTGGCTATAAATAGGTAACATCTTAAACTAATAATTAATCTGTCTGATTCCACATTACCAAGGAGTCCCTTTGACTGTGATTTTTGACCTATTTATGAAAAAGTTAAAGTTTAGTTGCCATTTGGGACATCAGTAATTCACAAACACATTTTGTTATCTCCTCGCAAAAGGTTGCATGGGGGAAATTGTTATGGTACCATTCATGTGTGGGTGCGTGTGTACATATGTAGGTGCATGTGTCTGTAACAAAACCTAGTTGAAACTATAGAAATCAAAGTTTGGACCTGTTGGGTTTTTACCTGACATATAGCTTTAGTATATGGAGAGGAAGATCCCTAATGATTTGGGGTCAAAAAGCCAAAGGTTAAGGTTACTAGCGGTCATCATAGAAAAATCTTGAAGACACTTTTAGGATTTTGCCACTATGTGAGGGCATGCCATGCTTGGCATTGTATATTGTGATTCTCTCAAATTCTGTTACAAAATGTATAGGTTCCTAATTAATATTTATTAGATGAAGAGGTGAATGAAACAGAAAAAGAAGAGATCAAAATGTTACTGAGTGTTGTTAAAACTCAGAGAGATGCCTTTACACTGCACACTGAGGTAAGTGGAAACAGAAAACGTTTGCCGTCTTACTTTTCACAAGAGCAGAAAAATTCCTGTTACGAAGGATAATTTAGATATGACCAGGGCTGTATGCCGAATTTGTAGGAAATCTAATATGCCTACAAAAGTACAATGCTTTTTTAAATTGGATAAAAATGAAAATTAATACTAATTAAATAATAGTAGATCTAATATTGATATAAGTAAATAAGAATAAAAATGTTATATATAGGTAACGCCTTATGGTGAAAACATTCTTCTTATTGACTTAACGGCTGTCTGGTGATTGAGAGGTCCTGGGTTTGAGCCCCAATGGCACACAGATGTTCTGTTTTTTGGATGAGATATGTAGCATGTGGTTTAAATCTAGGCAGGACATGTAAAAGATTCCTCACTGCTTTAGATGGGCCTGCTGTCACACTATATGTGAAATAATCTTGGCATGACATAATATCAAATACAAAACATGATTATATGATAATCTAGACAACTACACCTGCTTGGCCACTACTTTATTAATGGCTGTCTCTGTTAAGAGGTACTTTGCAATAGAATACAAATTAATTGATTAAAATCGATTAATCAATCGAAAAGTATTTTCGATTAATTGATTATTGTTTTCTCACCGATTCCCAACACTACAGTCTCCAGTTTTCCTATTGTAGTGCAGTAAATTTGACAGTGTAGCGTTAATTTGACATGATAGTCATATTTTATATGTAATTGCAGCATATTAGACAATATAGTGGTTATTTGACATTATGGCAGTACTGGTATATTTGTCATCAAAGCAGTGTATTTGACATTGTACTGGTATATTTGTCATCATATCAGTGTATTTGACATTGTAGCAGTACTGGTATATTTGTCATCAAAGCAGTGTATTTGACATTGTACTGGTATATTTGTCATTGTAGCAGTGTATTTGACATTATACTTGTATATTTGTCATCATAGCAGTGTATTTGACATTGTAGCAGTACTGGTATATTTGTCATTGTAGCAGTGTATTTGACATTGTACTGGTATATTTGTCATCATAGCAGTGTATTTGACATTGTAGCAGTACTGGTATATTTGTCATCATATCAGTGTATATGACATTGTACTGGTATATTTGTCATCAAAGCAGTGTATTTGACATTGTAGCAGTACTTGTATATTTGTCATTGTAGCAGTGTATTTGACATTGTACTAATATATTTGTCATTGTAGCAGTGTATTTGACATTGTACTGGTATATTTGTCATCAAAGCAGTGTATTTGACATTGTACTGGTATATTTGTCATTGTAGCAGTGTATTTGACATTGTACTGGTATATTTGTCATTGTAGCAGTGTATTTGACATTGTACTAGTATATTTGTCATCAAAGCAGTGTATTTGACATTGTACTGGTATATTTGTCATCATATCAGTGTATTTGACATTGTACTGGTATATTTGTCATCATAGCAGTGTATTTGACATTGTAGCAGTACTGGTATATTTGTCATCATATCAGTGTATTTGACATTGTACTGGTATATTTGTCATCATAGCAGTGTATTTGACATTGTAGCAGTACTTGTATATTTGTCATTGTAGCAGTGTATTTGACATTGTACTGGTATATTTGTCATCAAAGCAGTGTATTTGACATTGTACTGGTATATTTGTCATTGTAGCAGTGTATTTGACATTGTAGCAGTACTTGTATATTTGTCATCAAAGCAGTGTATTTGACATTGTACTGGTATATTTGTCATCAAAGCAGTGTATTTGATATTGTAGCAGTACTGGTATATTTGTCATCAAAGCAGTGTATTTGACATTGTACTGGTATATTTGTCATTGTAGCAGTGTATTTGTCATTGTAGCAAGTGTATTTGTCATTGTAGCAGTATATTTATTATTGTAGCATTGTATTTGACATAGCAGTGTTTTTGTTGTGATATTTGACATTATAGCAGAATATTTGACATTGAGTTAGTATTTTTGACATTGTATCATTGTGTATAACTCATTAGCAGTTTAATTAAAACTGTTGCTTTATATTTGACATTAAGTCAATGTATTTGACATTGTAGCAGTATTTTGGATGTTATAAATATTATATTTGACATTGTAGCAGTATATTTGACATTATTTGACATTATAACTATATGTTCGACTTCACATTTGACATTATATGGTATTCAAATGTTCTCTTAGGAAATCAAGGAAGAGGACCTATGCACAATTTGTTATGCAAACTGTATCTCTGCTGTGTTCTCACCATGTGGCCATCATTCGTGCAAGTAAGTTCAAGCCCAAACAGGTTTACAGCACAGTCTTGATAGAATGGTTCTCCTTTGAGAATTTAAAACAAGCTACTCTGAAGTCCTACCACAGATTCCATATCTGTATAGACTTATTATTTATCTGTGATATGACCATTGTCCCTTACAAATATAAATAGTAAGAACAAAAAGACAGGAAATGGGAATGGGGGAAGGGGGAAGAGTTGTGCTCAAAATTCTGAGAGAGCAATATAAGCCTCTTTGGGTCTCTTGTTCTGAGGATATCAAATACATGTACACAGTTACTATTTATCTTTGATGTGTTCATTGTAAGCTTATATAGCTCAGGGGATGAGATTCTCACCTCTTAGCCAGGAGATCTCGAGTTTGACTCCAGCTATGGACTCACAGATATCATGTCTTTCAGATGTGACAAAAAAAACAAAAACCGAGGTCCCATGTCACTATTGGCGTGGCACATAAAAGATCCCTCACTGCTTCAAAGTGATCTTCAGATTTCATTTGATATTGTGTAAAGCTGGTGTGGCCTAGTGGATAAGATGCACAGTTCGTGATCGAGAGATCCTGGGTTCGACTCCCACCCTTGGTGCACTGGTGTTTCAGATGAGACAGTAAAAACCGAGGTCCCGTGTCACGGTAGACATGGCACTGCTTTGTGTGGATCCGTTGCAAAGATATAGATTTCTATGCAATGCATCATGATACATGATATGTCTTTTGTATTTTACAAGTTTAGTTTGTAAAGTGTTGTTAAATGTATGTTAATAGATGACATCTACATGATTATCATATGGTTAATATTTGAATTACTGCTTCTTTTCTTTTGTTACAGTTTTAAAGTTTTCTTTTCACTTGATAGACATATTTATTTTGGGGTTTCAGAACTTGCATTAGTCAACAGATGATGAGTAAGAAAGAATGTTTCTTCTGCAAGGTTATAGTGACCTCTGTGAGTGACCTCAAAGGTCAAAATGTATTGACCAATCCTGGTGCTGGTAACAAACTACCTCCTGGCAAACAAAATCAAATGTGATGCACAATGAATTCTAGGATGTTGATTTGGCTGTTTCTTTAAGTGCAGAGTTATTCTATTGATCATGCTGCAGAAGATCCAAGTCATAGAGTTTGGCATGACTGTCTACTTGCCCTATTTTCAGGATTTTTACTTTGTGTAGGAGAATTTATACTGACTTGGGCATTTATGTTTTAGTAAAATTCTCCTTTTCATGAATGTTTTCCATAAAATACTATACGATTGAACACGAAACAAGAGTATTAGGTGTAAGAGTCATTAAATTATTCTTTGAATTTGTTCTGCTTAAATTTAGTGAATTTAAGAAATATTGACAATGTTAATGTAGTTGTATTGACTAGTATTACACAATACAGTCTCTTTGATATTATATTGTTTGCATTTTGTTGAAAATAAACATTTTATAAAAGTAAAACTTAAGATGATACACAAGTACTGATTAACTGATGAAAAAGAAAGAAGAGTGTTTGTGTGTGTGGGGTGGTGATTGTTAAGGTTTTTATAAAATATGACAATACATGGATACTTATTAAAGAAGAAAATGTGACAATTTTGTTCTTGACTTTGGGTGGACATAAATGTGTTGTTTTTAAGACGAGACTTACTGTTCAGTCCTTGCCATGGCCATTGTTGCCATGGCCACTGTTGTCATGGCCACTGAACAGAATGGACTAGATCCACAATGTCATAGTCTAATCAGCTTTAAATGGGCATCAAAGGACTTTAACTTCTACCCAGCTTGTATTTTGGACAACAGTCCATTGTAGGTGAGTTTTCCAGCTGGGGCCAGTTGTTCGAAACTTTAACGGCTGGTTAAGCTAACCAGTGGTTAAAGTTTGAGAGATAGTTACTTTAATTTATAAGATTTCTGTATAAAAATCTAAATTGCTTTACAAAGCTTGTTTCATATGCTGCAAATCAGTACATAGACTATGACTTTAAGTCATCTTATTTCAAAAGATATAGTCAGATGAAATTTAACCATTGGTTAGCTTAACCACTGGTTAAAATTTCGAACAACTGGCTCCTGATGGTAACAATCAGGGGCCAGTTGTTCGAAACTTTAACCACTGGTTAAGCTAACCGGCGGTTAAATTTGAGGGACAATTAATTTAATTTATAGGATTTCTGTACAAAAATCTGAATTACTTTACAAAGCCTGTTTCAAATGCTACAAATCAGTACACAGACTATGACTTTAAGTCTTACCATTTCAAAGATATAGTTAGATGAAATTTTACCACTGGTTAAAGTTTCGAACAACTGGTCCCAGATAGACAAGTGTCATAGCAGTATTTACAATGGATCTTCATCTGACCCTTCCACTAAGCTTTTTATCTGCTTTGTCTGGTCTTCCCAGCTGTAAATGGGTACTAGATACATCTGGGAAGTTTACCTTATAAGGACAATAGAAGCTGGGTAGATGCTTTGACCTTATTAGTCTGTATGGCCATTAGAAACATTTAATTTAAATCTGGTCTTTTATTTATTGATTTTGTGTTCAGGTTATTGTCTTTATATCGGTATAAATGTTACATGTGATGTTTGTACTGTAATAATTTTGTAAATAGGAAGTATAACAAACACTTGTGTGCTTGTCCTTGACTTTGAACCAATAGTGAGGCAGGTGTATAACTTGGTGTAACATTAAGGGCCTCTGGATATTATTTCTAGTGCTTATTATCTGTTTCTTCACATGAATTGTACAAGAATGAAGTATGAACAATCATTAATAGTGTTACAATGACAGTTTTTGCAATTACTCTTTCTGTATTTTTCATAAACTGTACATAGCATTGCTTGCATTGTAACTTTGTGTATTTGTTGTTGATTACATTTTCTGTTTATTGTTGTCCATTTACTACCAAGTAGTGCCTTCCAGAAGATGCCAAAGAAACTTCTTTCTGTGATGCTAAATATGCAATGTACCTTCTGATAAGTGTTTATTGTGTAATTGCTGAATGTAATTCATGTAGTCTTGCAGGGTCTATAGTTGTCAGGGCAGAGTGACTGTTCTTGATCCCCTGCATCCATGATTTTCCATGATTTGTTCAAAATTATCATGGTAAAACTTTGCAGAAATGCATTATGGTTTAAACTTACTTTCTCAATAGATCTATATTTGGTAGATATTAGGAAACCAACCATTGACATTAATCTGGTTTTTTTATCTCCCAAAAGATGTTTGAGATCTAAATTGTTCTACATAAGCTGTATACATTATAAAGGCAGTATACATTATAAGAATGACAAAATATTTTCTCTTTTTAAAAATAGGTTTTAGTTCATACAAGATTTTTAATAAAATTTAATGAAAGAAAGTATGACAACAACTACATTTTTTTCATGAATTGAGCCCACTTGTGTATCATATATGTATGTAATTGAATGTGAATGTTATCACTATGATTATATTATAATAATTGTAGTTTCAACTTTCTTTTAAGAAATAAATAGAAGATAAGAGTCCGGTGCCATAAAATGAGAAAATACTGAAGTCAGTTATTTCATTTTGATTTATTTCATTATCAAACGTTCAAATAAATTGTCACGCAGAATAGTTTAATTCGATCTATTGATAGAATAAAACCCAATAAAATCCAAATCCCAGATATTAATTCATTGTTAAACAGAAGAATTTGAAATTATAACTAAAGTATTTCTCAGTTTATGGCACCGTACCAAGGTGGATGAATCTGATGCATACATGAGTATTAATGCAGTACATCAATATAGACACGGTTCAAATTATTTATTTCTCTTTTTGAAAAATGCCAAGAATTTAAATTTAGACTTGTAATTTTGCTGTTCTACAACACCCTTCAGCTTGGTGTTGGATTGTATTAGTAAAAGACTAGTTGTTCAGCAATCTACTATGACACAATACATTGTGACTCTCAGATCATGATACAAAATAGGAAAGAGCTCAAACGATACAGCAATGCCTTTCTCTATAAAAATTAGTAACAATGGTAATGATATTTTTGTTATATATGTATACATTGTGTATATTGAAATCTTTGAGATAGGGCTAATAATTCAACACGACCCTGAAAGAATTATCTAAATCATTTTGTTGCTTTCGTATAAATTTGTAACATATTTCTAGTTTAAGTTATTATGCATCTCCTTTTTTTTACTCTGAATGCCATTTGATAGCTGCTTCATGAAACTGCATGAGTAGATAAAAAAAATTATGTCTAGATAGTATATGGCAATACACATTGTATTGTTGCTCACATATCGTGATACATATTATATTATCAGGTAATGTATCTTATATTTCTTCATAGAGCAGCAAGAATTCAAGTCGAAGCGTAATAGGAAAAAATGCTTCGTTTTAAAGTCTGTACTTTAGTCTAGCTTTAATTGTACTGGTTATGATCTGAAATTTTGTTTCACATTTTTACTTAAAATTGTTATTTGGAATGAAATTTGTTACTGATTATGTGGATTGTTAGAGAATCTTTCACAACTTGGCTTTTATCACTAAGAATTAAACATATAGACTGTAATCTACTCTTTTTTATCATTCGGAGAAAGTGTACTGTAGGTATAAACTGCCACTTATGTTACCACGGTGCAAGAACTTAATGAGAGGCAGGCTAGGTGTAGTGGTTAAGTATTTGGTGTATGGTGCAGACAATCTCTGTCCTATTTCGAGATTACACCACTGCGTTTGGTGTGGTGCAGGCATTCTGTGTCTTATTTTCTGATTACACCACTGTGTTTGTTGTGGTGCAGGCATTCTGTGTCTTATTTTCTGATTACACCACTGTGTTTGGTGTGTGATGTCTTGCGGTACCAACAGTCTTTGTCCTTTTTATACGCCCGTCATTAGACGGGACGTATTATGTCATGGCGCTGTCCGTCCGGGGTCATGTTTTCCAGACTTTTTTTGCCGTCTTTCAAGATCTTGAATTGAAATTTGGTATATAGCTTTATATTAAGCAGCGTTAGTACCAGTTCGAGTTTTGTTACGATTGATCACTTTTGACAGATTTATGGCCCTTGGACTTATAAATTTCAAGATTTTGTTTTGAAAATTCATTAAAAATCTAATTTTTGTAAAAACATTATGAAATTTACCATGAAACAAGTAAAATGTACCAACTTCCACATATTTTACAGGTATTGATATCTTTTTCTTCATTTCTGAGAAATTTAGGAGGGGGGGGAGGTGTTAGGGGGGGGGTTGTACCAAAAAATTTCTAGTTTTTTTGCAGGTCAAGTTCCAAGATGGGTTGGATAGGACCATTTCTGCAGGAGTTATTGCCCTTGGACTTATTCCTATGATAAAATGCTATAAAACGCAATTAACTTCAGTAAACGTCAGATGTTTTTCATGAAAATCATGCCAAATGCGAATTGATCCTGTCCGAATTAAGCGACGGGCGTATTATGCCACGCTTGGCGTTGCTCTTGTTCCTTATCACACCTCTGCATTTAGTTTGTGCTGCAGACAATCTTTGTCTCATTTTCTGATTACACCACTTGATGCAGTGTGTGGTACAAGCAATATGTGTCGTATTTCCTAATTACACCACTGCATTTGGCGTGTGGTGCGAGCAATATTTGTCTTATTTCCTAGTGACACCACTACATGTGGTGTTTGTTGCAGACAATCTTTGTCCCATTTCCTGATTACACCATTGCGTTTGAGAAGTTGTTTTCCTCCAGCTTCAATATGTTCCAGTATGATGTAAGAGGCGTTGTAAGTGACTTAAAAACTCCAATCAGCGGCGAAAACAGATGTCCGGGATAAGTAAACGTGTCTTCTTAGAGGCGAAAACTGGTGCCCGGGAAAAATATTGTCTCCTGTTAGAAGCAAAAACAGATGCCTGGGAAATGTCTCCTGTTAGAGGCGAAAACAGGTTCTCGAGAAAAGTAAACGTCTTGTGTTTGGCTAGTCACACTTGCCATGAATATGTAAAAGTAACATATGAAACAGAAAATTTTCAGCACTTCACACGAGTACACTTTCATTTTATTTATTTTTTATACACCCGTCTTAAGACGGGATATATTAAGTTATGGCATTGTCCGTCCAGCGTCTGGCGTCCGGGATAAGCTTGTCTGGCTATTACTTCTTTCCCTGTGCATGGATTTCAATAATATTTCACAAAATTGTTACTTAGGACCCAAGGGTGTGTTATGACCTTGAACCAAGGTCAAAGGTCAAGGTCACAACAAGCAGAGTAAAACCTTGTCTGGGCCATAACTTCTTCCCCTGTGCATGGATTTCAATATTTCACAGAATTGTTACTTAGGACCAAAGAATGTGTCATGACCTTGACTCAAGGTCATAGATGAAAGGTCAAGGTCACAACTTGCAAAGTGAGTAAAACCTTGTCCGGGCCATAATATTTTCCCCTGTGCATGGATTTCAATAATATTTCACAGAATTCTTACTTAGGACCCATGGGTGTGTCATGACCTTGACCCAAGGTCATAGGTCAAAGGTCAAAGTCACAACATGCAAAGTGAGTAAAATTTTGTCCAGGCCATAACTTCTTCCCCTGTGCATGGATTTCAATAATATTTCACAGAATTGTTACTTAGGACCCACTGTCATAGGTCAAAGGTCAAGGTCACGACATTCAAAGTGAATAAAACGTTGTTCGGGCCATAACTCCTTCCCCTGTCTATGGATTTCAATTATATTTCACAGAATTGTTACACTTTACCCAAATTCATAGGTCAAAGGTCAAGGTCACAACATGCAAAGTGAGTAAAATCTTGCTCGGGCCATAACTTCTCCCCTGTGCATGGATTTCAATAATATTTCACAGAATTGTTACTAAAGACCCAAGGGTGTGTCATAATCTTGACCGAAGGTCATAGGGCAAAGGTCAAGGCCACAACATGCAAAGTGAATAAAACCTTGTTCGGGCCATAACTTCTTGCCCTGTGCATGGATTTCAATAATATGTCACGAAATTGTTACACTTGACCCAAGGTCATTGGTCAAAGGTCAAGGTCATAACATGCAAAGTAAACAAAACCTTGTTTGGGTCATAACTTCTTCCCTGTGCATGAATTTCAATAAAATTTCACAGAATTGTTACTTAGGTCCAAAGGTTGTGTTATGACCTTGACCGTCAAAGGTCAAGGTCACAACATAGAAAGTGAATAAAACCTTGTTCGGGCAATAACTTCTTCTTCTGTGCATGGATTTCAATAATATTTCACAGAATTTTTACTTAGGACCCAAGGTTGTGTCATGACCTTCGCCCAAGGTCATAGCTCAACGGCCAAGGTCACAATATGCAAAGTGAATAAAACCTTTTTACTATGATAAGATGGTATGGAGATGGTATGTAACGCGATAACTTAAGTAAACCTCTGTTGTTTTTCATTAAACTTATACAGAATGCTTAAATAATGTAGGGGAAGCCACTTTTCATTTTTAAGCAAATTCCATTTTGTTGTTACAGAGTTATGGGACTTGGATCCCTCTTTTTGGATTTCAGTATTTCATAAAAGTATTACCAAAGAGACCCATGTTTGGGGGTAATAAAACCATACGTTCACATTGATCCCGTCCAAAGTAAGCGGGCGTATTTAGCCACGCTAGGCGTTGCTCTTGTTCTTTTCTATTTTTGTTACTGAGAATGTAAATAAAACGAAAGTGAGTTGATACACCCAATTTGAGCTTACTCATCTTTTTTCTAATGTATGAAAAATAAAGGTAACGTAGGGCTAAGATTCTCATTCCAGATCTTTTTGGGTCTGAACCCGTAATTAAGTAGATTTATAATGTTTGTCGTTTTGCAAAGAAATATATGTTTAGCATTTCTCTTTATTGTTTTATTATTATAGTACATGTATAATGCATTAATTAATTGTAGTGTCTTTTAGATCTGTGAATACTTATTTCGTGCGTTATTTCTGTAATCATGTTATGCATGAAATATTTGTATCGATATCTCTTTTATATTTACAATCGTAACATCATCAGTTACCTTGGTTACTGATGTATTACTTGTATATATGTAATCAAATGATTTTCTGCTTGAAATAATGTATAAATTTGGCGAAAATTCAATTACATATTATGATTACTAGTATATGTATAGCCATATCTGACATTCTCAAAGAAATTTGCTGAACAATTATAATGGATTCATCATGAATGCTAGGATATGCATTTCATGTTTCACATTCTCTAAAAAGTCTGATGAACAGTTATTCTCTAAGAAGTCTGATGAACAGATATGCTGGATTTATATGTTTCTGTGTAGTAATCATTAAACTTCTCCTTATCTCCAAAAATATAGTGTTTCTCCATTTCCGGAGAATATTTCAGCGCAGGCGCAGTCTTCTCGTAAACCTCCGAGATTATTCGTAGGAAGTTAGATGAATTTCCACAGCAGAGCCCGATGTACTGGACTCCCATGGCTTTACATTCGGTAGCGAAGTTGTAAATATCTTCCCTGGTACACAGGCACGTGTGCAGATCGAGGGGAAATGCCATCTTATCTTAAAAAGTAATGGTTAAAAATCCTATATATTTTCGGAATGTTTTATTTCATTTTGTTTTCTATTATAGAAAGATGCATATTCTTTTTGTCAAACTGCGCACAGTTCTAATGCAACATTGTTAAATGACTGCCATTTGTCAAACAGCATACGCGGATCCAGAAATTTTGTGGAGAAGGGGCTCCGCCACCAAGAATTTTCCGAGATGGGTCCACCTATGTTTTTGTGTGTAAAATTACTTACTCTACATCGAAAAATAACAAGAAAAGTAATTTTTGCCGAATTTCAGGGTGGGTCCAGACCGCCGGTCCACCTTTCTGGATCCGCGCATGAACAGTTGTTATGAATATGTTATATGTTATATATATGTTGCTTACTGTATAAAGAAACATTAGGATTATTTCGTGTCTATGACAATGACACCTTATCTGACGCCATGATTAATGACAATGAATTTTGACTCGTGCAGCAGACATACCAAAAATAGCGGGTGTGTACAGTGTCATGGAACCTTGGTCTCTTTTGTCTTATTTGAAGGAAACCGACGAGGCTACCACAGGATTCCAACTAAAGAATTTCTGCTCTCGGAATGAATAAAGTTATTATTCAATTAAAATTGTGATAATATTTATGTTACAAGCAGTGAGATGTAATACATCAATATTTACCTGAATTAGGTATGGTAAGCGAGAAGAACGTTGGTTGGCTCTCAGTGGTACGGTAGGGGACCGGTAAAGCTGCTATTGGTCCCTGTAAAGACGAACTAGCAGTGTAATCAAAGAATAAAATGGGATTTGTAACTGGATAATATGTGACATCACGTTATCCTCAATGTTGAATGATATTCTGGGTTGAGACCTATTCCGACCATCTAAAACACCGATTTCTGCACCTATACTCGGTATTCACCTGATTGGACAGTTTCTATCGGACTGACAGTTTCTACTGGACTGACAGGTTCTACTGGACTGACAGTTTCTACTGGACTGAAAATTTGAACCGTACTGACAGTTTCTGTCGGACTGACAAATCAAAGAAGATTGACAGTTTCTATCGGACCGACATTCTTTACCGGACTGACATTTTCTATCAGACTGACAGTTTCTACCGAACTGACAGTTTCTATCGGACTGACAGTTTCTGTCAGACGGACAGTTTCTGCAGAACTAACAGTTTCTATCAGACTGGCAGTATCTATCAAGCTGACAGTTTCTATCGGACTGAGAGTTTCTATCAGATTGACAGTTTCTACCGGACTGAGAGTTTCTATCGAACTGACAGTTTCTATCAGACTGGCAGTTTCTATCGGACTAGCAAACAGGAAATGCTTACTCTCCCCTATTGGGATCGTAAGCCAAGAGAAATGTCTCTAGTAAAGTGGAATTTTGAGCACAATTCCAGTCTTCTCTCGCATGGAATAAGTGCTGTTTATAACATACACAAGCAATGAAATCAAAGGATCTCTCCCAAACAGTTATCGGTTACTTTGGCTTGTATTATTATATCAATGATTAAAAATACACACAAAGCAATTTTTAATTCATAGTAATTTTTCTGGATGACCAATCTTTCTTTTTTTCTGCCTCCATATGATTTTCACTTTCCAGCATCTATTACCTTGGTTTGTCCTCGAATGTTAGAGGAAATTCTCGTTCTCAAATACGATTGTGCAAGAATGGCGAGAATAGAACACCGATAATTTTTTTTAAAATTAAACGTTATTTACTTTACAACAAGTTAACAATTTATATAAATTTTGCTCGTTGGTATGGATCTTGGCGTAAGGGTGTCGTTTGTGTGGGAAGAAACCGTAGTACCCGGAGAAAACCCGAGAAGCCAGGTTGATGACAGCCCCACCATCTCAAGTACCACACCGGGAATCGAACCCAGGTCGCATTGGTGAGAAGCCAGCGCGCCACCGACTGCGCTACCTGGCCCCCTGAACACCGATTGATTAATAATTCCTCATGCAAGCAGTAGTAATATACAACTTTTTTCTATTTTGGCAATTTTACGAAAATTATTACCACATCATGTAAGTTTATATCCTGATTATACTAAGCAGTTTGGTAATTTGTACAACAATGTAGGAATGTTGAGCTAAAAATTCAGATATAGAAGTCTCCAGCACATTCCTGATCTGCATTTTATTTTAATTTATGACTATAAACATGCACACTGTTTGATGCCAAATATAATTCGGTATTATTCGGTTATATATTTATATGTTCATGCAATGCCTACTGTCGGGGCTATCAGTTCTTTGATTTTATTTTCGATTTTTGCTGATTTTCTATGCCTTCCGGTTTGATGACTTTTGAACTACTGTGTTGGTTTTATCATCTTAACGTTGCAAATTTCATCTATCATATCCGTTGATACACAATAGACGTACCTTACAGGCTGCCTTAACGAGTTTGAGACTATCAATCATCGTGTTTGGACCACGCCCACAGTTAACCCCTACGACGGCGGCTCCTGCTTCCTCGAGTTTACGACAAGCTTCTCCTACTGGTACTCCATCGTATAATACATTGGTCATAGGGACGGACAGAGTAATTACAGCGGGTAAACCTGTATCAGAGAATAGGTGATATGTAAGGCACGGTTCATTTGATATTCGAGGGGGGGGGGGGGGGAGGGGGCGCTGGGTTATTTGTCAGAGCAAGATCTTGGTCTTCAAGCTGAATATAACAAACTTATTTTTTTCATGGCCAATACGGGCAAGATTTTTTTTTCATATTAATTAACAAGAGTGTTCGAGTAATATGAGCAAGATTACTTTTTTCTGATATTATGAGCCAATGTTTTTACCAATATTCCGAGCAAGGAAAGTTTTTCTTTAATGATTTTCAAAGCCTACCTTTACCATATCCTTCTTACCCTTCAAAATCCTCTACTAACTACTTACTCCCCTGTCTATCCCAGATTAAAGTATAGTTATTTTTTCTACTTTACAATGTTGCGCCATGTTCCTTTATGGATGATAGAGTCTCTCCCTTCCCCGTGAATCATCTAAAACTCTCTTCCCCTTCTACCCGTCATTGTCAAATGTAATACTCGGCTTTGCATATTGTTTCTGTACCGTTGCCGTATTCCTTGATGGATTCCAGTGCAAGCATGGCCTCTCCAAATTCTCCGTACGTCTCTCCAACAATAAAATCCGCTCCTCCTCTTACTGCCCATTCTATCTGCTCCTGTACAATCAAATTATTTCTTGCTTGTACTATATATGGTGCATGGTATATTATTGAAAAATGAAATTTAACAATATTCTTACATATAGAAAAACATACAGTAAACAGTGGCGGATCCAAGATTTCCGAAAAAGGAGGGGGGGGGGCACATGTGTATTAGCCAAACTTCTCAGCCATGTTTGGTGCAAAATCTAGATTTTTATTAGTAAATATGAGGCCAAAGGGGGGGGGGGCCCTCGGGGCCCCCTCTAAATTCGCCACTGGTAAAGGAAAGTTATATAAATCAAATAAAACACATCTTCTAATATAAGCACCAATGCCTAAAAATATCCCGACCTTTTTGTATTCTAAGGGCTGTGTCCAGCGATCCCAGTTGATCCTATATGAATACTGTTTGTTTAATAGGTCTCGTATCGTTTATGCCTCCAGTTTATTTGATTTTGTATACAGCTTAAATAATTTTGGCCTATGAAACGGACACATCCTAAGCAATGCCTGCCGATATAGTGAGCTTTTCACTTTTGGTGTTTCAACTACAGGACAGGTGTTTGGATATGCCATTGAAGGGATATACTCTCAGAACCTTCCTGTCTTAAAGACTTTAATGAGCATCTAAGAGTGGTTGGCATTTGAAGAAGCATTCATTTTGTGGACTTTTGCTTGGAGGACCGCCTATACTTGTATTACTAAAGAACTTTTGATAAAGACAAAGTCTGGACCTCTTTATTAGGAGAGAGAGAGAATTAGTTATTGCTTTATGCAGCTTAATTGAATTAAGTGATTTAATATGAGCTACAGATACTTGCTTATGATGACTGAATTTAAATTCTATAACGTATTTATAGTAAGTATTTTACATATGAGCATTTATTTGCGTATGCAAGCTAAGTCTGATTTGCTAAGAAAATTCTATGGGAAAGCAGTTTTGATTATTGAAATATATAAACTCTGGAAAAATGTTTTGCTTCTTTCAAACGAAATGGAAAACATGCGCTCTTTGAATAAAATGAACAACAAATTGATCCTTCTCAATCCCTAGGCTTCCTGCAATTTGAATGAAAAATTTGTATTGCTATAATTAACCAACCTTATTCATCTGTTTTGCTTTGTTAATGGCTTCCTCATTGTCTCTCATATATATAGTTGTATTGCAGATATTGCCCGCCATTAGGGTACCGGTTTCGTCAGCTACATCGCGGGCAATTTTCAAAGCTTTCATGTTGACAGCTTCGATTTCATCTTCTCTACCTATTAATCGGAGTTTCTCACGATGTGCATAATACTAAAGAAAAGAATTGTTACAATTTTCTGAAAATAAATATAACATCGATGTTTCATAAAAAACAAATGACTAAGGAAATGGAAGAAAAAGGACATCTGACTCAGTTGGATAAGAAAAGTCGCCATAGAGCACACAAAAACATAACAAAATATTGGATTGTAATGTGGTACCGACTTAGGACGGTCAATAGAAGCGATAATCGCAACTCCATGGGCCTGGTTAACCGGTTAACGACCACACTTTCTCATTTATCACAAAATCAATACAATCAAAGAATAAAAATTTCCGTAGCCGTGTCACTCAATTGGTGCGGTAAACCAAATGGGTAATAAAGGTAATAATTAAAACGTATGTGCCGAAATAATTACATCTTAAATAAATCCAACCCTTTTAATCTATATATCGATTATAACAACTATATCAAGGAAAACTTTTCAATTCCTAAATTCAGCAACATTGTCAAAAAATCAAATGCTTCCTTAAATAGTTACAAGGGATCATAATGGCATAGACTTACATTTAAGAAAATGACATAACTCGGTAATTGAACCCGAAGTGTTTAAACAGACAGAGCGCGGTATGCCCCTGTTGATGTCACTTAATATTTCTCATATCTATATATATATATATCACATCACATTTATGACCTCCAAACTATGTTTTTTGTTGATCCTTGTTCTCTAAATGGAGGATTACTTATAAATGTTTAAATGTGTGTAATTTAAATGTGTGTTTCTCTCTCTTTGATGAGTGGAAAGATGGACCTATAAAATTATAAACCTGCAAGCCACAAGCATTGAATGGAGATTTTATTTTCAATTGACCGTTCCAAGTCGGTGCCACATCATTGCAGTGAATATTTTGTGAAATCACTTTTTATTGTTCGCATATACAGGGCTATTTTTCTCATAGAACGGAATCAGAGTTTTTTCCCACATACTGGGAAGGTGAGGCCGTAAACCGGTTAACCGGGCCATTGAGTGCATTTTTTTTTACTCAAGTTACCGTCCTAAGTCGGTATCTGTCATACAATCAGTATTTTTGTAATGTCATTTCATGTATTTTATTATTTGTTACAACGTTTATTGTACATCTCATTGTTGACTTAAATATAGAATTGGCCACAAACACGCAGAGAATACAAAATATTCCCCATAAATAATTTTAAAGCCAGCACAGACATGCAGGACAAAGAGCAGAATAAGAAAAAGAGACATCACAAAAAAATTGTATTTTAATGTATTTGAGATACCAATTTAAGAATGTCAGCTGTATGAGCACTAGTCACTCAGTTGCCTTATTATACAGCATTTCAGACAGCGACTTGATAAATGCGATTATTTTTTTTACAACAGTCAATGAAAGCGTTGTTGTTTAAAGACCCACCTGCAGGTGTAGATAGCGGTCAATCAGAAATGGAGGATTTTTCAATTTTGTTGGCAATTTTCGCTTCGACAGATAATTTTTGTGATTTATAACAGCGCGGTGACATCGTACATTTTTTGGCATGCAAGGAGCCTCTATCATGCATCATGTAGTAATGTCTTCCATTTGTCTTATTATTAATGTTATTCGGTGTAATTCAACAAGAAATTTTAGAAATCAGTCTCAGAACTAGAGTTCAAACTATTTTATTGGCAGCTGTTGTCGATATATATAGGTTCGGTGTTTTCTTAGAAGTGTAATGAACGTCGCTCAGGAAATGCATGCGTAAAAATATAAATCCCTACCTCGGCGTTTACGGTGCAACCCTTTGTCCATTTCCACATATATAATGAAATTTCTTTGAAACTGCAGGTTGGTTCCCAGATATAAATATTCATAATTGATGTGTTATTAATTAAGTGTAATTTACAATGCCCCATGAATGGCAGATTTTTAGGGTTAGGATACCAATTTCTCACTAAGCCAATTACACAGTTTAGCAGAATATCACGCCTATGGTGTACAACGTTTTTCATTCTTGTGTTCTGGTGCAGAGCCCTACTTTTTCTGTCAATAAAGCGATTGTTTAGGAACACTTGACAGTAAAATAACATTGTCCAGAAGCAATTGTAAAGTTCTTTCCTTAGACTGTGATTTTTTTCTGTCTGGTGGACTACTTTCGGATGGCCACCACTCTTGTCGGTTTGATGCATCTGTAATGCATTGTATGCACAAGCAGTACGGACATTCGTCTCGGTCTACATTTTGAGGTATGCAGATGTTCTTCTGTAAAAAAAAATCCGATGTTTCTTGGGAAGCAATTGTATTTTCATGTAGATCTACCTCTTTATAGGTCCATTCATGGAAACTGAACAGTGCCATTATTGTTTCCCATTGTAATTCTATGACACAAATTTATAAAACCCTTTTCTCTTCATTTTCTTGGTCACCCGCTTTTAATTAGTATTTCCAAGTTTATGTAGTTTTGATGTACTACCAGAGGAGGGGGTCTCCAAATAAAACTAGATAATTTATTTGTTTGTGATAGTACCAAATTACTTAAGGCAAATGTGATAAATTAGATTATCAAAGAATGGATATTTATCACAGAGACAATAACTATATCTTGATGCATATCCTATTGGATCCCTCACACAGGATGGTGTCCAGTCTGGCAGTTGGCAGGACAGCATCATACAATAAACAAAATGCCGGTTGCATCCATTTTTACAATTATTCATATAATTTATCATAATTTGCACATTTCCATTCATTTAGTTACATTTTTTAACCAATATTTTAAGGATTTTGCCTATAAATCACTTCCTTAAAATAATTCTGAATTGTATTTTTATCAATCTCAACATCCCTGATGCTGGGAACCTACCGGTATGTTGCCTACATACATTATTTAGTATGATCCAATTTCGGACCGTAAGGTTTATCATAGTTAATTGCGCAGAATATAGATAATAAAGATAGAGAATACAACGTTTATAACATGACAGAAAACAAAGACCACCATCATTTAAATTAGAAATTCCGGCAGATTAAGTAAAACAAACAAAAAAAAAAAAAAAAAAAAAAAAAAATGAACTCTATGGAAAAATGCAGAAAATTCGCGAGATGCTCGAGACGAAATGCAATCGTCCATTTAATAACTGTGATATTTTGGAAGCTGTCTTAGAGTTTTGGATTCAAAATAACACTGAAACTGAAAATGGACGGATGACAGGAAATTACACAAAAGCGAAGGTAAACCAGGCGTTCTTTGTGACGTCAAAAACATCGGTCGAGAAACTTATGCAAATTGCGGCATTTGAAAATGAGGAAAAAACCTCTAGATGTCAAGAAAATAATTACAAAAGGACACGTTCTGTTTTAAAACTTGTTTGTAGCAATGCCACAAAACTACACAACTACATGTGGTCATCATCACCCTTCCTTCATAACGGCAAGTATTTGGTCAACGAGAGGATAAATTATGCCTTTATATGTAGTGGGATGCTTCTGTCACACTATTCCTGATTTATGGCCGGTGCTAATATTAGAATAAAATCAGGGAAAACTGTGATGTGTTTTTCAAGACATACAAGCTTAATATTGTGGAAGAATATTAGAAATTAGTAAACGATACACTTTTAGAAGAAATCGGGACTTATGCAGAGCTCTTAGGGATAGATATTAAAACAGACGTAAGGCACGGGTGAAGAAGAAATGCTAAAGACACACGTGTCGTAGCTGTTTGGAATTGCACTCACAAAGTTCTTCTGTGCGTTACAGTGACACAGGAAGAAGATCACGTGACCTAACGACACGAAAGAGTAGAATAGGGACTGCATTGATTTATAACACCCTTGAGAGCAAAGATGTCAATTTACGTGTACATATCTATGACAGAACATGTCCATAAACAACTTTGTGAGAGCCCAGCCACTTACGGTAAATCAAAACGACACATGTCATGGTGTCAAAATTGTGAAGAAATCTATGTCGGAGATTACTGGCGTTTCGAAAATTTGGGAGGGGAAAAGGTGGTCCAAAGAACTACACAACAAGGCGGAACCAGTGGCCTCCCAAATCCGCTGGGCTATACGCAACTGCTTGGTTATTTTACAAAGTTGAGATATATGCTAGACAACATTGTAGATCACTACAAAAATGTAGATGACAAATGCCATGAATGTCGCGTTGCAGAACCGATCCCAAGTACGAGCCACGGAGAGTAGGTAATCGAAAACTCCAAATTATTATTGCAAGGTAAGAAATTCCACTATTTACAAAAATTTGGAAGTCTTTAATTTAGGCAGACCTTTTTTATGGAGGATTTTAACAATACTCTCAATATTTATGACGACAAGAGAACTGTGGAAGTGAACAATACAAAATACGTTCGTATCTCGCGACCTGCCATTGGAACGAAAGCGCAGGTCGTCCACATACATCTGTGTCCCAATCACGAAACTCAACGGCTCCGAGAAGGGAAAAGGGTGCTTAAGAGACCTACTTTTAACTTCAGGAACAATATTTGGAAGAGATATATAAGCCAGGTGTATTCCAAACCATACACAGCCAATTGTGCCTAACATTAATTTTACGTTAAACAAACAATAATTTAACGTTAAAATTTAACGTTAAATTATTGTTAATTGAGCTTATACATCAATTTAATGTTAAAGAATTTAACGTTAATTTAACGTTAGAATGTTGTTAAATTAACGTAAAACATCATTCATGTTAAGGCTTAATTTGAGTGATAATCAGAAATAATTTCTTTCAAAATTATTTTTTCTGTTAAAATTTTATCAAGACAGACAGACAGACAGACATATAACATATCTATATCATGTATATAGACAAGTTAGGCCATGGAAATGATATTTTAAAGTGATATGGAGGTTAAAAATTCTACATATCTAAGTATAGATCTGTGTTTAAACTGGACATTTCAAAAATTAAAACAAGAGTTTTGTTAAGTTTTAGTGTCCATAAGCAGATTTATTGAGATTCATTTAATATCTATAAAGATGACAGGTCATGCAATTATCCTGCTCTGAGTTCTTCACATCCAAATCTTCCAAACCGTCCAAAATCTGAAAATGATTATTGATAAAGTAAACAGTTACATTTATACACATTTTTAATTAGTCTTAAACATTAATACTCATTACTGAAAATTTCTCAGACATTATAGGATACTGTTTTAACACAATTTTTTAACTACTTCCTGCCACATTTAGGGTTTAGTCTACTACTAGTGGTATATAATAGACCTTTTTCCAATTAGACATGATGTAAGGGGCAATACTGGATAGATTTTTAGATTTGTGTCATGTTATTATGACATCACAATCAAAACAACAACGTCATAAAGAAAATCCGACGACTAGTGGTTTGTACGGTATAAAGTATTTAAAATTGGAAAAAGGTCCACTGGAGTCTAACACTGAACCTTGTTACAATGCTTAACTTTGCCATATTGATATTTATGACTATGCATGAGCAAAGAGCACATGTACTTGTTTAATGATAATGCCCCCTTTGCCATAATTTTTCAATTGATAAACACAAGGCTTTCATATTTCACATATGTATTACTTATGGTGAGTTCTTACGAATATCACAATTTATGAGAATCAAATTAAAATATTCATAATTACTTTCTATGAATATTTTAATTTAATTCTCAAAAATTGTGATATTTCATATGTCAGTTGGTACGAAAAGTTTTGTCCTTTATTACCTTGAACTTGACCTTAGACATACATTTCAAAAAGTGTCACTAGGGTATCAGTGTTTCACAAACTCAACTTGTTTGTCAATGTTTTCTTTAATATATAATAATATTTGTGATTTTTCTTCGTCAAATAGACACAACATTAATTAAAATCATTAGACTAATAGTATATTTCAGATAGAATAATTTTACTTTGAAAGTATCCTTAAAAATCATCATCAGATGATCTTGAAATCAAAGAGAATTAAAAGTAAAAAACATAAACAAAAACAAAATAAACACGGTAACGAAATTTAAAAAAGCTATTTCCCCATGAAAGAGATGTAGGATTACTGCTTGAAGTTTTATTTTAAATACTAAAAGATGCAGCTAATGAAACTTTAAGCGAGAATTCACAGTGGCGGATTTTTGGTACCTGAAAGGGGGGGGGGGTGTTGTTCCCGACCCGCCTGACCCTCACCTGGATCCGCCACTGATATATAATCATATAAACGTATGGACATGGCGCGTGTGTGTGTGCATCGCAAACTGTTTTAAACTCTCACTCTATGCGGGACTAAATCAATTAGTCAAACTCATCAGAAAAATTAATTTAAATGGATATTATTTTTATCTCTTTGTCGGTTTAACGTTATAGCTATATTTAAAATTTGGTAAAAGTGATGTTTTGCCGTCAAATTTAAAGATAACATACACGTAGCACCTGTTCATATTTTGGCGGGAAGTAAAAACGTCATAAAACTGACATGACGTCAGATATATCTGACAATGACGTAATACGTTTCGAATAAATTCCAGTCGAGGTAGTCCTAAGATTGCTGCTACTCTCAGAGATTCCATAATTAGTCCTAGTATAAATTATCTTTTTCTTATTACTAATATTCGATATTAAATGAACATATTTTTGTGACACACGAGAGTGTGTGGGGTTGAGGTTCTTTAAAACCAAAAAGAGAAAATTAAAGAGAATCCACAAATTTTTCTCCTATTAAAAGAGCAAGTATTGGCATCCGTCTGTAACTGATATCTACATGATTATTGTACGGTACTGTACTTCTTTGTGGGTTTTTTTAAGTCTATAAATAGCCATGTACGGGGTAATTCTAAAGTGACGAGTGCAGGTGATCGGTGAAAATCAGCTGTAGAATCTCTCAGTAAGCTGGAGTTTCAATCTTCATTGTAAATTATAATTCATCATAACTAATGCAAAATATTGTACCAATGCAAATTTTCAAATGCTTACCTTTCCTGGAAAAATTTGACGTAGTTGAAAATTTATAACGTTTTATTTTAGTCAGCTAGTTGATTCTGCTACTTCCGGTCGTTAAATTGTTTCGAATATTACGTCACACGCACGTTCGTTTTGATGCAAATTCAGCGTGGCAAATAAGCAATGACAACACACTTTATAGATGATATTTGATTTATTTAGACATAAGAAACAAAGGAAATATATGTCTAATAATCAGGTGATTCGCAAATGGCAAGTATTCGGAATACCCAAGTCAACTGTAATATCATATTTCTCTTATTATTTTATGAAAAATGGTTAAACCAATGCAAAATACGAAAGTAACTGTTGTCACATGACTATGGCACTAACAACAATGTACCACAGTGGACATTCACGGACCCCTGAAATTCAGGGGTGAGACCAGGTGCCCGGGAGGAGTGAGCGTCCCCTGTTCGGCTAGCCACACCCGTCGTGAATGTCCTTACACACAGACGAAACAATAATAATTCAACACTGTATATATAAATGAATGTGATCAAACACTGTGTAGAAAGTGTCACAGCCACATAACATCAGGAAAAAGGTATAATAACAGTTAAGTCAAACCCTCCGCGGGAAACTTTTTCACGAGATCCACACTGCAAAGGGAATAAGTGTGACATTCATGCAAAATACGAAAGTAACTGTTGTCACATGACTATGGCACTAACAACAATGTACCACAGTGGACATTCACGGACCCCTGAAATTCAGGGGTGAGACCAGGTGCCCGGGAGGAGTGAGCGTCCCCTGTTTGGCTAGCCACACCCGCCATGAATGTCCTTACACACAGACGAAACAATAATAATTCAACACTGTATATATAAATGAATGTGAACAAACACTGTGTAGAAAGTGTCACAGCCACATAACATCAGGAAAAAGGTATAATAACACTTAAGTCAAACCCTCCGCGGGGAACTTCAAAAGTTCAAATGTAAATGGTGAATTGCGATGTTTAAATGTCATTATTATTGTAACTTTTTATACACCCGCATTTAAAATGTGGGCGTATTATGCTATACCGCTGTCGTCTGGCCGTCAATCCATCTTTGTCCGGGCTTCTCCACCTTAACTAAAGGGGGAACAAAACTTTTGATGGTGTCATATGAAAGGGTGTGGCTTGTAGTTGTGCATGTGGGTTTCAAAGTTGGGGTCAGGCCTCTGGGTTAGGGGAAAATGGGCGGGGTTGGAAAGGTTGTCCATGCTTCTCTTCCTTAACTATAAGGGGGAACAAAACTTTTGATGGTGTCATATGAAAGAATGTGGTTAGTTCTTCTTTCACACATCCATTACCACCACGTTAAAACATGATGCGGGCATATCATACACCCGTTAGCTGTGCCCTATTTTTCATACATGTATTCACCATTTATTTATTGTAAAAGGATGGTCAATCAAATACATGTAAATCTAATATGTGTATCAATATTTGATATCAATATCACATTACTTAATTGTAAAAACAAATGCAAATAAAATAATAAGTTATTTTTTGTGCATTCATTTTTTTTTTCAATGCAACTATCAATCACGAAAAATTAACATTAATTTAACATTAAGTACATTTAGTACAGTTAAAAACTGAATGTTATTCTAACGTTAATAAATTTTTATGTTAAATTAATGTTAAAAGTCAACATTAAATTAACGTTGAAAATTTTTTTTCATTGCTTTTGCATTGATATGCTTATGAATATAATTTCATGTTACTTTCAACATTAATCTCATGTTAAAAGTTAACATCATTTTAATGTGAAAAATTTATTATGAGACGTTTAATGTTAATTTAACGTTAAATGTTTTAACGTTAAATTAATGTAAATGTAACATTAATTTCTTGTGAAAATAACATTAGTTTGAGGTTAATCGAGATTAACGTTAAATTAATGTTAGGCACAATTGGCTGTGTAATATATATACTGATTTAATATGGAACACATGACATTGCCATTCTCTTACTTAACTTGTTTGTACATGTTCATAAAATAATCCAATCAAACAAACTTTAAAAAGAATTTATTACGTTCCATGCTACATGAGCTTTTATTTTATATTAATTGTATTTGGAAACATGCGCGTCTGTTTACGCGAGAGTAATTTATAGCGATAGTGCCACGGAGGCGTGATTTATCACCAATGATCATCCGTACGGATATGCGACAGAAGGGAGTTGGGTGGTGTTTACCCTGGTATGTATGAAAACATGACTTAATTTACTTCCGTTCCAGATAGCGTTAGATATGACAGTCATAGACAGGTATGATGCTGCTTAAACCAGTTACATACGGATCTTATCAAGACAAACAGGGGTTATAAGATAAAGAAGATAACTTTGATACAAGGTGAATATCCATATAAAGAGTAAACAGCAACAAGTAGCAATAATTTCCTCTCGAGCAAACATGCAGATAGCATTTTCCCACTCGGCGAAAAAAAAGCTAACAAGAAGCAAGAGGTGTACCATGTGTTGTGAAAGTGTTACAAAGCTTTTGGTGCTGCTATCTCGCATGCATAACAGTCGTATACAGTATAAGCGCTACAAAGCAATACACTTTAATACAATTGAATATCAGACCATATATACGTGAATTAATTTGGTGCACCAGATGTACATTTCCACAACTTATGTCTCCCCAGTGATAAGGCATAAACTATGAAAATAGAAAGTACAAATATTGGAGGGGCAAACTCATTACCAAACTGACATAAAAGTAAGAGATAAAGAACAGATTTAAGGACAGAGCTGTGCATGAGGGAGATACTCCTTAGTCGAGAATAATTCACAAACTTCTTATCACGATTTATTTGAATTATGTGTGTCTTGCCAGTACAATTTGCATATACAATGTTGTATAACGACTATCTGAATCAATCACCTATCAGTGATTTCCACTTCTGTTGTACGTACATTTATACTTCCCATTGTGCATATGTATTAGCGTATTTAATTTCTGGAAAACTTTTTCTTGTTCTTAGCACGGCTTACTTATGTTGATGTTTCCTTACATATTTTTGATAGCAACATGTTATTCTATAATTGTTTCGTGTGTAATAACTTTTTATGACCTCTCTCCTTGAGAATTCTGTTGATCCTTGTTCTCTATATGGAGGATTATTTATAAATTTTTAAATTTGTGTCCTTTGATTGTGCTGCTTTTGCGGTGAGTGAGAATATGGGCGCTCCTAAACCGGTTAACCACACTAATTGAGTGACATTTGTTACTTCAATCGACCGTCCTAAGTCGGTATCGTAACCGCAGCACAATCGAATATTTTTGCAATGTCGTTCCGTGTATATTCTACTGTTGTCATTTTTTTGTGTGCAGGTCTTTGGTGATTTGTGTCATGCGGCTTTGTCAGATGTTTTCTGTTTTCTCTTTGTCATAACATTTTCTTGAATTATTTTTGTTATAGTGCAATACATTCATATTAATCGGGAAGCACTAACCGAATTATATCTATTAGATTTGTGGTTTACTTGTCAAACATGGTGATATCTGTCTTGGTATGTAAGCTCTTTGCATGGTACAACGAAAAAGTACCGAAGTGTTATTATACATGTATAAGCAAAGAATCAAAAACTTACGGTAAACGCTAGAACAACGTCACTCCCAGCATGGACATACTCTCGATGGAGATCGCGTACTAATTCTGGATGTTCTACGACAACCTCTGGGACGAAGCTGCCAGCTTTGAGATATCCCTTCCGTTCAAACTCAAAAATATATCCCTCTGCGACCACGACACTCTCGCCGTCTTTTAATCTTTCTAACAACCCTGTAAAAATTCAATAATAATATGTAAAAACAATCATAGACAAACATGAACCAGTAGATACATGCAAGAGCTGCTCGTGAACAGTAAGCGCCTCATGCTTGATTAGCCGTATCCGATCATCCATAACTGTGCCTAACACATACGAAAGTCAGAAAAGTCAACACCGAAAATACCGCAAAAATCCAATAGTTAAATGGAACACAGTAAAATATTGCTTCTTTCTTAGGAAGTCCAATCTAATCAAATGTCTATTTGCTTTCATCAGTTTTTCAGTCATATTTCGAAATAATTAGCAATCTCTTGAACATTGTTGACAATCTTGTCATGGAAGCCTTAAACTCCTGTATTAGACACCAGCGTTCTGCAACACTATGCAATTTGCATCCATTACATCTAACAGGGTAATTTCGGAGTTAAGTACTCTGGATAAACAAAAGTAAAGGAAATATTTCAATGAATGTAACATGTACACGAACAATTTTTACCTTTAGTTGGCATGTTAATCTTCGCTTGTACTGCTACTTTAATCTTCTGTTGAGTTTACATCAACTACAGCTGTCGTTCATAAACAAGCTTACTATCACTGCGGATCAAGTGATAAGACTCCACTTTATGTATGGAAAGGAAGAGGAGTCATCGCAAACGGTGGTGATTGTTTATTAATTGATAATATCCGCATAACGTTTTGCTGAAAAATTGTGACATAATCCCCAGGAATCACCTAAAACCTCCTAAAGCAATTTAGATTCTCAGGCCATAACCTTTTACCATAGCATATGACTTCAAGTTCTATCTTCTAATCGGAACAAGACAACGATGTCTTTTCTGTGAAACTGAAACCCGGGACTTCTTGCCTAAGATTAGTGAGCTATGTCATTAGCATGAACCGTGAAGTTTAGTAGATTAAATTCTGACAATCACAGCAAGCGTAATAACTTCGTATGTACTTTAACACATGGCACCAAAGACTTTCGTATTGTACACTTATCTGCTCTCGTCGAATCAGAATATCGAACATATATTTGTTATATATATTGGCTGTTATATTTCGTATACGAAGACTTATCTGTTACTCCTGATTTCAACTCTGGTTTACAGAGGCCAATAATTAAATGTTCACGAGGGCGCGTTGATGTGAGTACCTCAGTGACATTAAAGTGAATGTGAATGTCAGAGTGACAAAAAGAGCGCACAAATGTCAAAAGTTGCGGGTTGGTGTCAGTTTTACTATGACTAAATTTCCACCATTGCGCATTGGTGAGTGGCCTTGCTGACAAAGGGTACATGAATGTACACTGTGGCGCTTTGATGTGATTGCCACAGCGACATAGGGTACATAATAAAGTGTATATGAATGTACACTGTGGCGTTTGGTGTAATAACCAAAGCGGCATAGGGTACTCGGCATAGGGTAAATGAATACATGTAGGCAAAATAATAATTCCACCGTGACTCGTTTGTGTGAGTATCTGCGGTGGGATGTAATAAATACGGGGTACATAGATATCCACCGCTCTTTGGTCTGAAAGAAAAAAGAGGATTTACCGGCTCAGTTATGTGGCAGAAGTCACCATGGAGCTATACAATACATGAATATAAATAATATAACAGAACATTTAACACATTACAAAAATATTTGATTGTAGTGCAATTACGATACCACAATGCCACAATGACATAAATACACGAATTATCACGATCGGGCTTTGTGTGATTGCCGATGTGCCATATCTTTCACATATAATTTATATTACTACTGTGATATAATTCGGACACGTTAATGAGATTTAACACACACTTATATAATATTCCTTCTGATCCTTCTGATTATAATTCTTTCTTACATTGGTTTCACAGTTGATATATGATAGATTATACGACACGTTCTCTATACATATGAGTGACCAATCAGGCGAAAAGGGAACTACATATGGTCATATGTAAAATCTACTTTCATGTATAAATTGACGGATAATATCGATAAACTTTGAGCATATGCTTAGCAGTTTGTATGTTACAAAGCAAACTGGTCGTTGAAGCATTTATCTGAAACCAGAATGACAAAATTAGCACATAAAAAGGGATCAGAGGCAAAAATGCTGACAGCTCTAGTCCATTTCGTTTTTATGTGCATGTCCCAGATGATTTGTGTCATACAGCCTGGCCAGGGGTCTTATGTCTTCTCTTCAAGTTTTACGATAATGTATTTGATGCTTTATTTGGTTAAAATATCTCAATGTAAGATAAACATTTTGTTCTTAGCTGGAAAAACGGGTTTGTAAATAATAAAAGAAAGAAGGTTGCAAATGTCTATGAAATCCCCATAAGTCATTCAGTTTGTTTCAAGACATTATTTGCTATATTGTATATCTGTGACACGTTTAACAGTAGTCTACATTACCATTTAACGATACTGTTGTGCCGATTCCTACGTCCGTGAATGCGTGTAAAAGAGAAAACTGAAAACATCTGACAAAGCTGTATGACAAAACTCATCAAGGACATGTACACAAAAATACTAATCCCTATTCACTTGTGGCATGACGGTGAGTGTGACCGGTCGACAGGGGCTGATTACCCCTCCATGGCACCTGACCCCAACCCTGTATTTACAGAGGCCCTTAATTATATTATATATAGTATATTTATATATAATGTCATAATGTTTGAATTTTGGGTTGTTGAAATCGGATCGGTATCTCAGATCTTTACTTCTTAATATTTGTTTCATAACAAACATTGGCTTTCGATTCCTGGAAATGAGATGAATAAAGAAATAATTTTCTTTGGTATGTTACTTCCACTGTGGTACATTGTTGTCAGTGCCATAGTCATGTGACATCAGTTTCGTTTGTATTTTACATTAATATGCTCCAAATGTAGAAGAGATAGTCCATTAAATTTTTATGACCAGATTTTCAATTAATCAATGTATAGGTTATAAACCCGGCAACAAGGGAAGGCAAGTGAAAGAGAAGACAGAAACATCTGACCATGTTGTATGACACAAAAGTCATCAAGGACATCTACATAAATATTATTATACTCAAATAAACACAAAAAGCGACATTACAAAAATATTCGATTGCACTGCAGCTACAATGTCTTAGGAAGGTCAGTTAAAGTAACACATTTTATTCAGTTGATGTAATTAACCGGTTTATGGGCGCCCACCTTCCCACTCACCGCAAAAGCGGCACAATCAACACATTAAATATTATAATAATCCACCATATAGGGAACAAATATTAACAACTTTCTCAAGACTCTGTTGGTCTCTGTTTGTTATCGTCCAATGCTCAAGTAAAAGTCTGTATAAGACTTAAGGGAGTCCAATATAACCATGGTCTTTGCGATAATCTCGGCGTCATACAATCGATGTCGAAGGCGTTTAATTATTTTGAAAATCGACGAGATGAAATCATTGGAATCTTTGATTCTTCTTAGCTTGTATACTAGATCACCGTAGAAATTTTGATGAGAATTCAGCTAGATACATTTTGTTAAGAAGTCATATTTACGAATTTAGATAAAATATCTGAATAATATCTATAAAATCTACTAGAAGCTTTTCAGAGTTTATTATATCTATAATCCAGAACAATGTTTAAATTTTGTGTATATCTGTCATATGTTTGAAAGTTTTTACTTTTATTTTAAATAGTAGTCGCTGGTGTCTAGTGTGAGTATGTGTACTCCGTAGTCCTCTGGTACGACTAGTCTCACAGTAGACGCTTACTTCTTACGGTCACCTTGTCCTCTTTTCAGGGTTCACGATTGTTCACTATACTAAGCTAATACTTGACATAAATCTACACCTTTCGAGATTTAAACATCAAAATTATCAACCACCTAATATATACTAATATTTATGATAAACGTGAGGATTTTGGATTTCCTATTGTAAATTTCCCTTACTTGGATGGCGATGTTCCTCGACTCCCATCATATGGTATCTATATATCTCAATTAGTTCGATTTGTCAGAGGCTGCACCGATGTTTTGGATTTTCATAAACGAAATTTACAAATTACTACTAAACTTTTAACTCAGGGTTACAGATATCACAAGTTAAGAAAAACATTCGGCAAATTCTTCAGATCTCATTCAAAACTTCTATCTAAATTTGGAAATATTTCTTTTCAACAGTATGTATCCAATGGAATTTCCCATCCTTATTTTTACGGTGATCTCGTATATAAACTAAGGAAAGTAAAAGGCTCCGATAACGTTATTTTATCATGTAATAAAATAATCAAACGTCTTATAAATAGACAATATGATATTGAGATCATCAAAAAGACTATAGGTCTTGTATTTGGCCCCTCTACAGCCTTATGCAGACTTTTACTTGAACGTTGCACGCTGACTAACAGGGCGGTGGGGACTATATGACGGGCCTTGTCCAAACCTCTTTCAGAGGAGACATGGTCCTGAACCTCGTTCCCTCTGACTGTTAGTCGGGACTCCAAGCAAGCTAGGGTCTTAGCTTGCTTTCAGACTGGCAGAGCACGGTTTATCATGTTGATGTCGCATATATTTTTATACCATTATGTATTTTACAATACCTTACGTCTTTATATTTTTATGACCTCTCAATATGCGATACCTGTTGACCCTTGTTCTTTACATGGAGGATTATTTATAAATTTTTAAATGTACGTCCTTTGATTGTTCTGCTGTTACGGTGAGTGGGAAGGTGGGCCCGTAAACCGGTTAACCACACCATTTGTTTGGCTTTTGTCAAATTAAATGACCTTCCTAAGTCGGTATCGTAATTGCACTACAATCAAATATTTTTGTAATGTGATATATGTTCTAGTATATTATTTATATTCATGTATTGTATAGCTCTATGGTGACTTCTGCCACATAACTGAGCCAGTAACTCCTCTTTTTTCTTTCTATAATACTACATTGTTTGGAGTACATCACATTATTTCAGATCCTTTCTCACCTGATATAAGTGTATACCCTATCTAGATTAAGCAGATAGTATATACAGTATTGTATACACAGACTTGTGATATACCTGATATGAATGAATAAGTGATCATATATGTATTGGTTTTTGTAATTATTTATGCTATGATAGGCTGCGATGTCCGATAAGCGGCCACTTCAGTGAAGGTGGAAATGGAGTCATGTTGACATCAGCAGTTGAACTGCAGATACACAAGAAAGGAAAGAATGTACTATGACAAAAGTCACCGCAGACTTGTAGGCTGATTAGACAATTAATAGCGATGAAGAGGGAAAGGTGGAAAGAAATATATATATTTGAAAAAATATATATGTAGATTTCTTCGATATTGTTATCAATTGTGTACCATGTAATGGTTTAATTAAGCATAAACTATAATCACATACTGTAGGCATTGTTTTTGTTCATTTTTAATGGCAATATTGATGTTTAAGTAAGTATAAACTGGAAAGAGTACCACACGATGTCCAGTATTCAACGTGCAGTAAAACACAACAAATTCAGTATTGATAGTTTCAGTAAAAAAAGGGATAACACCAGGTGTCCGTAAGAAGTGAGCGTTTGCTGCTAACATACTACAATTATCTCCGTGTTCCATAGAAACTTCTCATATTTGGTGGTTAAGTCATAGACAAGAGTAAGTGTAGCTACGAAGCAGGTGTTTTGCTCTCTGTTGTATCCTAGATCTCAAGTTAAGCGGAATACACATGACCGAGATTAATCTGAAAATTATTATCAGTATTTATGGATAGAACGTTTTCAATGTACCTGTATGTGAAACTGAACTTAGATGCTATTGTAAAGAAAGGAATGACTGAATGAAGTCTGCCTCGTACAAAAATATATCAGCCAAGACAGGTACACAACTGCTATACACTGGAATTCTAACAATCTGCTGTAGAAATATTCCGCAAAACCCAAGATAATATTGTCTAAAGAAAAGTTAGTCTTATTGAATAAATGTTTGAGTTTTGTATATAGTGTAAAACTAACTACTCTTATTGACGTGTATAAACTTGAAAATCATTTCCATAGATTCAAGGTTTAAATAAAGACTTAATGAAATTTTTTCGCATCCTTTACAGGGAGCGGTTTCACAATCAGATAAGGAAAAAATTGAAACATTTAGCATTTTCCTTTCAGGAACATCATACAGTTCCATTAATGAATCTGCAAAACCTAAAGACATTTATGTTATTGATATGCTTTGTACTAACACAATGAGTTTCATATGAATTTCATGATTATGTAGAAAATTAAATATAAAATGGAAAGCTAATTGCATGATGATAAATATTTAGACTGACTCAGTATTCGTACAAAACTTTATTCTATTTCACTCAGAAAATTACACGAGTTGTACGTATCGTCCAGACACCGTATATTTACTGATATAAGCTCTGCAGAGTATAGACTAGATGGCATTATTATGGACATATCGACCGCTAGACTTTTTCGTCCCGTCAAGTCAGATATTTCTATGGAAAAATCTAATCGCCCTTTCATCAAAATTAAATTTGCAAATAAAGGCATTGATTATTTATATTTTGGCCAAATTTTAAATTATAAGTCTGTTTTAGAGAAAATACCTCCATATTTCAAAAACAAAGATCCGCCATGTATTTCCTATAGCTACACGCCATCAGTTGCATCCAAAATTTATAATTACAAAGGGTATCTACAGTGTCTTGATCTTAGCAACTCTGCATGTCATCCTCAACCGTGTGCATGTTCCTCATCTAATTTCGTATATTCTGCTTGTGGCCATGTCATTACTGGTGATCTCAATATAGTTAAAAACACTAAATTAAGAGAACTTTTACTTAAAGGTCCAAAATACAGAGAACCCAGATCATTCACATGGAGCCAAAATTTTGAGAATATTATGAACTGCTGCGAGGAATATACCACACGATGGGCAAAAAGAGAGGAAGTACAAGTCGACACTCTTTCGGAATGGATAAAATCTATTGCAGTACTGCTGAGATAAAAAATTAAAAAATTACAAGGTTCTGTAAACACCAGATTCGAATCTATTTTTAAAGATCCTGATGTTGTCAGAGAACTTACCCTCCTCCAAGAACATTATATCATTACACCAGCAGATAAAGCATCTAATAATTATACATTTACTTGTAAGAAATATTACTTTGACAGCCTAGTGAAAGAATTAGGATTAAATTCAGCTCCAGGAAATCCTACTTATATTCTCACGAACTTTTCGGTTTCGGAAGTATCGAGAATCATAAATCTGTCCTCAATACGTTTGGTATTGACTCAAATAAATTGAATTTAGAACTTCCATATTTGTACTGTATTCCAAAAATGCACAAAACTCCGTACAAACAACGCTTTATCGCTGGTTCCTCGAAGTGTTCCACTAAATCTGTATCGATGCTACTCACAAAAATATTATCAGAAATTAAATCTGGCCTTCATAGATATTGCGAAACAGTATATTCCAGAAGTGGAATTAATTAAACGTGGATCCTTAAAAATTCAAAAGAGTTGTTAGAACATCTAAAATCAAAACGTTTCACTAAAATTCACTCCATCAAGTCTTTTGACTTTTTGACTCTTTACACAACGATCCCTCATCAGAAATTAGAAGACAGATTAGCGGAAATTATTCAAAATGCATTTATTAGTAAAAACGGAAGCCGCAAATTCAAATATATAGTAATAGGCCACGATAAAACTTATTTTGTTAAGGAAAATTCTGATTCCAAAAATAAATACACTGAAACAGCTGTCATCCAGATGTTGAACTTTCTTATCGATAACATTTTTGTGGTGTTTGGAGGTAAGGTTTTTCAACAAATTGTCGGCATTCCAATGGGCACTAACTGTGCTCCGCTTCTGGCTGACATATTCCTTTATTCATACGAAGCTGAATTCATTCAGTCTTTGCTTTCGCAAGGAAAAAAACAATTGGCTCTTGGCTTCAATTTTACTTACAGATATATAGATGACTTGCTTTCAATTAATAATCCTTCATTCGCGGATTACTTTAGCATCATCTATCCAAGTGAACTGGAGGTCAAATAAACCACAGAAACTAGTAATTCTACTTCGTATTTAGATATCATGTTGTCTTTCGACATTAATGGTCAATTGAACACCTCACTCTATGACAAACGTGACGATTTCAATTTCGCTATCACAAACTTTCCTTTCATAAGTAGCAACATTCCATCATCGCCCGCATACGGCGTATTCATATCTCAGTTAATATATACGTTATTCCAGAGCATGTTCAAATTACAATGACTTTGTTCTGAGGGCTAGGCGACTTTCAGTTAAGCTGCTCAACCAGGGTTATATATGTGCTAGACTAGCATCGTCACTGAGGAAGTTCTACGGTCGTTACGAGACTCTTATTACTCCATATGATATCTCGTTATCCAGACTTTTAAATGAGATTCTGGACTGAGACCGATTCCGATCACTTTACACAGATTTGACACCTTCTATACTAGAAGGTTACCTACTTCGACTTCTCCATATATAAATACATATGGAATTCACACGATTTGACTTTCTACGGGGTATATGTGACGGGTGTTGCTAGCAAGCAGGAGATGCTCACTCTCCCCGGGCACCTGATCTCACTCCATCACAGGGGTTCACATATGCTCTTCAAGTAGACATATTTTGTTATTTTCCATTTGTTTTTCATTTTCACTGATTTTGTATGTCCTATGGTTTCATGATTTTTGGACTTGTGGTTTGGATTTATCCATCATCTTTACATTCAAAGATAACAAAACCACAGGCATATGATTGTCCACAGTTTTATACTGTTTTAATAACCACAATAGGCAAACATCATAAGCTACACGTTCTTTTATATTTCACAAGATAGATATGATATATTTGGGATTCTTGAGTCACATTACATAAAACTGCAGACTTCATTGAAAGTTTAATCATTTCCCGTAAGATATTCAAAGGCAGTATGTTTTCCGCTCACATTTTCAAACCAGTGCACATTTGTTAGCAAATTTAAAAGCAGGTGAAAGACAGGAGATGCATCTGACACGTAAAAAAAGTTCTGTTATTATTAAACGTTGTGATACACATGAACAATAAAGAAAAAAGAGGAGTTACTGGCTCAGTTATGTGGCAGAAGTCACCATGGAGCTATAAAGGAACACTCTCCGAATATTTTGGTTATCTATATAGCAAAATGTTACTCCAAAAACCATAGTTCTTAACAATACTTATGGATAGAAAGAGAGAATTATGGAATAGATGTAACTATATTACATGTTTTCATAATTCTTAAAGATTTACTTTGTGTTTCTTTTCTGTACAGCGTTTGTCCACATTTACTGTATTGCTGCGATGTATGTCGAAGCAATTATTATTGGTTTTCATAGACAGAATTGGACTTGCTTGTTTTACCCTGGTACATTGTACCTTGTCTAATTTCTAGTTTCCAGGGGTAATTGAATGTCCATTGTAACACATCGTTGTTAGTGTGACATTGGCATTGCATCAACTATCAACTTACATCTTAAAACACGTGAACATGAACACTATTTTTGAATTAAAGACAGCAAAAACAGTAGAAAGACGAATAGATAAATTTATAAACTGCGAAAAATAATTATAAGCATGATTACACAATTATTTACCTTCTTAAGTTATAGATAAAGCATATTGCCTGCCTTACCTGTTGATTTATACGTGTTAATCTTTAACATTCAAAATTTGTGAAAGTCGGCAGTAAAAACATTTTTCTCCTTGTATGAATATTTCTTTTCTTTTCGTTTTTCGATAAAGGTCATCAGAAATCACACAAGAAATGATAACTAAATGATTTAGTTACGATTATGCTAATATCAACACCATTGATATCAACAGGCAAAGGTCAGTGCCCATACATTAGCAAGAAAAGGGTGTTCACTTACATACTAATCTAAATCATAGTAACTTTCATCAAAATGTAATATATACATATATTAATATGTGACAAGGAATAACAGATGTTCTCATCTTTTTGGAAAATTGTATAAAAGGCTTGCATACAGGTCGGATGGGTATTCAGCTATTTCAACTGTAGTCAGCATGGTTTCCAGAATTGGTCTTTGTGCTATTCTTATATGCCTTGTTCTATTTGTTACTATCGATAATGCAGAGGGGCGATATAGAATAGGTAAGAAACTTTCCTTTGCTTCATTCAACTTTTGATAGGATACATTTATGTGAAATGAATAATTTAACAAATGTACATGCCCTTGTTAATTTTTTACATGAGCTATATGTTTGTACTAATTCTAATATAGGCAGGCGTATTTTAGTTTCAGGAAAACATACATCATTAAATTTTACATGTAACACGCATTTTAATGGTTTTAAGGTTAGTGGTATATGTCAGCCAAGAACTGTTTTATCTGACGACGTAATTTCCCTCTTTCTGTTAACTGTGACGTCAATATATTGACACAACCGCGGCAGAAGTTTAAAGATGTTGAGAAAAAGTGCAAACATAACGTATCAATTCTTGAGAATGTAAAACATGTTTGACAGAAATTAAATGATAAGGAATGAATCCATTTTTTTTCTTTGGATGGAGCATTAATGCTAATGTCAGGCCTTAACATCCCCCAACCTGTTGTATACCTCCATCCAACGAAAAAAAAAAAAAAGATCCATTTATTAAGTCTGTATTACGGCAGGTTGTACCATGGTTTGGAAACTTTGGGAAATACCGTAATAATAATAATATAAAAAACGGTATAATCTAACGTCACTATTCAGTATAAACAACCTTGTGAATATTAAGTCGATTTTGAAAATTCCCAACATAGCTCATTATGAATGAATCTCAACATTGCTCGGCATAGGGCAAGTTAGTTTCGTATTTCACAAGTTTATATTTTAAAATTTTGAAGTGTTATTCCTGGCAACTGTAATTGTAATGCAACATTTTGTCTAATAGATAGAGGTTACCGTGGTGGAGCACATATAAGGCATCTCTTTCATGCCGGATGGAACCGCGGAGGAGGAGGATATGGACAAACTGTGTACCATGGAGGGCACGTAGGACATGGTTACCCTGCACGTCGGTATTAGGTCACAGGCGTGAAGTGCATGGGGAATTGATTTCCATAAATGCAGTGTTAAATGTTATGTTTGTAGTTTAATGGGTTATGAATTTCAATCCACATGTACTTGATAAAAATAAAAAGAAATTAAAGCCTGAATTAAACATATTGCTAATTAATCTATAATCCAACAACGCATCAGCTATGGAAACAATGAGTATGGAGAACTTGATTGGTTTTTTGGGAATTCCAATCATTTGGCCACGAGCATCACTGAAGAGACATAAGTTGTCGAAATTCACATATGGTGCATTAAATGAAAAAGTATATATGTTCTATATTTATGTATAAGTATATTCATCATAGCATACTTCCGTCTTTGGTGGGAAACTATCCTAACAGATTGTTGGCATTCCGATGGGTACTAATTGCGGGCCTCTTCTGGCCGCTATTTTTTGTACTCTTACGAAGCAGAATTCATGCAGTCTCTGCTCTACAAACGCAATTGAGAATTAGCATCTCGGTTCAACTTTACATACAGATATATCGATAACGATTTGTTGATTAACAACCCTGTATTTAAGGATTACCTAAACATCACACATCCAAAAGAATTGGAGTAAGAGATACAACTGAGAGCGCATCTTCTACTTCATACCTCGATATACTCTCATCAATTAGGGACGATGCTTCATTAGTAACCTCTCTCTACGTCAAATGTAACGATTTCAATTTCATTATTACCACCTTCCCTTTTCTGAGTAGCAACATGCCTTCCTCTCCTTCATTTCACAACTTATACGCTATGCTGTGGCGAAAATTTCGTCCTAAGAGCGAGCTCACAAGGATATATTGAGAAACGTTTGAAATCGTCACTGAGGAAGTTCTGTTATCGATATAGGGATCTAGTATAATTTCAAATTCCATACAAACCATTCCAAAGGTATGGTCAAGGTTAAATTTCTTCAAAAGAAGGTCATACTCCAAGGTTAAGGTCACGGCATCAACAATTTTGATGCCATCTGAAAGTTCTTGTCATGAGGAATTTATGCGTAAAACATCAAAGCCATATCACTCACCATTCAAAAGTTCTGGCCAAGGTTAAATCCCTTTAAAATAGGTCAAACTCCAAGGTCATAATCACGAAGTTGATATGCCATCTAAAACTTTTTTTAAAGTAGGTCAAACTCCAAGGTTAAGGTCACGGCATCAAATATTCTGATGCCATCTGAAAGTTCTTGTCATGAGGAATTCACACGTAAGATGTAACAGCCATAACACCCGACATTCAAAAGTTATGGCCAAGGATAAATTTCTTTAACAATAGGTCATAATCCAAGGTTAAGGTCACAAAGTCAATTTTGAAACTTTTGTCCATATCTACTCAGTGTGGGTAACAATCTTGTGAAGTTTCAAAAAGGGTAGTTGGTCTTCGAGAAAATGTGCTGACAAGATAAGCGGAGAATAAAGAAAGAAAAACATTAATAATAAATATAAGAAAATGTGGTCTAGCGACCACAAAAGTCTCTCAAATGAAGCGCTATGACAAAAGCTTACCTGAGCTTTTAGTTCCTAATTAAACATTTGTACTATTTTATTTTAAACAATAAATTTGAAGTGCCATTTATGTCTTGATTTTTATCAGAATTTAAATTATTGGAGATAAAGGTAAATATATCAAATTCCCCTTTCTCTGTTTTCATGGATTACTCGTATGAAATATCATAACATTGTCACCTGCCATTCAAACTTATGGCCAACGTTAAATTTCTTAAAAGGTAGGTCAAACTCCAAGGTCACGAGGTCGAAAATTTTGATACCAACTTAAAGATCTTGTCAAGAGGAATTTACACGTAGAATATCAAAATCATATCACCTGCCATTCTAAAGTTATGACTTAGGTTGAATTTCCTTTTTTATTAGTAGGTCAAACTCCAAGGTCAAGATCACGAGGTCGATTTTGAAACTTTTTTAAAAATCTACTCAAGGTGGGCAACTATCTTGTGAAGTTTCGATGAGTAGTCTCCGAGAAAATGTACGGACAACATTAGGAGAAAAGAAAGAAATTATAATAATAATAATAGTAACACCACCATCACCACCACCACCACCACCACCACCAATAATAATAATAATAATAATAATAATAATAATAATAATAATAATAATAATAATAATAATGATAATAATAATAAACGTAGTGAAAGCAATATGTCTCCACAACCAAGATTTTTACGAAAATTACGGAATTAGAAATTAAATTTGTTATTCACATATAAGGGATAATTATGCACTTGTAAGGAAGACGTATCTCGGGGTTAATCTAATCGCAAAATCTTAGAGTAAACGGAGGATATCAATTATGGTTCCACATAAAGACGAACGCAAGCTCCAATTTAAAACTGGGGTGAGACTAGGTGCTCATGAGGATTGATCATCTCCTGTTTGCATTCAACACCTGTTTCAAAACGCTGTAGAAGCCTGCAAGATGTAGTTCAGATAAATTGCCGAAACCAGCATTGCTAAAAGATCAATTATATGATCATGACCCAAAATATAGGTTAATGTTTCGGAGAGAAAACGACAAACTGCATGAGATTCTGTGAGTAACGACAACCTTTCCTAACATATCCCTGTGTCAGTAGCTTGGTAGGAAGTTGCTAAGCGTCCAGGACGAACTCTTCGTAGTTAGAACATAGAGTGGGTCGGTATGTTGCAACTTAGAAAATAAATTGGTAATCTGAAATTGAAATTATCAAGTTTGTCATAAAGAAATGTGTATGAAGAGAAACTTCAACAATTGAAAATTAATATACATGTATATCGAAGGTATGAGGAAGAAGGGTTTTAAATGTGGAACTTCAATGAATCAATACGCAACTTTATATGACGGATCATCACATTAATGGAAAGTTTATGCGATGTTCTAATGAGTATTTTCAAATAAAACATGATTAACAGGGCATCTTCGTGGAGACTTCTGTCATACGGCTGAATCAGATGCTTTTATTTATTCCTTTTTTAGACAGATTAAAGCAAAATATGGGATATGAAGACCTAAATGTAAAATACAAACGTAAGATATGTTATTTCACTGGTATACATGTTACTAACAATAATATTCCGAAGTAGACACTAATAGACTTGGATATCACCAAAACATAAAAATGAGACCAGGTGCTTTTGAGGCAAACATACAGATGACACAAAAACTGAGATTCAAAGTAAATATTAAACTTGGCAAAACGTAACCGCCTTCCAAATAAATATCTATGAAATGCTGGAACATTGTAATAGTAATATTTATAAAGTAATGTCTCTATGGGTCTTGTGTCTTTCCAGTATGACATAAGCAACTTTATAATTTTCAGTACTTCTGTAATGACACTTATTTTAGAATAAATATCTCTCTCATACAACTCTGTCCTTAGATCCCGCTGATAATCACAAACCTGGTAACCTGTGTTTCTGTACTGACGCAAAATATATACTATCAATACACTATGCTAAAATTTTGTAAATTATTCTGTTAGGGAGTATCTTTTTGATACACAACTCTGTCATGAGACGGATTATTTGGATATAATTTTAGGTTATATGGTAAATAGTTATTTCTTTAAATATTACACCTTTGCTTGCCACAGATTCAGCCTTGAGAATCACTGAGGAGACATTATTTGTCGATATGCGCATTCGGTACACTGAGTTGATAAATGCATATATGTTCTTTTTTATAGAATAAGTGTCTTATTTTTTTCATGCATGAATGAATTACAGTTGCTGATGCATTTATCAATTCGCATTATATCTCATAAATGCATCAGCCATTGTAATTCATTCCTGGATGAAATATATATATATATATATATATGCGCTTTTAACGCCAAAATATCATACTGGAAACTTCCATTTCCTATTTATAAACCACATCAGCAAATCATTTCGGAGGGAAGAAAAAAGAGGAGTTACTGGCTCAGTTATGTGGCAGAAGTCACCATGGAGCTATACAATACATGAATATAAATAATATAGTTATAAATTAGAAGAAACAGCTGGTGTCCCAAGACAACGTAACGTTTATCCAAAATGACATACTTTCGTCAAATGTCAAGCACGTTAACGCAAAATACGACTTTGATGACGTCAAGCAAAATTAGAAATGTCAGATATTTCATTATGACGTCATAAGCACAACAACCAAACGTATGCCAAATACCTCTTTCTGTGTTGAAAAGTGGATCAAATATGGGACGTTACGACGTCATGGATCAATGTTATTCATACAGAAATAAACAACTTATGTCTTGAAAGCTTTATCTCAGCCTCGGGCAATTACAGTGGTTGTGCATATATTAATAATTCTAAAACATTGTCAATAAATGATGCATGGCGGTTGTGATCGGTCGGCAGAGATGCTTACTTCTCCATCATAACTTGTCGCACATCTTGGGGGTCTTTGATTGCTTTTACTTATTATTTGTCATTTCATATCGATTATCGCACGGAACATTACTTGATACCTTATATTTTTACCTTGGATATATGTGGAGCGATATTTTTACCAAGATGAAACGAAGAGCTAAATTTGGGTTATTCCACCCAATGAATATATATAATATTTACTGATATAAAACACATTGAATTCAACCCTTTCCATCAACATATATAAACCCAGAGAAAAAAGAATACCAATGTATTATACGCCCGTTGCTTAAATTTATGATAGCAATTTTTCAGTATACATACTAAATGATTACTTTATGAATATGCTAATATCAATACCACTGATATCAAGATGCAAAGGTCATTCCCCATACATTAGCATGAAATATGTGTTCACCTACATACTAATCTAAATCATAGTTACTTTCATCACAACGTAATATATACATATATTAATACATGGCAAGGAATAACAGATGTTCTCATCTTTTTGGAAAACTGTATAAAAGGCTTGCATACTGGTCGGATGGGTACTCAGCTACTTCCACGGTAGTCAGCATAGTTTCCAGAATTGGTCTTTGTGCTATTCTTATCTGCCTTGTTCTGTTGTTACTATCTATGATGCAGAGGGGCGGTATGGAATAGGTAATAAACTTTCTTTGCTTCATTCATCTTTTGATATGGTTCATTTATGTGAAATGAATAATTAAACAAATGTATATGCCCTTGTTAATTTTTTACCTGAGCTACATGTTTGTATTAATTCTATTATAGGCAGGCGTTTCTTAGTTTCGTTCAACATACATCATTAAATTTTACATGTAAAACGCATTTTGATTGGTTTAGTACTTATTCTAATACAGTTTCATTAAACCTAAGTTTGGATCCTAGTTTGAATATGTAGGTAAAACATTAATAATACTATGTACAAATGGTACCGGCTTAGGTCACTATTCACTTTAAACTACTGAGTGATCACTAAGTAGATGTTGAAATTTCCAAACTACTGAGCAAATGTAATCATAAAAGACCCTGACATAGCGCCAGTTACTGTCGTATTTTATAATTTTTCTTTTCAAAATTCTAAAGCGTTATTCCTGGCAACTGTAATTGTAATGTAACATTCTGTCTTGTAGGTAGAGGTTACCGTGGTGGAGCACATATAGGGCATCTCTTTCATGCCGGATGGAACCGCGGAGGAGGAGGATATGGACAAACTGTGTACCATGGAGGGCACGTAAGACATGGTTACCCTGCACGTCGGTATTAGGTCACAGGCGTGAAGTGCATAAGGAATTGATCTTCAAACGTGCAGTATTTAATATATCATGTTTGTAGTTTAATGGGTTATGAATGTCAATCCATATGTACTTGATTATAAAGCTTATAATAAAAGTAAATAAAATCCGAAATAAAAAGATCTCGAAATAATCTATGTTTCAATGATTTGTGGTAAGTTGATAAGTAGAAAAATAAAAGGTTATTGAGGTAAAACATTGCATGGAGGAGTATATTCATCATGATATGGCATCTGGCTCTTACTTTAGATCATCTATGAAAAAGTTTATTCTTGAAGTATATAGGATTTCCACAGGTTTGGTCTAGAGCATCACTGAAGAGACAATATATCTAAATGCATTAATTTTTACAGATTTATGTATTTATATCTATATGAAAAACATTTAAACAACTTAAATCTACGAGGTAAGAAAAGTTAAACTGGTTGAAGAGGCAACCAGGATCTGTCTCAAAAGTGAGCAACATGAATGTAAAAATCTTGTTATGGACATGCCTAAAGACATTAAGGGGTAGTGATGCTATTATATTGATGAATAGATTGATTGGTTGATTTATGTTGTTTTCATGAATAATTATGATAGCTGCTTCTGTAAGGCGACACGGTTTATATAGCTTTACATAAATAAGCCATTAATCCAAAGAAAGCATTGAGGTATCTTTTTATGCAGAAGTTTGCAGTCAAATGTGGCATCGCATATTTAATGACATTTATAACCAGAAACATTTTACGTCGAAGCAATGTAATTACTGAGCCTCTGGATTTCAATTTATTGATGACAAATATTCAAATGCTGGGTTAAACATGAAAAAGTTGCTCTACGTAAAAGAAAGCAAACTTGAAATTAAATGTTGAATTCCTGAATACATTACACAAAGGGTAGATACATTGTGTGAAATGATCAAATTTATCATTTTCAGTATTTGTTCAGGAAAGTTCAGGTATTAATACTGCTCTTCAAATATATATATATAATATGAGAATACCAACCATTCGGCCACGAGCTTCACTGAAGAGACATAAGTTGTCGATTTGCGCAGCTGGTGCACAAAATTGAAAAGTATATATGTTCTATATTTATCATAACAACTAGGCCGGTGTCACTGCTGGTGGACTGATATTCCCCGAGGGCATCATAAGTCTAATTTTCATTGCTTTTGTACTGACATGAGACATATACTTAAAATTTTCCGTCATGAAATTATGTAAATCACTTTAAAACTAAGGAATATCTCCTTCATGCATAGCTCTGTCCTTAGATTGATTCTTTGGCTCACTTGTTTGGTCATTTTGGTTTTAATACTGCTCTTCAAATATTTATATAATATGAGAATACCAACCATTCGGCCACGTGCATCACTGAAGAGACATAAGTTGTCGAAATGCACATCTGGTGCACAAAATAAAAAAGTATATATGTTCTATATTTATTTTTCATAATTAAGTTTCAAAAGTGATTAAATGCTATGAAAGTTTATTTTGTTTTGTTTTTTTTTCAAGAAATATAGAAATACAAGATATTATCTTTTTGATAATGTACAGTATGTACAGTATGTTGAAATATGATCACATGTCAGATTGCCGAGGTACATCTCGGAACCTTAAACTTGCAATTTTAATGCAAATTAGGTATTCACTTCAAATATCTGACTTAAACGTTTCCATTAAAGATTCGAAGAAATCCTCCAAAGGGAAGTCCGGTACATAAAATTAAAGGAAAACAGACACTCTGTATTTGCAATACAGAGTTTCCATTAAATATAGGACTTCATTTTAACCGTCAGACATTTTTTCTTGATAATTATGTTTCAATTAATTTCTAAACAAAATCTGGAAAAAAATGTTTATGAAAACAAAGTTTTCTTTATCATCTGTACTTTTTCTCTATCTATCTATCTATCTATCTATCTATCTATCTATCTATCTATCTATCTATCTATCTATCTATCTATCTATCTATCTATCTATCTATCTATCTATCTAACTATCTATCCTTTTGAAAAGAGAGTCCCCAAACTGCGTGCGATGCCTCTATTAACCAAATAATTTCCCTCAGTGACCATTTCAGACTTTCCATAAGATATCATTCAGTCCTATGGGTCATACAGGCGTAAATCTATCTGTCTGTCTGTCTATCTATCTATCTATCTATCTATCTATCTATCTATCTATCTATCTATCTATCTATCTATCTATCTATCTATCCTATTGATAAGAGAGACCATAAAATGCGTGAGATACCTCTATTAACCAAATAATTTTCCTCAGTGACAATTTCAGACTTTCCATAAGATATCATTCAGTCCTATCGGTCATACAGGCGTAATGCGCAACGTGGACATTCAGTAAGGCAGATTAAGAACTGATTTAAATAAGATATTCATCATTCAATTCATTCAATTTCTCCGATGAATTCATTCTACCAAACAATGGTCATTCCATTACCTTGGCTTGGGTCAGTGTCTAGTCAATGATAATATACCTGTTTTGAATATTCTTTACATTTTCACTATAACTGTGGAAGTAAAAAAAACAAACATGATGGATGGTCGTAAAGAAGTTTGTAGCTGGCCATACAGACGTACTTTTTATTCAGACCACTCCAAATCCAAATATAAATACACAAAATTGGAATAAATATGTTAAAATTTCACTTGACAACATCTCTATAGTTTTGATAGTTTTCTGACCACCTGTTACCATTCCTGTTGGCACAAATTATACATCAATATAAGCAGAATTGTTCTTTTATTCTTAAAACTAAATTGAACTCCACCTCTACGTATGTTGAAACCCCATTGTTTAAAGACAAAATCCTGTCTGACCACTGTAAACTATGTTTGACTTCAATTTAAGCATTGATAAAAATGATCTTCCAACAAACACAAAAATCCATATAAATCACGTTTTATATCAAATTCTAGTCATTGCTCTACAACATTCTAAACATATTACCGCCGCTTTTACTGCAGTTAAAGACCATGTTATCAAGTATTGTAACGCTGTCTTTATCAATGTAAAGATGATGGATAAATCCAAACCACAAGTCCAAAAATCATAGAACCAGAGGACATACAAAATCAGTGAAAATGAAAAACAAATGGAAAATAACAAAATATGTCTACTTGAAGAGCATATGTGAACCCCTGTGATGGAGTGAGATCAGGTGCCCGGGGAGAGTGAGCATCTCCTGCTTGATAGCAACACCCGTCACATATACCCAGTAGAAAGATTCAGATCGTGTAAATTCCATATGTATTTACATATGGAGAAGTCGAAGTAGGTAACCTTCTAGTACAGAAGGTGTCAAATCTGTGTAAAATGATCGGAATCGGTCTCAGTCCAGAATATCATTTAAAAGTCTGGATAACGAGATATCATATGGAGTAATAAGAGTCTCGTAACGACCATAGAATTTCCTCAGTGTCGTTGCTAGTCTAGCACATATATAACCCTGGTTGAGCAGCTTAACTGAAAGTCGCCTAGCCCTCAGAACAAAGTCACTGTAATTTGAACATGCTCTGGAATAACGTATTAACTGAGATATGAATACGCCGTATGCGGGCGATGATGAAATGTTGCTACTTATGAAAGGAAAGTTTGTGATAGCGAAATTGAAATCGTCACGTTTGTCATAGAGTGAGGTGTTCAATTGACCATTAATGTCGAAAGACAACATAATATCTAAATACGAAGTAGAATTACTAATTTCTGTGGTTTCTTTGACCTCAAGTTCACTTAGATAGATGATGCTAAGGTAATCCGCGAATGAAGGATTATTAATTGAAAGCAAGTCATCTATATATCTGTAAGTAAAATTGAAGCCAAGAGCCAATTGTTTTTTTTCCTTGCGAAAGCAAAGACTGAATGAACTCAGCTTCGTATGAATAAAGGAATATGTCAGCCAGAAGCGGAGCACAGTTAGTGCCCATTGGAATGCCGACAATTTGTTGAAAAACCTTACCTCCAAACACCACAAAAATGTTATCGATAAGAAAGTTCAACATCTGGATGACAGCTGTTTCAGTGTATTTATTTTTGGAATCAGAATTTTCCCTAACAAAGTAAGTTTTATCGTGGGCTATTACTATATATTTAAATTTGCGGCTTCCGTTTTTACTAGTAAATGCATTTTGAATAATTTCCGCTAATCTGTCTTTTAATTTCTGATGAGGGATCGTTGTGTAAAGAGTCGAAAAGTCAAAAGACTTGATAGAGTGAATTTTAGTAAAACTTTTTGATTTTAGATTTTCTAACAACTCTTTTGAATTTTTAAGGATTCACATTTGATTAATTCCACTTCTGGAATATACTGTTTCGCAATATCTATGAAGGCCAGATTTAATTTCTGATAATATTTTTGTGAGTAGCATCGATACAGATTTTTTGGAACATTTCGAGGAACCAGCGATAAAGCGTTGTTTGTAAGGATTTTTGTGCATTTTTGGAATGCAGTACAAATATGGAAGTTCTAAATTTAATTTATTTGAGTCAATACCAAACGTATTGAGGACAGATTTATGATTCTCGAGTACTTCCGAAACCGAAAAGTTCGTGAGAGTATAAGTAGGATTTCCTGGAGCTGAATTTAATCCTAATTCTTTCACTAGGCTGTCAAAGTAATATTTCTTACAAGTAAATGTATAATTATTGGATGCTTTATCTGCTGGTGTAATGATATAATGTTCTTGGAGGAAGGTAAGTTCTCTGACAACATCAGGATCTTTAAAAATAGATTCGAATCTGGTGTTTACAGAACATTGTAATTTTTTAATTTTTGATCTTAGCAGTACTGCAATAGCTTTTATCCATTCCGAAAGAGTGTCGATTTGTACTTCCTCTCTTTTTGCCCATCGTGTGGCATATTCCTCGCAGCAGTTCATAATATTCTCAAAATTTTGGCTCCATGTGAATGATCTGGGTTCTCTGTATTTTGGACCTTTAAGTAAAAGTTCTCTTAATTTAGTGTTTTTAACAATATCGAGATCACCAGTAACGACATGGCCACAAGGAGAATATACAAAATTAGATGAGGAACATGCACACGATTGAGGATGGCATGCAGAGTTGCTAAGATCAAGACACTGTAGAAACCCTTTGTAATTATAAATTTTGGATGCAACTAATACTTTTGGTCTATCAAAATTCTAACGAAGTCATTGAAAAATTCCGTTTGAGAAATTTTGAGGCTAATAACGTTTCTACTTTTGATTTTTGACACTATATACCTCTTTACCTCATGACTTAATCATACCTCTGTACTTCAGTTACATCTGGATTTTTGTCTAATAAACAATATGATAATTATAGATATTGGACTTGTTCTGAATTGCGTAATGTCATCACATTTTTGATGGATAATATTTATAAACAATTTAATGGCAAGATTTATCAACAGATTATTGGGATTCCTATGGGCACTAACTGCGCTCCCCTTATAGCAGATTTATTTTTATACTGTTATGAGAGAGACTTTATGCATTCTATTCAAACTTCTAAATCTTTCGACCTTCTTGATAAGTTCAATGACACCTCTAGATATCTTGATGATATTTTAGTTATCGATAACCCTGAGTTTGAGATATCTTTGAGATAACCCTGAGATATCTCGTTTTAGGCCACAGCGACACATACTTTGTATATTGTGTTTCAACAGATTGTTGGCATTCCTATGGGTACTAATTGCGCGCCTTTTCTGGCCGACATATTTTTGTACTATTACGAGGCAGAATTCATACAGTTTCTGCTCCCTAAAGGCAATAAACAATTAGCATCTCGGTTCAACTTTACATACAGATACATCGATGATGTTTTGTCGATTAACAACCCTGTATTTGAGGATCACGTCAACATCATATATCCAAAGGAACTCGAGGTAAAAGATACTACATAGAGCGCATCTTCTGCTTCATACCTCGATATACTGCTATCAATTAGTGACGATGGTTCATTAATTCTAATGAAATCTAACCAATGGTTAAAATTTCATTTAACTATATCTTTGAAATGAGAAGATTTAAAGTCATAATCTCTGTACTGATTTGTAGCATATGAAACAAGCTTTGTAACGCAATCAAGATTTTGATACAGTAATCTTATAAATCAAAGTAATTGTCTCTAAAACTTTCACTAACCAGTGGTGAAAGTTTCGAACAACTAGCCCCAGGGACTTTAGTTGGTTTTAGATGAGCAGAGCACATTTGTGTCATCTTGATGCTACTTCAAATATATATATTTACATTCATTACATTATAACATTAAATATTCAAGTTTTTTTTATGATCGGATCAATTAAGAATCTTTTACGTGCCGACGTTTACCATGACATAGGGTCATGACATCCTCCTACCTTAAAAGGAAAGAAAGGGAAACAGACATGAGACGCAACGGCGTAGGAGGCAAATGAAAAGTGGGAGGGACAAACCAGCCCTGAGAAAGGTCTGATAGATGATAAAATAATTTTAAATTGAGGCTGTAGTGGTTTGGCCATCAAGGAGGTATACAACAATGTTGCAGTCATATTTTTGAAAACTAAACGGGGATCAGTTATAATCTCCGATGTAAGCTTTTCTGGACACCAAGCCCAAAATCAATTGGGACGGGAATTTGCCTTGAAACATGTTATCGGCACATCGGCGTCATCAAAATGTCCGACGGTGTCTTTTGGTGTTTTACAAATGCAAATATGTATTGTTAAAGTGTTTGTCGAAACTGTCATAAGTGGTTCATTTGCTATCATTTATTGAATTTTCTTATGCAAGTAGGAGGACTAGAAATTACTTGGTTGGATCGTGCCTTTTCTCGTTCATGTTCGGATGTGGTCTCAACCACTCGTGCCACAGGAGTCACCGAATTCGCCTTTACTTGTTGATCTGCATTAAGAATAGTAGGAGGCCTATCTACAGATCCATTTCCGACAATATAAAGTCCCTTTGTAGTCTGGTCGCACTCTTTCTTCTAAAATGTCTTCTAAAAGTGTTGAATTCATTTCTCAAGGACTAGTAAGTAAGGGACCAATTCTCCTCGTTTGGAATCGCAAAACTCTATCGAACCTATTTTCAAATTGGTTACTTTGACAAAAAAAAAGTGTGTAATTGATTATCTATAGTTAGTCACATTCTCTTATTAACTATCTCCATCTTCTGTATAACTGCTTTCTTCCTCCCTAGACTCATTTTCGTCGTATTTGGCGAAATCCCATGTGGCTTCAAATAGATATCGCTTTTCATGAAGTGCCATCTTTATAGAGTCAATCTATCATAGTCTTTCTCGAGAAAAATTGAGACATCTACCATGACTTTTTCATGAATGGGACCGTCACTCAGCTGAAAGTTAGTAAGGATGAAGGCGCCATATTATTGGTGGAAATGCTTCATGTCTTTGACCTCCATCTTTCGTCAGCTTTCTTGTTGGCTTTATTTTCCATGAGCCTATCCTCAAGATTTTTTTTATATTTTTGTCCCACTCGCCTTCGTTATCGGTTCTTGTTTTATCTATCATACGATTGTAAGCATCCTCTTCTTCATTGAAATAGCTGTTTTTCATCTTTTTATTTGACGAGAGGAATTCTTCGTCCTCCTCCTCCTCGTTGCTTTCTCTTTTACTGTTAAAGATTTTCAGGACACTAGCTCTTTACATGTCTTTCTAGATCATGGATATTCCCGAAAACAAGACCATAATCGTCACAGGACTGCATTGTTTTATACTCATTAGACAGATTTTTTTTATCTGATCGATAGTTTTCTCCTCTGTCACCTTGAAGTGTTGGGTGATGGTTCTTGTGTAGTCTCTCATAACTTCCTAAAAAACGTTCGTGTGCATGGAAAGATGGGTAGATGTTGTAAGTTATAAATCTATCAACAAATATTCATAAGGTGTGGATGTTGCATTTTGAAATGACGTAGCATGTGTTGTGGTTTGTCTGGATACATCTGACGTGCCAAGGTTAATACATATTGCTGACTGATTGGCTTTTAAACGTTTCTAGGTAATGATAATTGCGTCTATGAGTAGGATCCTTGTTGAATTATAAGTTCTGATTGATGGTGGTCACTGACAGATTTCTATGATGACTCCCCTGCGAAAATAATTCACTGCTACGTGGATCCTTGGCAGATGTTGACATGAAGTCATCCAAGATACTGAAATTCCTAGTACTTTGGCCTATGAACGAGTCATGCTCTAGATCTAACGATATTCCTTGAATGAATTCCACACGTGGGTGGACAGTTCTTTTGATGTCATCATAGAGAGGCTGCCATAGTTTATACAACCAAATATAACGTTCAGGTGGTGGTGATATCTTTTTGAGAATGTTTCATAGCAGTATCTTGGCAAAATAAGTCTTACCAAACGAGAATGGTCCTGATACTGTTGCCGTGAAATGTTTAAATACAATCATATACGGTTGCTGTTGTTGTTGTTGTTGTTTATTCCAGTGTCTACGTTTAAAATGCCTTTTCAAACTATCGGACCACATATAGGAACTCGGACAAATTGGACACTGACACTTGCCTCTTTTTATCCTAAGGTCTTATTGTCTCTTATAGCTTTAAACTGTTTTTGTTGTAATTGTTGTTGTTAACGCTATTTCAGTGGGTAGGCTTGTGCCATACATTGGGCCAGAGGAAGGCTCTGCAGATGACAAATACAAAGCTAAGTAAAATCCATGTTTACGTTTCAAAGATACATAAGCTTCTCATCTGAAATATTGCTTGATAAAGGTCGTGAGGCCGAAAATTTGCAATACAGAGTTATTGTTATTGTTGACGGTAAACAACTTCTCTCCATAAAAAGAATTCCCTTTTGATAATAAATATATAAATATTTTTGATTTAAATTCCCTTTCTTTTACTGTGAGTTATCTCTCTTCTTCCTATTCTAAATAAACATATGTATATCGGTATATACATGTACATATATACATGTATCTGTACTCCTTATGGATCATTTCCGTATTACGATTACATGTCCTATTGCTTTTCAAAGGAATGTAAATTTAACAATAGAAAAAATGAGCATGGATAATACGTATATGAATTTAAAGAAAAGAAAAATTATTAATTAAATATAGATAGTTTAAATAACAATTATTTAATATATGAAAACATTATATCAATTAAATAGGAACTATAAATTGGGGTGGGATGGGGTGGGGATTTTCCTTTCCAGTAGTAAGGATCTACTATATATAGAATCTGTAATGATATACTGATGACTACGGTTCCCATAGTCAAAATAGTCATATAGTATTTAAAAAACTAAATATCCATATTTATTATGATTATTTAAGATATTAACTTGGCTTCTTACCTACATAATATATTGAACAATGCATTAATTTCCATTTATATTTACTCGATACCTTTTACTATTATGGATTTCTGAATCTGCTACCGTCACTAGCTCATAAGAACATCGACATCCTCATACTGTCAGTCCGTCATATGGATTTTGGATCCCCCACTGTCACTAGATCATATGGGCACCTACATCCACCACTGTCAGTCCGGCATATGGATGTTTGAATCCGCTACTGTCACTAGATAATAGGGACATCTAGATCCACCATTTCACTCCAGCATATGGATGTCTGAATCCCCTATCGTCACTAGACCATAAGTACATCTAGATTTACTACTGTTAGTCCATCGTTTGGATATCTGAATCCGCTACCGTCATTAGCTCATAGGGACATCTACATTCACAGCTGTCAATCCATCATATGGATGACTGAATCCTCCACCATCAGAAGACCATCGGGACATCTACATCCGCTACTGTCAGTCCATCATATGGATGTCTGAATCTCCTACTGTCACTAGATCATAGGACATCTACAGCCACCACTGTCAGTCCATCATATGGATGTCTGAATCTCCTACTGTCACTTGATCGTAGGGACATCTACATCCACCACTGTCATTCAAACATATAGATGTCCGAATCCCTGACTGTCACTAGATCATAGGACATCTATATCCACCACTGTCAGTCCATCATATGGATGTCTGAATCCCCTATTGTCACTAGATGATATGGACACTTATATCCACTACCGCCAGTCTATCATTCGGATAACTGTATCCTCAACTGTAACAAGATTAAAGGGAAATCTACATCCACCAATGTCAATCCATCATATGGATGTCTGATCACCTTACTGTCACTAAATCAGAGGGACGTCTACATCCACTACTGTCAGTCCATCATATGGATGTCAGATTCCCCTACTGTCACTAGATCAGAAGGACATCTACATCCACCACTGTCAGTCCATCGTATGAATGTCTGCTTCCCCTACTGTCACTAGATCATAGGGGCATCTATATCCACCACTGTCAGTCCATCATATGGATGTCTGAATCCCCTATTGTCACTAGATCATACGGACACTTATATCCACCACTGCCAGTCTATCATATGGATAACTGTATCCCCTGCTGTCACTAGATCAGAGGGACATCTACATCCACCACTTTCAGTCCATCATATGGATGTCTGATTACCTTACTCTCACTAAATCAGAGGGACATCTACATCCACCATTGTCAGTCCATCATATGAATGTCTGAATCTGTCACTAGATCATAGGGACACCTACATCCACAACTCTCATTCAAACATATGGATGTCTGAATCCTTGACTGTCACAAGATCATAGGGACATCTACATCCACTACTGTCAGTCCATCATATGGATGTGTGAATCCGCTACTGTCACTAGATCATAGGGATATCTACATCCACCAGTGTCAGTCCATCATATGGATGTCTGATTCCCCTACTGTCACCAAATCATAGGACATCTACATCCACCACTGTCAGTCCATCATATGGATGTCTGATTCCCCTAATGTCATTAGATCATAGGACATCTACAGCCACCAATGTCAGTCCATCATATGGATGTCTAAATCCCCTACTGTCACTAGATCATAGGGACATTTACATCCAATACTCTCAGTCCATCATATCAGGAGTAGATCCAGAAATTTTGTCAAGAGGAGTCTAACCCCAATGAATTTCCGAGAGAGAGCCCATTCATGTTTTGTGTGTAAAATTTTGCCGAATCTCATGTGTATCGCGACCGCCGGTCCACCTCTCTGGATCCGCGCATGCATACGGATGTCCGAATCCCCTACTGTCGTAAGGACATCTACATCCACCACTGTCACTGATTCCTAAATGGATTTCTGAATCCCCTTCTGTCACTAAATCATACGCGATATCTAAATCTAGATCTGCGACTTACACGTGTTTATGGATAACCCCACAACAAAGCATACACACACACACGTATTATTGATTAGATCTATTCTGAAGCGTCTGAAGTCACACTGATTCTGTGTACACATAATCTGGCGCAGATCAAAACATTTGTTTGAAGCGGATCCATACCAAGAAACGTTTTACGAATAGGGGTCGAACTATAATGTAGGATGGAAATGTAGTCATTTTATACATGTTTCACAACAAAAAGTACTAATCAAAGTAACATTAGCCGAATCTCAGTATGGGCCAGAACTACTGGTCCTTCAGTCCTGGATCCGATCATGTATATATCGGCTAGGTTGTACATAAATGGTAAAATAAGGTTGGAATTAAACGCATTTGCCAGAAAACAGGAGATAGATACTAAAGGTTTTTTTTACATAATCAATGGCTTTTTTTCTTTTGAACAATTTAAAAATTTGAGACTATCAACAATGCGCGGATCCAAAGGTGTGGACTGGGGATTTGGACCCATCTTGAGGTTTGGCTTAAATAACTTATATTCTCGTTATTTTTCGTTGTAAAAATATTAAAAATATTAAATTATTTAACACACAAAATCATGGCTGGACCCCCTTTCGATAAAACTTTTGGATCCGCGCCTGTCAACGCTCAGCCCTCAATAGAACGTTTGTATATTGAGTGTTTCCGACCGTCGTGCATATTCATACACGCGGTGACCTTGAATCCGCTCTATAGTTTAATATCATTATGGACGATAAGACGGAGGTGCCCTTGAATGACCAAGCCAGACTGAGTAAGTAGCGTTCCACTCAGGGAAAATTACGTAGGAAAATATTCTATGTACATTGATAATCTCATACCCTCTTCATGCTTGATAGTGGCAGGGATTCATTGATTTACGTTAAAGTGCAAGAATCGATTGTTTAAAATTTGTATGGGAGTTTATTGTACAGCCTAGTCAATATCGTACAGGCATTTAATTAGTACACGCTTGCAGTTAGGGTATTACAAGTTTACCAGTGGTAAAGAATAATATTATTCATTTTATGCTGGCAGTCATTTTGGGTTTTGATGTTCACATTAGCATTAAAAAGTATTATATCATTGTCTTTTTATAAAAAAAAAATTCCGACGTCCAGCATGTGCATTTTAATTCATGTGTATGTGTAGACGAAAAATATCTAATTAATAATCTGTACTGTATATTAACATGACACTGACACATGCGCGGATCCAGAAATTTTTGTCAGAGGGGGTCCAACCAAAAAAAAGGTAAATTTTTCTCTTAGACGAGGGGGGTCCAACCCCAAAAATGCCCAAATAATATTTTTTTTGGTAAAATTTTCGGATTCCAAGGGAGGGGGGGTGGGTGGGTTTCAGACCCCCTTTCCCCCTCTGTATCCGCGCATGTGACGTATAATTGTATAATCAAGGATTCTTGTAGAATGTTATCGCTCCCCCCTTGCCACGAAGTCCTGCAGAACAGATAGTATTTCTCTGATTCAGTTAGATTGAAAATTCCTTTTGCACTTATTTTTTAATAATTTATAATTAATCGTATTCATTCGGTGGATGAGTGGTTATCAGGCGTGGATCCAGAAATTTTGTCGAGAGGGTGCCAATTCCCAATGAACTTTTGTAAAATTATTTATTTTACATAGAAAAATAACAAGAAAAATAATTTTCGCCACATCTCAGGGTGGGTCCAGACCCCGGTCCACTCCTCTGAATCCGCGGATTTGTATCAACACATACATGTAGATGGATGGTCGTTATGTTACACATGAAAAGGGGATTATACTGGAAAATCTCCTTGCTTTCTCGAGTCATTTTTTTTGGTAAAATGTCTCATCAATGCCATTTCTGTTGTGATGAGAAATGCCAGACACAGTGGATATATACTTTGTCCTATTCAACTGACCTCCCTGAGCAGTGATGCATATCTTGTCATGACACGGCACCGCAAGTTTTAATGTCTTGTCTGAAAGACAATACATTTACAAGTTATCGATGGACTCAAACATGGGATCATTTATCTCCCTCGAATCTAATGATGAGCTTTAACGTGGGATCCCATAAAGAATCCATAATATGACTCAAACGCGAAATCATTTACCTGTCAACGATGCGGTTGTTACTTGGGATCGTTTATCCTTAGCCAAGCCAATGATAATGCCCATACACAGGATCCCTAATCCTTAGCCAAGCCAATGATAGTGCCCATACACAGTATCCCTAATCCTTAGCCAGGCCAATGATAGTGCCCATAGACGGGATCCTTTATAATTAGCCAAGCCAATGATCGATGGTGCCCATACACGAGATCCCTTACCTTTAGCCAGGCCAATGACTGTGCCCACAGAGGGGATCCTTTATCCTTAGCCAGGCCACTGATGGTTCTCATACACGGGATCTTTTATCCTTAGCCACACCAATGATAGTGCCTATACACGAGATCCCTTATCCTTAGCCAGGCCAAAACTTGTACGCATACACTGGGTCCTTTGTTCTTAGCCAGGCCAATGATGGTGCCCATACACGGGATCCCTTATCCTTAGCCAGGCCTATGATAGTGCCCATACACGGGATCCTTTATCATTATCCAGGCCAGTGATAGTGCCCATACACGGGATCCTTTATGATTATCCAAGCCAATGATGGTGCCTATACACGGGATCTCTTATCCTTAGCCAGGTCAATGACTGTGCCCATACAGGGGATCCTTTATCCCTAGCCATGCCAATGATGGTGCTCATACACGGGATTCCCTATCCTTAGCCAGGCCAATAATGGTGCTCATACATGGGTTCCCTTATCCTTAGCCAGGCCAATGATAGTGCGTATACACGGGATCCCTTATCCTTAGCCAAGCCAATGATAGGGCCCATACACGGGATCCTTTATCCTTATCCAAGCCAATGATAGTGCCCATACACGGGATCCCTTATCCTTAGCCAAGCCAATGAAGGTGCCCATATACGGGATCCCTTATCTTTAGCCAAACCAATGATAGTGCCCATACACGTTATCCCTTATCCTTAGCCAGGCCAATGATGGTGCCCATATACGGGATCTCTTAGTTTTAAGCCAAACAAATGTTGGGGTCCATGCACAGGATGCCAGGCCAACGATGGTGCTCATATACGGAATCCTTTATCCTTTAGCTAACCCAATGATGTGGCTGATTCACGGGATCCTTTATTCTTTAAACATGCCTATGTTCGGGCTCATATACGGGATACTTTATTCTCAAGCGTCGCTAATGATGGTGCCCATTCTTTATTCTTTATTCTTTAGACAAGCCAATGATGGTGCTCATAAACGGGATCCTTTATTCTATAGGTATGCCAATGATCGGGCTCATTAACGGGATCCTTAATTCTTTGACCATGCCAATGATCGGGCTCATATACGGGATGTACGGGATACTTTATTCTCAAGTCTCGCCAATATTGGTGCTCATACACGGGATCATTTATTCTGAAGCCAAGCCAAAAAGGGGCTCATACACGGGATCCTTTGTTCTTTAGCCAAGCAAATGATGGTGCCCATACACGGGATCCCTTATTCTTTAGCTAACCCAATGATGGGGCTCATACACGGGATCCTTTATTCTTTAGTAAGCCGGCGTGGCCTAGTGGTATCGCACTGGACTCCTAATCGGGAGGCCGGGTTTCGATTCCTGCTCTGGTCATGCCGGTGTCCTGTCTTTCGGATGAGACAGTAAAACCCGAGGCCCAGTGTCGTGGTATGCATGGCAAATTAAAGATCCCTCACTGCTTCGGGTGTTTCCATTGCAAAGGTCAAAATTTGTATGCCCCGTGTCAGGCAGATGCCGTCGCCATAAACTGTACGTGTACATGTATTAGCGCAATCAAATTTTAGCGAAAAATGCCTGAAAGAGGGTTCGGCAGTATTTTAGCGTAGTCATGAATTAGCGCATTTGTCATGTTCGATTAGCGCAATTTATCCATTAAATCAGCGCATTCAAAACAGTTTTTGGGTAAAAAATAGTGCGTTTAAGTATCTTACTTACGAGGAATTGAAATATATGCCACACGTGCGATTATCGAATCGGCTGGTATGACACGTTTGCCATTGGACATAATTAACGAGTACATGTACCGAGAGTTGTTAAATCGTTGATTGGCTTGGATGATAAGCGTCGGGTCAATTACCTTACTCACAGTATATGCAGTGAATCAAATACAACCTCATTTCATTCATGTTTATTCAATAACCTACCATATCATTGAAAGCAAAACACCTAGTTATAATGATAAGTAATATTTTTTTTTAAAGAAAGACATATAGAAAACAAAATGCCATTCTTACGTTTTACGGACGAAGCCATTGTTTTCATAAGTTGATATAAGATACATTACTAGTATCGCTGACCGCTCTTTGCCTATATTTACGTAATAGACGGTATTGTAGAAGCGATATGCTTAGCGGGGGATTAATTCCTAAACTTCAAACCACGTCTTTTTTTATTCTTGCGTTGGTTTTGTGATAATCATATCGACAGTGTCCGGTAATGCAAACATCTTTAATCGATCGTTACTTGTGTCCTCTTTATGCTTTATCAAAATAAATGATGAATTTGTTCCTGATATTTATTTGATAGACATAACTATAGAGTTGAAACGGAAGTGCCCATTTAATTCTATCGATCTCATGTACTCTATATTAGCGTAGTCATGAATTAGCGCACTTTGAACTAAAATATGAATCCCGCTAAAATAAGTACACGTACAGTACGTGGTGTGACGTTAAACAAAAATCACTCAATCAATTTATTATTTAGCCAACACAATAATGGGGCTAAATACATGGATCCTTTATTCTTTAGCCAAGCCAATGATGGTGCTCATACACAGGATCCTATATCCTTTAACCATGCCAATGATCGGGTTCATATACGGGGTACTTTAGTCTCAAGCCTCGTTAATGATGGGGTTCATACACGAGATTCTTTACTCTTTAGCCTCGTTAATGATGGGGTTCATATACGAGATTCTTTACCCTTTAGCCCAGCCAATGACGGAGCTCATACACGGGATCTTTATTCTTTAGCCAACCCAACAATGGGGCCCATACACGGGATCCTTTATTCTTTAGCCAAGCAAATGATGGTGCCCATACACGGGATCCCTTATTCTTTAGCTGACCCAATGATGGGGCTCATACACGATATTCTTTAGTAAGCCGGCGTGGCCTAGTGGTATCGCGCTGGACTCCTAATCGGGAGGCCGGGTTTCGATTCCTGTTCTGGTCATGCCGGTGTCCTGTCTTTCGGATGAGACAGTAAACGCCGAGGCCCCGTGTCGTGGTATGCATGGCAAGTTAAAGATCCCTCACTGCTTCGGGTGGGTCCGTTGCAAAGGTCAAAATTTGTATGCCCCGTATCAGGCAGATGCCGTTGCCATATACGTAATGTGACGTTAAACAACCAATGATGGTGACCATACACGGGATCCTATATCCTTTAACATTGCCAATGATCGGGCTCATATACGGGGTATTTTATTCTCAAACCTCGTTAATGATGGGGTTCATACACGAGATTCTTTAGTCTTTATCCAAACCAATGATGGTGCTTATACACGGGATCCTTTAGCCTCTCACCAAGCTAATTATGGGGCTGTTACACGGGATCCTTTATTCTTTAAACATGCCTATGATAGGGCTCATATACGGGGTACGTTATTCTCAAGCGTCTCTAATGATCGTGCCCATACATGAGATTCTTTACTCTTTAGGCAATCCAATGATGGTGCTCCTTTATTCTATAGGTATGCCAATGATGGGACTCATTAACGGGATCCTTAATTCTTTGACCATGCCAATGATCGGGCTCATATACGGGATGTACGGGATACGTTATTCTCAAGCCTCGCTAATGATGGTGCTCATACACGGGATCATTTATTCTGAAGCTAAGGCAATAATGGGGTTCATACTATGGATCCTTTGATCTATAGCTAAGCATGGACCTCATGTACGCGATCTTTTATTCTTTCGCGAAATCAATGATGGGGCTCATACAAGGGATCCTTTATTCTTTAGCCAAGCTAATGATGGTGCTTATACACGGGATCCTTTAGTCTCTAACCAAGCCAATGATGGGGATCATACACGGGATCCTTGATTTTGTAGCCAACCCAATAATGGTTCCCATACACGTGATCCTCTATTCTTTAGCCAATCCAATAATGGGGCTTATACACGGGATCATTTATTCTTTAGGCAAGCCAATGATGGTGCCCATACACGGGATCCTTTATTCTTTAGACAAGCCAATGATGGTGCTCATACACAGGATCCTTTATTCTTTAGCCATGCCAATGATCGGGCTCATATACGGGGTACTTTATTCTCAAGCCTTGCTTATGATGGGGTTCATACACGGGATTCTTTATTCTGTAGCCAAGCCAATGATGGTGCTCATGATCCTTTATTCTTTAGTCAAGCGAATGATGGTGTTCATATACGGAATACTTTATTCTTTAACCTTGCCAATGATCGGGCTCATATACGGGATACTTTTCTCTCAAGCCTCGCGAATGATGGGGTTCATACACGGGATCCTTTATTTTTTAGCGAAGCGAATTATGGGGTTCGATTCCTGTTCTGGTCATGCCGGTGTCCTGTCTTTCGGATGAGACAGTAAACGCCGAGGCCCCGTGTCGTGGTATGCATGGCAAGTTAAAGATCCCTCACTGCTTCGGGTGGGTCCGTTGCAAAGGTCAAAATTTGTATGCCCCGTATCAGGCAGATGCCGTCGCCATATACGTAATGTGACGTTAAACAAAAATCAATCAATCAATTTATTCTTTAGCCAACACAATAATGGGGCTCATAAATGGGATCCTTTATTCTTTAGTTCAGCCAATGATAGTGCTCACACACGGGGTCATTATTCTTTAGCCAAGCCAATAATGGGGCTTATACACGTGATCCTTTATTTCTTAGCCAAGTCAATGATGGGGCTCACACACGGGACCCTTTTTTCGTTAGCCAAGCCAATGATGGAACTCATACACGGGTCCTTTATTCTGTAACCAAGCCAATGATGGTCCTCAGACATGGGATCCTCTATTCTTTAGCCAAGCCAATGATGAGGCTTATACACGTGATCCTTTATTCTTTAGCCAAGCCAATAATGGGGCTTATACACGGGATCCTTTATTTTTTAGCGAAGCGAATTATGGGGTTCGATTCCTGTTCTGGTCATGCCGGTGTCCTGTCTTTCGGATGAGACAGTAAACGTCGAGGCCCCGTGTCGTGGTATGCATGGCAAGTTAAAGATCCCTCACTGCTTCGGATGGGTCCGTTGCAAAGGTCAAAATTTGTTTGCCCCGTATCAGGCAGATGCCGTCGCCATATACGTAATGTGACGTTAAACAAAAATCAATCAATCAATTTATTCTTTAGCCAACACAATAATGGGGCTCATACACGGGATCCTTTATACTATAGCCAAGCCAATGATAGTGCCCATACACGGGATCCTTTATTCTTTAGCTAACCAAATGATGTGGCTCATAGACGGGATCTTTTATTCTTTAGCTATGCCAATGATGGAGTTGATACACGGGATCCTTTATTCTTTAACCATGCCTATGATCGGGTTCATATACGGGTACTTTATTTTCAAGCGTCGCTAATGATGGTGCCCATACATGAGATCCTTTATCATTCAGACAAGCCAATGATGGTGCTCATAAACGGGATCATTTATTCTTTAGCTATGCCAATGATGGGGTTCATACACGAGATTCTTTATTCTTTAGCCAAGCCAATGATGGGGCTAATACACGGGATCCTTTATTCTTTAACCATGCTTATGGTCGGGCTCATATACAGGAAACTTTATTCTCAAGCATCGCTAATGATGGTGCCCATACATGAGATTCTTTATCCTATAGCCAAGCCAATGATGGGGCTCATAAATTGGATCCTTTATTCTTTAGCTCAGCCAATGATAGTGCTCACACACGGGGTCATTATTCTTTAGCCAAGCCAATAATGGGGCTTATACACGTGATCCTTTATTTCTTAGCCAAGTCAATGATGGGGCTCACACACGGGACCCTTTTTTCGTTAGCCAAGCCAATAATGGAACTCATACACGGGTCCTTTATTCTGTAACCAAGCCAATGATGGTCCTCAGACATGGGATCCTCTATTCTTTAGCCAAGCCAATGATGAGGCTTATACACGTGATCCTTTATTCTTTAGCCAAGCCAATAATGGGGCTCATACACGGGATCCTTAATTCTTTAGCCAAGCGAATGATAGTGCTTTTACACGGGATCCTTTATTCGTTATCCAAGCCAATGATGGGGCTCATACACGGGACCCTTAATTCTTTAGGCAAGCGAATGATGGTGCTTATACACGGGATCCTTTATTCGTTAGCCAAGCCAATGATGGGGCTCATACACGGGACACTTTATTCGTTAGCCAAGCCAATAATGGGGCTCATACACGGGATCCTTAATTATTTAGCAAAGCCAATGATGGGGTTCATACACGGGATCCTTTATTCGTTAGCCAAGCCAATAATGGGGCTCATACACGGGACCCTTAATCCTTTAGCCAAGCGAATGATGGTGCTTATACACGGGATATACGGATTCATGTATGGGGTCCTTCATCTCTAGCTAAGCAAACGATAAGGTTCATAGGTGAGATTTTTTATACGTAGACATGACAACGATGATTTTAACACTCGGAATCCTGTATCTTCGCTAATCTCTCGATTGGGATGATACAGGGAACCCTTTATATCACGGCATGCCACGGTATATTCTGATATAGAATTCTTTTATCTTTTGCCCAGCCAACGGTTGGGCTTTGGTATGGGATCCTTTACATCTAGTAAGTCAACGATTGGGCTCTGACATGGGATCCTTTATCTCTGGTCAAGTCACCGAACGAACCTTTACATCGGATCCTTTGTCTTTTACTAAGTCAACAAAGGAGCTTTGACATTGGATCTTTTATCTCAGGCTAAGTTAACGATAGGACTGTGACATGGGATTCTTTATCCCTTACTAAGTCAACGATAGGGCTCTGACATGGGATTCTTCATCTCTGGGTAAGTGATAGATGGGGCTGTGACATGGGATCCCTTATCGCTCGCTAAGTTGACATTGAAACCTTTATCTTTTACTAAGTCAACGATGAGGCTCTGACATGGAATTCTTTATCTCTGGCTAAGTTTACGATGGAGCTCTGACATTGAATCTTTTATCTCTGACATGGGATTCTTTATCTCTGGCTAAGGCAACGATGAGGCTATGTGGCTGTCAATGATGGGGTTCTTGCATGAAATCCTTCGTCTGTGGCTAAGAGAGGACCACCGAATTTCAAGGTGATTACTGAAGTAAAAAATGAAGTAACGAAGGGTAAACCATCGTTAATCAATTTTTAATCGAAATGAGAATAAATACATGTAGTAGTTTTATTTACTAAGCATTCCATCGCGTGCTAAACTGTACACATATTATTTAACAGGCACAGTACAGTAGTATTATTATTCTGTACCTAGCCACCACTTCTACCGCTAAAGTATGTTATTTTAGTGATAATTCACTTGATATCAAATCCAACAACCGGTACTTGAACCCTATAGTGGGAAAGAATTATCATATGGTAGTCACACTCTGTCGTGGGAAAGAATTTTCCTAAATTGATTGTCGGTCTTACGTATGATACTAAGAATGGCTTTGCGCCAGGCCAGTGTCACCACCGAATAGCATTGCGCCAAGCGAGTGGCGCCACCGTATTAGTCGCAGATATACGGAGACTAAGTACCTTCAATAACTAACTACCTTCAAATACTAAGAATCATCGATAACTGTGGGCCAGGACAGTGGCGCCACAGTGTTGGTAACAGTATTTATTGAGACTAAGTATTTTCAATAGCTTTGCGCCAAGCCAGTGGCAGCCACCTTAGTAATGACAGTATATACTGAGAATAAGTATCTTTAATAGCATTGCGCCAAGCGTGTGGCGCCACCATATTAGTGACATGAAATACTATTACTAAGTATATGGAAACTATGTATCTTCAATAACATCGCGAAGGGCGAGTGGCGCCACCACATTAGTGACAGTGTGTATTGAGACTAAAAGTCTTCAATAGCTTTGCACCGGGAGAGTGGCGCCACCGTATTAGTGACAGAATAGACTGAGACTAAGTATCTTCAATAACGTAGCGAAGGGCGAGGTGCGCCACCGAATTAGTGACAGTATATATATATTGAGACTAAATACCTTCAATAGCTTTGTATATACGGAGACTACGTGTCTTCAATAGCTTTGCGACAGGCGAGTGGCGCCACCGTATTAGTGACAGAATATACTGAGACTAAGCATCTTTAATAGTTTTGTGCCGGGAGAATGGCGCCACTGTATTAATAACAGTATATACTGAAACTGTCTTCAATAGCTTTATTCCAGAAGTCTGCTAAAGAAAAGAGTTAGAAGACTACGTCAGTTTGTCAAGAACAAACATTGTTCGATATTTCGTGACTCCAGTGTCGTTAGAGAACTTTTTCGACTTCACGAAAATTTCATTATTGTTCCTGCTGACAAGGCAGCTAACAATTGCACATTCGTATGTAAGGCAAACTATGTTAAATGTCTTATAGAAGAGCTTGGTCTTCATTCAACGCCTGGTAATCCAACTTATACTGTTACAAATCTGTCTCCCTCCGTGGTATTGGATAATCACAAGTCAGTTCTCAATTCATTCGGTATTACTACAAATGAATCTGATCTCGAGCTACCATACCTTTTTGGATTGCAAAGATGCATAAAACCCCATATAAGCATCGATTTATAGCTGGATATTCCAAGTGTTCCACCAAGCCTCTTTCCATGTTACTCACGAAAATTCTAATAGAAATCAAATATGGTCTTCAGAAATATTGATCTACTGCTTACTCGAGAAACGGAATCAATCAGATGTGGATCCTAAAAAATTCCAAGGAACTTCTAGAGCACTTAAAATCTCCTATTTTCCATAATGTCACTAGCATAAAATTTTTGACATTTCGACTATTTATACAACTATTCCTCATCAAAAACTAAAGAACAGATTAACATCCATTATTCAAAACGCCTTCTTTAACAAAATAGGAATTCGCAGATATAAATATCTCGTTTTAGGCCACAACAACACATATTTGTCGGCCGACATATTTTTGTACTCTTACGAGGCAGAATTCATACAGTCTCTGCTCTCTAAAGGCAATAAACAATTGGCATCTCGGTTCAACTTTACATACAGATACATCGATGATGTTTTGTCGATTAACAACCCTGTATTTGAGGATCACCTCAACATTATATATCCAAAGGAACTCGAGATAAAAGATACTACAGAGAGCGCATCTTCTTCTTCATACCTCGATATACTGTTATCAATTAGTGACGATGGTTCAGTAGTAACCCCTCTCTATGACAAACGTGACGATTTCAATTTCATTGTTACCAACTTCCCTTTTCTTAGTAGCAACATACCTTCCTCTCCCGCATATGGCGTCTTCATTTCACAACAATTTCTCCATAAATAAAACATATGGAATTTACACGATTTGACTCTTTCTACTGGGTATATGTGACGGGTGTTGCTAGCAAGCAGGAGATGCTCACTCTCCCCGGGCACCTGATCTCAATCCATCACAGGGGTTCACATATGCTCTTCAAGTAGACATATTTTGTTATTTTCCACTTGTTTTTCATTTTCACTGATTTTGTATGTCTTCTGGTTTCATGATTTTTAGACTTATGGTTTGGATTTACCCATCATCATTACATTATACGCTATGCCCGGGCATGCTCTTAATACGAAAAGTTCGTCTTGAAAGCGAGGCTTCTTGCCACGAAACTACTCTCACAAGGATATATTGAGGAACGTTTGAAATTGTCACTGAGGAAGTTCTATGGTCGTTATAGGGATCTATTGCAATTTCAGATTCTTCTTTCAAGAATGTTAAGCGATATTTTGGGACTTGACCATACTAAATAACCATCTTAACTTTTTGACTATACTTGATTTGACATAATACGTGTATACATGTATATACAGATATTTGTTCACCTGCGTATACGACACCGGAATTTCAGGCAGGCAGCATTTCTTGCCTTGAATTAGAAATTTGACTTCGTGTTCCTGTCTCCTTCGTATGTTCATGCGTGTATATTTATGTATTTACCTCCTCGATTTGAAAGGTGATTGCAGGACTTTTGCGACAGGTGTTGCATGCAACCAGGGGACGCTTACTCCTCCCGGGCACCTGGTCTCACCTCGATTTTATTGGGGTTTGCATTTGTCTGAATATGACACTAAACATGATATTGTCCCCTTTATTCCATGGACTATGAGATATTGTTGACCCTTTGGTACTTCTTCGTTTTTTACTTCCAAGCAAGTTGCACCACGTATTAGTGACAGTAAATACGGAGACTATGTGCCTTTAATAGCTTTCATTCAGGCACCGTATTAGTTAGAGTATGTACTGAGACCATCTTCAATAGCTTTGCACCAGGCGAGTGGCACCACCGAATTGTTTTGGTGCATCGTTAAAAAGATAAACCGATCAAACTACTAATGACTCTTTGTTTACGTGTTATTCGGCACCACTAAAGTTCATATTTCTCCACTTAAAAGTAGTTTCCCAATTAAACGTTCTATTTCATTTTCAAAAACATTCACACCTATAAATTCTTACAGAGCTGTCAATTCTATACGCAGAGGGTATTCTAGGATTAATAAGTGCAACGCCAAGAAATGTCTTACTTGCCATCATTTAATCTGCAAGTCCAATATTAAATATTCAATTAATGGAGATACATATAACACCAAATTAGACAAAGACATAGATTGAAATACTGCCAATGTTATATATGTCATCACTTGAGAAGCTAGAGGATGTGGGGCTCAATATGTCGCGGAAACTTCTCAAACTTTGAAACAACGTTTTCGGAATCATTCCTATAAAATTCGTAATAAATCACGACGTAAATACCAGAATTTTCTTTATAAGCACTTTAATAAATACCAACATAATATTAACAATGTGAAAATAACTCCAGTAGAAAATATCTCTAACTTACCAGGTGATACGAAATCAGATGTTAAAAACGACTTTTGGAAGCCGAACTCTACTGGATTAAACAACTACAAACCCCATACCCTCTCGGTCTTAACTACCAAATATATCCACAAGGTAATATTTCTTCTGATCAGAATAAGATAAATATTTTTACATTAAGACATAATATTTTTAGAAAACGGAGGTCACATGGTCGTCGCCGTAATTGTAACATCAGAAAATATAATCGTTTAAATAGGTCATTAAACGATCTTCTATTTATCACAAAAAATAATGGTCGTCATGAACTTTTGCATGCACTATCCTCTATTCCGGTAAATAAATTGAAACCTATCCTGGACGAAGTTGATCTTCGAAGTTTACGCAATTCTGATTGATATAAACTCAAATTGATTATTTTATTTACATATAATAAACTCTTTCCTCGTATTCCGTCTCTTCCACCAAAGCAGCAATTTCTCAAAATTAAATTTATTAATAAAGGCTTCGATCTACTTAACATTTCTAATATTTTCCGTGATCATAGAGTCACATCTAAAATCCCCCAATATTTTGAGAATTTAGAACCTCCACTTATTTGTTACCAGTACAAAAAGCCTATAAGAAATCTTATTTTAAATTATAATAGAGTTACATCTAACCCTGATATTTCAGACTCTATTTCTTCGTCGTGTTCTTGTGAAAATTCTAAATATGTTTATAAACCGGCAGGTCATATTATTACTGGTGAACTAAACTGTATTTCGGACAAGAAATTGTGTACCCTTTTTGGAAAAGGACCTAAATAGAGGTTACCGTCCAGGATAGATTTCAATAAATGCCGTGACGTTATAGAGGATGCTTTAACGATATATTGTAAACGTTGGTGTAAAAAAGAACAGGTAAAGATTCATGCTCTTAATGATTGGAAATACGAGATTTTAAGAACTGTCGATATCCGTATTAAGAACTTTACGGAAAATCCGCATTTATTTCAACAGCCTAATACACTGAAGGCAAATTCTATTAAAAAGAGGATAGTTGACTTACATGCTAAATATGTCTTTGTTCCTGCTGATAAGGCAGGTAATAACATAATAATTGTTTGAAAACTGTATTACATTGAAGTACTTAAAAACGAATTAAACTCCACTCATACTTATGTGAAAAGCCCTACCTCAATATCAAATATAGTGATGTCGCATTTCATAATAGTAACATCAATTACTTTTGGTCAATTAAAAATTCTCATGAAGTTATAGACAAACTTCTTTCACTAAATTTCAAAGCGACTGAAATTTCTACATTTGATTTTTCTACACTTTATACATCTCTACCTCATGATTTGATTAAAAGCAAGTTGCTGTCTCTTATACAATGGTGTTTTCACAGAGAATCTAAAACTTACATGTGTACTTCCAATAACTCCGGATTCTTTTCCAACAAACAGTATATTTCATATAAATACTGGACTTGCAAGGAATTATGTAAAGCACTAGATTTTCTCATGAATAATATTTTTGTGCAATTTGATGGCAAGATATATCAACAAATAGTTGGGATTCCTATGTGTACTAACTGCGCGCCTCTGATAGCAGATTTATTTCTTTATTGTTATGAGAGGGATTTTATGGTTTCTATTCAAAAATCAAAACGTTTCGACCTCATTTACAAATTTAATAATACTTGCAGATATCTGGATGACATTTTGGTTATCGACAACCCTGAACTCGAACAATTTATATCAGAAATATATCCACCAGAACTCAAATTAAATAAAGCTAATACTTGAGATAAATCTACACCTTTCTTAGATTTGAACATCAAAATTATCAACCACCTAATATATACTAATATTTATGATAAACGTGAGGATTTTGGATTTCCTACTGTAAATTTTCCTTACTTGGATGGCGATGTCCCTCGACTTCCATCATATGGTATCTATATATCTCAATTAATTCGATTTGTCAGAGGCTGCACCGATGTTTTGGATTTTTATAAACGAAACTTACAAATTAATATTAAACTTTTAACTCAGGGTTACAGATATCACAAGCTTAGAAGAACATTCGGCAAATTCTTTAGATCTTATTCAGAACTTCTATCTAAATTTGGAAATATTTCTTTTCAACACTATATATCCAATGGAACTTCCCATCCTAATTTTTACGGTGATCTCGTATATTAACTAAGGATATTGTTATTTTATCATGTAATACAATAGTCAAACGTCTTCTAAATAGACAATATGACATTGAGATCATCAAAAAGACTATAGGTCTTGTATTTGGCCCCTCTACAACCTTATGCAGACTTTTACGTGAACGTTGCACGCTGACTAACTGGGCGGTGGGGACTATATGACGGGCCTTGTCCAAACCTCTTTCAGAGGAGACATGGTCCTGAACCTCGTTCCCTCTGACTGTTAGTCGGGACTCCTACAGATCTAGGATCTTAGGTCGCTTTCAGACTGGCAGAGCACGGTTTATCATGTTGATGTTGCATATATTTTTATATCATTATGTTTTTACAATACCTTACGTGTTTATATTTTCATGACCTCTCAATATGCGATACCTGTTGACCCTTGTTCTTTATATGGAGGATTATTTATAAATTTTTAAATGTACGTCCTTTGATTGTTCTGCTGTTACGGTGAGTGGGAAGATGGACTCGTAAACCGGTTAACCACACCATTTGTTTGGCTTTTGTCAAATTAAATGACCGTCCTAAGTCGGTATCGTAATTGCACTACAATCAAATATTTTTGTAATGTGTTATATGTGCTAGTATATTATTGATATCGATGTATTGTATAGCTGCATGGTGACCTCAGCCACATAACTGAGTCAGTAACTCCTCTTTTTTCTGACCACACTACACAGTTATTCATAAGCACTGTTTCAGTCTTTTCATTTAACCTTCTTCCAAAATCCTTGACGCAAGTGAAAGCAAACTTTTGGTCAGTTAGACGTCTACAATACTGGATAGATGAATAAGTACAAATAGTTCAGCTGTGCTTTGTACCCTACAGGTATATCTAGTGTTGAATATAGACTATCAAACTGCATCTGTGAATATGTAATGCTGGATAGATAAGTAAGTACAAAGCGTTCAGTTGTGCCTTGTAGGTGTGCCTAGTGTTGTAATACTATATAGACTATCAAACTGCATGGTGTTCTATGAATACTTATGACACTGTTCATGGCCGTGGTAATAGTTATTTTATTGCTGTAGGGGTCTTCAACCTGAAGACTTTTATGCACTTTGAAGGTGATTAGTGCCTCAGCATACAGGTATTCCTCTATGGATTATTTAGATTATTTGTCTGGAAGTACGTCTCGATATTTTGGATGTCATGAAAATAGAACTACTTTTCGTTATTGTTATACAAATATATTTTGCAATAAATTATACGTCTTCCCATGTGTTACATGTTCATTTTTCACTCTCGCCCGATAATTACAAAAGTATATAAAAGGTGAGACAATTAATATTGTCATCTAAGCTGGAGAGATGCGCGTCAAGAATAGAAGTAGTGTCAAATTAAATTTGCATACGCAAGAAGGACACTGATGGGATCATAAGGTTTTCTCAGAACACAGAGGCCTACTTTTGCTCTATCGAAACTTTCCCTTTTGAAACCTATATCAAGAGATTTAAAAATGTTTAAAGTAGTGACATACCTAGGATGATTATTAATGATATTAAGGTAAAACTCCTCTTTCTAGTAACTTGCCAGCTTGTGCGTGATAGACCCCTCACGGAGTGCTCACGCTTACAGCTTACAAAGATCATTCTTAGTCTCTCATTTAATTCGCGTTTGAAGAGATCTCTGTTGTCAATATCAAAACCAAGAGTTCTTTTTGATTGTAAAACTCTACTTCGTTTCACAACCCCTTGTGTGTTACAGACAGTATTTTAATGATTATAACATAATCTATCACTACCTCCTTTGGGGACAGAGGAATACTATCCGAATGTCAGGAATATGTTGACTTTGCAAATAATTAAATACCAAATATGTTACATTCTGAAGATAGCTTTGCTGTCGAATAATTTTGCTCGTCCAGGGGGTTTAACAATATGATTAAAACCATATCTTTATTACGCTTCGCTATTTGTCCCACTACGGATAAAGATCTGGCGAAACTCCGTAAGGGGTCATGTTCTGGTGAACTCTGATGACGTTTCAGTCACCGAAACCGTTATTTCCCAAAGTCAATCAATGACTCGGCTAGGCACATGATAATGACGTAATATGCAACACTGTTCAAAAAATACCTCCTGGGTCATGCACGCTGTGGATGTTAATTTCATTCCTAGGAATCTGTAGCCGATCCACTGATTGGCTGAAAATCAGACTTCACCAGAACATGACCCCTTTCGGAGTTTCGCCAGATCTTTATTCGTAACTAGACAAGCGAAATAAAGATATGGTTTTAATCAGATTGGGGGGTTTTAATTAAATAAAAATACAGTCATACTTATATTAAGCGATCACCAAAGGGAAGGGGAAAGTGTTCACTTAAGATAGGTGGTCACTTATCACAGGTTGCTTTTGTATGGACGATAAGCAGTCAGGAACAGAGAAAGACAATGTAAAATACGAAGCCACATGACTATTGCATTAACAACAATGTACCACAGTAGACATTCACGGATTCCTTAAATTCAGAGGTGAGACCAGGTCCCCGGAAGGAGCATCTCCTGTTTGACTAGCCACACCTGCCACGAATATCCTCACATACAGGCGAAACAAATATAATTAAGCACTGTATAGAAACATGAATGTCAACAAACACTGTGTAGAAAGTGGCTGTGCCACATAACATCATGAAAATGGGTATAATAACATTTAAGTCAAACCTCCGCGGGGAAGTAACGGCTCAATATAGGTTGTCTTCAAAGCAGACTTGACTGTTATATTCAAGAATCTATAAGGTGGTTTGAATTATCTCTTCTGGGAATATTAGTGATTCCAGTGAGCGATGGAGATCGCTCCGATTAGAATAGTTCATTAATACGTACTTTTCAGCAAATCAATAGAGGTACAATCATTGTATAGTAAGATCAACTGATTTAGAAATGCATTTGCTCTCGTATTTTTCCATCGTTGGCTGAATATGTTTGGCATTCATGAAAAGTGCAGTGACACTGACTTCTTTTTAAAATATGGTCTTGCATCTGATTTGCAGGAACTATGAATACGAACTGTGGTATAATTATGCGGCGGCTAAGTGATATGACACCAGAGCTCTGTGTTTGCTTTACTTGTATTTTATTATTTTTGTATATAAAATCATATCAGAGTGAATTTTCTTTCTTGATAGAATCGAATCCAATCCATTTCTATATTAGAGTGGATGCTATTTTTCTTCTTGTTAATTGCAGAACCGACGCCTCTGATAGGATCATGTCGTCTAAATATCGCCATCGTTTCCTTCTTTGGCTTCTGTAATCTGTATTTACAGAGGATCAATATGAGTGTTGCCATAGTGTGTATGATCAACCACACAGCGGTACATGAAAGTCAAATAATCCAAGACATACACATAGTAAATTATACTGGCCACCAATTTGAAACCGGAAATAGAAGTGAGATCAAAAAGTTGCGAAGTTGCGATGAACTCCACACAGACGCTTTTGACAGCAACAATTCAATTGTAAGATAATCTTTTTTGATCTAGCTGTAACATGTTTGTACTTGAAACGCAGGTGTATACGTTTCACAATTACAATTCATTTGTGGGTACATTGGTGTTTTACGTTGCTTATGACAATTTTTCGGGATATGGAAGCAAGAGGAAACGAACAATTTTACACGCCTGTGACGTATATACGACTATATCACTGTCCTCCGACTGTCTATTCATCTGTCCCTCTGTCAGTCCATCACTATAAACTTATCCGCGTGTCTTCTTCATAAGTTGTACCTGGTTTGAAACTTGTCCGCGCTTTTTCTCCTTAACTAAAACAGATGCAAATTATTTAGTGATGATTTTGAAAAGGTATGCCTTGCAGGAGTGACTCAGAGACCCAGGAGAGTCTAGTGTGCTTGGTCAACAACATCCGCCAAGAATGTCCAAACGATACACCATGATTGTGTTATTCAACCAATACCTGATGTACAAAGGCCAACTCTGTAGAGAACGTGATTCATTCTCACAACATCAGAAAGGTGGCATGATAATTCTTAAGTCAAACCAATTTCCTGCAATATCTTTTTATGAACTACAGAAGGGAAGAAGTGTAATAAAATAAATATTAATTACGGAAGTAATTGATACAGCGTCACAAGAGAAAAATATGATTACTGATGCGCATAACAAGATTATGGTTACCATTCATGTTCTCCTGAATCTAAACGTGACAGAAGAGGAATATGTATTTTATTTCACTTTTATGGTTGGGATCCATTGTTTAATTATGAAACTGAGAACCGGAAAAACTCACCCACAGTTGTCCTATTCACTTAATTCCTACCCTTAATTCATGGATCAAAAGCTACACTGAGCTTAGTCATTTCGCTTGTAATTTTTGACAGCCTAACTCTAAAAATACAGTGTTTCCATTTATTAACTTTTTTCATCGTATCATGGATTGAAATTAAGAGCACATCTAGCGTAATGGAGAAGCACTGAGTGCGGTGCAGACATGGTGGGTTCAATTCCTGGATTGCACCATATTGTTGACAGTAAGCACCGTTGTACGGATATATGATATGCTCACATGTTGACAAGATTTCCTGCCCCTGGGATCAGACCAAAGTATAAAACCTAGGTGCATAACTTTAATTTCCAGAGTCCATGAGTGAGTTCAACTGTGACTTTTCGGTTACATTCGTATTTTGTTTTAATAGAGTTTATATTGCAAATTCTTACATACTTCTTACATACGAAAAGCATTGTTGAATTGATGAATTGTGATAGGATAAAAATACAATTTACATCAAGAGAAGCATAATTGATGTTGAATTGTTTTGGGGGAATTTTCCCTAATCCCTTTTATTTTCATCCGTTAAAAGAAACTTTTGAGTCCAGTATGTATGCAGAGTAGATTTTATCGTAATCATTCTAGTATTTAAGAATTCACAGCATGTGTTTATGCAAACTGATTTTGACTGTTTGTATTCCTGCCAGCAAATATGACGTTTATACCTGTTTACTCGTTAAAATTATTTTATCTTAAATATTTTAATTCATTCGTAAATGATGTCATTTTCTTTGTATGATATTTCTATATTGTTCTTATTTTTATTACATGTCTTTTACTAGAGTGGGGAGTTCGTTTGGCACAAAAGTACCCAAGGACTCATTCTAGGATCGTTTTTTTGGGGTTATTTATGTACCCAGATATTTGGAGGCTGGTTGTCGATTCGTTGTGGTGGAAAACGTGTATACGGGTGGTTTATGTTGGCATGTTCAATCCTGACTCTTCTTACACCTGTGGCAGCCAGGACACACGTGTTCGGTCTTATAGGCATTCGCTGTTTAATAGGACTATGTCAGGTACATTTATATCTTGGATTTGTAGATTATATGTGCTATTATCTATTTATATTATTTATATTATATTTATATTATCTGACCCGTCTTGTCAACAAGCATATACTGGTTCTCTTGTCATGATGAAAACAAATGGAAGGAAAAAAAAATTAAATTCGGTACTTTATAAGAAATATAAAAATAAAAGAGTAATAAAATGTATGGTTTGTTTTTTATCATATTTATGTCATGGTGATGTATCATATTCATTGGTTTGTTGGCAGTTGAAAGTCCAGTGTAATCGAATATTGTGTAACGTCATCTATGTAGGTGTTTTTATTTTTGTTTTCTGTTTCGTTTCCTAGATTGTATTTTGTCACATGTTGGAGTCGGATCTCCTTATTTGATGAATATTTTCTTATTTTTCTTTGAAATCTTTTTTTAAAATAAAACATTTAAAATTCCAAAAATTTGATTGAAATGATCAATAATACTGTTCATATTTTTCATTTGATACTCGAACATCTGGATTAAACTTGTCCTTTCCTAATAATGATCCCAAACTAGTTTTCTCATGCTTTGAAAATAATAGGCGAATAAAAACACCTTGCATGCAGCTTCGTTATAAATGATTTAATCAAACGATTTTCTTTGACCATACTAAGTCATCATTTCATCTGGATGAAAATCGAATATTATAGAGATATCTTTAATGTGTTTGTTCTTTAATGCATTGCATATTCGTGTTTTATCATGCAGCTATGTTAGATATTGATCCTTTCTTACTTTTTAAAATGATATCCACCTATGGATTCCATATGGTGACGTAATCTCTATATCTAATGTGATGTCATATTTTGGATAAAAATCCATTAAAAAAATGATAATATGGTTGAAAAATTCAGTGCAATATTTATTTTAGGGAGTAGTTTTTCCGGCACAGCAATCACTTTGGTCTTATTGGGCACCTCCACTGGAGACCAGTCTACTACCAAGTATAGGATACGCTGGTAAGACAATTTCCTGGAATGTTTTCCAGTAATAATCAATTTATTTTACCATCTCTTTGACAATTACCATATAAACAGGAGTTTCTATGGACTTTTTCCGATGCCCAAATGATGTAAGGGCCCTACATCAGACAAACTGCTGTTTGGTTTTCATTATGAGGCCAATGTTTGGATTGTGACTTCATAGTAAAGTAATGCAAATGTAGGTGGCAAAATATTATTTGTCCGATATTTCCCCTTATATCATGTGAAATCAGAAAAAGGCCGGATCGAACTGAAAGGAGCCTGGTCCGATTGAAGTTGGGAAAAGTATAAAAAATGTAAATAGATTTCTTAAACGGAAATGGATTGTTAGTATATTATCTAAGATGTGTAAAAAGTATCGTTACAAAAGTCCTTGCCATAAACAAGATATGCCCGTTTTAAAATTGCAACATAACCACGCAATCTCTTTGAATATTGATGAGGACGGTCAGAGGAATTCACGTGACAATGAAACTCGGGATTTACCCGATTCTAATATTTGTACCACTTTCTTGGCCTCGGAGTCTGTGTATAGTTTTTTTCCAACCGTAATTCTGCTTTTTCCCGTGCTCGTATTTCCCAATGTGCGCTATTTTTGTTGTTTTCTATAGTGAATATCCGCGCACGCGCATGATTATAGGCGGATTATCGCATCATTTGGAGAATGGAAACCTACCGTATTTAATTTGACTCAATTACCTTTATTCTACGAAGGCATAGAGGGATTTTAGTTTTAAATTTTGCAATTAACACACAGTTTATAATGTATGAAATACAGGAAAATTAAGATATTGTCGTAATGTATCCTTTTCATGCTATAATTTTCAGTCTCGGAGTAGGTCCCTTTAATTTTCGTCATCGAATTTTTTAGCTTTATGTGTCCAAGAGAGATTCTTTTACTGAAATATAAAGGGTTTAGTTTGAAAGGGTATTCAAAATTTCGTAAATAGCTTTGTTTACATGCATAGAACTAAAGGAGGCGTTTTGCTGTTATTTCAGGCACTATGTTCGGCACAATCATCAATTTCCCTCTGGCTGCTTATCTCTGTGAGTGTGGATTTGACGGAGGATGGCCGAGTATATTTTACGTTTTTGGTAATAATGAATTTGAATAGAAACTTATTTAAGTATGAAAATGTACAAATGTAAACATTAATGTGGAGGACATAATATAACTCTTCAAATTAAAGGAAGAAAGAACATTTACTGACTTAGCTGTATGACAGAAGTCACGACGGAAATATACATTATATAATGTAATGATATTAAAAAAACCCCAAAACATAAAAAAACATAAGGACATCAGAAAAATATTCGATTATAGCGTAGTTACGATACCGACTTAGGACGGTAATTTGATGTAACAATAGTCAATAAATTGGTATGAATAATCGGTTTACGGGTCCTCCTTCCCAACCACCGAAACAGCAAATGACACAATTTGAAAAATTCAAATACTCCTCCATAAAGAGATCAAGGGTCAACAAGTATCTCATGTTGAGAGGTCATAAAAATATATAAACACCTATGGTAATGCAGAAAAACATCCAGGTATCAAAAATATATAAAGCGACATAAAATTGAGGAAACAGTGCTCTGCCGGTGTTATATAGTGGTCATTTTTCTCTCCGGAAAAATGGCTATATAGCAGCACCCCCCCCCCCCCCCCCAGTAAAATGGCTATATAGTAGTTTTTCCCCCGGGGAAATTTGGTTATGTAGCCATCACCCCCCCCCCCCCTCTTATAGCCATTTCCCCCTCGGGGAAAACTACGATATAATGAATTTTCCCCCCAATGTGAAATTCCGGATTATCTTTCCTTATTAGGGTAACCTTGAAGAGACATAAGTTGTCGAAATGCGCATATGGTGCAATAAATTAAAAGGTATATATGTTCTATATTTATTATAACCACTAGGCCGGTGTCACTGCTGGTGGACTGATAGTTCCCGATGGCATCATAAGTACGGGTGTTGCATGCAACCAGGGGACGCTTGCTTCTCCCGGGCACCTGGTTTCACTTCGATTTTATTTGGCTTCGCATTTGTCTGTGGAGAGTAAGCATCTCCCGTTTGGTAGACGCATATTCCATTTTATTTTTGTATTGAGCTCCTTTGTATTCTGACGCAGACTTATCACTGAGTAGTTTTCTCTTACTTCAATGTCAAAAAGTTCTCAAAAGAGATATAAATTCAGAATTTCGTTCCATGCACTTCTTTGTATTAAGGACCAGCTCTCTTTAAGACGGGCAGAGGACGTTTGGTGTGTTGATGTCACTTTATAATATTTATATCGAAAGATATTCGAAAATAAAATTAATGTTTATATTTTAATTTTCCCCACGGTTTAAGTGACCTGTGAAAGCGAGCCTTGTTCACTTTATTGAATATAATTTTTAAGTGTAAACGTGAGGGGTTTTCATTATATTGTTATTATGGTGATTTGGGAAGTTGGGCCAGACAACTTTTAACTTCACCAGTTGAGAGTGACGATTGTCACTTCAATAGACTGTTCAAAGTCGGTACAACAGCTGCCTTACCATTACGTATTTTATGTTTTACGTACTTATTCTTGTTTTCATATTATCTTATTTCTATTTTATTTATCAACTAATATATATCATCAAGGTGTTTAACTTACAGATCAATAATATTTCAGATGTTTGGAAGAACGGCTTTCCGTCAAATTTTCGGCATTGCAAATAGTAAAAAATTGTGCAAAAAAAAGAGCTTTTTCTCAAACTGAATTTATTCAGTATTTTGGCTTTTCTATATCATCAAGTTTGAATGCGACTATCTGACATAAAGATCTTAACTATTCCCATAAGTCTGGTTTCATATCCATAGATTTATAGATAATATGACTACTGTAGTAGTAACTTTTGAGGACCGCAGTTTTATTTCACTGTGAATAAAGGGGCTATAATTAATTACGGATTAGAATGGAAGGTTGCATCTTATTTTCAGCTTTGCAAAAGAATGATAAAAAAGATCTGATTCAGCTGTATGACAAAAAGATATCTGATTCAGCTGTATGACAAAAAGACATCTGATTCAGCTGTATGACAAAAAGACATCTGATTCAGCTGTATGACAAAAAGATATCTGATTCAGTTGTATGACAAAAAGATATCTGATTCAGCTGTATGACAAAAAGACATCTGATTCAGCTGTATGACAAAAAGACATCTGATTCAGCTGTATGACAAAAAGATATCTGATTCAGTTGTATGACAAAAAGATATCTGATTCAGCTGTATGACAAAAAGATTTCTGATTCAGTTGTATGACAAAAAGATATCTGATTCAGCTGTATGACAAAAAGACATCTGATTCAGTTGTATGACAAAAGGGAATTTAGATTTTAATCATGACGACATAATGTATTTCTTATCATGCTTATACTTTGTTTTATAATTAGGAAGTATAGGGATAGTATGGTTTCTGACGTGGATGTACTTCGTCTATGACAAACCAGATGAACATCCCAGGATATCTGAAAAAGAAAAGAAATTCATTGTTCAAAGTACAGAACACAAGATGTCCAATAATAGAAAGGTATGCTCATAGAAATAGTTAAATATGCTTTGAGTAATAATAGAAAGGTGTGTTGACAGATATAATGTCAATAGAAAGAACCGCTTACCAGTGGCCGTAACATTATAAATGACATAACGTATATGGTTGTATCGATTACTTACTCCATATGTAATCCGATGTGGACCAGATGTCGAGGTGCTCGGCTTGTGACCAGGGGGCTAGGGTTCGACTCCCGCCATGGGTGCACAGGTGTCCAGTCTTTCGGATGAGACAGTATAAATGGAGCAGTATAAATTACTATGCGATGCATCAGGCAGATGCCGTCACCATATACATGAAATAACCGTGGGCTGACGTAAAACAATAAATCAATCAATCTTACACAATATGCAAATTCTGACACATTATCTCTATTCAGAGATGTTCAAGACAAAAAGTGCGAAAATCAAAATATTTGAAGAAGGTACTAGTTTGTGAAAAACTGACCTATAAGTTAGATCCAAAACTCATTTAATACCAGTTATGCATAAGGGAATTCCTGAAAACTATATCACTGACATTTATCCATCTGAACTTCAATTAAGACAATACTTCCGATCAGGAAACACCTTTTTGGACTTATATATTAAAATTATCAACAACAATACTCTGTGGCGCCGACGATCCGGGTTCGATTCCCGGGTTGCGCCACTATGTTTAAGAGGTTGGTAACCTCCTGCTTCCATGTCGCGATATAACTGAAAAATTGTTGAAAGCGACGTAAAACACCGAATCAACCAACCAACAACAATATTCATACCAACATATATGATAAACGTGACGACTTTGGACTTCCTATTGTTAATTTACCTTATCTGGATGGTAATGTCCCCAGACTCCCATCATATGGTATTTATATTGGTTCGGTTCGCTAGAGCCTGCACTAACGTTTTGGATTTTCACGCGAAAAATTCTCAGATAACTTTTAAACTTCTTACTCAGGGTTAAAGATATCATAAACTTCGAAAAACTTTTGGTAAAGTTTACAGATCTTATTCAGACATTTTATCTAAATTCGGAAATGCAACAATACGTATCCAGCGAAATTTTCCATCCCATTTTCTACGGTGATCTAGTGTACAAACTAAGGAGGAACAAAGATTTCGATAATTTCATATCGGCGGGTTCTAAAATTATTAAACGCCTTCGACATCCAGAGTACGACCCCAACATCATTGCTAAGACTATTGGTCTTATATTGGGTCCCCCGCTACAACCATATGCAGACTTATACTTGAGCGTTGCACGCTGATAAACAGGGCGTGGTCGGGACTCTATGACGGGTCTTGTCCAAACCTTTTCAGAGGAGACATGGTCTTGATCCTCGTCCCTTCTGACTGTTAGCCGGGACTCCTATCGCTTACAGACGGGCACAGCACAGTTTATTTATTTTTGTGTGCAGGTCCTTGGTGATTTGTGTCATACAGCTTTGTCTGATGTCTTCTGTTTCTTATGTTGATGTCGCCTTACATATTTTTGATAGCAACATAATATTCTATAAACATTTCGTGTACGTGTGTAATAAATTTTTATGACCTCTCTTCTTGAGAAACCTGTTGATCCTTGTTTTCAATATGCAGGAATATCTATAAATTTTTAAATGTGTGTCTTTTGATTGTGCTGCTTTTGCGGTGAGTTTGTTAACCACACCAATTTAGTGACGTTTGTTACTTCAATCGACCGTCCTAAGTCGGTATCGTAACCGCAATACAATGGAATATTTTTGTAATGTCGTTTTTCCGTGTATATATATTCTACTATTATCATGTTTTGTGTGCATGTCCTTGGTGATTTGTGTCATACAGCTGTGTCAGATGTCTTCTGTTACTTCTGAATTATAAGATAAAATTATACCTTCATCATAGTTATTACAAACATTTCATTCTCTTCGTTATTCTTATTTGAATGCTTAATACATTTCGATTTTACAATTAGAAAGAAAAAAGAGGAGTCAATGGTTCAGTTATGTGGCAGAAGTCACCATGGAGCTATACAATTCATGAATATAAATAATATACTAGCACATATAACACATTACAAAAATATTTGATTGTAGTGCAATTATGATACCGACTTAGGACGGTCTTTTAATTTGACAAAAGCCAAACAAATGATGTGGTTAAACGGTATACGGGCCCACCTTCCCACTCACCGTACCAGCAGAACAATCAAAGGACGTACATTTAAAAATTTATACATAATCCTCCATGTAAAGAACAAGGGTCAACAGGTATCGTATATTGAGAGGTCATAAAAATATAAACACGTAAGGTATTGTAAAACACATAATGATATAAAAATATATGCGGCATCAACATGATAAACTCTATTTTACAATTAGAGTGTAACTGTAAAATATGGACAAAAAGGAAAGTACTTTATGACACCCCATCGTTAACCCTCCTTGGTAAAAATCACCATTTTGATTACACATAAACACTTACATACAGGGTCTGTTTATCTGTAATTCAAACGAATGTATGAATGATTTTATTTTTTTCAGTCTATACCATGGTTAAATATTCTGACTTCAATCAGAGTTTGGGCGATTATTGTTGCCCATACGTGCGAGAACTGGGCATGCTATACTTTCCTGACGACTATGCCGATCTACTTCAAGGAGGTGCTCAATTTTGACATTCAAAAGGTGACATCATTCTATTTATTTATTTATTTATTTATTTATTTATTTATTTATTTATTTATTTATTTATTTATTTATGTATCTATTCGTATAAATTAGCATTTTCTTATTGTTAATTTATTTATCCCGAAAAAATGATTAAACATATTTGCAAGTATCAATTTATTGCACAGTATGTGAATTTCGAAAGCTTATGTCTCAAAAACTTAACTGTGGAAGTCCAAATATTTTTCACATTGACCTGAAAGGAAGAATAAAAAAGTACAGATTTACGGATACATGTAATTAAAACTCAGGAAGTAAAAAATGTCTAAATATATACAAATGCATGACAAAAATGAATAAATAATAAATAAATAAATGAAATAAATAAATGAATAAATAAAAGGAAGAAAGAAAAGTAAAAAAAAAATGAAAATTAGAAACAGACAAAAGAGATAGATAAAAAATAATAACCTGGAAATTATTCTTGATTCTTAATTGAAAGCATTGACTTCCGTATGTGTTTGTCTGCGATGTAAAAACACATCAGTGTACAACTCTGCTATAGTACTATTGCAAAAGATTAATTGGTCAGTCATTAACTTTCACTGATGTTCACAAATATCTAACGTATTGCGGTAGATATAGATGTAGCCATGGGAAAAAGTGTGAAAAATATCACGCACTCGGAAGACGTGTTTGCTATTTTGCTGTACTCAGCATTAGCTATTGACCAAAAAAATGTCTGGTTTTTATTCAGAATGGTTTGCTGTCTGCGCTTCCGTACATCGGTATATGGACAACCATGACTATAACAGGCTGTGTAGTTGACAAGATTAGGAAGAGACGCATTTTAAGTACTACCTGCATTCGAAAAATATGTGTTTCGTTAGGATGTTTTCTGCCTGTAGTGTTCTTAATGGCTACAGCTCACGTGGACTGCAATCATCCAATCACTGCTGCCGTATTATTGACGTTATGTATAACTTTTAGTGGATGTGACTATGGTGGAGGATTTATAATGAATCCTTCGGACATCGCGCCTTCATATGCCGGAATCATCTTCGGAATTTCGAATACAATAGCAACGATACCAGGATTCCTATCACCATTGGTTGTAGTTGCGTTAACACCAAACGTATGTATACAGTATGTTTTGGTTTCAGATAGACCAAGACAGACCAAAACTCTGTTTTATTGTTGATGGATTTTTGGGCTGATAAACGAACGTTAGAAAAAGGGAGAATTTTTTTACGATTTCGAAAATCAGATCATCCACGTGCTGTTTGGTGGTATACTTTCAATTCCTGTTTCAAACAGAAAATGCAATATACAGGATGCACAATTAAGAAAAATGAAATGAAATCGTAGAAATTCTCAAGTTTTTGAACGTTCGTTTATCAGCTGAAAAACTCACTAACAATCTGGCGAAAACCCCACAAACAAAACAGAACTTTGGCCTTCTCGGTCTAGTTTTAAATTGAATATGATTAATGTACATTTTCAGCACATTTATAGTTTTGTAAATGCGTGTGTACAAATTATTTATAATTCGCTCTGAATTTTTATGTATCAAGAATTGTTGTGAACTCTTAGATTATAAACCTGTAAAAGGTCACATTGTTCTCAGACATGTTAACTGGCCTCTCTAAAATTTGAGATGACGTGAAAATTGCAGATCAAAAGTAAGAATCAATCTGACTTGAAAAAAACCAACAAAATTTATTGCTAGATTATTGTTTTACGTCATCCACGTTTATTCACGTATATGGTGATGCATCGCATAGAAATTTATACCTTTGCAACGAATCCAACCTAAGCATCGAAGGACCTTTCACCTGTCACGACTACTTGACCTCGCCTTTTATTGTCTATCCGAAATCAGGATACCGGTGTGCAATCGGCAAAAGTCGAACCCTGGACCTTTCGGTGTCGAGCCGGGCACGCTCATCTACTGAGCTACAGTGGCTTAAAAATACAAAAAACAAAAGCAAAAACAAATGATTGCCAATTACATATCATGCGGACAATGATACTGTATTGAGTTGTTATCGCGTTTTAATTTTCTAATGTGGTTAACGTTTAATGATAATTCAGATACATTTGAAAGGATACACTCTGCTTAGGAGTTTAACAAATATCTAAGTACATTTTGCTTAGATATGATTTGTAGCTATTTTGACGAATACTTATACATGTAATCCTTTCTAATTACAATTAATATAACAACCGTTTTCGAACTTCTTTAATTTTTTTTAAATTTCAATTGTATTTCAGAGAAGCAGTTTGGAATGGAGGAAAGTCTTCTATGTGGCATGCGTAATGTACATCTTTGGCGCTCTTTTCTTTAATATTTTTGCATCAGGGGAACTTCAGTCTTGGGCAAAGTCAAAGAAAACTGACACTAATATTGTAATAGAAAAGCCTGGAAACAATACCAAAGAATCCGATGATACTAAATCAAGTATTGTTGAGAACAGTATATTATGACGATGCTATTTTAGCCAAGATAATGTTAATTTTCCTTTTTATTGACTTCTACATTTTACATGTTGTATTTTTAAGATTTTCGTCATAATTTTTGTATGAAAACATACGAGGTATGATAAAAAAGTTCTCGGCTAGATATACTTTGATATAATAGATAAGTATAGATAGATAAGTATAGAAGTATAAAACCACAATCGAATCATTATTCACTCATTTTGAACGTTTTAGTAGAGATCTAGTGGAGATCTAGAGAGTAGTATTTCATACCTTTTGATAATGCACTGAATTCTCTGTTAAAATTCGAAGAGGTAGTCTAACTCCCCCCCCCCCCCCCCAAAGGGGGGGGGAGAAGTAAGAGCAGTGATAAAATATCTATGTAGGAGGGTGCGGACTCCCGAGGAAAGTACGAGGACTTCAAGAAAACCCTTGAGAAGGAGTCACCTTCTAATAGTACTGTTAAAAATGAGCTGCTGAATTAAGAAGAAATGGAGGGGGGGGGAGTGCATCGAAGGTTTTGAAGGGATATTATATTGAAAATTAATGACAAATTTTCAATCCTGGGTATTCTTAAGTACTTGGGGCCGAAACCTTTTTATCAAACCTCGTATGATTGAGGGAACTGTCCAGAAATAAAATGGAAAATGTTAACATTAAGTGCTTGAATTCACAAGTGTTTCATGTCACAGTCGATCCCTCAGTAGGTTTTCATGTACCACTCCTCAAACTTGCTACCTCGCATATCAAAGGGGAACTATAAGGTTAGATTAAAATACTTCAAGTGAAACTTATCTTTGTGTTTAACTTATAAGAAAGGAAATCTAAACCACTGAATTCTTCAGATTAATGCTGATGAATGTTAAAATGAAACCATAAATGTTTAATCATCTAGACTACATGGCTTACTGAAACAATATTCATGTTTAAATTTATTGCATTCATTGTCTTATGTCTTAGGATGCATGTACATCATTTCGTATCCAAATAAGTCACCAGGTTGCTCGAAACCGTGGATAAAGTTATCCATTTGTTAATTCTAGTGGTAACAATTGACCACCGGATAAAATTTGTTGCTTCAAAGTTGTCCACTGGACAAGTACATTTACCCAGTAGTTGAATATGACAAAGGGCTGGACAAGGTTAGCTTTTTAGGCCAAACCATTTAATCATTGGACTAATATTGTGTTTTGTTTGGTATTTGGTTTTGCGGAAGGTTTGACTTAAGAGTTATTTTTCCTGATGTTGTGTGGCTTTGCCACGTTCTACACAGTGTTTGTTCACATCTATGTATAAATACAGTGCTGAATTATATTTGTTTCGTCTGTAAGGGCATTCACGGCGGGTGTGCCTAGCCAAACAGGACACGCTTACTCCTCCCAGGCGTCTGGTCTCGCCCCATAATTTCAGAGGTCAGTGAATGTCCATTGTGGTACATTGTTGTTAGTGCCATAGTCATGTGACACCAGTTATTTTCGTATTTTACATTGATGTTATTTTGGAAGAAGAGAAAGAGGGGAGAGTTTTTATAGAGTATTTCATATGAGTTTACAAATTAGAAACTTGTATATCATATATCTAGTGTTTCCCAGAAGCCTAAGATATGTGTCTGACGTTCTTACAGCCGTGGCTAAAGATTATATAAATGGCCAGACAGCGTTTCAAAACGAGCCATCAAGAGAGGCTTTTATGAAATATCTGGTTTCCGGGAGTTATGGGTACCGTGGATGGCACACCTATCAGAATCATTTCCCAATCAGAACACAATAATATGTATATAACTTTAATGTCCAAGATATATATGGTCATCAAGGGAAATGTTATTAAAATTCTAAACGAAAGTTTTATTGTTAATTCTGTACTCAAACGTTTTTAAATTGTTTTAGCAATGTAAATCAATCATACGTATTGCATTTATATCATACAAACTAATTAGAAAGCAACGCACTGATATAGTGAACAAAACAATACAAACAATCTCAATCTTGGATCTACCACTTAATATTCATATTATTTATCATTATCTAGTTTTATTATTTGAGGATCCATTTCACAACATAGTTGCCAAATGGCCAGGGTCAAATGACTCCTTTTTATATCGAGAATCTGACAGTGAAGCTTTTCTAGAGGCTAGGCACAGGGACATGCGGATGCTGCCCTACTTGGTGGTACTGGTTGGAGAATGACTGTTCGATATATCTCTTGACACCAATTTTCCACCTTATTACCGAGTTAGATTTTTCTCGACAGTACAAATGTATGACCGAGACATCATTGCAAAAACTGAAGGTCTTGTTTTGGGCCCCCTCCATAGTTTTTTGAAGACTTTTACTTTAGCGTTGCACACTAATATGGCGGTGGGGCCTGCTGACGGACACAAGGTCCTGAGCCCGATCCCCTCTGGATTAGTCGGGAATCCTACAGATCAAGGATCTGAGCTCACTTACAATCGGACAGAGCACTGTTTACTTATGTTGATGTTGCCTTGCAACAAATCGAACAATTTATATCAGAAATATATCCACCAGAGCTCAAATTGAGTAAAGCTAATACTTGAGATAAATCTACATCTTTCTTAGATTTGAACATCAAAATTATCAACCACCTAATATATAGTACTATTTATGATAAACATGAGGATTTTGGATTTCCTATTGTAAATTTTCCTTACTTGGATGGCGATGTCATATGGCATCTATATATCTCAATTAGTTCGATTTGTCAGAGGCTGCACTGATGTTTTGGACTTTCATAAACGAAATTTACAAATTACTACTAAACTTTTAACTCAGGGTTACAGATATCACAAGTTTAGAAAAAACATTCGGCAGATTCTTTAGATCTTATTCAGAACTTCTATCTAAATTTGGAAATATTTCTTTTCAACACTATGTATCCAATGGAATTTCCTATCCTAATTTTTACGGTGATCTCGTATATAAACTAAGGAAAGTAAAAGGCTCCAATGACGTTATTCTATCATGTAATAAAATAGCCAAACGTCTTATAAATAGACAATATGACATTGAGATCATCAAAAAGAGTATAGGTCTTGTATTTGGCCCCTCTACAGCCTTATACAGACTTTTACTTGAACGTTGCACGCTGACTAACAGGGCGGTGGGGACTATTTGGCATGCCTTGTCCAAACCTCTTTCAGAGGAGACTTGGTCCTGAACCTCGTCCCCTCTGACTGTTAGTCGGGACTCCTACAGATCTAGGGTCTTAGCTCGCTTTCAGACTGGCAGAGCACGGTTTATAATGTTGATGTCGCATATATTTTTATATCATTATATGTTTTACAATACCCTACGTGTTTTTATTTTTATGACCTCTCAATATGCGATACCTGTTGACCCTTGTTCTTTACATGGAGGATTATTTATAAATTTTTAAATGTACGTCCTTTGATTGTTCTGCTGTTACGGTGAGCGGGAAGGTGGGCCCGTAAACCGGTTAACCACACCATTTGTTTGGCTTTTGTCAAATTAAATGACCGTCCTAAGTCGGAATATATACTTAGATGTTCAGTCATGAAAGTTTGTAAATCGCCCTAAAAGTGTCGAAATGTGCATCTGATGCACAAAATCATAACGTATTTATATTCAAATATTAATTTTTCTAATGTGTAATATGCTGTTTGGATGTTCATCATATCACTGTACACACAAAGCCATGTTGAAAAAATGCGCCAATATGTAACAAGCTTAGGTCATTAACATGTTGTTGACAGGTCGTGAAAGTAGTGATTACGTAAACAGATTTGATGTTCGATTTGATGTTTGAAGTGTGATGTTCAGCAGAACGAAAAATATGAAGTTGTAATTTACATAGAGGGTTTGCCGAGATTTATTCATGCTGCCATTTATGAAAACTCACACTGATAAACACTTGTGCATCCAAAACAAAAATATACGTAGTATTAGACTGGAGTCTCCCATTCCCCCACCTAAGGTCATTTAATAGTGTACAAGAAGAAAAATAAATCTTTTTATTTAAATAGAAAGTAAATATTTAAGAAGTTTTCAACTATTTTTTTTTTTCGGATATTTAAGTTAAACCCTTTAAATTTGTCGATTGTTTTGCTTTTGGGCACTTTCTACACAGTGTTTATCCACATTCATTTATATATACAGTGCTGAATTATATTTGTTTCGTCTGTTCTTAAGGGCAATCACGGCGGGTGTGTCTAGCCAAACAGGAGACGCTCACTCCTCCCGGGCACCTGGTCTCACCTCTGAATTTCAGTGAATGCCCACTGTGGTACATTGTTGTTAGTGCCATAGTCACGTGACAACAGTTATTTTCGTGTTTTATATTGAGTAACCTAAATACGATTAGTTTGTATAAATTTTTCCTTTAGATCAGGTTTTTCCACATTTTGAACGGTTGTTTTTCTTTTAGATCATTTTTTCCGTTTGTTTTAACGGTTTTTTTCCTTTAGATCAGCTTCCTCCATGTGCTTTACTGTTGTTTTCTTTTAGATCAACTTTTTCATGTGTTTTAACGGTTGTTTTCCTTTAGATCAGCTTTTTCCATGTGTTTTAACGGTTGTTTTCTTTTGATTTCTCAAAGGTTGGCTGCATATGATGTTTTGGTATCACGTATTTTAACTGATTTTAATGTAATAAATGTAATTAGAAAGAAATGGAGTTTAGATCAGGTTTTTCTGTGTTTTAACGGTTGGTTTTCTTTAGATCACCTTTTTTCATGTGTTTTAACGGTTGTTTTCCTTTAGATCAGCTTTTTCCATGTGTTTTAACGGTTGTTTTCCTTTGATTTCTCCTTGTTGGCTGCATATATTTTGGTGTCATGTATTTTTACTGGTTTTATTGTAATAAATGTAATTAGAAAGAAGTGGAGTTTAGAAATAATTTTGCAATTGTTTTAAGATAAAAAAGGGGTTGACATATTATTAATTTGTAACAATAAGTTTTAATGGACTTCTTTTCTTCAAACTAATCGAGAGATTTTGATGAAACGTGGTAGAGATGAATTATTCAAGGTCCCCTACAAAAGTCTCTGTTTTCAACCATATATGTCAAAGGGTGAATCCAGGGTTTGATGACCCAGAGGGTACCCTCATTTCATAAACTTCTTTCTCAGAGTTGCTGCATAGGTCTTAAAGCAAATGCATAGGTGCTTTTAAGAAGGGTTGTTATTTGTGGTTTCCACCTGAAATCCAATGTTTGATGCTATTTTGATGTGCTGTGGACCTAGTCATTTCCGCGCATTTTTGTGACTTTTTATTGATTTATTCGATACAGAGAAACAATGAAGCATTTCTATGAAGTAAAAAACAAAGAAGTACCGAAGTGTAAAGAAAGAAGTACCGAAGGGTAAACCATATTTCGTAGTCCATGGAATAAAAAGACAATATCGTGAATAGTGTCACACTCAGACAAATGAAAATATCTATTTCAAGGGTTAATTGAAAGAGAAACAGAAGAAATCTAACGAAGCTGTATGACACAGATCACCAAGGACATGCACAAAAAAAAAAAAAAAAATGTAATGTGAACATTTTATTCTGGAAATAATGATATGTTTTTTTTTTTATTTTTGATAAAGAAAGTTTATCTGCAAGTTAGCGGTTCCAACCCGGCTTGAGGAAAAAATACTCATTTGTTTTTACACCTAAACAAGATTTTAAGTGTTTTGCATTTCTCATTAAGTTACATTAGAAGAAAAGAATGACATTGTTTTTTGTTCACACATTAAAAAAATTGATTAATTCAATATCTTTAAGAAACCAATTATATATCCATTTGACCGGTTATGTGAAAGTTTCTTGTCTTAGTGTACATTTGTTGGTTTTTAATGATTTTTTATCATTTTGATATAGGCCAATTCTGACATGCCGAAAGGAAGTGGCTCAAATCCTACTAAATTCAAAACGTTTTTGGTTCATTTCACATCAAAACAAAATATTAGATATTATCTAAGAAAGCTACAATATATACGGAAAAAAAAATAATTCTGATTTTTATATCCTTGTCTTGATTTATTCAATATAGTGAAGCAACTTTTCAATATTTTGTCACATATTATCATTTGCACAACAAATATTTTAACTGGAAAGACAGAAAATTAAAAACAAGTATTTATCGATGCGAACACATTTGGCCTTCAAAAAACTTAATAAATCACTGAGATTTTAATAAGTTGTTATAAATATTTCTTCTTTTGTTGTTCAGTATTTGAAGTATGAAGGTCGATTTTTTAATGTTTACAATTTTATTCGATTTAAACGTGTTTTGATTAACATAAATGTTGTTAAATGTTTTGTTTGATTGAATATTTTATAATAAATTATAGATATATTTGTTATTAGCTTTAAATTTCGGCCAAATTTTAAATCATAAGTCTGTTTTAGAGAAAATACCTCCATATTTCAAAAACAAAGATCCGCCATGTATTTCCTATAGCTACACGCCATCAGTTGCATCCAAAATTTATAATTACAAAGGGTTTCTACAGTGTCTTGATCTTAGCAACTCTGCATGCCATTCTCAACCGTGTGCATGTTCCTCGTCTAATTTCGTATATTCTCCTTGTGGCCATGTCATTACTGGTGATCTCGATATAGTTAAAAACACTAAATTAAGAGAACTTTTACTTAAAGGTCCAAAATACAGAGAACCCAGATCATTCACATGGAGCCAAAATTTTGAGAATATTATGAACTGCTGCGAGGAATATGCCACACGATTGGCAAAATGAGAGAGGAAGTAAAAGTCGACACTCTTTCGGAATGGATAAAATCTATTGCAGTACTGCTGAGATCAAAAATTAAAAAATTACAAGGTTCTGTAAACACCAGATTCGAATCTATTTTTAAAGATCCTGATGTTGTCAGAGAACTTACCCTTCCTCCAAGAACATTATATCATTACACCAGCAGATAAAGCATCTAATAATTATACATTTACTTGTAAGAAATATTACTTTGACAGCCTAGTGAAAGAATTAGGATTAAATTCAGCTCCAGGAAATCCTACTTATACTCTCACGAACTTTTCGGTTTCGGAAGTACTCGAGAATCATAAATCTGTCCTCAATACGTTTGGTATTGACTCAAATAAATTGAATTTAGAACTTCCATATTTGTACTGTATTCCAAAAATGCACAAAACTCCGTACAAACAACGCTTTATCGCTGGTTCCTCGAAGTGTTCCACAAAATCTGTTTCTGCTACTCACAAAAATATTATCAGAAATTAAATCTGGCCTTCATAGATATTGCGAAACAGTATATTCCAGAAGTGGAATTAATCAAATGTGGATCCTTAAAAATTCAAAAGAGTTGTTAGAACATCTAAAATCAAAAAGTTTTACTAAAATTCACTCCATCAAGTCTTTTGACTTTTCGACTCTGTACACAACGATCCCTCATCAGAAATTAAAAGACAGATTAGCGGAAATTATTCAAAATGCATTTACTAGTAAAAACGGAAGCCGCAAATTCAAATATATAGTAATAGGCCACGATAAAACTTACTTTGTTAGGGAAAATTCTGATTCCAAAAATAAATACACTGAAACAGCTGTCATTCAGATGTTGAACTTTCTTATCGATAACATTTTTGTGGTGTTTGGAGGTAAGGTTTTTCAACAAATTGTCGGCATTCCAATGGGCACTAACTGTGCTCCGCTTCTGGCTGACATATTCCTTTATTCATACGAAGCTGAGTTCATTCAGTCTTTGCTTTCGCAAGGAAAAAAACAATTGGCTCTTGGCTTCAATTTTACTTACAGATATATATAGATGACTTGCTTTCAATTAATAATCCTTCATTCGCGGATTACCTTAGCATCATCTATCCAAGTGAACTGGAGGTCAAAGAAACCACAGAAACTAGTAATTCTACTTCGTATTTAGATATTATGTTGTCTTTCGACATTAATGGTCAATTGAACACCTCACTCTATGACAAACGTGACGATTTCAATTTCGCTATCACAAACTTTCCTTTCATAAGTAGCAACATTCCATCATCGCCCGCATACGGCGTATTCATATCTCAGTTAATACGTTATTCCAGAGCATGTTCAAATTACAATGACTTTGTTCTGAGGGCTAGGCGACTTTCAGTTAAGCTGCTCAACCAGGGTTATATATGTGCTAGACTAGCATCGTCACTGAGGAAGTTCTACGGTCGTTACGAGACTCTTATTACTCCATATGATATCTCGTTATCCAGACTTTTAAATGATATTCTGGACTGAGACCGATTCCGATCACTTTACACAGATTTGACACCTTCTATACTAGAAGGTTACCTACTTCGACTTCTCCATATATAGATACATATGGAATTCACACGATTTGACTCTTTCTACGGGGTATATGTGACGGGTGTTGCTAGCAAGCAGGAGATGCTCACTCTCCCCGGGCACCTGATCTCACTCCATCACAGGGGTTCACATATGCTCTTCAAGTAGACATATTTTGTTATTTTCCATTTGTTTTTCATTTTCACTGATTTTTTATGTCCTATGGTTTCATGATTTTTGGACTTGTGGTTTGGATTTATCCATCATCTTTACATTGGTTAATTTGTTTTATGCTTTTTGCACCTTCCAAATTGAGAAAAGTTCTAGCTTGAAAGGAAATAATATTTAATGGACCGTGGCTAGTTATATAATGGAAAGAATGTTCATTTGAGGTTCAAAGTTTGACCTTCAGTTTAGCACACTATCAACTGAGGAAATTCCGTTCCAAGATTAAGGGTAAAAGATTTTTAATGTACCGTTATTAGTGTTATAAAAGTAAGAGTACTCGTTGAGGTTCAAACCTTGAGACACTGCTTTACAGCCTTCCCATAACGAATTCCTGAATTTGTTAAAACGGATTAAATTCGTTTTAACGAACTCTTGAATTTGTTAAAACGGATTAAATTCGTTTTAACAAATTTGAGGAATTCGTTATACCGTGCATGTACCGTGGACATTGGATTTGGGCGTGTAAAGCCGCGGACACGCGTGGACACTGTCCCTGTATATCGGCCATATTGACTGCGTATATAGGTGGTCATTTACCTGTGTCCGCGCCGTCAGACGGTCAAACGTGGACACGAAATATGTCCCGGTAAATGGGTATGATAGTGCTAAAAAGGCAGCGATCTTATGATGATGCGTATTGTGTTTGTTCAGTGAAGCATGAAAAATAACGAAATTAGACTTAAAGATATCTTGATTAATAATCATTTAACATCTTTTTAAATCTCCTCTGCTTGATTACACAATGAACGTTTGAAATGTATCTTAGGTATTCTGCTGTTGTAAATATTTTTAAAACTAGAACGCATTTTTTATATAAAAATTGAAAATATAGTGCGCACCTGGAGCACTGACGTATATGAGTGGGAAGGTGGGCCCGTAAACCGGTTAACCACACCATTTGTTTGGCTTTTGTCAAATTAAATGACCGTCCTAAGTCGGTATCGTAATTGCACTACAATCAAATATTTTTGTAATGTGTTAAATGTTCTATTATATTATTTATATTCATGTATTGTATAGCTCCATGGTGACTTCTGCCACATAACTGAGCCGGTAACTCCTCTTTTTTCTTTTAGATATATACGTCCCTGTTTGGACGTATAACTACGTTCTTTATACCCGTATATCTACTTGTCGTAAAAGTGCATCAATGGTATTTGAATGAAACCGGTAAAGACAAGCTGATTGGTTATTGTACAGATACGTGTATAAGTGTGATTTAAAAGAGAAAACTGAAGACATCTGACAAAGCTGTATGACAAAAGTCACCAAGGACATGCACACAAAAAATGATTTATTATTCCGAGAGTGTGCCGAGTTTCTTTGTAATACCTATTTCGGACTCTTAATTAAAGAAGGCAACGATCCGAATTGAAGAGCGCAATTACTACTTGTGGGGTCAGTTCAGTAAAGCCGACTTTAAAATCAAATAAATTCATATTATATGTGATATGATATTCATTATTGATTGCTCTGATAAACATATTCAGATTTTGAAATATTACATGCGATTACGATGAAATACACGATTGATTAATTCTGGTAAATATTAATACATATGGACATTGATCTTCATTCTATTTTATTCATTATTATTTTCTTTGGTCGGGTTTCTTCTTTTTTATGTATTCTTTTATCTTCCTGGTGAAGTGCAGGCAAACTTTTGAAAAATATTTATAATCTCAGAACAAAAGACAAAGCATGCGCACTGGAGTCGCAAGGGAAACTAGAGTGTCGGTCGTTTTCTTACCTAAACAGGAAAGAAAAGTATCTTTCAGAAACACCCCCCCCCCTCCCTTTAAATTTCTTAGCTTCTTACATATTCCTGCCAGATATAGGGCCGTATGTATCTTATGATTTCATCGGATACGATCGTCTAATTCCGTGTATTAATCAGTGTCATAAGTCAAACCCTTATTCGCTACCAGGATGAAGTAGAACAATAGACTTCACACAACACGCGTGCTCCAGTCGTAAGGTTACCTGGACTAAGTGCCGTTTGACCTAAACAGAGAGGACCCCCCTTTTTTTATTGTTTTGTCTCGTTACATATTCTTGCCCAATACGATCGTATCTATTTTTTTTATTAATTTCACGGATACGATTATGCAATTATATATAAAAGATGATGACCCGACTGAACACTGAACCTTGCATGTTTTACATTAATACATACACAAATATATATTTTGGTTGTATTGAAAAAGTTTAAAATACGTTTGCAAACGATATCTCGTGCACAGCAGAGAGAGAGAGAAAGAGGGGGGGGGGGGTTGACGTGTCGTTACTTTAACTCGGTCGTTAGGTGGCGTCGATCTTTCACTTAAATTTTTTGCCCTGTAGGCTTACAGCACAATGCTTAGACTTGCAATAGGAAAATCGCCCATTGTATTGGCGAATAAGATATTTGACTGAAACATCGTACAATTCTTCATACTCAACAAGTACAAATAAAAGAAGGGGGGGGGGGTTTATTCATTTTTGGGTTTTCTCCCTTTGCCGGAGATATGGTTCTTAGATTTTGCTGTTGAGGGGGAGTAATAAATCACAAGAAATCTGATAATAATTAATTTTCAAATATAAAATAGTAATGCTAGTACACAATTTATTAATACACACCCATATCTCGCTCTTTAAGAGTTACCGGTACTTGAAAGAAGTCTTTAGCGACACTTAATTGTAAAAACATACTTTAACAGGTATTTTATAATGATTTTAATTAACCTTTCATGCAATGATTAAGATCATTACTTTTGCTTAAAATAGTTAATTACTTAATCAGAACACAAAAGAATTTCTTTGAAATTTTTTTACGCAGAAATAAATAATCACGTAGTCAACAAATATTAAACAGTATTTCAATTTATTATGAATATTATGAACCTTTATTCAAATGATAACATTATTTAATAAAGATCGGTAGATTGGTTTTATTTGATAAGGCATTTATATTTTTAAAACCACATTTATTTGTCCTTAATATTACCATCATGCATTATTATAAATGAATTACTTTGAATATAATAAGAGTGTAAATCGTGTGAGCAATTTGCATTTCTTTAACTTCAGATAGATTCTTCTAAATTCGTCTGTTAAATGAAGAATTACATGCATGTGGAAAAAACTTAACAGGCAAACATGTTACTTTTTCGGTTGACTGAACAAATACAATAAAACAACTCAAACAACGTAAAGGCTATTATCAGTACCGTATGTAGTTCAACTCTGAAACCGGTCTTGTCTCAATCTGAAGCTATCTACTGGCGTGGTCATTGAAAAACATTTTTCATTTTTTTTCATTTTTTCTTTCCTTTTGTATTATTTAACGAAATATTTCATGATACATTTGCAAAATACCGGCCCATCTATGTAATATCCCTTACGTCCAGTGGGGGACAGGTTAATTAAAAGGTGTGAAAACCTTGTCCGTTTTGACCACCAGAGGACAAATACAGGTAAAAGGTGTGAAAAACTTGTCCGTTTTTGACCTCGCGAGGACAAGTACAGGTAGATGGCAAATTGTATTAGAAAGCATTAACGTGGACAGAAAAGTGGCCTCGCGAGGTGTCCACGGAGGACAGACGTGGACAGCCCACCGTGGCAACGAGGATTTTCCAACTTCCACGCTACATGTACGGTAACGAATAGGGACCTATCAAATTTTTTTTTGAATTTGATATAACGAATTCTTGAATTTGTTAAAACTGATTAAATACGTTTTAACAAATTTAAGGACTTCGTTATGACGTATTAAATCTGTAATAACAAATTTGAGGAATACATGAATTTAAGAATTCGAATTTCGTATTTAATTTGTTAAAACGAATTTCAAAATCTGTTAAAACGAATTCAATAAATCTGTTAAAAAGATTTAATTCATTATAACTAATTCCTCAAATTTGTTATAACAGATTTAATTCGTTATAACGAATTCCTCAAATCTGTTAAAACGAATTGAATCCGTTTAAACAAATTCAAGAATTCGTTAAAAAGATTTTATTCCATTTTAACAAATTCAAGGATTCGTTATATCAAATTCAAAAATATTTTTGATGGGTCTTAAATCGGCTTCCTTAAAATCAGATACAAAATTGATATATTTATATTGGATATGGAAGAACCAGGCGTAATTCATACCTGAGATGTATCGAATGTGACATCCATTCTGCAACTGTAGGTTTAACATCTTTGTTGCATCACTTCGCCAATTCAAGCTTATCCCTCTACCATTCCAGGCTTACGTACGCTGTTTCTCGAAGCTTATCCAATCTGCTACTCTGAGCTTCGTCGCTCTGCCGTTCAAGGCTCATTCACTCTGCCAGTACAGGCGTATATACCCAACCCCTTCAGGTGGAAACACTGTCAATCCAATTGCAGTGTCAACTAAGGACGGTCAAGTGACGTGACGATCGTCACTTAATTCGTAAATTTTGATTTTGCTCTGTCAAAATCGATATCATTCAAAATCAATATCAATCAAAGCAGGCCCATACTGCCGCTGACGGACTCGCAGTCCTTGGGAGCACCAGCAACCGCGATTTCAGAACTTTTCTACGAATCCGAAATACATCCTTTACAATTTATTGTAATGAAAATTTGAAAATTACTTTAAAGCTATCGAGTATCTCCACCATGCATAATTGTGATATTAAATTTTGGCTGTTACTTAAAGTTTAGTAAATAGAGTTGTTCTTCAAATAGAAGGATTTCCGCAGTTTCGTTCATGAGCAAAACTAAAGAGGCAAATGTTGTCGATATGGTGCAGTTGATTAATATCGTTTTAACAGTCTTATAAGTATTTCAATAAGAGAAATAACAAAAGCATTGACATTTGGGTTCATCCATCATGTGAGACATATCTGGAGTCGGAATGTGTGTCTTCTGATCATGAAATAAGATTTTATAAGTACATTGTATACTAATACTTTCTATGCATTCTTTAATCAAAAGACAGTAAATCCGTATTTGTGTTTTTCAAATATACTGAGGAGGGCATTAAAACATGTTGAGAGTTTTCATAGACAATATATAGGTTGTATTTGGCAACCAAGTATTCCAACAAACTGTTGGCATTGCAATGGGCATTAATTATGCACCTTTGTTTGCTGGTTCCTTTATTCATACGAAGCTGACATATAAGAACGTTAAAATCAAAATAAAAAACAGCTGGCAATGAAATTTAATTTCACATTCAGATATATTGATAATGTATGGTCTTTAAATAATAAACACTTTGATACATATGCACACGCAATATATCCCAACGAATTAGAAATAAAAGATGCAACAGAATCTAGTCCCGGTCCTTCGTATTTGGATCTTCTTCTAAATATTTACAAAAATGGTAAACTAACATATGACAAAGGAGATTTCCTTTTGTTAACTTTCAACAAATATGTAGCAGCATTCCTTTATCTTCTGCCTATGGTGTCTATGTGTCTCAGCTGATTCGATATGCTAGACCTTCTACTGAAATATGGTTCCTTCATTCACCAATGCAAATTGCTTCGTTAAATGTTATTATCACAAGTTTATGAAATCAAAAGTCTTAAGTCTACACTCCGCAAATTTTAAGGTAGATAAAAAAACCCCAAAATCTTATATACCATTATCTGATATCATTGTCCGACATGTTGACGTCCTTATTCTGTTGAAGATGTTGCTTATCGTTCAGATTATAGTAGATTTCTATTGCAATAACAATACTAATCGTGACGTTTTACTAAATATGACCACGGTATTATATCGTCTACTGAATGTGAATTTTCGAGTTTATAACAAATCAATTTAAATTATGGCATCATGGCGAGTGTAACCGATCGACAGGTTATGCTTACTCGTCCATGACACCTGATTCCACCTGATTTTTTCTAGGGGTTCGTGATTGTGAAAAAAGTACAAAAATACAAATGATATTCATAATTATATTAATGATAATGATAATAATAATAATAATAATAATAATAATAATAATAATAATAATAACAATAATAATAATAATAATAATAATAAACATCCTAAAAAGGAAACACAACCCCCACAAACAAATAAATACAAACGAAAAAAAACCACAAAAAACAAAACAAAACAAAATACTAAAACTAAATAGTCCATTTATATGATTTACTGGTTTATGATTACCACTGTGAATAACACAGTGTAATCAAGTAGACAAACAAGAATGAAAGAATGAAAATGAACTTCCAACATTATACTCGTACCTCTAATACATGGTATTAAACATCCATGAACATTTATTATTACAATGTAAATAACAAATATAGAAAATAGAGATTACAGGCTATATGCTTCTTGGGGACTTGTCCTTGTGTTGTTTTTCCAATAAGAAAATGAAAAAGTATTACCATGGTGAAGTTTTCATTATTTCTTATCTGTCGATATTAAAGGATGTTTAAGAAGCATAAAGCAGAAACTGAATCAACAGTAAATGATAAGTATTTTCGTAATCTTGTGCAATTATCGTATCTAATAGACGGTCATCCCAGAAGCGTAACTAAGTCGTATATTGTCATTTCAAAAGATCTGCATTGAGACGATTAGTATAATTAAATATGTTTATGAAACGCTTTGCGGAGTAAACATGTGTACAATGTGATTATTTTCCTAATGGATATTTTAAACAAAAATCTTGTATGTTATTTGATGTTTAATATTATATCCACTACTATATTATGGTTTATTACGGGCCTACCACGGCACCATAGATGGTCAGTAAAATACATGAATCCTCTATGAATTTTACTGACCCTCTATGGTTCCATGGTAGGCCAGTAACTAACCACAGAACGAATTTACCGCACTGAGGACCTTTTTATATACTGTTGTGAATGAACAAAGGCAATGAAACAGTAACAAGAATCTTCTTTTCCCGTCGATTTCCAATCGTGTCGTCTGTTCAAACCGAGCCATACTTGTCAACAAACTAGAATGCCGAGACGCTTTCAATTTATCTGACGTCAGACACACTGCGGGAGGTATCTCAAAAATGTTCACTGAGCAACTATGGATGGACTATTTTTTATTTATAACGTTGGCGGGAACGATAAGAATAGGCGGCGACCATATTGCTCCCTTAAGAAATTTTACTGACCCCCTATAGTCTCATAGGGGGTCACCACATGACACATTTTACAAAATTTTATCCGAGGTACAAATAACGATAACCGAGGAATATTTCAAGTACATTGTGTAAATCAGTGTATATTGATCCCAAAAGCCTCATGGAAACACTTCAAGTATATGAATGAAATCTTAAAAGATCAATTAAAATACTTTGACAAATTTTGAATTTTCCATATATAATATATATATATTATATATATATATATATATATATATATATATATATATATATATATATATATATATATATATATATATATATATATATATATATATATATATATATGTATATATATATGATATGTTAGGATTAGGATAGCCTAATGTATTATAAAATCCCTCCTATTGGCATTTATTGAGATCCTACAGTTACTATGTGCAATGTTGTGAATCTTATATTTTGAAAAATATTACTGCTATTAAATAAAATTAAATGTAACTTGCATAAACGTTTCAATATATATGTAACTAAGTTAAAATCACGAAATGATAGATCATATAAGGGACCTAACTCATGCGAAATAAAAAAAATCTCATTATGCACGTCACGAAATAACATAATGTGGTAACTTAACTTGCAGTCCTTAAATGTGTTTAATCTGTTTATGATTTTTACTGAGTGTACAAGGTAATGCAATATATATACAGGAAAGAAATATATATATATGCTTCTAAAGATTTTTATTTCCGTTGTAATATTTTTAAAATGCGATCTCACTCATACATTTTATTATGAAGGATATGACGACAATTGACCTTTTGCCAGTTGCGCGCCCCCTAGCGGTCACCCGGTTCAACACAACAATCATGGCCGACGTAGTGGGTCATTGTCCCATTATGCGAGAAGTGCGCTAAATTGTCGAGTACCTCCGTATTACACGCCGCAGTTTAATATTTATTTGAATTAGTCGATAACAGAAGGTAAGCATGTTTATTTTCTATTAGTATTGCAAAAGATTGGTTTGAAATCATTACGGTAACGATGTTAGATGACCAGGTAAACTAGGCAGATGAAAAGTTCAGAAAACGTAACTCTTGATACGTGTTACATCTGTCACGATTTTTCAGAGATCACATAGGTGCAAATGCCTGGTCAGTGTTGTAAAGTATGAAATACAATAACCTTATAAGCAAATCAATAGTAAAATGCTGGTAGACGTGTTTAATTTAGTTGTAAATCGAAGTTTATAGGTGCATTTACTTGTACTTACAGGTGTGTTATTGTTATGAATAATGCAATCGAAATAACCGCCTTTGTGCGCACAAATGTTGTTTGTATATAGTAAGGTGTCACGTGTCTTTATTATTCAGGTATACAGGTAAATTGGCGGATCCAGGTTAAAGTTAGGGTTGTCACGGCCTGGGTGAGTTGTGCATGGATCCAGATATTGACTCTTTGCGATGTTATAGAAATAAAAATAATCATTTAGCTATGACAGAGACGGATTTAGAGGCCTTGGACCGCCCCCCCGCTTTTCACCACATATTTACAAGTTAAAATCCAGATTTGGCACCAAAAATGATCGGGTAATTTGGCTAAAACATATGTGCCCCCCCCCCTTCTTTCAAAAATTCTGGATCCACCACTGTATAATATCATTTTACTGTATTTCTGTTGTCTTATATCTTAACTACTAGATTTACATGCATGAGCTTTATTGAGAAAGATAAAAAATAATAAAGTAGCACTTTGATTACATGTCTTTCCCCATCTGGCATTATGTATATACATATGCATTTTAACATATCTTTATTTTAGGTCTAGCAAAATGCCACACCACTGCTGTGTTCCATTATGGGCAAGTGATACAAGGCTAGCAGTATGCAAGGATTTATCCTTTCATTCGTTATTAAAAGTGCTCCAGAATTATCCAGGAAGTGGATACTTGCTATCCGAAGAAACATATAGGCCCTCATTTCAAATTAATGAAAAGTACCAAAGTTTGTTGGAAACACTTCACAGGGGACTGTTATAGATTCGGGGCAGAGTTAGGAAAGATTGATTATTTGATGTCTACTTTGGATTTATGAATGAATGGAAATTTAATTATAATTTCCATGGATAATTTCATATTACAACTTTGTAATTAATTGAAATGTATGAATATATATTCTTCAAACATGTACAAGTACATGTAGTATGACACCATGATGCAGTGTTCAATAATACAATGATTTTTATTTGTTTTAATAATAGTACTGGTGTATAACAGTATATACATGTAAACATGCATATATGATATAGATTGTACATCACATTGTTTTAAAATATTGTCAGTAAGAAAATTACCTTTATCAATATGTTCAGTCATTACGTTATAATACATATGTTGCATTGATAATTCATATACATGTATTGCTATTGAATTTTGCTGTTCTAACGTACAAAATGATGCTACACACGAATGGAAGGATAAATCCTTGCGAGATTGGGAAAGACTTGTAATCAAAGTTCTACTATATTATTTTTTATATTTATCAATAATGTTCATGCATATAAATCTAGTAGATAAATCTAGTAAGATATAAGACAACAAAAAGACAGTAAAATAATATCAATACAGTGGTGGATCCAGAGTTTTTGAAAGGGGGGGTATATGTTTTAGCCAAATTACCCGGTCATTTTTGGTGCCAAATCTGGATTTTAACTTGTAAATATGTGGCGAAGGGGAGGGGGGGGGGTGCCGGGCCTCTAAATCTGCCACTGTCATAGCTAAATGAATATTTTTATTTCTATAACATCGCAAAGAGTCAATATCTGGATCCATGAACAACTCACCCAGGCCGTGACAACCCTAACTTTAACCTGGATCCGCCAGTTTACCTGTATACCTGAATAATAAAGACACGTGACACCTTACTATATACAAACAACATTTGTGCGCACAAAGGCGGTTATTTCGATTGCATTATTCATAACAATAACACACCTGTAAGTACAGGTAAATGCACCTATAAACTTCGATTTACAACTAAATTAAACACGTCTTCCAGCATTTTACTATTGATTTGCTTATAAGGTTATTGTATTTCATACTTTACAACACTGACCAGGCATTTGCACCTATCTGATCTCTGAAAAATCGTGACAGATGTAACGCGTGTCAAGTGTTACGTTTTCTGAACTTTTCATCTGCCTAGTTTACCTGGTCATCTAACATCGTTACCGTAATGATTTCAAACCAATCTTTTGCAATACTAATAGAAAATAAACATGCTTACCTTCTGTTATCGATTAATTCAAATAAATATTAAACTGCAGCGTGTAATATGGAGGTACCCGACAATTTAGTGCACTTCTCGCATAATGGGACAATGACCCACTACGTCGGCCATGATTGTTGTGTTGCACCGGGTGACCGCTAGGGGGCGCGCAACTGGCAAAAGGTCAATTTCTACAAAGAAGAAAGCCAATCTTCTATGCTGTATTGTTCCTGTGACTTCAACAAAAATCGGTGAGATGTTTTCGTTTTCCTTTTAAAGTTTTCGAATTATCACAATATAGTTTTAATGTAAAGGTTATAGTTTCCTCATCCATTTTCAATTGATACGGTGAAGGACGGCAATGTGGAAATGTAGAATAGAAAAGAGGGAAAAAGGAATAATCGTCAGAGATCCCATGGAGGAGTAAGCATTCTCCGTCGGCCAGTCACATCCGCGTTGATGCCAGAGAGTAAAACAGGTTAAGTGGGAAAATGTGTTAAAATGTTTTAATGACAGAAATGCAATAGAAATACCGTAGAGCATGAAAGCCAAGATGTGAGGAGTTTAACATTTGAAAATAAACGCTGCATACAAAAGAAAGTTTAAAACTATATATTGTTACTTAATTTTCTATATAGTCCTTGTTTTGAACATATTTCTAATAAAAAGAAAATTCTCTGTGAGAATTAGCAACAGAGAGATGAAGTTGGTAAATAAATCCATTTCTCAGAAGATGGCATTAATGATAAGGGTGAAATAACTGCACTTGAAGACAGGTATCGACAATTTCGGGAAATTGGCAAATATTCTAAATATAATCAAAAAAAGGAAAACACTTCTCTTTTACTGTATTGTAAAATTGTAAAAAGAGAAATAAGCAAATAACATTAAGATTACGCAAGAAACATGATTTGTGGAAAAATTTAAATTTCTTACTAAAATGGATTTAAAATTTGAAAACGTATTTTTTTTTCACGCTAACATTTATTTTTAAAATCGGTCTGTAATATTTTCGCAAAGTTCAGACTTGCAATAAAACTTGAAAATGATGCAATCATTTTAAAAACTCAAATAGAAACAGGTACTAATAATTAGAAAAATTAAAAGCGTTATGTTATTTTCGTTTGCAACGGATGTTGCATGCAACCAGGGGACGCTTACTCCTCCCGGGCCCCTGGTCTCACTTCGATTTTATTGGGGTTCGCATTTGTCTGAATATGACACTATTCACGATATTGTCCTTTTTCCCATGGACTATGAAATATTGGTTTACCATTCGGTACTTCTTCGTTTTATACTTTCAAACCCCAATTTTTCAAAATCTGTCTTATAAATTTAATAGTGATTTTGATGATGATGATGATGATAATGATAATGATGTTGATCATCATCATCTTAATAAGAATTAATAATAATAATAATAATAATAATAATAATAATAATAATAATAATAATAATAATAATAAAAGTAAAGAAAAAATTCAGAATAATAGAAGGGTCTTCCTGTTCTTACAAAATATTTTGTGACGTGAAGGTTATTCTGATTGAAAAGATTCCGATTTGTTTTCATCATATTTCATTGTTAGTTTTGCCTGGAGGTGAAATCTATATTGTGACTGAGTCTGATTTCTTGTTTCCTGTCTACTGATATCTGAGTTTTTATCCAAACCTTTTTCAGAGGAGACATGGTCCTGAACCTCGTCCCCTCTGACTGTCAGTCGGGACTCCTACAGATCTAGGGTCTTAGCTCGCTTTCAGACTGGCAGAGCACGGTATATCATGTTGATGTCGCATATATTTTTATACCATTATGTGTTTTACAATACCTTACGTGTTTATATTTTATGACCTCTCAATATTCGATAGCTGTTGACTTTTGTTCTTTACATAGAGGATTATTTATAAATTTTTAAATGTACGTCCCTTGATTGTTCTGCTGTTACGATGAGTGGGAAGGTAGGCCCGTAAACCGGTTCACCACACCATTTGTTTGGCTTTTGTCAAATTAAAAGACCGTCCTAAGTCGGTATCGTAATTGCATTACAATCAAATATTTTTGTAATGTGTTATATGTTCTAGTATATTATTTATATTCATGTATTGTAAAGCTCCATGGTGACTTCTACCACATAACTGAGCCAGTAACTCCTCTTTTTTCTTTTTTATCATACATTATCTATTATTCCTTTCTATTATATATAATTATGTAATAATTATTACTGTATATATTATAATTTATTTATAAATCGTTTGACCATGAGTGTATATGAGTGTACTTCTTTTTCTTGGCGAGTGGGAGATTGATCCCATTAATTCGTTTACCACATCAATTGACTAATTTATTACATTTTCTGCCTTTATTATAAACCTGTACTGACCTACATGCTGACCTACATGCTAAATATGTCTTTGTTCCTGTCTATAAAGCAGGTAATAACATCATAATTGTTTGAAAACTATATTATATTGAAGTACTTAAAAACGAATTAAACCTCACTCATACATATGTGGAAACCCCTACCTCAAAAGACAGCACCTTGCACGAACACCTCATGACCATGTCCGTCTTCAAGATTAAAACTGAAAAATCTGATCTACCAACCATGTATTGGCTCCCAAAACTACATAAAAGTCCATATAAATCACGTTTCATATCTAATTCTAGCCACTGCTCTACTACGGTACTATCGAAACATATTACGTCTGCTCTAACTGCTATAAAAGATCATATTATCAAATATTGTGATGTCGCATTTCATAATAGTAACATCAATTACCTTTGGTCAATTAAAAATTCTCATGAAGCTATAGACAAACTTCTTTTACTAAATTTCAAAGCGACTCAAATTTCTACATTTGATTTTTCTACACTTTATACATCTCTGCCTCATGATTTGATTAAAAGCAAGTTGCTGTCTCTTATACAATGGTGTTTTCACAGAGAATCTAAAACTTACATATGTACTTCAATAACTCCGGATTCTTTTCCAACAAACAATATACTTCATATAAATACTTGCAAGGAATTATGTAAAGCACTAGATTTTCTCATGAATAATATTTTTGTGCAATTTGATGGAAAGATATATCAACAAATAGTTGGGATTCCTATGGGTACTAACTGCGTGCCTCTGATAGCAGATTTATTTCTTTATTGTTATGAGAGGGATTTTATGGTTTCTATTCAAAAATCAAAACATTTCAACCGCATTGACAAATTTAATAATACTTGCTGATATCTGGATGACTTTTGGTTATCGACAACCCTGAATTCGAACAATTTATATCAGAAATATATCCACCAGAGCTCAAATTGAATAAAGCTAATACTTGAGATAAATCTTCTCATTTCTTAGATTTGAACATCAAAAATTATCAACCACCTAATATATACTAATATGTATGATAAACGTGAGGATTTTGGATTTCCTATTATAAATTTTCCTTACTTGGATGGCGATGTCCCTCGACTCCCATCATATGGTATCTATGTATCGCAATTAGTTCGATTTGTCAGAGGCTGCACCGATGTTTTGGACTTTCATAAACGAAATTTACATATTACTACTAAACTTTTAATTCAGGGTTACAGATATCACAAGCTTAGAAAAACATTCGGCAAATTCTTAAGATCTTATTCAGAACTTCTATCTAAATTTGGAAATATTTCTTTTCAACACTATGTATCCAATGGAATTTCCTATCCTAATTTTTACGGTGATCTCGTATATAAACTAAGGAAAGTAAAAGGCTCCGATAACGTTATTTCATCATGTAATAAAATAGTCAAACGTCTTCTAAATAGACAATATGACATTGAGATCATCAAAAAGACTATAGGTCTTGTATTTGGCCCCTCTACAGTCTTTTACTTGAACGTTGCACGCTGACTAACAGGGCAGTTGGGACTTGTCTAAATCTCTTTCAGAGGAGACATGGTCCTGAACCTCGTCCCCTCTGACTGTTAGTCGGGACTCCTACAGATCTAGGGTCTTAGCTCGCTTTCAGACTGGCAGAGCACGGTTTATCATGTTGATGTCGCATATATTTTTATACCATTATGTGTTTTACAATACCTTACGTGTTTATATTTTTATGATCTCTCAATATGCGCTAGCTGTTGACCCTTGTTCTTTACATGGAGGATTATTTATTAATTTTTAAATGCACGTCCTTTGATTGTTCTGCTGGTACGGTGAGTGGGAAGGTAGGCCCGTAAACCGGTTGACCACAACATTTGTTTGGCTTTTGTCAAATTAAAAGACCATCCTAAGTCGGTATCGTCATTGCACTACAATCAAATATTTTTGTAATGTGTTATATGTGCTAGTATATTATGTATATTCATGTATTGTATAGCTCCATGGTGACTTCTACCACATAACTGAGCCAGTAACTCCTCTTTTTTCTCTCCAATATTCACTATGTATTTTGGTATTTTAACACATTCCTTTTAAATTTTAATACGTAAAAGTAGGAAGAATAATAGTTAAATAGATATATCTTTATTGGCTATATACACCCTCCATATCTCTAACTTAGTGTAATAAAGTGACCTGCTATAAACCCTATTATTGAGATATTTATAATGCTGAATATTCTTTATTCAAAACTTTAAAATGCATGTATCTAATTTTCATTCGCTGCCGTTTGCTTTCCATAGAATATGTCTAAGGGTTTTATCGGTAAATTTGATCACTAAATCGTTAACAGAATTTTAATATGAATATGAAAAAGAGCTTTCATGTCCTTTTGATTAAGTACGTCTGTCCTCTCTTTGCTCAGTGAAATTCTAAATATGGAAGTAATCCAAAATTAAAATATATACAAATACAATGTATGTAGACAAGTGTTTATAGTCTTCGTCAAAACTATGTATTAGTATGATAAAAGGCTTTCTTTTCAGTACTTCTTTACAGACATTTACAGGTATGACCCTGTCCTCCGTAAAACATAATGATTTATTTACTTATTTATCATTGTTTTACGTCACTCCACCTTTATCTAATATATATGGTGAGGCGAAACGAAATGCCATTACAGTTCAGTAAGGTAAGGTAAATATTCAGAACTTTAAAATCGAAAAGAGAAAATAAAATCACATACAGGGTACTCAACCATAAGCAATAACCCTATACAGCATACAATACAAGGAATAATAACAGACGTGAAGCTATGGAGAAAAAGTTCAGATCAGGTGCCATGAAGAAGAAAAATCATATCCTAATGGTGAATGTCATTATGGCGATCAATATGAATATAACTGTCGACATACAGTTAAATACGTAGATAACTCTAGCAATGTTACTGTGATATTCACAGCAATGTACCATAGTGTACATTAGTGGACTAAAGGTGATACCAATTATTAAAAAGTGATAAGTATCATCGAAGTTAAACCCTATACGGCAATGATAAGATGGTAGAAACCTTCATAAAACCGAATGAATGAAAAGTGGGAGAAAAAAGTAACCAGAACAAAAAAAAAAGCCCAATATGTACTTGAGTTTACTTGCTCGACAGGACAAAGTGTTATACTAATATAGAACCCCACTAGCCATAACAAGCAGAGGGATAAATTTCGAAATGGACGTGAAAATATTCCATTAAATAATAAAAGTACTAGTTTAGGACGGTCAGTTAAGTTTTTAGATATCAAAGAAGAAAGCGTAAGGTTATCTGATTCAGCCGTATGACAAAAACAAACAGACAAAACAGTAAAAATAGAGAAATAGAAAGATATCACATAAATGAATTGTAATGCAGTTGAGGCAGTGACTTAGGACAGTCAATTGAAATAATGCTAGTCACTCAATTGGTGTGATTAACAGGTTTACGGGCACACTTTCCCATTCATCAATCAAAACAAAGGACATACATTTTAGAGATGTAGAAGACGCAAAATGTATTTGTGCATTACCGTCCACGTACATTTTGTGAATGAGCAATATCTCTTTTCACAAAATATATTTAAATTTACATTGTTTTTATTTACAAACTTCAAAAATGAAACCTTAACTCCTATTCATGCAAGTGGGCTTAAATGGATCTTACAAAGAAATTCACGAATACTTTACCGTTATGTTCCTTCACGAACCGCTGAGGGCTAATTTTGAGTAATCCACTCTGTGTGACATCATGTCACGTTAAGACTTAACTACTAACCCACTTCTGATTTAACCACTCAGTCGATCTCGAGATACTTATTGTGTCATTTCAGGCTTAACCTATATAAAAGTGCATAAATTACGAAATTGGGGAAATAAGAAAAATAAGTAAGTTAGTATTCATGAAAATAAGTTTTGAAATTATTCTAAACCTCACTCCATCACAGGGGTTCACAAATGCTCTTCAAGTAGACATATTTTGTTATTTTCCAATTGTTTTTCATTTTCACTGATTTTGTATGTCCTCTGGTTTCTTGATTTTTAGACTTATGGTTTGGATTTATCCATCATCTTTACATGTATCTCCATCAGGCACAGCTCTGTCCTGAGTTCCACTGAATAGACTTAAGTGCGCACATAAATGCGCATTTGGTGCATTTGATGAAGGCAGGTATATTTTCCCTATATTTATCAATATTGTTGAACATAATTTGTTAAAATCAAATACAAATTAAAAAATGAATCACAATATAGGATACATATCCAAATAATGAATAACCTCCTGAAAAATAGTGGGTGGGGTTAAGTGTTATGTAGTAGTAAAAGAGAGTACTTGAGGCTTCTGATTCAGTTGAAGGAGTTGCAACAGTAAAGCAGAGAAAACAAGAAAAAGCACATGAAAAGACATAAAAAATATCTTATTATAATGCCGAATATGTATCGAATTTGGACCGTCAAATAAACGAGACAATTTTATCTCAGTTATTAAAAGAATATTTTGTTCATTGTCAAAATCGATATCATTCAAAATCAATATCAATCAAAACATGTCGATGCAGTTGCTGGCGGACGGACACTTATTCCCCTTTGCAGTGTGGAGCTCGTATATATAGTGCTGAATTATATTTATTTCCTCTGTATTTAGGAGCATTCACGGCGGGTGTGGCTAGCCGAACAGGAGACGCTCACTCCTCCTGGGGTCTCACCTCTGTATTTCAGGGGTCCATGAATGCCCACTGTGGTACATTAGTACATTAGACTAGTGTCATAGTCATTTGACACCAATTACTTTCGTATTTTACTTTTACGTAGCACGCCTACCGTGACATGGGACCTCCTTTTTTTTAATGTCGCATACGAAAGACAGAACGCCGGTGCGCCCAGGGCGGAAGTGGAACCTGGGACCTCTCGATCACGTGTCGAGCACCTCATCCACTGAACCACACCGGCTTCACGTTTTAATAAGATTGTAATTTGTACTGATTTGAATTTCTAGCATTAATATAATATCGAATGAAAATTAAATGTATTTTGCATGTTTCAACATATATAGATCTGAGCTAACCTCAGGAAAGATAAATTATATAAAAGGATCCATCTCAGGCAAAAAAATAAAAAAAAGTGACAAAATCATTTACAAAACACGCCACAAAATAACATGATGCGGTAAAAAAAATAATAAGAAAAATATAAACTATTATAATGGTAAAGAATTCATTATCTTTTGCTTTCAATTGATTATTAAGGATGGTAGAGACGCATAATCAAAATCGTTATCAATATTAAATAATATTTTTGCCCATATTTTCTTGAATCATGCCATAATCATATCCGATTAACAGTATATTCCAGAAGTGGAATTAATAAATTGTGGATCCTAAAAAATTCAAGAGTTATTAGAAGATCTGAAAGTTTTACTAAAATTCACTCTATCAGGTCATTTGACTTTTCAACTCTTTACACAACGATCCCTCATCAGAAATTAAAAGACAGATTAAGGGAAATTATCCAAAATGCATTTACTAGTAAAAACGGAAGCCACAAATTCAAATATATAGTTATAGGCCATGATAAAACTTACTTTATCAGGGAAAATTCTGATTCCAAAAATAAATATACTGAAACAGATGTCATCCACATGTTAAACTTTCTTATCGATAACATTTTTGTGGTGTTTGGAGAAAAGGTTTTTCCACAAATTGTCGGCATTCTAATGGATACTAACTGTACACCGCTTCTGGCTGACATATTCCTTCAATCATACGAAACTGAATTCATTCAGTCTTTGCTTTCGCAAGGAAAGAAACAATTGGCTCTTGGCTTCAATTTCACTTACAGATATATAGATGACTTGTTTTCAATTAATAATCCTTTATTCACGGATTAACTTAGCATCATCTATCCAAGGGAAGGTCTGGAGACTCTTATAACACAATATGGTATCTCGTTATCCAGACTTTTAAATGGTATTCTGGACTGAGACCGATTCCGATCATTTTACACAGATTTGACACCTTCTGTACTAGAAGGTTACCTCCTTTGACTTCTCCATATATAAATATATATGGAATTTACACGATTTGACTCTTTCTAATGGGTATATGTGCTAGCAAGCAGGATATGCTCACTCTCACCGGCACCTGCTCTCACTCCATTATGGTGGTTCAGATATACTCTTCAAGTAGACATATTTCGTTGTTTCTGTCACATTCAATTTATCGTATTTCATTTATGTCATGTATGTTCTGTCTTGACTAGTACTCCAATGTTTGTATTTACCTGTGTTGACCCTCATTTATGTTCACCTTGTGTTTATTTTAATACACCTTAAAGTACCTCGCTTCAATCCACCGTGTAGTGGTCAAACCGGTTTTCTATTTTTAAAGTGTACTTGCTTTAGGTCCGTGCTCTGACCACTTCAGTTAGGCGGTGTCTCTCGTTGTACTTTTCCTCTAACCAGTATCCTTGGCTATTTTGCCATGCTGTTTTGTACTTAAATCTGTAGCACATACTCGCAAGACCGAGGTAAGTTATTTTATTTTATTATATATTCTGTATTCAACTATTTAGCATGCTTGCGGTCAGCAGTCTATAATTTTGTCATATATATATATTGTTCATATACCTCATATAAAGTAGAAAGTGTGTATTTCATATTTTCTTCAGTATAGTAAAGTAACAATGTAAAGATGATGGATAAATCCAAACCACAAATCCAAAAATCATGAAACCATAGGACATACAAAATCAGTGAAAATGAAAAACAAATGGAAAATAACAAAATATGTCTACTTGAAGAGCATATGGGAACCCCTGTGATGGAGTGAGATCAGGTGCCCGGGGGGAGTGAGCATCTCCTGCTTGCTAGCAACACCCGTCACATATACCCCGTAGAAAGAGTCAAATCGTGTGAATTCCATATGTATCTATATATGGAGAAGTCGAAGTAGGTAACCTTCTAGTATAGAAGGTGTCAAATCTGTGTAAAGTGATCGGAATCGGTCGTAGTCCAGAATATCATTTAAAAGTCTGGATAACGAGATATCATATGGAGTAATAAGAGTCTCGTAACGACCGTAGAACTTCCTCAGTAACGATGCTAGTCTAGCACATATATAACCCTGGTTGAGCATGTATGAAGTATATCACTGTATATCGAGTATAATCCTGTGTATTCCTATGCAATTATACGTATCATGTATATGAAATGTATTAGAGTATTCGAGTGTTCCCATAGTATAGTGTATGTTCGCACATATAGAAAAGTGCGTGTACTATGCTGCATAGTAAAGTATAGTAAAGTGTATTTAAAGTATCTATTTTGTGTGAGGTTTATAAACATTATATTTATAAGTGCGTCTTATTTATCAAGCATTACTACCTGTGCTGACGTGTAATATCGATAATGTAACCATCATTTCTTGAGCATGTGAAAGTCTGCTTGTGAATCCGCCATCTTTCCACGTGAATCCGCCATCTTTCCACGTGAAGATGCCATCTTTCCACGTGAAGACGCCATCTTTCCATGGGAAGACGCCATTTTTCCGTATGAACCGCCAACGTTCCATGTGTTATCAGACTAAGTGACAGTTGTATACTATATTAAGTGTCATTGCTTTATGTGTGCTGGTGTAAAGTAATAAAATGTTTGCTGTATTTATCTATTATTTTTAGAATAGTTTAAAGTTTCAAATTCCACACTTAGACTCTGTTAATATAGGTGATCGCTGCTCGTCCGTCCGTGACAGTTTCCTATTCATTTTCACTGATTTGTATGTCCATTGGTGGACTTACGGTTTGGATTTATCCATTATTTTTACATTCATCTCTATCAATTAATGTAACACTTTATATACAAACGAGACAACCAAAAAGTATATATCTGATGCATGTGTACAGGTTCATTGACATGATACTTCAATATAACTACGATTTAAAGAAAATTACCATATACTTCCATTTATTGAAATTAGTTATAAACTTCCATTTATTTAGATATGCGATAAGCTTTCATATATTTAAATTTGTTATAAAGTTCCATCGTTTAAATTTGTAATAGACTTTTATTTTAAATTTGTTATGAATAAGATTCCATAGTTGTTGTTAATATTTGAATTTATTTACATTTATATTGTTAAATTCAGAGAAAGAATAAATTCTTGAAGTGAAATGCACATTTTGAATTGTTTTTGTTTATCTTGATTCATATTGAAAAAGATAGAATAAAACGGTTATAAACTTTTAACGCGGTCAATATTTTCGTAGTAAGTCAATATGACATCATATACACTAAGTTAAAAGTTCTCAATTATTATAATGCTTTTTTCCTGATGTTATCTGACTATAACACTTTCTACACAGAGGTGGTTAACATTTATTTATATATACAGTCTGAATTTCAGGGGTCCGTGAATATTATTTATTGTATCTTTTTATTAGTGACATAATCATTTGACACCAGATACTTTCGTGTTTTGCATTAGGTATGGTAGTCCGACATACTCGAAACACCTGTTATAAAACACACATTTGCAAAGCATTGGGAATAAGTTAATTTATTGATACAAATTTTATAATTTTGAAACCCAGTAACACGTACATTTATAATGTTAATATAAATAACTGTGATTGTATGTATTAGACATGAACAATGGCATGGATTAAATTGTGCCATGAAGTAGGCAATTCTTTCTAGTCGAAAGGATTAATACTGGTAGACCGGTAAGAACGTACGTATGATCTTCAAATTGGATGTCTTAGCGGCATCGTGTTGTTGTTTTATTTCATAAAAAATAATATATTCACTATTTAAAGAAAAAAGAGGAGTTACTGGCTCAGTTATGTGGCAAAAGTCACCATGGAGCTATACAATACATGAATATAAATAATATACTAGAACATATAACACATTACAAAAGGACGTACATTTAAAAATTTATAAATAATCCTCCATGTAAAGAACAAGGGTCAAGGGTAAAAAGGGTATCGCATATTGAGAGGTCATAAAAATATAAACACGTAAGGTATTGTAAAACACATAATGGTATAAAAATATATGCAACATCAACATGATAAACCGTGATCTGCCAGTCTGAAAGCGAGCTAAGACCCTAGATCTGTAGGAGTCCCGACTAACAGTCAGAGGGGACGAGGTTCAGGACCATGTCTCCTCTGAAAGAGGTTTGGACAAGGCCCGTCATATAGTCCCCACCGCCCTGTTAGTCAGCGTGCAACTTAAATACACTTTTTATTCATTCAATTTCATGCAATAACAATAACAATAACAAATGTCTAGTGCGAATTCGTAACAATTTTACAGCCGAAAAGTCAAAATCTGAATATCTCGAAATATTGTCTGAGGTCCCCTCGACTTAGAGATGCAACTGTTTGACTTCGGGGTTCACAACAGTTTCTTTTTGAAACTTACACGATTTTGTATCTGTCCTTGGACTTTGAGAATGATTAACGGTTTGGTACTTCTTCGATATTGATTCCATTGCACGTATTGCAATTTTAATTTGAAGAATTGTTATTATTATTGTACATTGGTGGATTTAGAGGGGGTTGCAAAGGTTGCAACTCCCACTGTGGTTGGAAAATTTTAGCAAAAAAGGAGGTCATTTTCAACCATTTTTAGGGCTGCACCCCCCCCCCCCCCATTTACAGATCGAAAAATACAAAATATTAGTTATGGTAGACTGCAACCATTAGATCCGCCTATGCTATAACAATTATTTCATGTAAGGGATATAAATGTGGAAATGCTTATATTTGTATGAAGTCCAAGGTCTTGTAGACTGCCAATTACATGTATTAGCCTTCTTTAAGATAAATATTATCTCGTTTCTGCAGCGATGCTCAAGAAAATGTGAAAATCCAAAGCATAAATGTTTAAAGACCAAACCTAAACGCGAGAGCCAAAGAACCAATTTAAGGACAGAACTGAAAATGTAACGGGAAACTGTCGTTATCTTTTTGATAATGAACCGCGCACTGTCATCACGTTTGCTGAATTTAGCGTTCTGAATTATGATTGGTGTTTTGAATCATTATCTGCAGTGTAAAATGGCAATACTATAAATTATCACTTTTGAATGAAATACAGCATTACTGTTTTATCCCTGGACACCATCAGATTACGTAGATAATAGCCGTAAGGCAAAATCGTAAAAGCGTAAAACCATGCATTTAAAGTTATTTATTTCAGTTGTAGTTTTTTTAAAATGCGATCTCACTCATACATTTCATTATGAAGGATATGACGACAGTTTCTACAAAGAAGAAAGTCAATCTTGTATGCTGTATGGTTCCTGTGACTTCAACAAAAATCGGTGAGATGTTTTCGTTTTCCTCTTAAAGCTTTCCAAATATCACAATATAGTTTCAATGTAAGGGTTATAGTTTCCTCATCCATTTTGAATTGATACGCTGAAGGACGGCACGTGGAAATGTAGAATAGAAAAGGGGGAAAAGGGATAATTATCAGAGGTCTCGTGGAGGAGTAAGCATTCTCCGTCGACCAGTCACACATGATGCCAGAAAGTGAAACAAATTTACTACTACTACTACTACTACTACTACTACTACTACTACTACTACTACTATTACTACTACTACTACTAATTGTTAATTGTTGTTTAACCACACCGACTGAATGACGTTTGTTTCTTCAATTAACCGTTCTAAGTCGGTATCGTAACCACAGCACAAAACACTACTTTTGTAATGTCGTTTTTCCGTGTACATTCTATTATCTTGCTTTGTGTGCATGACCTTGGTGATTTGCGCCATTCAGCTTTGTCAAATGTCTTTTCATATTTACTGTTAGCTTGTTAGCTTTGCCTAGGGATTAAACCTATATTGTGACAGAGTCTGGTTGATATCTTGCTTCCTGTCTACTAGAATCGGAGTGTTTTTATCATACATCATCTATTATCGAACAAATATTTTGTGACGTGTTATGAATATTTGTTGTTTAACCACACCAAATGAATGATGTTTGTTACTTCAATTGACCGTCCTAAGTCAGTATCGTAACCGAAGCACAATGGAATTTTTTATAATATCGTTTTACGTGTATATTCTCCTATTATCATGTTTTGTGTTTATGTCCTTGGTGATTTATTATCTAATATTTATTACGGTATATATTATAAGATTATATATATATTTTTTAAGTCTATATCTGTGTGGTGTGTATTGCGCGTCTCAACGGTCAAGATAGCTGTATACCTATAGTAAGGAGACAAAGAAATGCATAACAAACACAACACAAAAAAGAAACCAAGAGAAAGAAATAAATCTTTAAAAAGCCCTTCATAGGATGAAGAATTATTCAAGTAATAATAAAGTAAAGTTCCGTTATTATCATGCTCATGTATCTACACAATTGTAGACACCTGAGACACATATCACGACGATCACATTACAGTACAAAAGTTTTATACATGTTTACTTAATTCTTATACGAACCGCTTAATAAGTTTTACGGTTTATGTTATAAATGTGTATTTAGTGAGTGTAAGATGTTCTACGTGAACAGGGGGCGGCTTGATGTAGTGGTTAAGCGTTTGGCTTGCGGCTCCGACGATCCGGGTTCGATTCCCGGATAATGCCACTGTGTTTAAGAGGTTGGTTATCCCCTGCTTCCATGTCGCGATATAACTGCTAAATTGTTGAAAGCTACGAAAAACACAAACCAACCAACCAATATACGTGAATAGTACAGTAACTCGCGATAAATCCACACACGTGAAGTCCTGTATTTCAGTGGCGCTGTGTGAAGTAAGCAAGGCAAATTCATCAGGCTACTCTTATGTATAATCAGAGAACAATTCTCTATAGCGTTATTAATTAGTGACAGGTAGAGGTGTGATTTTTGTTTAAGAATTGGAATTAATGATTCTTTCTTAAACTCTCTTTTATATGTTTTGTTAATACGACGAATTAGAACGTAACATGAAATATTTTGACAATAAATTTGCGCTATTTCTATTATCATATTCCAATCTTCAATTAATCCTACAAATATTCACAAAAACACTACATTACCAAATTTATTTAGATAATTTCGTGTTTCCTGTACTGAACACTGAACATAGAGGGTTTCCTTAATAATTGTCAATTTAGTTATATCAAGTATAAGATATTCGACATGTACAGCGCTGTATCACGCTATTAATTCACACACGTTAAGTTCTCTATGACAACTCCGCTCTGTGCCTAATAAACAAGGTAAATTTTATGAACGCTGTGTAATCGCTGGACATCTTAGAACAGTTCTCTGGTTCACGTTGGTCATCGGCATCGGGTAGGGGGAAAAGAATGCAAATTCTTTTAAGAATAATGCAAATTCTTTTAACAATTTGAATTAATTAACTAATCTCAAATTATGTTTCTCATATTTTGCAATTAACATTTTTAAATCTGTCTTCTAACATACTATAAAACAAGTTTTCATACTAAAATTGTCATTTTAAATCGATTTGTTATATTTTAAAAACGTTAACACTAAAAATTAAAAAGTTTTATGCATTACGTAATCATTTAAAAACTTTAAAGTGATATAGCGGCTTAACCAATAGATAAATACTATCTGCTTGCGTTGATTTTAATGAACAGAGCATGTAGAAGATGGCAGCGAAATTTTGAGAATCTATCTTTGACAATAGACGCTTACTAGGAGAGAATTTGAAAAATAAAATGTATTATTACGTAATTTTAAAAAAAATCACTATTTTCAAAAATGTTCTTACAAAACGCGTCGATGCGTTTGTGAAAATTACCAGCAAAGAGATGAAGTTGACAGGTAAAGCCGTTTTTCAGAAAATAGTTTTGAAAAAATTAGGGTAAAATTGTCGCATTTTGATACACATCTAAATAGCGTAGGTTAATTCACACGGATGGTGGGGAAATATTTCAAAAATTTTGACAAAGCAGTTCGAATATTTAAACCCCTCTCAAGTGCCCTTTATGATTTTTTTGTTTCTACGATGAATAATAAGCTGGTAAAAACGAAATTACGCAAGCAAGACGATTTTTCAAAATTTTAAATTTCTCATTTAAAAATGGTTTTAAATTGTTGAAACCCTTTTTCTTCTTAGTAAAATTGACATTTTTAATCGTTTGGTAACATTGTGACAATGTTAGCTCTTAAAATTAAAAAAAGTTTCGAAATTACGTAATTATTTAAAAACTTTAAACTCAGATAGCGTTTTTACAGTTACATACTAGCCGTTGGGGAACCGACGACCCGGGTATGATTCCCGGTTTGCGCCACTATGTTTAAGAGGTTGGTAACCTCCTGCTTCCATGCCCCGATGTAACTGAAATATTGTTGAAAGCGACGTAAAACACCAATCAAGCAACCAACCAACAACCCGTTGGTACCATTATCAAGAACTCAACCTGTAAAACATGATAGTGAAATTTTGAGGAATCTATCTTTGACAATAAAAGCTGCACACAGGAGAATTTGAAAACTAATAATTGTTACGTAATTCTATTGCGAGCTATAATTTTTCAAAAACAACATTATAAAACGATGGGCTTAAACTTTAAATGTAAAGATGATGGATAAATCCAAACCACAAGTCCAAAAATCATGAAAACAGAGGACATACAAAATCCATGAAAATGAAAAACAAATGGAAAATAACAAAATATGTCTACTTGAAGAGCATTTGTGAACCCCTGTAATGGAGTGAGATCAGGTTCCCGGGGAGAGTGAGCATTTCCTGCTTGCTAGCAACACCCGTCACATATACCCAGTAAATTCCATATGTATTTATATATGGAGAAGTCAAAGTAGGTAACCCTCCAGTATAGAAGGTGTCAAATCTGTGTAAAATGATCGGAATCGGTCTCAGTCCAGAATATCATTTAAAAGTCTGGATAACGAGATATCATATGGAGTAATAAGAGTCCCGTAACGACCATAGAACTTCTTCAGTGACTTTGCTAGTCTAGCACATATATAACCCTGGTTGAGCAGATTAACTGAAAGTCACCTAGCCCTCAGAACAAAGTCATTGTAATTTGAACATGCTCTGGAATAACGTATTAAAAGTCAGCAGCAGAGAAATAACGTTTACAGAAGAGGCCGTTTCTTTAAAATATTGCACTGAAATCGGTGATAGAATAATAATAAAAAATCATAAGAAAAAAGAGGAGTTACTGGCTCAGTTATGTGGCAGAAGTCACCATGGAGCTATATAATACATGAATATAAAAAATATACTAGAACATATAACACATTACAAAAATATTTGATTGGAGTGCAATTACGATACCGACTTAGGACGGTCATTTAATTTGACAAAAGCCAAACAAATGGTGTGGTTAACCGGTTTACGGGCCCACCTTCCCACTCACCGTAACAGCAGAACAATCAAAGGACGTACATTTAAAAATTTATAAATAATCCTCCATGTGAAGAACAAGGGTCAACAGGTATCGTATATTGAGAGGTCATAATAATATAAACACGTAAGGTATTGTAAAACACATAATGGTATAAAAATATATGTGACATCAACATGATAAACCGTGCTTTGCCAATCTGAAAGCGAGCTAAGACCCTACATCTGTAGGAGGCTCGGCTAACAGTCAGAGGGGACGAGGTTCAGGACCATGTCTCCTCTGAAAGAGGTTTGGACAAGGCCCGTCATATAGTCCCCACTGCCCTGTTAGTCAGCGTGCAACGTTCAATTAAAAGTCTGCATAAGGCTGTAGAGGGGCCAAATAAAAGACCTATAGTCTTTTTGGTGATCTCAATATCATATTGTCTATTTAGAATACGTTTGACTATTTTATTACATGATAAAATAACGTTATCGGAGCCTTTTACTTTCCTTAGTTTATATACGATATCACCGTAAAAAGTAGGATGGGAAATTCCATTGGATACATAGTGTTGAAAAGAAATATTTCCAAATTTAGACAGAAGTTCTGAATAAGATCTGAAGAATTTGCCGAATGTTTTTCTTAGCCTGTGATATCTGTAACCCTGAGTTAAAAGTTTAGTAGTAATTTGTAAATTTCGTTTATGAAAGTCCAAAACATCGGTGCAGTCTCTGACAAATGGAACTAATTGAGATATATAGATACCATATGATAAGAGTCGAGGGACATCGCCATCCAAGTAAGGGAAATTTACAATAGGAAATCCAAAATCCTCACGTTTATCATAAATATTAGTATATATTAGGTGGTTGATAATTTTGATTTTTTAATCTAAGAAAGGTGTAGATTTATCTCAAGTATTAGCTTTATTCAATGTGAGCACTGGTGGATATATTTCTGATATAAATTGTTGGAATTCAGGGTTGTCGATAACCAAAATGTCATCCAGATATCTGCAAGTTTATTAAATTTGTCAATGAGGTCAAAACGTTTTGATTTTTGAATAGAAACCATAAAATCCCTCTCATAACAATAAAGAAATAAATCTGCTATCAGAGGGGTGCAGTTAGTACCCATAGGAATCCAAACTATTTGTTGATATATCTTGCCATCAGATTGCACAAAAATATTATTCATGAGAAAATCTAGTGATTTACATAATTCCTTGCAAGTCCAGTATTTATATGAAGTAAATTGTTTGTTGGAAAAGAATCCGGAGTTAGTGGAAGTACATATGTACGTTTTCGATTCTCTTTGAAAACACCATTGTATAAGAGCCTCAACTTGCTTTTAATCAAATCATGAGGCAGAGATGTATAAAGTGTAGAAAAATCAAATGTAGAAATTTGAGTCGTTTTGAAATTTAGTGAAAGAAGTGTGTCTATAACTTCATGAGAATTTTTAATCGACCAAAAGTAATTGATGTTACTATTATGAAATGCGACATCACAATATTTGATAATATGATCTTTTATAGCAGTTAGAGCAGACGTAATATGCTTCGATAGTACCGTAGTAGAGCAGTGGCTAGAATTAGATATGAAACGTGATTTATATGGACTTTTATGTAGTTTTGGGAGCCAATATATGGTTGGTAGATCAGATTTATCAGTTTTAATTTTGAAGTCGGACATGGTCATGATAATAATAACAAATGTAAAGAAAAACAGCAGAAATTTATAATGCTGAGCATTCTTTATTCATAACGTAAAAATGCATTGATGCTCATTCGGTCCTATCCATAGAAAATGTAACATAAAAAACAAGGCTGTAATTTGATAACGAAATCGTTAAAAGAAATTAAAATGAATATGAAAAAGATATGATAGAGCTGACATGCCTTTTAATCAGCCCCCTCTTTCTTCCCCTGCGTATGTATTAGTATGATAAAAGGCTTTCTTCTCAGTACTTCTTTACATCCATTTACAGGTATGACCCAGTCCTCCGTGAAACAAAATGATTTATTTATTTATTTATCACTGTTTTACGTCACTCCACTTTTATTTAATATATATGGTGACGGCAAAACGAAGTGCCAGTCACACATAATGTGTATATCGTAAAGAAGAAATTTTCATAAAAACATCCTGTATCATTAGGTAAATGTTCAGAACTTTAATATTTTGCAAATCATTATGACTCAAGTTACGATTTCAAATTGTTCAACATCATTTGAAAAATCGGAAAGAGAAAATCAAATCACATAGAGGGTACCCAACCACAAGCAGTTACCCAATACAGTATACATTACAAGAAGTAATAAGCAAACATTAAGCTATGGAGGAAAAGTTGAGATCAGGTGTCATAGAGAAGAAAAATCCTTTCCTAATGGTGAATGTCATTATGGTGATCAGTATGAATGTAAATGTTGAGATACAGTTAAATACGTAGGTAACTCTAGCAATGTTACTGTGATATTCGCAGCAATGTACCATGGTGTACATTCATGGACGAAAGGTTATAGCAAGTGATACAAAATAATAAGTACCATATGAGTTAAATCCCAGGAGTGATAAGATGGTGGATAAAACCAAACCAGCATGAATCCGAGTGAATGAAAATGGGAGAAAAAATGAGTAACTTTGAAAACAAAACAAACAACGTCTACATGTGTTTACTAGCTCAGCAGGGCAAAAGTGTTATAACATGAAACCCCACTAGCCATAACAAGCAAATGGATAAATTTCTACAAGGACGTGAAAATATTCCATTGAAGAGAAAACTGAAAACATCCGACAAAGCTGTATGACAAAAATCACCAATTACATGCACACAAAATATGATAATAGTAGAATATACACGGAAAAAAGACATTACAAAAATATTCGATTGTACTGCGGTTACGATACCGAATTAGGACCGTCAATTAAAGTAACAAACGTCTATCAATTGTAGTGTTTAAAAGGTTTACGGGCGCCCACCTTTCCACTCACCGCAAAAGCAGCACAATCAAAGGACACACATTTAAAAATTTATAAATAATCCTCCATATAAAGAACAAGGATCAACAGATTTCTAAAGAAGAGAGGTCATAAAAAATGTATTACACAAGAAACGTTTATAGAATAACAAAGGCAGTACTAGTTTAGGAGGGTCAGTTAAGGTATTAGATATACAATAGAGCCCCCCCCCCAAAAAAAAAAAACTAAAAAAAAAAAAACAAACAAACAAACAAACAAACGATACGCCACAGAAAAAGTATGTAAAAGGTTGTAGAGGAGTCCGGTATAACACTTATTGATGATCATAGGGTCATATTGGAAATGGCGAAGGCGTTTAACTATTAAAAGCCTGATGCAATGAAGTCATCGGAGCTTTTGACCCTTCTGAATTCATATACAAAATCACCGTAGACATGTGAATGGGAGAGTTTGTTGCATATAAGGAATATAAAGAATAACAGGAAATGACATCACAAGGGTTAAGATTGTGAAAGTTTTCAACAATTTCAAGGGCAATCCAAAATGAATCGAAACTTTCATATGACATAAAAATTTACTCTAATGAGTCATTTGTCATCAAATAAAAAATAAGCCTAAAGTGATAAAATTATTTATTCGACGGTGGTCCGCATTTCCAATTACCGCAACAGCTATATTATCAAGAAATTAACTTTAAAATGTGTGAATATCCCTATGGGAAATAACAGCTTAACATACTATTGTGGTTATGAAATAATAGCTAACATTTATACTACAAAATAAAAAAGAGATATTGGCTATCACTGACCACTTAAGGAAAACTTGACTCAGCCGTATGACAGAAGTCACCATGGAAATATACAGTATGCACTGTAATAATATGAAAAGCACAGAAGAACATCAAAAATATTCATAAAATATATACAATACCGACGTAGAACGGTCATTTGATATGACTATTTAAAATAGTCAATCAATAGGTGTGGTTAACTGCTTTACAGCCCATCTTCCCACTCACCGCAACAGCAGAATCAAAGGACAAACATTTACAAATATAAATATTCCTCCATATAGAGATCAAGGGTCAACAAATGTCTTTAAGTTGAGAGGTAATAAAACCCAGTGGTGTGATCAAGCACAGTTGAGGAGTAAGCATCCTTTGCTAATCAGTCAAACTCGAAGTGATACCATAGAGCTAATAAGACTCGTAGTAACTTTAAGTAGTAACGGTATAACCGCAGTCACAATTGGTAAAATGTTAGGAAAGGTCCGCGATCCGTCAACGTTCCGACTTACATTTGGAGGTTAAATTCCTGCGCCAGTACCGTAAGATACGTTTCATTCGTATTAAATGGCCAAATGTAAACCACACTTCAGTTTATTTTAAGGTAAAATTTATACTTCTTTTTTAACAGATATGTGCCCAACTGCTACTGCGATCAGGACTGCCTACTGTACAAGGACTGTTGCTTCGATTATATATTAAACAACACTTACAACTTTACTGAGGAAGCATTTAACAGCAAAATGTTATCTTTTGATAGCAAAAAGTTACTTCTTGCAAATGCATCCAGATGTGAAAGATTCTCGATAACGAACAGTATGATTGGTGTATATTTAGTATCTACCTGTCCCTATAGTTATGGTTAGTTTAACTACGTTTGTTAACTTAATTTGACAAATATCTACTAAAGGAAGATGAATTAAAATGTATATATACTAGCAGAAAAGAGAAACTCTGTATACTTAAAAGTTAAATAAAACATTAATATTCTTTGATCTCTATTTATTCTTAAAGGCATAGGTTAATACGGGTGTTTAAATACTCTGAATACTCAATTCGTTAAATATCGCGTTCGGTTCGCCTTGATGGCCCTGGCACGCTTTTCTGGAATTTAGAGCCTAGGCGACACGTGGTTGGTAATAAGATTTTCTTGTATTCATTGAGAATAATCAACACATTTAATTAGAAAAACATTGGAGTTTGCTATAAAAATTTGACTGAGAGATGCATCGCACGATTAAAGATGGTCGTTTGCGTGATATCAGAATGCTGGAAGCTGCGATGCCTCAAAACAATGTGGCAAGGCAGTCTGAAATTTATATTAACAATGTAAATGCTTTATGGATACGATATCAGCAAAATCGCACCGTTCGGGACCGCTCATGATCAGCATGCCCGAGTGTGACGTCACGTTGGCAAATTACGTATATACGGACGTTATATTGGCGTAATCGATTCCAATCGCCTTCTTTGGCCGCCAGAAGCATCCCTGGGCATCGTCCTTGTACCGTAAAGAACAGATTGCAAGAGGTCAACATCCGTGCTGGACCTCCTACTATCCGTCCTGTTCTGCTCCGGCGTCACCGTGTTGTGAGCTTAACGTGGAGTAAGAGGCATCATCGTTTCAATAACAGAGTTCTGTTTACGGACGAGTCGCGCTTTCACCTCGACAGTCGTGATGGTCGTGTTTGGACTTACCGCCGCCTCGGAAAACGTTATTCAGCGCCGCCAATTCAGCGGGAGCATAATGGTCTGGGATGGAATTACAACACAACATTGAAGGACCCCTTTGTTGATAGTGGAGGGCAGTTTAACTGGCGTACGCTACCGTGACGAGATTGTACGTCAACACGTCATTTCAGTCATTCACAATACTCTGCAGAAGGACAACGCACGACCGCACACCGCACGCGTTGTTAGTGATTATCTACAGCAGCAAAACAGGAATGTGTTACCATGGCCTGCGATGTCACCGGATTTAACGCCTTTAGAACATGTTTCGGATAAAATTGAACGACAAGAAGGAAACCCCTTCATTACGTAAAACGCTTTGCGTCGTTCTTTATTGCGCATATGGCGGATCATTCCACATGCATTTCTGCATAACCTGATTCGATCAGTGCGTCGTGTGAAGAATGCATCGACGGTCGTACACACTTTTAAATGTTTTTTGCACCCTCCCTTACTTTAAGTGGCTGTTCGTATCAACCATAATGGCCATAATCCGTGATTTGATATTTGAATTGAAAGACTATGCATTATATTAAATGATGATATACATCAATATCAAAGAAGTAACAAACCGTTAATCATTCTCAAAGTCCAATGACAGATACAAAATCGTGTAAGTTTCAAAAAGGAACTGTTGTGAACCCCGAAATATTGAAAAATTCCTAGGTGAGACCAGGTGCCCGGGGAGAGTAAGCGTCTCCTGTTATATTATAGAACATAATATTTTGTCTGTGAGTCTATAATTGAAATTACTATACAGTTTCTATTTTCCGCTAGTGTGTATAATATAAATCAAGAATGGAAATAAAATTAAGCATAACAAAATACCGAACTATGATAGCAGGTTAAGATGATAGATTAAACCAGCTCCATAGCCCAGAAATCATGAATCTGAGAGGCTAACAAAGTCTTCAAATCTGGTAAATCAAATGACAAATAAGTCCTTAAGCATCCCCTATTGACCGGTCATACTTGCAGCGATATCATAATATTATTTGAGTTAGTATAATTGGTTGTCATGATAACGGTAAAACCGTAGTGACAATCGGTTATAGGTCATGATAAGGAAAACTGTGATATTGTATTATCACAGTACATGCGGTTTTAGAATTACTACAATCAAATAAAACTAAATAAACTAAGTCAACATGCTAGAAAATGATTTCTGATGAGCGCAAATAAGGTCACTCATGGAATGCATACTTGCGACACCAACTCCTCAAAGGCGACCGTGAAGTCTACATTCCGGAAATTTTGCGATAGCTATAAAGAGAAATGGATATCGGAGGGAATTTTACATGTTAAAACGATACTTTTATAAAAGTGAATTAGAATGGGGATAAAACTACATAGAAGTTGTAGCATTCAAGAAGAGTTTTCTTGATGATATGTGAACCCCTCAGCATGTGTTAGGGTTAGGATTAACAGAACACCATGGTTATATCATTTGACACAGAGTTTTCTTGACAATGCTTTAACCCCTCAGCATGAGTTAAGGTTAGGGTAAGCCGAATACCGTGGTTATGTCATTGAACACAGAGTTTTCTTGACGATGTGTTGATCCTTCATTTGAACCATACATTCTTATTTCGGGTAGCAAAACTGAATAATGACCTAAACATTCCATAAAGGTCAATCATATATCGTAAGTAAGAGAAAATATGTTTGAAAGATTCCACAATTCTAAAATTTTCAAAAGATTTTGAAAACTGAACATAAAAGATTATATTAATTGACTTTTTTTTCTTTCCTTAGAGTCCCGGGCAGTCGAGAACAAATCAGAGACAAACTTATTAAATATGATCCGTGTGATGGATAAAAATGGAATTTCATACACTAACGAAAGTATTGCAGCTTGCAATGGAAAAAGAAATTTAACTCGCTGGGGTTTAATGTTCCAGTTGAACCACCTAGGCGATGGTAACACATCTGAGTGTAGTTCAGAGATGATATATCGAGAGTCACTGCCGAAGAGTGCAATACTTCGTCATCTTATTGATGTATGTAATTACACATATATTCTTCCATCTGATACTGTCCCACGAATTTGCATAACAACATCTAGAACAAACTGCGAAAACACATTGCACAGGAATTTGTTATCAGATGCAGACTTTATAAATGAAAGATGCTGCATTTTAAACAAAGATCCAACATGTAACGTTGGACCTAGACTTCGTCCTGTGTGCAACTTTCTCGAAAAGAATGATATTCAATATAGAAACTTCCTTATCAGGTCTCTTGGTGCTTTATTTACATTCAGTGGACAGGATCCTTTAAGTTCCGTAAGTATTTTATGATACCAATTCGAAAGTATAAACTGTTATGAAATGATTTGCACTGATTTTATATTTTCGGTATTCTTCGCATATTAATCTCAAGTGAAATCATCGTGGAGATGAAATCATAGAAAAATAGGTGGTTAACAGTAAAAAGTACCAACTGTGTATTCTGTAAACATATACTGTATCTCCTGTCATTATATCAATCTTTGTTACTAAATCGTCTTCGTTATCGATCGTGTTCTTGCGATTAAAATATATATTACTTTCTTGTGAAATTCTGTGGTAGTAAATATTTAAGTTTCATTGTGTGGCTCCTTTTACTGTTTCAATTGCGATTTTACTTTCATCAAGTAAGACAATAAGCACTTTATTTCTTCACTGATTGAAGTTAATTATATTCTCAACATTAACAATATTGCTCGGTATTTTCATGTATACATAGTAAAGTATATACAAGGAAGAAATTACATACACTTAACAAGCGATATATTGATGTTCTTTATTTATATTGCAGAAAGAATCTCAAAACCTTCAAGGCCGGATCGATGTATCATTAAATAGCCTTTTGTTTAAATCTTACTTATATTTTCATTGTAATACTACACTGGATTTAAAGTCTCTTTACTTGTTCACTGACTTGATATATCGTTATATAGAAAATGTTAAAATTGGAAATAATCTGCATAATTTTGTAGAAATATTTTATCATGAAAAGCTACCTACTTCAAAACTACAGATTATGATAACTACTTTTTCAATAGAAGGAATTTTGCAATTCGATGAGCTTCTGCAATTTAAACATTGGTTAAGACGTCTACATATTTTTTATGCTTATTCCAATTTAAACATTTCATACCGTATTTGGTCTTTGGCTGACATTTCGGAATTTGACTGTGTGAACTGTAATTACACGGCCCTCAGATACGATCCTAAGTATGTTGTACATACCTATGGTAAAAATGTTTTCAAAAATGATAAGTATATTGCAAATTCAAAGCATGCTTTTACAATCAGTCATTCATTCCCAAAAGTATGGTGCAATGAAATGCATTTCAAAATTACAAAGAATATTTCAACCATCGAAAGCAAATGTATCTTAAACACAGATGTAACTAATCGTTGTTTTGGAAATGGGTTTGACCCTTGTATGATATACATAATGTACTTAGGTATGATAACGATTTATGGCTAAGTGCACATTAATATGTTTGTTGGTTGCCTCCATCCTCTATCTGTCTTAATTGAAAGCTGCATGTTCACTAACAGGGCGGTGGGGATTCTATGACGGGCCTTGTCCAAACCTTTTAAGAGGAGACAAGGTCCTGAGCCTCATTCACTATGACTATTAATCGGTACGCCTACAGATCAAGGATCAGAGCTCGCTTATAAACGAGCGGAGCACGGTTAACTTAAGTGAATGTCGTCTTACGTATTTTTCATACTTGCATATTATTCCATAAACGTTTCGTTTGAAAAATTAAATAATCTCTCGTCTTGAGAATCCTATTGATCCTTGTTCTCTTTATGGAGGATTATCTATACTTCTTTTTAAATGTGTGTTCTTTGATTGTGATGATTTCTAGTGAGTGGAAAGATGGGAGCGCGTAATCCGGATATCCACACCAAATGAGTGAAGTTTGTTACCGTTTGTTATTGACCGTCGTAAGTCAGTATCGTAACTACAGTACAATCGAATATTTTTGTCTGTAGTTATTTGACTATTATCATATCTTAAGTGCATATCTTTGGTGATTTGTGTCATACAGCATGATCAGATTCTTTTTCGTTTTGTTTCAAAACTTTACTTTCGTCTACCTGTCTGTCTACCTACCTACCTACCTATCATGTTTTATCTGCAAGCCCTTGGTAAATTGTGTCATACAACCTGATCAGATGCCTTCTCTTTCATTTGTTCCAAAAGTTAACTTCGTCTACCTAACTACCTACCTACCATTAGCATGGTCAACTTCATTTTGAAATACTACACATTTGGTACAGAATTTTTTCACGGATTCATTAAGGTACATAAAAATCGTGTTTTGACTAGTTTCCAATATCTCATTAAATAACATTCAAAACTAAAATTTGAAATTGCAATCCGTGTTCTATCTGTGTTTTCCCTATGTTGAGCTGCGTAAGGCATAAAGGGTCCTTAGCGTATACTGTGACGTAACGTCATATATGACTTTAAATGACGTTCAAAGTTTAGCGGATTTTTGTACATGTGTTAAAAATTTACAGAAATTTCAGTCCACAATTTCTGTATTTCGCCATATGACGCATCATCACAGCAGCCTATTTGAAATTAACAAATTACATGAAAAGCAGCAAACAGTTGTTGTTTTCATTTGTAATGATGAAACTGCATATACATCTTGTTTAGAAATATATATAGAATCTCACCGGAAGAGCGAGGTCCTTAAACAAAGTTATATCCCTAATGAATTAAATATCTTTCTCAGAATGTTCGTCGCTTTCCTTGGCAATACTTTACTGATAATCTTAATAACTCTTATTTCTATTGTGTAAGTATTCTTTGAAAAATTATAAAAATGATAGTTATATCAAAGACATCACGAAATAAAGTTTTATTTGTGTACTTCTTATATCCACAGACGTGCAGACAAAACCCCGGCTCCGCGGATCTTTCGTTCTTGTAAACATTATTTTTATTAAATCATAAGTATCGAGTTCATATCAATTATTCCTTGTGGTATCGATGATAGATGCTTAATCATCATTTTTGCAATTTAACTTAGTAAGTTAGAATGTCCGTCCTTTCTTGAATGACGCCATGCCGATATTTCGGGTTCGAATTTCATATCATTTTATGAGGCTTTCGATGGGTTGTAAACCATGGTTATCACTAACTTATATATATTCTTCTACTTAATTTGTATAACAAAAGTTATTATCAAATATATTCAAAACGCTGTTACTCATCTTAACAATATACATATAATTTCATGCAATTCAATAAATAAACGAAGAAACTGTCATACCATTGACGCGAACGGGGGGGGGGGGTGTTAACTGCAATTATTTTGGTTACGAACGTGCGAATGGAGTCGCTGGCACCCTACCCATTTATATATTGAACAAGCTTTTTAAGTATAAAAACATACCCATTCATATACTGACCATAGTGAAAAGCATACCAATTCCGATTATTCATATATTTTGAGATTAGAAAAATATCCATTGATGTAGGCTATATTTGAATTTTATATTTTAATATACTGGGTGGCCTTAACAGTACACCCCACCTCACCCCAGTGATACCATATTTTCAAAAAAGTCCTCGAAAAATATTAAGTGTTATAAAAATTTTCACAGTCCTGAACATATATTGATAAATTGATATGCACGGTCTTAGTCCTGTCACGGAGCTTTAGGCTCGTCCCCCATTACCCCAATATAATTGGTGTAATTGAGGGCAAGAGGGGGGGGGGGGGCAAACAGCCGAAAGCCCTATGCTCCTGTGTACCATTTAAAGTTAGTGGCTTTTATTGAATGAATGTCCAGATAAATTGAAACCAATAAAACCAATTACCCGTTGTGTGTAAATGATAAATTATCAAGGGCTATTAATTAAGTGTGAGAAATACAATATTTTCAGCAATATTTATAAAGTTTATGAACGTAATAGATACAGAAATAAAACAAAAATGATATTGCTTCTGATACGCAAAATAGTTATGAACAGTGTCCGATGCTCAAATTGATGAATAGTGATCGGTAACCCAGATACCATTATTATTAGGACACAATCATACACGGATGCAGATATAGTAGAAGTTGTTTCACATTCTTCTCTGAAAATGAAATTCACCAACGAAGATTGTCTATGTGTGAATTAATAAAATGAAAAAAATAGTCACTCCTCGATGTAAAGCTGTAGGAGAAGACAGATACAAAAATTTACCTATTCATTCAATCAGAAATGTATTTGCGAAGCAGCATTCCTGTTTCTGTACGACATTAGATACAAAGCCTTCAAAATTTGATGAAACATGAAGGTGTAGAGTCGCGTGTCTATGGACACAAAGACAGGCGTGCCTTAAATGCACGATGGGGCCAGGCAGCGCAGTCGGTAGCGCGCTCGCTTCTCACAAATGCGACCCGGGTTCGATTCCCGGTGTTGTACATGAGATGATGAGGCTGTCACTAATCTGGCTTCGTGGGTTTTCTCAAGGTACTCCGGTTTACTCCCACACAAACGACATCCTTAGCTCCGTACCAACGAGCACGATTTATATTGGTTGTTAACTTGTTTCTTAATCGTTGTAAAATAAATAAGGTTTATATAAAAATGTATTTCCCTTTTTTAAAGCTATATACCCTATGATCGCTAACACAGTGCATATTATAGGTAAACTTATTCTAAATTCTTTTGATTATATATATATACATGTATATATAAGCCTAAAACAGATTTTAGAAAGGGCCCTTGCAAATGTTTGTTTGCATAAAAAGAGATATGGCTGTCTAAAACGCGCAATGAGAAGGGATATTTCGATCTAATTCGGAAGCCGCATATTGGAGGGCGACGTAAGTTGGTTGGTTGATTGGTGTTCTGCTAAAGTCTGTATTTATTGAAATTGTTTTCTTTTGGAGTCTCTCTTCATCTTATTTGTTTTGATTAAATTGTGCATGCGCAAAGTAAGTCAGGTTATGGCTGTATTTATGGAATACCCGCTTTATTTACGAAATACTTTCTTTTTATTTTAATATCTCTAAGGGTTTGAACCATCAAACAATGTTATTAACGCAAGGTTTATAACTTCAGGCATACGAGAAAAATACAGATTTTTTTTATATGCTCTAATTTTGAAATTATACCGAAATATAAGGTTTACAACTTTAAGTCATTGAAATTGCTGTGTTGTATCTCAAAAATTACAAGAAAGAGCGAACTTTGTATCATTATGTTCATCAGTTTGTGCGTGATACGCACAAGGACGACTTGTGTCCACATCCAGAAACGCTGTAGCTCCGCCCACTCTTGTATTAAACTGAAAAGTTTGTCAAATCAGATTTTAAATCAAATTATCTGATGTTTACACTTACATTATATGTACATATGTTTAAATTTGACCATAATCTATGATGTGGTAATATTTAATCTGAAATATAGTTCTCGTTCTTCACATTATTTTCTTTAAGCCATGTTAATTTTTTCATATATCATTCTGAGATTCACTGATGTTGTTGCGTCCAAGAAATAATTTATACGTTTATTACTTGGTTTACAAATGACTTTCTACATAGTGATTGTATAGAGTAATTTTATTACCTAAATCATATCGGTAACTTCATGACGTCACGCTATTCTTGGTACGACGTAATGTAAGAAACGTGCACATACCCCTTACATTTTAACGTCAAATAAGAAGATAAATACATGGCATATCTTATTCAAACTTTCACAACATACTGACCACACTTTAGATAATATTAAAACATGAAAATAAAAATTTCTAAAAAAAATTCACCCTAAGGACCCTTTATGCGTGACGCGGCTAATATATATTGTATTTTACTGAGATGAATTACATGTTGTTAAAGTAAAAGCAATTAAAAGGATAAAAGGAAGTATTTTTGAAATGAACGAAAGGAACGATAATTTTGCATGGATTTTCATCGATTATTCTCGCTTCAAATTTTCAATCATCATGTGTATTGTAGTCGGTGACCATTCATATCTCCAACAACTTCCAACACTTCTTCCTTCTCACAGATTAGAAAATGTATACTCTTTATGACAACACTTCCCAAAATGTGCACGGCCGATTATCATATTTTTTTTTTAACAAGTTAATCATTGTCATTTCTGATTGATATTCATACATACAACTATCATCATCATTGATTCTTCAGATGCCACCTTACATACCAGTCATTTTTATTTGAGCAGACATTTACATGTAAACATGATTGGAGTGTTTTTGTCAAATGTGTTCTTTCCGTGTATATTATGCTATTGCCATTTTTGTGTGCAGGTCCCTGGTGATTTGTGTCATACAGCTTTGTCTGATGTCTTCTGTTTTCTCTTCTCTATGAGTTTTATTCTGTTGTTAAATATCACAAGTTCCGATGAGTGGAGTTTTCGGTCTTTGACATTCCCTAGCGGCTATTGTGAATGCTACATTAAAATAGATGATAACAATGCAAATACTTTTTTCAAAACTTAAGATTAAAGGTGAATTACTGAAATATTTATTTTCAAAATGAATTTTGAAAGCAGGATACGTCTAGCTTACGAATGTTTGAAGCCTTTACAATAAATCTGCGTATTATTTTGTTGTATAGCTATTTAATATATATATATATATATATATATATATATATATATATATATATATATATATATATATATATATATATATATATATATATATATATATATATATATATATATATATATATATATATATATATATGAAGATGAATATTGTACTGTATTATGACGTCTACCTTCTTATAAAAATTCAAGGAGTTCGCAACATAAGCTTTGAAATTCACAATCAATAAACAAAGGAGAGCAATCTAGTTTATCATGTGCATTCTGGTGTTTGTTCAAATCTACAAAAGGCAAGAATGATCTTCAAATACCCTGGCCGCAGTACAAATGGAAATTTACAGCCATCCTTAATAAGATCATAGTAGTAATAATAAAAGCAAAGTTGTACTTGTTTGGCTAAAATAGGCAATTACATCAAAGTAATATATTGTCACAGACTGATATCAGTTAAATAACTTACAATTTCGATACCAACAAACACTGGAGAAAATATAAACTTATTGTGCCTAAAAAATTCTAAACAATGTGCGGAGCAAGGTGTGAGGTACATTCACTGTACAAAATGATACGAGTGAATGCGGCGATTTTAAAAGTCTTAAATGAAAATGAGGTAGTTATTTATAAAGCCATCATTCTTTCTATAGCGTTTTCATCTTTTACTCTGGTCGAACAATTGCTGAATCACCATAAATGTATTTCAAAAAGAAGGAAATAAATCATGAATTTGATCACACACAGCTTCTTACTTTTTATTTTACCGACATACAGAAATGTTGCCGATACAAAAGTGGCACATACCAAGTTCTTGTAAATTTCAATATTCACCACCATCAGAAAGTGAATAGACTTAATCTAAGCGTTGGTATTTTTGCCTCGTGTCTCGTGTTAGTACCAGAGACGTACAACAATAATATTCGTGTTTAAAATTACGTTTCGTTAGTCTTGTTTCTGTCCCCGATGGTGGTATAAGAATGATCTTAAAGTAAATCTGTTGAGTGTCTTAGATGTTCCGGTTTTCTTAAGATATATCTTCATCAACAGAGGCAAATTTTCTGATGCTGTTACAGTTTTCTGAAAAATCTTTAAATGTATTTGTGTAAACACACATATTTTGAACCTGTGGGTGACAATATTTCTAAAATATTTTCAAATTCATGTGAAAATGAGGTTGTAATGATAAGATGTTACATAAAACCACTGTTAAGTTTAAATGTTTCATCAAACGCTGTATCCTAAAGTATAGATATGACAGAGTACCATACGATGTCCGGTATTCAAAGTCAAGTTAAACACCGCAAATTCGGTGGTAATGCGAAAACAATTACCAATCCCAAATGGTATAAGACCAAGTGTCTGGAAGGAGATAAGGAACCGTCTTTATAGAATCTAAACATGAAGTCATATTGTTTTACATAAAAATAATATGTAATAGTGAAAACGTTTTTGTTAAAGTCAGGGCCATCAGAAGTTGAGTCGATTTCTGTGCTTTGCAAGTAGTAATTATTGTGCAATGTTTATTCGATCTGCCTTGGGTTCCTCGAAGTGTTCCACAAAATCTGTATCGATGCTACTCACAAAAATATTATTAGAAATTAAATCTGGCCTTCATAGATATTGCGAAACAGTATATTCCAGAGGTGGAATTAATCAAATGTGGATCCTTAAAAATTCCAAAGTGTTGTTAGAACATCTAAAATAAAATTTTTTTCCTAAAATTCACTCCATCAAGTCTTTTGACTTTTCGACTTTTTACACAACAATCCCTCATCAGAAATTAAAAGACAGATTAGCGGAAATTATTCAAAATGCATTTACTAGTAAAAACGGAAGCCGCAAATTCAAATATATAGGTATAGGCCATGATAAAACTTACTTTGTTAGGGAAAATTCTGATTCCAAAAATAAATACACTGAAACATGTGTCATTCAGATGTTGAACTTTCTTATCGATAACATTTTTGTGGTGTTTGGAGGAAAGGTTTTTCAAAAAATTGTCGGCATTTCAATGGGCACTAACTGCTCCGCTTCTGGCTGACATATTCCTTTACTCATACGAAGCTGAATTCATTCAGTCTTTGCTTTCGCAAGGAAAAAATCAATTGGCTCTTGGCTTCAATTTTACTTACAGATATATAGATGACTTGCTTTCAATTAATAATCCTTCATTCGCGGATTACCTTAACATCATCTATCCAAGAAACCACAGAAAGTAGTAATTCTACTTCGTATTTAGATATTATGTTGTCTTTCGACATTAATGGTCAATTGAACACCTCACTCTATGACAAACGTGACGATTTCAATTTCGCTATCACAAACTTTCCTTTCATAAGTAGCAACATTCCATCATCGCCCGCGTACGGCGTATTGATATCTCAGTTAATACGTTATTCCAGAGCATGTTCAAATTACAATGACTTTGTTCTGAGGGCTAGGCGACTTTCAGTTAAGCTGCTCAACCGGGGTTATATATGTTCCAGACTAGCAACGTCACTGAGGAAATTCTACGGTCGTTACGAGACTCTTATTACTCCATATGATATCTCGTTATCCAGACTTTTAAATGATATTCTGGACTGAGACCGATTCCGATCATTTTACACAGATTTGACACCTTCTATACTAGGAGGTTACCTAGTTTGACTTCTCCATATATAAATACATATGGAATTTACACGATTTGACTTTCTACTGGGTATATGTGACGGGCGTTGCTAGCAAGCAGGAGATACTCACTCTCCCCGGGCACCTGATCTCATTCCATCACAGGGGTTCACATATGCTCTTCAAGTAGACGTATTTTATTATTTTCCAATTGTTTTTCATTTTCACTGGTTTTGTATGTCCTCTGGTTTCATGATTTTTAGACTTATGGTTTGGATTTATCCATCATCTTTACATCTTAACTAATTGAAATTGACATACAATGAAAGTGTGTGTTTGACACTTCGGTTACTATTAACTTATCATTGGGAACTGGTATTCATCATGAAGAACTAGAAAGAGAGACATCTGACTCAGTTGTATAAGAAAAGTCGCCACCAACAAGCAGAAAATACAAGAATAAGTACACAAAAAGACATAAAAATACTCCATTGTAGGGTAACAGTGGTACTTACTTAGGACTGGCAATAGAAATTAGAACTGAGACAAATTCCCACTGCGACAAGAAAATCGTCCATGTCAAGGTCATTGGGTAAAAAATGTTCGTACCGACAAACAGGTCTTGCCACAAGGAATACAGATGTGTAGTATGAAAACCCCATCTATTTTTGTTCAAATGTTATGGCTAAGGATAAAGTTTTTCAAAATTAGGTCAAACGTCAAGGTCACTAATTCAAACATCTTGGTACCGACAGATAGGTCTTGCCACAAAAAGTGAAGGCTCCATCTCTTTGGGTTCAAAAGTTATGTTCAAGGTTAAAGTGTCTCAAAATTAACTTGTCTAGTAACAATTAACTTGTCTAGTATGAAGACCTTATCGCTTTTGGTTCAAAAGTTATGGCCAAGGTTAAGGTTTTTCAAAAGTAGGTCAAACGTCAAGGTCAGGGTCACGAGGTAAAAAATATTGGTACCGGCAGAAAGGTCTTGCCACAAGGAATACATATTTGTAGTATAAAGGACCCATCTCTTTTGGTTCAAAAGTTATGGCCAATGTTAAAGTTTTCTGGACAGACAGATAGACGGACAGACAGACAGAGATATGGACAAGGTGATTCCTATATACACACCAAACTTCGTTTGCAAGGGTGGGGTGGGGGGTTATAATGACAATCGTCACTCAAATGATGTATTCAACTGGTTTACGGGCCAACTTCCCCTTCACCACAAAAGCAGTACTTGTTACACTTATGGAATATACAAGTGTTAATCAAGATAGAATTTCTAAACCTTTATGCTTTTTTCGATTGTGCAGAAAACGATGGTAAGATAATAGATACAACCAGCTCAGAAGTTAAAAAATGGTGAAAATTACAAGCAGCAAAAATGAAAAAAAAAATCAAAATCATTTACCACAAAGCATAAAGGATCCCAAAAAGGGAGTGGTATTAGGTGTCCATTGAGAGTAAGTTTCTTCTGCTTTCTAGCACAATCCGTCACTGAAGTCCAGTGGTAGTTGTGGAATCAGATAAATACCAAGTACACATATATATAGGTATAGCATTCGATTTTTAAAATGGTCGCATTAGGTCTCAATCAGAAAAATCATTTTACATGTTGGATATCAAAGAAAAAAGAGGAGTTACCGGCTCAGTTATGTGGCAGAAGTCACCATGGAGCTATACAATATACAATCAAGATATCATATGAAAACATTTATGTATCGACCATAGATCGTTCTCATTGATATTGTTAAACATAAAGGGAAAGTTATGATGTTAAATTGAAATCTTTACATTTGTCATAGTAAGGTGTTAAAGTGATCATGTCTTAGTTTCGTTCATTTTAATATGCCTTGTTAATTTGTGTTGTCACATAATTTATAAGTGCAAAATATGGATGACAGGGTAGAATCACTTTCTATCATTTTATATATATAATGTAGTCCGAGGTATCAATTCCAAACTAAAGAATTATCCGAGAGTAATATTGAGTACTTTGATGGAAGCTTTATATAAGTAAGTATGACATAATAAACATAATTGAATAGGCATTTCCAAAGACGTCATATATTGAAAAAGAAAACAGAAGACATCTGACAAATCTGTATGACAAAACTCACCAAGGACACGCACACAAAAGATGATAATAGTAAAGTACACAGGAAAAACTACGTTATAAAAATATTCGATTGTGTTGTCGTTACGATATTGATTTAGGACGGTCAACTAAGTATCAAACGTCACTCAATTGGTGTGGTTAACCGGTTTCACTACTGGGTTGAACCTCTGACAATCCCCTTTTCCTCTGATAAACTCTGCAAAACCCTGAAAAACCCTGAAGTCTACCTGAAAAACACTGGGAAAACTCTGAGGGCCCTGATAAACACTGAAAAACTCTGAAGTCTACACTGAAAAACTTTGACGACACTGAAAAAACTCTGCAAAGCAAAACTCTGAATAACACTGACATCTAACGTTATGCCCTCCAGCCGTGCGATCACGGTCTCGCGTACTTCTATACGGACCCTTCTATAAGCCCTATGAGCATTAATGTATATAAAATGTGATGAGTTAATTAGTGTTGAATTAGAAAAAAAGGAAGAGAAATTAAATAAAGCATGAAGTAAAATTATTTTAACGACAATTTTCACACAAAATTAACATTTACTAATTTAAACTTTTGTTTTTATTTTTGTGTGCATGTCCTTGGTGATTTTTGTCATACAGTTTTGTCAGATGTCTTCAGTTTTCTCTTTTATTATAACTGCGTGCCAGAGGACAATAACTTTCCTAAACCTAAATTTTACTTGTTTACGTGTTGATCTGCATAGCTCTGTCCTTAGATTGATTCTTTGGCTCACATTTTTCGATCAGTTTGTTTTACTGCTCTTCAAATATTTATATAATATGAGAATTCCAATCATTCGGCCACGAGCATCACCGAAGAAACATAAGTTTTCGAAATGCGCATCTGGTGCACAAAATTAAAAGGTGTATATGTTCTATATTTATTATAACCACTAGGCCGGTGTCACTGCTGGTGGACTGATAGTCCCAGAGGGCATCGTAAGTCTAGTTTTCAGTGCTTTATTACCTACGTGAAATATATACTAAAATATTTCCGTCTTGAAATTATGTAAATCACTCTAAAACTAAGGAGTATCTCCCTCATGCATAGCTCTGTCCTTAGATTGATTCTTTGGTTCACTTTTTCGATCATTTTGTTTAAATATTTATATAATATGATAATTCCAATCATTCGGCCACGAGCATCACTGATGATACTTAAGTTCTCGAAATGCGCATCTGGTGCACAAAGTTTAAAGGTATATATGTTCTATATTTATTGCAACCACTAGGCCGGTGTCACTGCTGGTGGACTGATAGTCCCAGAGGGCAACATAAGTCTAGTTTTCAGTGCTTTTGTACTAACATGAAATACATACTAAAAATTTCCGTCATGAAATTATGTAAATCACTCTAAAACTAAAAAGTATCTCCCTCATGCATAGCTCTGTCCTTAGATTGATTATTTAGCTCACTTTACGATCATTTTGTGTTTTAATACTGCTCATCAAATATTTATATAATATAAGAATTCCAACGATGCGTGCCACGAGCATCACTGAAGACACATAAGTTGTCGAAATGCCCATCTGGTGCACAAAAATAAAAGGTATATATGTTCTATATTTATCTGATCTACCAACCATGCATTGGCTCCCAAAACTATAAAAAGTCCATATAAATCACGTTTCATATCTAATTCTAGCCACTACTCTACTACGGTATTATCGAAACATATTACGTCTGCTCTAACTGCTATAAAAGATCATATTATCAAATATTGTGATGTCGCATTTCATAATAGTAACATCAATTACTTTTGGTCAATTAAAAATTATCATGAGGTTATAGACAAACTCCTTTCACTAAATTTCAAAGCGACTCAAATTTCTACATTTGATTTTTCTACACTTTATACATCTCTGCCTCATAATTTGATTAAAAGCAAGTTGTTGTCTCTTATACAATGGTGTTTTCACAGAGAATCTAAAACTTACATATGTACTTCCAATAACTCCGGATTCTTTTCCAACAAACAATATACTTCATATAAATACTGGACTTGCAAGGAATTATGTAAAGCACTAGATTTTCTCATGAATAATATTTTTGTGCAATCTGATGGCAAGATATATCAACAAATAGTTGGGATTCCTATGGGTACTAACTGCGCCCCTCTGATAGCAGATTTATTTCTTTATTGTTATGAGAGGGATTTTATGGTTTCTATTCAAAAATCAAAACGTTTCGACCTCATTGACAAATTTAATAATACTTGCAGATATCTGGATGACATTTTGGTTATCGACAACCCTGAATTCCAACAATTTATATCAGAAATATATCCACCAGAGCTCAAATTGAATAAAGCTAATACTTGAGATAAATCTACACCTTTCTTAGATTTGAACATCAAAATTATCAACCACCTAATATATACTAATATTTATAATAAACGAGAGGATTTTGGATTTCCTATTGTAAATTTTCCTTACTTGGATGGAGATGTCCCTCGACTCCCATCATATGGTATCTATATACCTCAATTAGTTCGATTTGCCAGAGGCTGCACCGATGTTTTGGATTTTCATAAACGAAATTTACAAATTACTACTAAACTTTTAATTCAGGGTTACAGATATCACAAGGTTAGAAGAATATTCTGCAAATTCTTTAGATCTTATTCAGAACTTCTATCTAAATTTGGAAATATTTCTTTTCAACACTATGTATCTAATGGAATTTTCCATCCTAATTTTTACAGTGATCTCGTATATAAACTAAGGATAACGTTATTTTATCATGTAATAAAATAGTCAAACGTCTTCTAAATAGACAATAAGACAATGAGATCATCAAACAGACTATAGGTATTGTATTTGGCCCCTCTACAGCCTTATACAGACTTTTACTTGAATGTTGCACGCTGACTAACAGAGCGGTGGGGACTATATGACGGGCCTTGTCCAAACCTCTTTCAGAGGAGACATGGTCCTGAACCTCGTCCCCTCTGACTGATCTAGGGTCTTAGCTCGCTTTCAGACTGGCAGAGCACTGTTTATCATGTTGATGTCGCATATATTTTTATATCATTATGTGTTTTATTTTAAATTTAATTTTTAAATGTACGTCCTTTGATTGCTCTGCTGTTACGGTGAGTGGGAAGGTGGGCCCGCAAACCGGTTAACCACACCATTTGTTTGGCTTTTGTCAAATTAAATGACCGTCCTAAGTCGGTATCGTAATTGCACTACAATCAAATATTTCTGTAATGTGTTATATGTTCTAGTATATTATCTATATTCATGTATTGTATAGCTCCATGGTGACTTCTGCCACATAACTGAGCCAGTAACTCCTCTTTTTTCTTTACAATACCTTACGTGTTTATATTTTTATGACCTCTCAATATACGATACCTGTTGACCCCTGTTCTTTACATGGAGGAATATCTATTAATTTTTAAATGTACGTGCTTTGATTGTTCTGCTGTTACGGTGAGTGGGAAGATGGGCCCGTAAAACGGTTAACCACACCATTTGTTTGGCTTTTGTCAAATTAAATGACCGTCCTAAGTCGGTATCGTAATTGCACTACAATCAAATATTTGTGTAATGTGTTATATGCTTTGCTATTACTTCTGCATGGTCTGCCGGATGGTTGTGATTTTGACATCCGAAGCTTGAAGGGATCTCGTTCTCTGAGCATGCATATTGGGTACATCGCCAGAACACTTTGGTTGCGTTCCGGCGGTTGACTCTGTAAATATAGCCATTTATAGGGAGGTTTACTCCTCCTCTCCTGTTGGTGATGTAATTCAGTTGAGCGTTGGCCATAGTTGAAGACTTTGAATGATGACCAATGTTTAAGTATCCTTTTTATAAGAATGCAGATAGCTTGGACAACTCACAGATTCTCATTTTATTAGTTGTCTATATAGCTTGGGTACTCACATATTCTAGTTTGATTGGTTAAAAATGCTTGGGCTGTTCAGAATCTGATAATTACGCAGCTTCTAAGAAGTATTAACTAATCATTATGAAATTGCTTTAATCATTTTAATCATCCTTGCATCGTTTATGAAAAAATGATATATAATTGCTCTGAAAATATTATGGTAATGATGATGGAAACTAAGAAATTATTTTCGATGAAATGTAAAATAAGACCATATTTTAATCAAGAAAAAACCTTTACAACAAAATAAATAAATAGATAAATCAAATAATGGAATTAAAAAAAATGAATAAATAAAAATTCCAAATTTGAATGTACTTTTTACTCTCTAATTTATTCGGTTATAATAGATTTCCTGAATTTAATTTATTTTATCACAGGAATAGATAAACTATAATAAAGGTATATTTAAGTTAACATTTCCTAAAGGTAAACTTCCCTCTGATGGCCCCTTTCACACCTACTTAATTATATGTTGTTTTAAGCGAGTAGGCTTTCGCGGAACACACCCTTTCATTCGAATGACATAAGTACATTTTGTCCTATAAAATATTCCAGTGATTACATATTCACTCGAATTTCAATAATGTTGCTTGAAATGCTTGAAATAGCATCAAATAAGTTTCAATATATTAGTGTAACAACGTCTCTGACTTTTGTTATATCACTACTTACTTAATCTACATGTAACTGTACACAATAAAATAATACTTTATCTAACAGCATTGTCGGATTTAGAGGGTGTGGGGTTGCAGCCATTTTTAGGGGCAACCCCTCCCCTTTCCTGACCTAATGGTGCAAAACGTTAGTCATGGGAGACTGCAACACCACCCCTCTTTCAAAATTTCTAGATCCGCCTATGAACAGTATCTCCCTTATTACATATTGTAACAATGTATCCGGTAAGGGTCAAGTATAGCAGTGGCGAGTTGACTGGGACATAGAAGTCTTACATAAAAAATCCTGTCCTGTCAAAACTAGCGAAGTATTTTACTTTTATTTTCAAAATGAATATATATTCAAATAGACAGTGTCATTTTAGAGTAGATACCTGGGTTTGCCCCAACCAGCGGATGCAAATCGTAAATTGTCGAGTAGGATGTTTAATCAAAGATATTGATCCGATATCCACAACTAGAGGTCGAAGAAACACGACAATACATATGTAAATAAAATATTAGCAATCACGAACCTCTGTCAAAACAGAGGTGGGATCAGATGCCATGGAGGAGTAAGCATCCCCTGCAGACCGGTCACACACGTCGTGATGCCAGAAGTATAAGCGAAAAGGTATTATTCGCTGTCACAGAATTAGGAAACGGCACAGCCGTAGTCAAAATAGGTATATGTCATAAGCAGTAAGAATACTGATGTATGGTATAAGTAATACAGATGGTTTAGTTACTGTGAAATAAGGAAATCAACATGTCAGACAACGATACATCATATGAGGAAATACGGTCTTTATAACGACCGTAAAATTTGCGGAATGTCAACATAAGTCGTGATATCTCATAGTTATAGTATATTTCAATAGGGTCCATAAAACTCCCCCCTCCCCCCCCCCCTCCGCCCCTTTTCTCTCTGTCTCTCATATATATAAACCCTTTAGCCAAAACACCATCGGTTTGATCCACTGGGTATTACGGTACCACATTTGTATTTCAAATGTTATCTAATTTATACAATAAGAAAAAAGGCGTATAATTTCCAAATCGTTACGTAAAGGGGGAAAGGGGCAGGATTTGGTGTAGTGGTTAAGCGCTTTGCTTGCGGCGCCGACGGTCCGGGTTCGATTCCCGGGTTGCGCCACTATGTTTAAGAGGTTGGTATCCTCCTGCTTCCATGTCGCGATATAACTGAAATATTGTTGAAAGCGACGTAAAACACTAATCAACCAACCAACCAACGTAAAGGGGGAAAAACTTTTATGGAGAAAGACTACTACATAGCATTTTTCCCGCCATGGGGAAAACTACTATATAGCCATTTTTCGGGGGGGGGGGGGGGGAAACTGCTTTGGGGGAAAAACTACTATATAACACCGGATTTACACTTTGCTGCTTATTGAGAAATATTGTGTTTTCTGGACATCAATCAAATGTGTAATTTCTATTTCCATGTTTACTTCTTGTTTTCATTTTATTGACATATCGAATGATAAGTTCCTGTATATTTTATATTTATACCAAACATAATTAATTTAGTCTTCTAACGCCATTTTCCGGTGAAAACCTATGTTGACGTTATATTTAAATGATATTTCATGTGTGTATTAAGTAAAGAAATACAAGTTATCAGCCATACTATTTGTTGAAATGAATATAGATTGAAAACTTTAACTTACAAATTTAATAGAAATTTAAAAGAGATTTGCCGAAGTACTATGTTTTACCCAAATGTGAATTTCGGAACAAAAACAAAAAGTATGGAAAGCATTTCCTGTCTTAATTGAATATTATTAACTATTTTCTCTTTACATGCCAATGACTGTAGAATGATGTGTTAAATTGTTATATATCATATGTTAACCACACCATTTGTTTGGCTTTTGTCAAATTAAATGACCGTCCTAAGTCGGCATCGTAATTGCACTACAATCAAATATTTTTGTAATGTGTTATATGTTCTAGTATATTATTTATATTCATGTATTGTATATAGCTCCATGGTGACTTCTGCCACATAACTGAGCCAGTAACTCCTCTTTTTTCTTTTTGTGAGACAGATGACGATAGATGTGACATCATACATGCAAATACCATAGCGGTTTATTTCTCCATATCACTCTTTTGAGAATTATGAAGATAAATGGTATAAAGATGCAGCTCGCTCCAGCTCCCTATGGCTGGCTAAATGTTAAAAAGTAAGCTGTATAAACATTGTGATACCAGTTTCATTTGTAGATGTTATAGCAATGTCAAAGTAGATGTTGTTTAAATACTGAAAGTGGTGTTGATGATGAATGATTCTGTAATCTAACTGAAGTCGAAAAGACAAGTTTCTTGAAGATAATTTAATGTACCAGGTGTACGAAATAATGATCAATTATGTCTGATGTCATTATTGATTTCAACTATCACACAGACACTTTATAGAAATGCAGCGATCAATTACATTAACCCTAACCCACAACGACAAAGCCAGAGGGGACTTAAAATTTCTTCGCAGTCTCTCTGTCTGTCTGACACATTCTAGTTGTTTACGCTTTCCTTGTTGTTATTGTAGATATTGAGCCGTTGATTGATATATGCGTTAATATTAAACAGTTACATATCAAGTTCGTTTTGTTCCAGTTGATTTAGTAGAATTATGGTTCCCAGAAATACATTTTTCTACGATATATCAATTTTCCAGGCGATATATTGTTCTTTCTACAGATAGTGAGAGTAGTTTTGGCTAATGCATTACTATTTAATATTTTATATCATTATTAACTTTCACTTTCGTGGAGACTTTTGTCACGCAGCTGAGTGAGATTGTTTTCCCTTTTCTTTGGATATTGAGGTGTATATATATATGACGTACTCATCAGGTTCAAGTTTAGTTCCAGGAGCCCGTTTTAGTAAACTTCGTAAGTCACGATAAATATTTCATATTTACGAATTTCGTACGAATATTCGTAAGATAAGAAAAAAGTGTCTTACTAACGCGTTCGCAAGAATTTGTCGTAACTTAAGAAAATTCGTAAGTTACGATTTTGGACATCTTTTTTAATGAAGTACGAATTATTCTTAGCAACAGGATTGTGCATGCGCAATCGGTATTTTCGTTTTCACTTTTAACTCTGGAGACGAAATGCAAACAATGCGTAATGTGTGACGTAAAGACTAAAGTGATGTATATTACGGAAGTATGTCGTATTTGATTATTTGTCGTCTATTTGAGTGTCTCTTCTTCTCTTCATTCTACTTGCAGTGTCTTTACTCAGTTTTTACGGTTTAATATCCATAAAATATGAAAAAAAGAAAAGAAAATCGGGTGGGGTTAATTTTTCTTGCTGAGGCACTCAACACTTATATGGAATTCACCACGTCCGCGCGTCCACGGTAGGCAAGGCGCATAAAAGATCCGTCACGTCACTTCCTAGGGTGGGTCCGTTTCAAATATCTAAATTCTAAATTTATGAGCATTGCATCAAATAGCCTCCAATCAACATATTTGAAATATTCGTGGAGTGACAAAACAAGAATAAAGAAGATAAAAATAAAAATAAATAAATAAATAAGTAAATAATGATGCATGATGCATAATCATTATTGGGTTTTGGATTTATTTGATATTTGCGGTGTGCATCATCATAGTTTTTATCGTCAACATCATCATCATAACATCATCGTCATGGTCATCACTGATATAATCATCACCATCATCATCATCACACACGGAGAAGTAAGGCAGTTATGATAATTTCCAAGTATGACGTCACATCATTCAGACGTCATCTGTCTCACCATAAAGGTATATGTAAAAATAAAAATATATGCCACCCAAAATACTCCGTTTTGTCCTATCTTGAATACAGAATCTTTTTTCCAGACCTGTTAGTGGCAACACTATACCGGCCGTTTCCAATTTTCTGAACACCACTGAATTTCGATCAAATAATTTACAAAATTCGCACTTCCCAAGCGAAGAAAACACTCAAGTTGACGGATTCTATTATATTGTGTTTAAGAACTGTATAGGAAAACGCCATAACAAGCACTGGCAGTGCATTGATGAAGTTATTTTTGCTCATTGAAAGTTATTTTTGTGAATTAGATCAAATATGAAGGGACTAGCCATGGACTTACTAAAATATCGTACATTTTACTTATAGTCAATGTATAGACTTGCAACGAGGACAGTTGAAAATAACATAACATTTGAAAAAAATCTGATAAGAGGAAAACAGGAAGAACTCTTCCTTCCTCTTATCAATTTCTTTAAATCGATGTAATCGCTTTTGTATTTTCATATCAACCCATAATCAACTTCGGTCACGTGACAGCGACTTATGAATATTTATTAATCTGAGCGGCCTCATTTCTCCACATGTTACTTTTATTATTACGTTCGATGTTCCGGGAAAGAATGATCCGATATAGATTTCTAAAATATATAACTTAATAACGTGTCCAAAATGAGATAAAAATTCATAATTTTACAGCACAATCAATCTTTATTTATAGATTGATCAAGTAATTTCATACAATCACAGCCCCTGATACATTGAAATAGTAGTCCCTCTCTCCCTACATAACATCAGCCAATCAGGACTGTCGTTAATTATTGTTCTTTGACCTATAGAGGCATTTAACTACTTTATCAAACTAGGAAAGCCCCTATCAAACAAAAGTATGTTGATTTTTGAATAAAATGACACAAATGTGATGAAAATCTATGCAGTACTTCAAAAGCAATGCTACTTTTAAGATGTCTGCCCCCATCTGGATGTACAGAAATTGGACACAAATTTGGATTAGGGGTCATATCTAAGGGGCCTGTAAATTGATAACACATTTACCTTGTTTAGTCTTTCAGTTTTGTTCATTATACATTGAATAAACATGTTCAAATCAAACTTTAATCAATTTGTTATTCTGAGTTTTATATAATACTTTTGAAAGTTAAATATGCCATTTTCTGTACAAAAATACAGACATTCCATTATGTAGAACTTTGGAGGTAAATGATGTTATACACATTTCCGCTTACTTCGGTGTATTTTGACTTGTACGGGGTAGATCATATGATAACTTTCATCGAAAATAAAAAAAAAATTACATCGAATTGCACACTTTTACAAATTCAAGTTTTACAGTCCACAATGTAAAATCTGCACAAAATCCTGAAATATTGGGGTAAAGTTCTGTAAATACTGTTTTGAATGTCTTGAATATCCAATGAAATGGAAACAAATCAGTCATTCACACAAAATACACAAAATTAATTTGTTAAAACGTTGCAAATTTAACCCACCTATTTTTCTAGAAATTTCAATATTGAAAATTCTAGGCACTTTGAATCAAAATTTGGGGCAAATTTGATATATTTTAAGATTAAATGGACTGCATGAACAAGAAAATGAAGTCAAACTGTATTTTGGACAAATTAAATATTTGGCCTATAGGTAAAAGCACAGTCATTCCATTTTCCATAGGGTCCCATGTTAAATTACCAAAGTTCCAGCAAGATTTACACAACATCCAACATTTCATCTATATATAATCCACATATCAAAATGTTTGTCAGACCCTCCTCTATCAGAATTTTAACAGTTTAATATAAAATTTGCCAAAATTCAAATGTAAACAACAACCCCTTTTTACGTCATAAAATTTTTACATTAGCGAAATGAGATAAAAATTCATGATTTTACAGCAGAATCAATCTTTATTTATAGATTGATCAAATAATTTAATCCAGTCACAGCCCCTGATACAATGAAATAGTTGTCCTTCTCTCCCTACATCATATCAGCCAATCACGACTGTCGTTAATTACTGTTCTTTGACCATTTCGGTCAAAATATAGTAATTCCATTTTCCATAGGGTCCCATGTTAAATTACCAAATTTCCAGCAAGATTTACACAACATTTACGAACTTTTTTGTTTAGTAAGACGCACTTTCTTCGTATCTTAAGATAAGAATGACTTACGAACAATTTCTTAACTTACGAAGTTTAGTAAAACGGGCTCCAGATGTCCTATTTTAGCAAAAATATGTATAAATTTTAGGCTGCCGGTTTCGGACTAACCCTTGCTTGTCACTTGCATTCTATACACTTCATGAAATAATAAAATGTGGTCTTGAAATCCATGGTGGGTGCAGTCAGCCGAACAAGAGACGCTTACTCCTACCATGTTTTATCAATGGTGTCCAAGTGCACATGTATGTCGTCTATGGTACATTATTTGTGGGTATCAAAGTGACATATCATAAGTTAGGTTTGTATTTTACGTAAAGAAATATTTACAAGTAAGTTTCTTTTTCATTTTTGTCAAATCAAGAAAGGCATTTTTATCCACAAAAGACAATGTAATGAACTTTGTCTATTTGCTTTCTTCATTGGATGTCATTAGCACACACAGATTTGCCATGATAATAATATAAAGAATAGAAACAAATGATATCTTGTAATATATATTGTAGTTTTCCTGAAATTCACGATTTTTCACTCAGATTGAAATGTTTTGCCTCAAATTGGTAATTTTTATACTATAAGGTTTCAAGATATTCATAGTGCAAAAATCATTTCTGTAGCAATTTGTTTGAGGTCAAGGCATGTTCTCCCGTAGATTAACTTGACTAATATCAATCAAAACAGATCGATACTGCTGCTGCACAGACGGACTGTCAGTTCTCGAGGGTGTCATCGACCCAGACGTTAGTGCTTCTATACCAATCCATAATATTTTCTTCACAGTTTACTGTAATGAAATTTTGGGAATTATTGTAGAAGTGTCGAGTACATATATCTTCACCATAAATAACTACACTACAGAGAGCGGCTATTGTCCAGTCGTCATATCATCGCCGCAATGTTTTTAAGTCTTAGCTACTAATCACCACGATCTTCGCTCTTTAACTGGCATATAGTTAATGCGGAATCACTGCAACGATCGCGGTGAATCACCGTAGCATTGCGGGCATTCCGCGGTGACCCTACTACAAGTATATACGAATATATATACGCATACGTAAACCATGGTGAAATATTTTTTAAAATACTCATTGAGTATGGTCAGCTTTCATTTAAGCAAATAATGTAAGTTTTAATAAAATCTAGAACAGGATCCTACAATTAATGATTTCAGTACAGCGTATGTAGCATAAGACTTCCGAATTCAAATGCCCTACATGTATTATTGCCTCGGGTGATATTTCTTATCAGCTTTATTCAATCTTGCGTAAAAATCAAAAAGGGATCTAAAAACAAGTACCTGTATTATAAATTACAAAAAGGGAAACAGAAAAAATATCTTTCGATGATTTTGTTTGCAGAAAGACAAGAGTTCGAGTTTACTTTGACAAAAATTTGATTAAAATATTTCTATTTATTCTGTATTTGCTGCATATACTTAAATTTGTGAAATCCTGAGAGAAATTGTATTTTGTAATGATAATTTAAATAAATCTAAAACTAAAGGTCTATGCCGCGGAAGTGTTTCCGTAATCGGACTTGAAACATATCGTCGAATCATAGCGTATGAGTACATATCTGAAGGGGTTTGGGTGATCGACGACAAGCCATCTTTAGAGATTATTCAGCGAATAATAACCCTCCAAAACACTTGCAATATTTATATGTCTACAAATAAGTATCAAGCAAAACCACTCGTGTTACACCTCGATATTTAGACAATATATCAAGATACTTAAATGTATGTTCAGGTATTCGATGTGTAGCCGGAATCAACAGCGATGTTGTGGTGAATCGTCCCGATCGGCCTTCGCGGTTGCGAACTGGTGTGCGGTGATTTGCGGCGATGTGAAAGCGATAGTCCGCGTCAAAATAGTTAGCCGCGGTACGCGGAGAATTGGACAATCCGCAATCTCTGCAGTGTATGTCCTTAAGTGAGGGTTTTTTTTGTTACTTAAGGTTAATTTGGTAATAAAGTTGCTCTTCAGATAATTTGAATTTTCACAGTTTTTTTTTTCTTGAGCATCACCAAAGGGACAAAATTTGTCGAAATGCGCATTTCATTATCGTTTCAATGTTCTAATAGTTATTTCAATAATAGAATCATCATGTGAGGCAAATGTGGATCCTGAATTGGTGGCTTCTGATCATAAAATAAGGTTTTGATTGGTATACATTGTACATAAGATATACATTAATCGATTATACATGCAGACACTATGTACGTGATGTGACCAAATGGTAGCTATAATATCTTATATTCTCTAATATTACAAATCAATGATTAATTGAGTCACAACACTATGAATCCAAGCCTCTTACAATTATAATGGTAAAGCAATATTTATTTCTTACATTCTGACGATAATTAAGTATGTTTCAGAAATCGAAAACTGATAATTATTTCCCTATTCTTGTGAATCCTGCAGTTATCGTATCCGATAGACAGTCATCTCAGAACCGTTACTTAGTCGTATATTGTCCTGTCAGTCCTTTTGAGAAGATCTGCTTTGAGAAGATTAACATCATTAAGTATCATTATGAAAAACTTTGCGGAATAAAACATGAATACAATGTGATTATTTTGCTAATGGATATTTTAAGGAACAATCTTACAGTTTTATTTTATGTTTAATATCCACAATTATATATAACGACAACCCAGGAATATTGTAAGTACATTGTGTCAATGGGTGGATATTGATTCCAAAGACCTCCTGGAAATGCTTTAAATATATGAAAGATATCTTAAAAAATCAAGAAAGAAATTTACTTTAACAAGTTTTCAAAGCTCTCCTCAAAAAGATAAACAAACGTTAGACTGAGAAAAATTCAATATAATAAAAATTTAGAGTTATGCGGTCTTCCATTATAACGGCATTTATGCATTCGTAAGAAAAGAAAAGAGACATGTGGCTCATCCATATGACAAAAGTTGCAACGTATTTTGAAAATTTATATCTCTTCAGTCATTGTCAAAAACGAATCTATGGAAATCTGTATTATTTGAAAGGCAACCTTATTACTCATTATTATTTAAGCAAGAAAAAAGAGGAGTTACTGGCTCAGTTATGTGGCAGAAGTCACCATGGAGCTATACAATACATGAATATAAATAATATACTAGAACATATAACACATTACAAAAATATTTGATTGTAGTGCAATTACGATACCGACTTAGGACAGTCATTTAATTTGACAAAAGCCAAACAAATGGTGTGGTTAAGAACCAAAACCCCAAATAAGGTCATAATTGTATTTGAAGTACATGTAGGTGTTCGGTAGTCTTACGATAATTTACAAACCTTCATTATATTAAATAGTGAATAGTATAAGTACAGTATCACAGAAATCTGGTCTGTGGGTATGGATGACTTAAAGATTTGTGCTTGCATTCTCTGTTGTTTATAAGCCCTGTCAAATCAAATATTATTTAAATATACAACATTGTTTATGCAGAGGATCACTGGATTTTAGTCGGATACACTAAATAATACTTCTTATTTTATTTAAGATTGGTCGCCTTTGTGTACATTGAATAGATAAAGATGGAATACTCAAAGTGTATCGTTATAAATCAGAATCCAAATCTAATATATATATACATAATAAGTTAATGGATAAAGCCAATAATATATTCCACAAAAAGGGGAAAAATCAGCAAGATCAGCCGAAACTAGTGAAGTAAACAACGAAGGTTAACCAAATTTCGAGGTACATATAATAAAAGGACATTATCATGTAGAATGTCACATTCAGACAAATGCTAACCCCACTCTAACTGAGGTGAGGCCATGTGAAATCATCAATGTATCGGTCAATATCATTGTAAAGATGATGGATAAATCCAAACCACAAGTCCAAAAATCATGAAACCATAGGACATACAAAATCAGTGAAAATGAAAAACAAATGGAAAATAACAAAATATGTCTACTTGAAGAGCATATGTGAACCCCTGTGATGGAGTGAGATCAGGTGCCCGGGGAGAGTGAGCATCTCCTTCTTGCTAGCAACACCCGTCACATATACCCCGTAGAAAGAGTCAAATCGTGTGAATTCCATATGTATCTATATATGGAGAAGTCGAAGTAGGTAACCTTCTAGTATAGAAGGTGTCAAATCTGTGTAAAGTGATCGGAATCGGTCTCAGTCCAGAATATCATTTAAAAGTCTGGATAACGAGATATCATATGGAGTAATAAGAGTCTCGTAACGACCGTAGAACTTCCTCAGTGACGATGCTAGTCTAGCACATATATAACCCTGGTTGAGCAGCTTAACTGAAAGTCGCCTAGCCCTCAGAACAAAGTCATTGTAATTTGAACATGCTCTGGAATAACGTATTAACTGAGATATGAATACGCCGTATGCGGGCGATGATGGAATGTTGCTACTTATGAAAGGAAAGTTTGTGATAGCGAAATTGAAATCGTCACGTTTGTCATAGAGTGAGGTGTTCAATTGACCATTAATGTCGAAAGACAACATAATATCTAAATACGAAGTAGAATTACTAGTTTCTGTGGTTTATTTGACCTCCAGTTCACTTGGATAGATGATGCTAAGGTAATCCGCGAATGAAGGATTATTAATTGAAAGCAAGTCATCTATATATCTGTAAGTAAAATTGAAGCCAAGAGCCAATTGTTTTTTTCCTTGCGAAAGCAAAGACTGAATGAACTCAGCTTCGTATGAATAAAGGAATATGTCAGCCAGAAGCGGAGCACAGTTAGTGCCCATTGGAATGCCGACAATTTGTTTAAAAACCTTACCTCCAAACACCACAAAAATGTTATCGATAAGAAAGTTCAACATCTGAATGACAGCTGTTTCAGTGTATTTATTTTTGGAATCAGAATTTTCCCTAACAAAGTAAGTTTTATCGTGGCCTATTACTATATATTTGAATTTGCGGCTTCCGTTTTTACTAGTAAATGCATTGTAGTATGCGTCAATATTCCAGTCACTCTCTTAATGAACTGCTAACAGTTGGATTGTCTTGTATAGAAGAGGAGACAGACGACATCTGTTGTGTGACAAAAATCAACAAGGACACGCAAAAGATGATAATAATCAAATCACCACAGAAAACATTACAAAAATATTCTATTGTATTGCAGTTACGATACCGACAATACGGACGGCCATTGAAAGTAATAAACGTTATTCAATTGGTGTGGTTAACTAGTATAGCGCTGCCCGACTTCTCATTTACCGCAAAAGCAGCACAGTCAAAAGACACACAATTAAAACAAAATTAATAGATAATCCTCCATATAGAGAACAAGGATCAACAAGTTTCTCAAGACGAAAGGCGATTCACATTTTAACACGAAACGCTATATGGAATATGCTAGTATCAAAATGTGTGAGACGACATCAACATAAGTCAACCGTGTTCTGCCGTTTGTAAGTGAGCTGAGATCCTTGAATCTCGAGTAACAGCCCGAGGGGACGAGACTCAGGACCTTGTCTCCTCATCTCCGAAAAGACTTTGAAAAGACCTATGGTCTTTGCGATGAGTCATGAGTAATGATATATTATAAACATTATATATTGTTTCTCACGCAGGGTCCCGAGCTATGAACTGAGAACATACTTAATTCATTATTTCATATTATTCTGTTCAACAATAATTAATAAATTGATTTGGATTTTATTTAGTTTTATTTTATCGATGAATAGAATTAAACCATTCTGCATGACAATTTATTTGAAGGTTTGGTAATGAAATAAGTTAAAATGAAATAATTGACTTAAGTGTTTTCCCAGTTTATGGCGCCGGACCCAGATCCTCCGCTTACCATTTGTACTGTATTGAATCTTAAAAAATATATTGTTGAACGAAAATTAAATGTTACTTGCATAAAAGTTTCAATACATGTGCAAGTGTGTGAAAAGAAGAAGTGATTGATTGAATAATAGGATCAACCTCAGAGCAAAAAGAAAAAAAAGGTCACGAAACTGCTTATCAAGCATAAAATAGCAGAATGCTAGGCAATTGACTAGCAGTCGTTTACTATGTTTGACCCGTTTATGATTCCAATTGTGGGTACAGTGCAATGAAAATGGCATACTTGGAAAAAAAATATCTCGAATTCAATGTTATACTTCTAATACGTGGCCTTAAAATCCATGAGCATATATGATATAAAAATGTGAAATGCAATTATGTGAATATGACCTCATGAAATATTTTGTGAATATTGTTTACATTAAAGATGGTGATTTATGTAGGCACCGTATAAAATATGGAATGGAATGGAATTGTGGAATGCAATGGAATGGAATGATGGAATGGAATAGCTTTTGGAATGGAAGTTTGGAATACTTTTTATGCCCCGGCCTAAAAGGTTCTAGGGCGTCTAGGTTTTGAATCGTCTATCTGTCCGTTCATTTTCCTGTCTTTCTGTCTGTCTGTACGTATTTTCACAAAATACAATAACTTTTCCAAATTCGGCATGCTTACTTAACAAATAAATCCCTTGCAAATGACATTAAGGTCAGTGACCTTGACCGTCACCTTTATACTAAAATATAATAATTTTGACACACACCATCAAATATATAGATTTCATATATGCTAAGTTTATGAACCCTGTTCAAATTTGGCATGCGAACTCAACTAATGAAATCCTTTCAAATGACATCAAATGACCTTGTGACATTGACGTTGTGATCTTTATACTAAAAATACAATTATTTTTGCCTGACTTCATGTATGAAATGCGTGCTCAAATCATGAAGCCCTTTCAAATGACATCAAGGCCAATTTCATTTGTGACCTTAACCGTGAATTTTTTCCAAAAAATAGATTTTTTAAACCATTAGAGACAAGGACCTATACTTGGCACGCATACTCAACAAACGAAACCCTTTCAAATGACACCAAGGGCAATTACATTGTGACCTTGACCGTGACCTTTATACTAAAAATACAATATCAGAGACAGAGATTTCATATTTGGCATGCGTACTCAACAAAAAGTGCCACCGTTCATGCCGAAGTCGTGCTTGGGAAGTCGTTTGTTCATATCCAGACTGGTTTATCTTTCACTATATGAGTGGATACAATTCTTTGGTTTGGAAATTAAGCCGTCTCTCCACGTTAAACGCCTCCCCCTTCCGAGCTATCCACGGCATGGTTCCCTAGAAGCAACTCAAAATTATTGAATCTGCCACTAAATACCGATGGCAAATGCATAGTATGGGGAGGGATGCTCCACGCCCATAACATGAGTCAGGAGCACCCAACCCCCCCCTTTCAATACGATTGCCTGTGTCACATACACCTTTGAGTGACATTAAATAACAATAAACAAGACTTTATTTCTTCGATGTCCTGCTGGTGAAAAAGGCTATGTCATGACTCGGTGAGATTCTTTCCCTTTTTACCTTAAACCCACCGTGGTAAAGTTTTATGCGGGCTGGACTGCAAGGACTTCAAGTCCTGACGCCCGTTCACTTTGTGGGGGTAGACCTCTGATAGTAAGATGCCTTCAAGCGTCATAGTAGGGGAAGACTCGGTACTTAAAAGCCCCCTCCCCTCCAGCTACCATGGCGTGGGTACCTGGCAGCAGGTCAAAGTTTGGTAACAGGACGACTATTGTTCTGTTGACTATATAGCTGAAATATGGCTGAATGTGAACAGCCAATCCGAAATCGACCCTCCCAAACACACACACACACACACACACACACACACACACACACACACACACACACACACACACACACACACACACAGAGATACACATGATTTGATGATTCAGGCATACTGAGAATACTTTTGATGAGATATATGATTTCTGTAATGTGTTAAATGTTCTATTATATTATTTATATTCATGTATTGTATAGCTCCATGGTGACTTCTGCCACATAACTGAGCCGGTAATTCCTCTTTTTTCCTTCTGTATCAATGACCTTTTCATCTAAGAGCCGGCGTTGCCTAGTGGTATCGCGCTGGACTCCTAATCGGGAGGCCGGGTTCGATTCCCGCTCTGGTCATGCCAGTGTCCTGTCTTTCGGATGAGACAGTAAAAACCGAGGCCCCGTGTCGTGGTATGCATGGCACGTTAAAGATCCCACACTGCTTCGGGTGGGTCCGTTGCAAAGGTCAAAATTTGTATACCCCGCATCAGGCAGATGCCGTCACCATATACGTAAAATATTCGTGGTGTGACGTTAAACAAAACTCAATCAATAAAACAAACTTTGCTTAAAAGCTGTTTAGCGTAAGAGTAGACGACTTTTCCAGTCATATGTGCTCAATCTTATCTTCGGGATACTCTTGATAAGCTATATAGAGAAAGACCACCATTATCTTTTCGACAATCGAACGTGAGCTAAGTAAATATAGCTTTGCCTTTCACACAATACCCTTATATAGACCCCCAGGGGAATCCTTGTGACGTTGTTTTCAGCTTTAACCTTAGTCATAATTTTTGCACCAAAGGAGATAGAGGCTTTATATTAGTATTAGTACTATCTGTCCAACTACAACGCCTTGTTGAATGACATCAAGTTATATAATTATAACCCGCCACTTTTCTGCATAACAAGCCCACTGATTGCAAGTAATGGTTTGATTTAACACATTCAGCTGCGCTTCTGTTGATGCTATTGTTTTATATAAATTTATCAATATGAAACACAGAAATAACATATACAAACATTTCTTCAAAACAAAGAGAAAATAAAACAAACAACAACATCTTTTAATACAAACAAGAGACGTCAAACAAAACGTTATTTTTGTCAAACACCTCTTGATTTTAACCATAATTGACTTTACCCAGACATTGACTTTACACACATACACACATAAAGAAATGTCATATTAATGGACATACATGTACCTGCAACATGATGCTGATATACCCTACATGTAAATAAAATTAATGCTAATTGATTTGATAAGCTTAGCGACACCTAAACTACTACACCTTTGCTTTGTATGAGTTTTTTTTATAGTCAGTACTTAATTGACGTAGTAACTCGTCGTGCAGAAGAACGTCCTTCAAATGTAGAGCAAATACGTCTCACACACTCAGTATTTTGGAGAGTTAATGATTTCTTCCTTTGTTTACTCCTTGGACTTAGATATACTCGGTGATCAAAATGTTTAAGGATAATGTCATTCGGCGGGAGTCGCTGTCGCTGGATGAATTCCTGTCCACATCCGTAACATTTACGAATTAATCCTGCCAAGAACGTAATGTTGAACGGTTGTTCCGTAGTACTAAAAATTGGTTGGATGCGTCTATATCATGCTGTTCTTTCGTATAGAACATTATTTCTTCAGAGGTTTTACTTATTTTGACTTTCCGTCTTTGTGTGGCATTTGGGCTTTCTTACCAGGATGTTGAGGCATGTTTGTATTTGCTAATTGGGTATTATTACATAAAGCACCGGTTTGTTGAGAGAGGTTTTTGTATTTCACGATGTACTCTCTAAGAATTCCGAGGAAACGTGCGACAGCTATTGTATGTTGACAAATTTTGAAGCCAGACCACCTTGAACATTTCGTTTCACAGGACACCATAGATGTGAGTTTCGCACATTTCAGTACAAACGGATCGGCAGATTTATCTTTATTTGCTACCAAATATCTCTTATTGTCTGCGTCACCTGGAAATTTCACTACTTTACCATCCACTTCTATCAACTGTGTAGCTTCCTTAAACATATCAATCAAAATCCTCTCTGGAACAGTGCTGATACCTTTCGCTTCATCAGACACGGTCAGTAAAATATCTGGTTCAGTTCGGCTCGAAACATCCAAGTTGTCAGTAATTGGTTCTCGTTGCATTCTGTAATGTAATTTTAAAATATTACATTTATACAGTGTAGAAAGTGTGAAACCACTTTATAGCAATAATATCATGCATTATATCTTCATTATTTAGAGCTCTCCACATTGCCAAGCGAATAGCCTGTTGAGCTTGTTAAAGATGCACACCCCCTTCCATCCATTGCTTAGGTTGTGTTAACAGAACATTGTAATGTTCCGTATATACATCCAGCAAAGTTGCCTAAAACGTATACATTACAATTTTTTACAACCTGGATCGTTTACTAAACAACATCGGGGCACTGGGAGCGTTATCAAAGCATTTATCACATCACAAGTAGCCGCAGATAACGGGACAATAATTGGAGTTGTCAGTTGAAATCGTTGAACAAATAAACACAAATAAATGTTAGTTAGAAACTTTAGCTTGTTGGTTGCTACATTTTTCAAATTTAATGATTTATGGCAAATACAGTAGGCGAATGCTATGGATATAGATACATGTACATGAATGTTTTTGATACATGTACTTATCTATTTATTACCGTTGAAACACTGCTTCTCCTTGTGTCGGTGATTTTCTTCAGAACATTTTCTCGTCCACTACAATGTGTTGGTACTTTGATTTCACACGATATTCGCCCTTTCCTATCAATGCAAGTTTTAATCCGTTCTCTTGTCTTTTTATTGTATTTTCTACAATCTTAATAAAATGGTATGAATCTAGTTTGTTGCTTTTATTGCCTGCTTTACATAAAATATCTGCTTTGATGACCGCATTTATACACTCGTTTCCATTTTGCGTGTAAGGTTTTGGCGGGAATCCCAGACCACATTTACTCCGGATCTCAGCTGTCATGCAATTTTTGTACAAGATTGAGTTTATGTTCCATGAAATATTCTAAGAATACTTTGCCTTTCTCATGTCGGTTAACCCAAACACTTTTCAATTTCTCCATTTTGCTGTCAACCTCAGAGTGAGACATACAGTCAACAATTCCCTTCGTTTTCTCTCCGTCCTTCACAACATCGAAAATGTCACGGATATATTGTTTTGCTTGATGTCCTTTTATATTCAACTTGTGTAATTGTCTTTCAATATTGTCAGCCATGTGTACAACGCAGAGCAGATGTGCACTCTCTGGAAAGCATACCTCCAAAGCATTTGATAAATTTTCATCACCATCTGTTCCAAACACCTGTAAATGTTTTAGATTTGGACAGTTTTGTCACAACGATGACGATAGCTTGAAGTAACTGTCGAAAGTTTTCCTTTGATGTAGGAGTTTAGGGCCGATCATGACGGGCTCTCTGCCGTGTGAATTGGTCATCTTTAAATTTTTGTAGGTAGTAATTGTAACAAAGTACTGACCTATATTGAACGTTGTATCAAATCCTAGCACAGACAAAAATTCCTCGGACATACAGAACTTTTCGATGTCATGTAATTGTCGATCAGTTGTCATAAACATAGTAAACTCGGGCGCCGCTCGCACTTCTCTCAAAAACCGGTTGTCATTTTTCTTGCTTTTTTTTTTTTTTGCAAGATCTGAACATTCATCCACAGGGTCTGTACTGGGTGCTATTTGATGATTGAAGTTTCTTATTTGTTGCTTGTCTCTAACTAAGTATGTGCTACTTTTTACTTCATTCAGTCCACCCTGCTCTTCGATTATTGTGTGGAAAATGTCTTTTGGGTTTTTATTCTCCTCGCTAAGTTGTTTTATTCTTCTCTTCACCGATTTGCTCGTTCGTTGATATGTTTTGTCTATTTCCGTGACAAGCAGTGTCTACAATTACTTCATTTCCTTCAAAATAATACTGAACGAAGAGATGATCTAGTAAACACTTGTCAGTAGTGTTTTCGAGGCTTATCATAAAATCTGCGGGAAAAATAACAGCGATCAATAAATTATGGCCCTCGTCTGCTCTTCTCAAGATCGCTGTCATTTTTCCCGCAGATTTTACTGTATATCTTCTGACTCGATTACTTTCTTAATAATATGTCCTGAGAGAACACGAACGATGCGTTGCTAGGAGATTTGCTGCGGACTCGGATTAAAGGACATTGCGGCGTTATTTATAGCACGATGTATCCATTAACCGTCCGTTTGGGGGCAAAATGAAATAATCGTGCAAAAGAAAAAAGGGATTATATGGGTAAACAGTAACAAAGTGTATATATACAAAGAGAAGAGACTCTCCCCGATCGATCGGTACCAGGTTTTTGTCAAAGCGTGCAAAATTAGCGGAGATATCGAGCTTTGATGTTGGTAACCCTGTGATACGAGTCATCCCCTTTACCTATTGACGTATTACTACTGCAGTAGTCTATTACGAATTACGTCTTATAAATTTCTCAATGTAAGGTCACCCCTGTGTATCAATTGTCTAAATGAGTACACGATTAATGTATATAAATGACAGTTTTTGGTCAGAGTTTAAAAGAGTAATCAGTAGGTATTCAACTCTGTTGATTTAAATCCAACTACATAGTATTCTATATTTCACTCGTGACAAATACATTGCATGAGTGCTGAATTTTGTTTTCTTGGAACCTGATGTAACCCTCGGTTATCGTCAAGCACCTTCATTCAAATTCTGCACCGAAATCTGTCAGCGAGTCCTCACACGTTTATATATCAGACTGAAAATTGGGTAATACGGTAAAATTCTCAGGAGAAGAGCGGACTTACGTACCATATAGTTCCTAAGTCCAATATGCCTACGAGGGCGATTTTTCATTAATATCGAATGAAATTTGAAAAGTATGTTTCTCACTCCTCCCGGGCACCTGGTCTCACCTCTGAATTTCAGGGGTCCGTGAATGTCCACTGTGGTATATTGTTGTTAGTGCCACAGCCATGTGACATCAGTTACTTTCGTATTTTACATTGTCAGCTGATATGTTAGAATTAGTGCGTCAGTCCACTCCAATTATACAACCTTCAAATTTGGACTTAGACTTACGTACCATTGGCGGTGGAGATAGGTACCATGTTTTTTCTACAGAATTTGGACATAGGTACCATGAGGAAAACATAAGTATTATATCGGTGACCTAATGTATCAATAAGATGCATTTCATTCAAAATTATTTACGTTGAAAGGAGTTTTAGTTTTCTATTTCTCTACCAATTTACAACCTGTACGTTAAACTGGTCTTAAATTTGTTAAGGTTTATAAATACCGAATTTCGCACGCCTACCGAAAACTGACCAGTGGTCAGTTGCACAAACTGACCAATGGTCAGTTTTCACATATGAGTCTTTATAGACAGTTCACTGTGTGTAAAGATCACGCAAAAAGTTTTTATTTCTAAATTTTACTGGATTGATCAGTGGTCACTTATCTCACATTTGCCATAAAAATGTAACCCCTTTCATCCCAAGAAACTGTATGTGTGACCCCGACACCAAAAGTGTAACTTAAAATCTTCTTTCCAAAATTCTTTTCATATTACTGGATTGATCAGTGGAATCTTATCTCAAATTTACCATAAAAAATTTACCCCTTTAATCCCAAGAAACCGTATGTGACCCCGACACCAAAAGTGTAACTTAAAATCTTCATTCCAAAATTCTTTCCATATTCCATTCCATAAACCTATTTCATTCCATTCCACTATTCCATTCCATATTTTACACGGTGCCATTTATGTATCCTATATATTTTATTTGAAATATGAAGAGAAATTATCCACCAAAAAAGAAGATATTGAAAAATCTGTTGTTTTTGCCTATATATGGCAATGAAAATTGTCTCAATCAATCAATCAATCATGGAAGTTGAAAAAACTCCAAATGTTCATTTGGTAACCACATCAGACGTCATTATGAGTCTCTATGATAGACCATAAGAAGAAACTGGTTCAGTTTTGTAGCAAATCTATCGTAAAACTGTATAAGTAGGATATGACCTTAAAGACATCATTGTGTGGCGTCTGCATCCCTCAATCAGAAAAGTGCGTGGTTTGAGGAATGGAGATTTCAGGCTACAATTCCACCCGTAAATTGTCAATGTGATGTTTTTCCGATGAGGAAATGAAAAGAAAAATATGAAGTATTAGAATGGTAAAGTATGCATTATCTCTTGCTTTCTATGGAGTTGTATTAAACAGTGAAAAAGAAGTACATGTAAACTGTAGGAAAAATAATATTCTTGTCAAGTTGATATCCCCAATCAAGAATTTTTTTCCCGTCTTCATTTGTAAAATCTTTTACTTCCAAACTGCTGCAAGAGTTTGGATAAACCTAGGTAGAGATAAAATGCAAGTTGCATAATTATATATCTCTCAATGTCGTTTAAAACGAAGACATTCTAAATGCCCATTGAACATACAGAACCCTAAATATAGTCACAGATGATAGGCCCTGATGTCCGGAAAAGTAACCATCGCATAGCTGGTAAGCCGAACCGGTTAAAAGTAAAATAGAAACTTGATACAAAATGAATCATAACAGGGCGGGATTTCACATTGAATGCTGGTCATGGTTACAAGGTCTTATGGCCAGAACCTGTTTTGTTTATGAATTCTTCCCATAAGAGAATATACTATTTTGTAGAACGAAGTGCATTTCTGATAAATATGACAAATTCAGGTGTATTGAATTATGAAAGAAGTACGAAATAGAAAATATTTGACTCGGTTCATCTGACAGCTTTAGGAGTTGAACATTTCACAATATTAATTTTCAATTAAAAATTAAATAAGAAATTATAATAAATAAAATAAAATAAAAATAAAAATAAAAATAAAAATAAAAATAAAAATAAAAATAAAATAAAATAAAATAAAAAATAAAACTGAAGCAGCCCCACTTTAGTCTAGGTTGATAATGACAGACATTTTCCCCTCGCACACATGTACTCTTGTTATTGTTAGCACTGAAACCATTCATGATAACTTGAAGATTGACGATTTCCTGTTTTAAGGGAGTGTATTTTCCTTCATTCTTGATCCGTCAATGAACGAATCCGTTGATGTCCAAAATATTTTATGTCTGATAATGATAGTATTAATAAAAACAAGAGGAACAGTCTTTTTTAAATGCACAGGTTTTTTTCTTTTCCTTAAAAATTTTTGAATTATTTCCCTTTGCGTACAAGATGGCGCGCAACCATCGTTGCTATCTGTAAACAAATGGCGGGTGCGGGCACTCGTGTGATAAGTCTACGAATAATGGCACACACAGGATGTATTTAGAAATTAGATAAAAGTCTAGCTTATACTTCTCAAGGGTAAGTGGTTCATATAGATATGATTTATGCAGATGTTAATCCTTTTTTTGGCATTTTGATTATCCAGTGACTTTTCGAATTGACTCGGTTGTTTTTGTTTCGTTAAGGTTTTTTGTTTGTTTGTCAGAGATGTTGAAAAGTTTTCAGACATGTCAGTTATTTTAAATGATTTTGAAAATTTCGTAAGTCAGGACATGAAAATTTTAGAATTTCAGTCCGAATAAATTTTGTCGGTCAAAACCCTCGGACTTTAATTTTCAACATCACTGAGCTTGTAGCGTCTGGTCAACAAATTTACAGTTGATCTGTATTGGAAACAATTATACAGATACTCTCATTTGTGCATCCAGATTTATGAGCACAACATTCTGTTTACAAAGTCATTTTAATGTAACCAGGTCAGTCCATAATGTAAAAGAGAACCAACACGGTGGTTCTTCTTCTTCTTCCAGTATGAAGTGTACTCAAAAATTGAGCATTATACTTCATGTGGCAGTCAAGATAAAAGCTTCACAGGGTAATATGATACAGTTAAAAAGTTAAAATCCCTGATCCTCATCCTAAGCTGAAGTGGGCAGGTGGTAAGTTGCCCATTGCAGTCTGGTAGTCCTCCAAGGAACATGCTGATGTCATTGCTGATGGAAGTCTGTTCCAATCCCTGATGGTACGCAGGAAGAAGGAGGTTTGAAGCATTTGGCATTTATTGATCCTCAGGGTAATGAGAATATTTTTAAACACCGCTTATGGATCACAGGTTCATTTCACAAATCCCCCTCAGCCAGATTCAATTATGGAGAAATATGGTCCAAAGACAAATATGTAAAACATCTTAAAAATTTGCACATTCTGATGCATAATAAATGTATACAATGACGTAATAGAAAAAATACTAATTTACTTTTACAGAATGGTGGAAATGTATTCAACGGAATTACAACTTCATAATAACTAATCAAATTCAAACTGACAGTTAAGCACACAGCATGCCAAATGCAAATAAACTCTGATGCATAATTCAAATTTAGCCAAAACAATGAATTAAGTATATTTATGAAATATAACAAATTTAACAATTACAGATCAAAATATAGATAATAAGTGTAACCATGAAGAAAATATACTTACAGATAAAGACAAACAATTCCAAATGCTGATAATTTACAATAAATGTTTCTCTTCACAAAAAACCCGCGATCTACTACAAGACTTCCAAATTATATCTGACTCAAAGGTGGTAAAATAACAAAGAGTAATTTAAATGATCAATAAGAAAAGAGAAGAGTTGAGTAACGGTCTGGCAATTTCAAACTTGAAAAGAAATTTAAACAATTTTGAAAAATGAAAAATAAATTATCAAAACGATGTTTAAAGCTAATTTAAACTTATGAAATATATTAACAACAATTTTACAATTCAAAAAATCCAAGTTGTAACTCATAGTTGGATAAGAAATGCATATTGTGGTCCTTAAAATTCACTATAATGGAAGAAGAGCTTCACAACTTAAGTGTTACTAGAATGTTCACAATTTTTCTGAATTATATGGTATCTACATACATGAATTGCTGACACAAGATAATGCTTCTGCATTACCCCAATCACAAGATATATACAATAATCCATTTACAGCTCAATAGGCTTTTTTCAGCTGTTAACCGGGAGCCAATGTGCTGAATTCGGCTGATAGTAATAGTCTTTGAATGCCATCAGGCTGATCTGGGCCGATGTGGTTTTTATGTACTTTACTTTTATAATAAACTGCAATTTGACATATACAGTTATACAGGTACATTTACAATCTTAGAAAGTCAAACCTAACACCATTATGATATTAGTAAAATGATGCCATCATACTGTAACACCATATTGAGATGACGTAATCATAACGTCATCTCATTTGTGATATTGCTGATGGCGTGAAATCAGTAATTTCGATTACAGAGTCACAAAATGTGGCTGAGAATTTTGCCCCCAGAGCCGGCACAGGTGAAGAGCGCAATTCAATGGAAATCCTGAACTTAGAAATACGCTGCCAAATAACATGCATCCATTCACTATTACTTTTCACTTTTGATAGTGTAACTTGAGAGAATGAGACTATTTCACAAACGCTTAGATGATCCAGACTGGTGACTTGGTATGAGTTATACTCATCGGGATTTACCCATCTGATTAAAACCATGTCTTTGTTCTGCTTCTCTATTTGTTCTATCATGGATAAAGATCTGGCGAAACCCCGTACAGGGTCATGTTTTGGTGAACTCTGATGACGTTTCAGTCAAGGAAACCGTTATTTCCCATAGCCAATCAATGACTTGGCTAGGCACATGATAGTGATGCAATATGTAACAAACACTGTTCAAAAACTACCTTGTTGTTTTACCATGATTATTATCTTTGAAATGAGAAAATAATTAAATTTATATCACCTATGTATGCTTCTTCATTGAATTCAAATGTGGATTTCAAAATGTTTATAATAGTATTTGTGAAAAAAAATGTTAAAAGTTGCATTATGACTTAGGATAAAACCAAAGTCATAACCCATCATGCATTCGGAATCTCGTGCCTCTACTCTTAAGAATGCTGCAATATGTAAAACTCAGAACAGATACGTACAGTGAAAAAGTTCTATTCGGCAAACAAACAGCTAAGAGTTTACTACTATGTATATTTATATGCAGTAGATCTACTAACGAAGAGAAATTTTGAATTTTCGTATTACGAAGAGCAGGTATCTGACATCATTGTCTTGTGACATCAAAGAATTCATTGTGAAAGCTTCATTTCATCTCTTCATATCCTATCATCCAATCTTTGTGACGTCACAATCAGAACAATTAAAGATCCTCTCAATATCCCACTCATTTTTAATTCTTGAAAGGGTGATTAGGGTAACTATATGCACACGTGAAATATGAAAGCCCAATCACCATCTACATTTACAATGTTATGTTGTGCCTCTTTCAATGAAAATGGGACGGGACGGAATTCTGATGGACGGACAACCTAAATGCTATATGCCCCTTTGTCTACAAAATGCTACCCGTTAACAATAAAGTGAACTAGTATCGTGAATTAACATCACAAATTTCTTCTCTCTGTATAGAATCTTTCTTGTTTACTGTGGTACTGGTGTTTTGGGGATAAAATCGTAAAATCATTCTTCCCATATAATGAGGTAAGACACTATCAATATTTTATCATGACATCAAGAATTTTATCAGAAACACTAAAATTGTTTTTCCTTGAAAATGTCAGTCCTGCATTTAACACGCGAAGGTCTATTCTGCCGCTTATTAATGGCAAAATAAAATTAAAGCAAACAAAATTAACCAAAACTTGTTCAAGATATTTATAACTTATTGCATATTGGTTATGTCCTGTCTGTCTGTTTGTTTATTTGTCTATTTCGTTGTCTGTCTGTTTGTTTATCCATTGTTAACTGTAACCTTCACCATAACTTTTGAATTTTGACTGTGAGAGATAGAGACCTCATATTTGAAGTTTATTATTTATATCATTAGCTTGAAGATGTGGTTAATTACATCATTACATGTTTCCCAATCATAATAGATTTCATAAATTATTTTATGTATTTGATAGTTCTCATTCCTTATAATTTTGATGTATTACCAACATGATGGCAGCCATAGAATGCACTTCCAAGCTTGTTAATCCACCTTCCCATTTTGAATCAACTTATTGTCTGACTTCAAGTACAAAGATAATTAATTAAAATCATCAACCAACTGTACATTGACTGCAATAGTTTTATGCAAGTAATGACATCAGGATTAGTGTATTTAGTTATGATGTAGAAATTATATTATCTTCCATTGCCACATGTATAGTCCACTATTATCTTCCACGGCCACATGTACATTCCACTATTATCTTCCACGGCCACATGTATATTCCATTATTATCTTCTACTGCTGCATGTACATCCCACTATCATCTTCCACTGCTACATGTACATTCCACTGTCATCTTCCATTGTTACATGTATATTCCACTATTATCTTACACTGCCACATATATAGTCCACTGTCATCATCCATTGCTACATGTACATTCCACTATTATCTTCCACATCTACATGTACATACCACTATTTTCTTCTACTGCTATGTGTACATTCCACTATTATCTTCCACTGCTACATGTACATTCCACTTTTATCTTCCACTGCCACATGTAAAGTCCACTGTTATCTTCCATTGCTACATGTACATTCCACTATTATCTTCCACATCTACATGTACATTCCACTATTATCTTCCACTGCCACATGTATAGTCTACTGTTATCTTCCACTGCTACATGTACATTCCACTATTATCTTCCACTGCTACATGTACATTCCACTATCATTTTCCATTGTTACATGTACATTCCACTGTTATCTTCTATTGCTACATGTACCTTCTGCTGTTACCTTCTATTTCGATATGTATCTTCCACTATTATCTTACAGATGCCTGAACCACATCATGTAACATTTGAAGATGAGATTCCGCCAAAAGAGAAAGAAAAAAACTTGCCAAAGCCTATATATCTAACAGAATTCTTTGACCCTGCTTTGGAACTTGGAGAGGATTTTGGCTTTGACCCAGCTGATGCCTATTATCTACCACCAGGGTCAGAAGATGAGGTTCAAGACACATTTGGAGTTGATGACCCTGTGTTGGAGAGGATAAAAATAGATATAGCTAAGAATCTGCAACGTAGTGAATCAGTTTCCAGCTCAAGTTCTGTCACAAATGAGGAACATGAGGGGGAGTATGTCAAGCAGTCGGATCACTATACTCTCGTTCCATATGGTATTCAACCTAAAGCTACATACACACATGGCAAGAAAAATGCAGATATCATGGGATGTAAGTATAGAACAGATATTTTTAGAGCAGATATCATGGAATGGATGTCAGAGAATAGTTTTTTTAGAGTAGATATCATGGAATGGAAGTCAGAGAGTAATATTCTTAGAGTAGATATCATGGAATGGAAGTCAGAGAGTAATATTTTAAGAGCAGATATCATGGAATGTAAGGCAGAGAGTAATATTTTAAGAGCAGATATCATGGAATGGAAGTCAGAGAGTAATATTTTTAGAGTAGATGTCATGGAATGGAAGTCATAGAGTAATATTTTAAGGCAGATATCGTGAGATGTGTATATTGGAGTTATATTCTTAGAGTAGACATCATATAGAAATAATATTCTTACAGCAGATATCACAGGGTGTAAGTATAGGAATAATATTCTTACAACAGATATCACAGGGTGTAAGTATAGGAATAATATTCTTACAGCAGTTATCACAGGGTGTAAGTATAGGAATAATATTCTTACAGCAGATATCACAGGGTGTAAGAATAGGAATAATATTCTTACAGCAGATATCACAGGGTGTAAGTATAGGAATGATATTCTTACAGCAGATATCACAGGGTGTAAGTATAGGAATAATATTCTTACAGCAGATATCACAGGGTATAAGTATAGGAATAATATTCTTACAGTAGATATCACAGAGTATATGTATAGGAATAATATTCTTACAGTAGATATCACAGGGTGTAAGTATAGGAATAATATTTTTACAGCAGATATCACAGGGTATAAGTATAGGATTAATATTCTTACAATAGAGATCACAGGGTGTAAGTATAGGAATAATATTCTTACAGCAGATATCACAGGGTGTAAGTATAGGAATAATATTCTTACAGCAGATATCACAGGGTATAAGTATAGGAATAATATTCTTACAATAGATATCACAGGGTGTAAGTATAGGAATGATATTCTTACAGCAGATATCACAGGGTGTAAGTATAGGAATAATATTCTTACAGCAGATATCACAGGGTATAAGTATAGGAATAATATTCTTACAGCAGATATCACAGGGTGTAAGTATAGGAATAATATTCTTACAGCAGATATCACAGGGTGTAAGTATAGGAATAATATTCTTACAGCAGATATCACAGGGTATAAGTATAGGAATAATATTCTTACAGTAGATATCACAGGGTGTAAGTATAGGAATAATATTCTTACAGCAGATATCACAGAGTATAAGTATAGGAATAATATTCTTACAGTAGATATCACAGGGTATAAGTATAGGAATAATATTCTTACAGCAGATATCACAGGGTGTAAGAATAGGAATAATATTCTTACAGCAGATATCACAGGGTGTAAGTATAGGAATGATATTCTTACAGCAGATATCACAGGGTGTAAGTATAAGAATAATATTCTTACAGCAGATATCACAGGGTATAAGTATAGGAATAATATTCTTACAGTAGATATCACAGGGTGTAAGTATAGGAATAATATTTTTACAGCAGATATCACAGGGTATAAGTATAGGATTAATATTCTTACAATAGAGATCACAGGGTGTAAGTATAGGAATAATATTCTTACAGCAGATATCACAGGGTGTAAGTATAGGAATAATATTCTTACAGCAGATATCACAGGGTATAAGTATAGGAATAATATTCTTACAATAGATATCACAGGGTGTAAGTATAGGAATGATATTCTTACAGCAGATACCACAGGGTGTAAGTATAGGAATAATATTCTTACAGCAGATATCACAGGGTATAAGTATAGGAATAATATTCTTACAGCAGATATCACAGAGTATAAGTATAGGAATAATATTCTTACAACAGATATCACAGGGTGTAAGTATAGGAATGATATTCTTACAGTAGATATCACAGAGTATAAGTATAGGAATAATATTCTTACAGCAGATATCACAGGGTATAAGTATAGGAATAATATTCTTACAGTGGATATCACAGGGTGTAAGTATAGGAATAATATTTTTACAGCAGATATCACAGGGTGTAAGTATAGGAATAATATTCTTACAGTAGATATCACAGGGTGTAAGTATAGGAATAATATTCTTACAGCAGATATCACAGAGTATTATCATAGGAATAATATTCTTACAGCAGATATCACAGGGTGTAAGAATAGGAATAATATTCTTACAGCAGATATCACAGGGTGTAAGTATAGGAATGATATTCTTACAGCAGATATCACAGGGTGTAAGTATAAGAATAATATTCTTACAGCAGATATCACAGGGTATAAGTATAGGAATAATATTCTTACAGTAGATATCACAGAGTATATGTATAGGAATAATATTCTTACAGTAGATATCACAGGGTGTAAGTATAGGAATAATATTTTTACAGCAGATATCACAGGGTATAAGTATAGGATTAATATTCTTACAATAGAGATCACAGGGTGTAAGTATAGGAATAATATTCTTACAGCAGATATCACAGGGTGTAAGTATAGGAATAATATTCTTACAGCAGATATCACAGGGTATAAGTATAGGAATAATATTCTTACAATAGATATCACAGGGTGTAAGTATAGGAATGATATTCTTACAGCAGATATCACAGGGTGTAAGTATAGGAATAATATTCTTACAGCAGATATCACAGGGTATAAGTATAGGAATAATATTCTTACAGCAGATATCACAGAGTATAAGTATAGGAATAATATTCTTACAACAGATATCACAGGGTGTAAGTATAGGAATGATATTCTTACAGTAGATATCACAGAGTATAAGTATAGGAATAATATTCTTACAGCAGATATCACAGGGTGTAAGTATAGGAATAATATTCTTACAGCAGATATCACAGGGTATAAGTATAGGAATAATATTCTTACAGTGGATATCACAGGGTGTAAGTATAGGAATAATATTTTTACAGCAGATATCACAGGGTATAAGTATAGGAATAATATTCTTACAGTAGATATCATAGGGTGTAAGTATAGGAATAATATTCTTACAGCAGATATCACAGAGTATTATCATAGGAATAATATTCTTACAGTAGATATCACAGGGTATAAGTATAGGAATAATATTCTTACAGTGGATATCACAGGGTGTAAGTATAGGAATAATATTCTTACAGCAGATATCACAGGGTGTAAGTATAGGAATAATATTCTTACAGCAGATATCACAGAGTATAAGTAAAGGAATAATATTCTTACAGTAGATATCACAGGGTGTAAGTATAGGAATAATATTCTTACAGCAGTTATCACAGGGTGTAAGTATAGGAATAATATTCTTACAGCAGATATCACAGAGTGTAAGTATAGGAATAATATTCTTACAGCAGATATCACAGGGTGTAAGTATAGGAATGATATTCTTACAGCAGATATCACAGGGTATAAGTATAGGAATAATATTCTTACAGCAGATATCACAGGGTATAAGTAAAGGAATAATATTCTTACAGCAGATATCACAGGGTGTAAGTATAGGAATGATATTCTTACAACAGATATCACAGGGTGTAAGTATAGGAATGATATTCTTGATGTTCTTCATGTTGTTGGAGTTGTGTTAACTGAAGTTAATGTTTAATGTAGAAGTACATTACAAATTTTTAAAGATAATTAGTAATACTGACATATGCCATTATTTGCTTTTGCAGTGGTATACAATAGTAAAAACAGGATGTTTGTGATATTGGATGGTAAAGGTTTAACAACATGGCGAAGGGACATCACCTTAGATGCTAGAAGTAAGTGACTGTCTACTGAATTATTCTTTTTTATATACTAACCTTAGCAAAAAGGTCAACTGATCTTTTCTCATCAAAATTAGCTGTTGCCTGCATTGCATCATAAACTTTTCTAATTTTCGTCCTCGCCTCCAGAATCACAGGGCCAATTTCAATATGTTCAGCTAATGTTTGTTCAAACAGAAAACCACATTCACTTCAGATAAGAAAGAATTGGAAATGTAGAAAAAATTGAAATATAGCTTTAGAAATCTACAAATCCACTATTGACAATAAACTGATTTTAATATACAACATCCTTATGACTTATAGTATCAGTTTTGTTCAAGGGGAGGCCTTGTGTCAGTTTTTGACCCCAACTTAGGCACAGACAGTTTTATTTAGGCTTACACAATTTTCATGTAGGAAAGTTATTAAAACTCTCTTTCTTAAGAACCAATTGCCAAAATGACCTTGCATGTATTTGGTATATGGTATCCTTATGACATGTAGTATCCAGTCTGTTCAACACAAAACTCTGAAGCAATATAGGGACCTATCCAAAGGGACTAATGTTTTTGTATATTAAGCTTATACCTTAGTTGTATTAGACAGTTTCTTTAAAAAATTTTCTTTTCAAGAAAGACAAGTCATAAAGAGTCTATGACTTCATATTTAGCATACAGTTTTTTTTTTATAACATATACATGTAATATTAAATTTGTTTAATCATAACCCTTTAAAAATCTTCTCAAGAACCACAAGTCATAATGACCTCATGCTTAGCATACAGCATCCTTATAACATCTGTAGAATCAAATTTGTTTAAGGTGAAGTGTGAGGGAACATTTCACCCTGCCTGGAAGGTAGAAAAATTTTTACTTAGGTTTATATAGGAAAATACAAACGTAAACCACAGTGACAAGGATTTACAAAATATTTCATATTTAAGAGCCAGTGGAACTGCCAACTTGTCAAACCAAAAGTCGACACAGGAGAAATGGGAGTCCATGTAATCAATCTATGTATCCATCATGACGATGCAGTTTTAATGTAAAGATGATGGATAAATCCAAATCATAAGTCTAAAAATCATGCAACCAGAGGACATACAAAATCAGTGAAAATGAAAAACAAGTGGAAAATAACAAAATATGTCTACTTGAAGAGCATATGTGAACCCCTGTGATGGAGTGAGATCAGGTGCCCGGGAGAGTGAGCATCTCCTGCTTGCTAGCAACACCGTCACATATACCCAGTAGAAAGGGTCAAATCGTGTAAATTCCATATGTATTTATATATGGAGAAGTCAAAGTAGGTAACCTTCTAGTATAGAAGGTGTCAAATCTGTGTAAAATGATTGGAATTGGTCTCAGTCCAGAATATCATTTAAAAGTCTGGATAACGAAATATCATATGGAGTAATAAGAGTCTCGTAACGACCGTAGAACTTCCTCAGTTACGTTGCTAGTCTAGCACATATATAACCCAGGTTGAGCAGCTTAACTGAAAGTCGCCTAGCCCTCAGAACAAAGTCATTGTAATTTGAACATGCTCTGGAATAACGTATTAACTGAGATATGAATACGCCGTATGCAGGCGATGATGGAATGTTGCTGCTTATGAAAGCGAAGTTTGTGATAGCGAAATTGAAATCGTCAAGTTTGTCATAGAGTGAGGTGTTCAATTGACCATTAATGTCGAAAGACAAGATAATATCTAAATACGGAGTAGAATTACTACTCTCTGTAGTTTCTTTGACCTCCAGTTCACTTGGATAGATGATGCTAAGGTAATCCGCGAATGAAAGATTATTAATTGAAAGCAAGTCATCTATATATCTGTAATTAAAATTGAAGCCAAGAGCCAATTGTTTTTTTCCTTGCGAAAGCAAAACTGAATGAATTCAGCTTTGTATGAGTAAAGGAATATGTCAATGTTAATGTTTTAACCTGATATGCTGTCTTCAATTGAGTCTATTTTGTTTGACCTGATACGCTGTCTTCAATTGAGTCTATTTTGTTTTACCTGATACGCTGTCTTCAATTGAGTCTATTTTGTTTTACCTGATACGCTGTCTTCAGTTGAGTCTATTTTGTTTTACCTGATACGCTGTCTTCAGTCTATTTTGTTTTACCTGATACGCTGTCTTCAGTTGAGTCTATTTTGTTTTACCTGATACGCTGTCTTCAGTCTATTTTGTTTTACCTGATACGCTGTCTTCAGTTGAGTCTATTTTGTTTTACTTGATACGCTGTCTTCAGTTGAGTCTATTTTGTTTTACCTGATACGCTGTCTTCAGTTGAGTCTATTTTGTTTTACCTGATACGCTGTCTTCAGTTGAGTCTATTTTGTTTGACCTGATACGCTGTCTTCAGTCTATTTTGTTTGACCTGATACGCTGTCTTCAGTCTATTTTGTTTGACCTGATACGCTGTCTTCAGTTGAGTCTATTTTGTTTGACCTGATACGCTGTCTTCAGTCTATTTTGTTTTACCTGATACGCTGTCTTCAGTTGAGTCTATTTTGTTTTACCTGATACGCTGTCTTCAGTTGAGTCTATTTTGTTTGACCTGATATGCTGTCTTCAGTCTATTTTGTTTTACCTGATACGCTGTTGTCAGTCTATTTTGTTTGATCTGATACGCTGTCTTCAGTTGAGTCTATTTTGTTTTACCTGATACGCTGTCTTCAGTCTATTTTGTTTGACCTGATACGCTGTCTTCAGTCTATTTTGTTTTACCTGATACGCTGTCTTCAGTCTATTTTGTTTTACCTGATACGCTGTCTTCAGTTGAGTCTATTTTGTTTTACCTGATACGCTGTCTTCAGTTGAGTCTATTTTGTTTGACCTGATACGCTGTCTTCAGTCTATTTTGTTTGACCTGATACGCTGTCTTCAGTCTATTTTGTTTGACCTGATACGCTGTCTTCAGTTGAGTCTATTTTGTTTGACCTGATACGCTGTCTTCAGTCTATTTTGTTTTACCTGATACGCTGTCTTCAGTCTATTTTGTTTGACCTGATACGCTGTCTTCAGTCTATTTTGTTTTACCTGATACGCTGTCTTCAGTCTATTTTGTTTGACCTGATACGCTGTCTTCAGTCTATTTTGTTTTACCTGATACGCTGTCTTCAGTCTATTTTGTTTGACCTGATACGCTGGCTTCAGTCTATTTTGTTTGACCTGATACGCTGTCTTCAGTCTATTTTGTTTTACCTGATACGCTGTCTTCAGTCTATTTTGTTTGACCTGATACGCTGTCTTCAGTCTATTTTGTTTTACCTGATACGCTGTCTTCAGTCTATTTTGTTTTACCTGATACGCTGTCTTCAGTCTATTTTGTTTGACCACTCTAGACATTAATGATCACAGTTGTTGCTATATGTTGTGGGGAATCTTACATATTTAATCGTAGGTTACTTGAAAAAATAAAAGAAAATATTGGAAATTTATCTAATTTAAACAAAAAACTGCAAACTCAAATAATCTCTTAATCGTTACAGCTAGAGAAACATTAATGCAATACTTTTTCAATAGCTTTATTTGAAGAATAGGGCAACATAGATTTGAACAGTTTAACAAAAAAAAAAAAAATCTTTAAGAGAAAACTCATAAACTAAGCTGTATTATATAATTTTCTAGAGAACCCTAATTTTTCTAAGTTTTTAGAATAAAACAGTAAGGCTGAATTTTACACTTAATTTTGATATATAAACTGCTTGACATGTTCCTATATTGTTTGTTTATTGTTTTCTTAAAATTAGAATAACAATTTCATCGAATTCAATACATTTTATAAATGACATTGTGTAGATTCATAAAGTTAACTTATTTGGAGTAAAGGAGTATTGTAATTGATGTGTTTATGGCATCCACATGGTATCCAGATGACATTTACTGTAATCTCATTAAAGCTGTGAAACTTGGGTACACATCTCTGTTACCAACTACAGATTGGGTTTGATTTTGTTGTGATTAACCTACTTTTGTTGGAGTTATGGCTCTTCATTAAAAATTAGTTATTGGACTGTAACTCAATTTATTTTACCCTAGAGTCATGATATCTTGCACACAGGAGACTTATGATACAAATAGAATCCTTATTGTATAAGAGTCAAAAGGTTGAAGGTCAAAATCACAAAACTTTGTTTCATCAAAAACTTTTCAAGATTGTGACTCATGTCTTTTCATCCTTATAGATTTGTGATGCTTCACAAATAAAATGTCACAGTTGTTACCCATATCACAAGAGTGTGTCATGATGTTACCCATATCACAAGAGTGTGTCATGATGTTACCCATATCACAAGAGTGTGTCATGATGTTACCCATATCACAAGAGTGTGTCATGATGTTACCCATATCACAAGAGTGTGTCAGGATGTTACCCATATCACAAGAGTGTGTCATGATGTTACCCATATCACAAGAGTGTGTCATGATGTTACCCATATCACAAGAGTGTGTCAGGATGTTACCCATATCACAAGAGTGTGTCATGATGTTACCCATATCACAAGAGTGTGTCATGATGTTACCCATATCACAAGAGTGTGTCATGATGTTACCCATATCACAAGAGTGTATCATGATGTTACCCATATCACAAGAGTGTGTCATGATGTTACCCATATCACAAGAGTGTGTCAGGATGTTACCCATATCACAAGAGTGTGTCAGGATAATATCCATATCACAAGAGTGTGTCATGATGTTACCCATATCACAAGAGTGTGTCAGGATGTTACCCATATCACAAGAGTGTGTCAGGATAATAACCATATCACAAGAGTGTGTCCAGATGTTACCCATATCACAAGAGTGTGTCATGATGTTACCTATATCACAAGAGTGTGTCAGGATAATAACCATATCACAAGAGTGTGTCATGATGTTACCCATACCACAAGAGTGTGTCATGATGTTACCCATATCACAAGAGTGTGTCATGATGTTACCCATATCACAAGAGTGTGTCATGATGTTACCCATATCACAAGAGTGTGTCATGATGTTACCCATATCACAAGAGTGTGTCAGGATGTTACCCATATCACAAGAGTGTGTCATGATGTTACCCATATCACAAGAGTGTGTCATGATGTTACCCATATCACAAGAGTGTGTCAGGATGTTACCCATATCACAAGAGTGTGTCATGATGTTACCCATATCACAAGAGTGTGTCATGATGTTACCCATATCACAAGAGTGTGTCAGGATGTTACCCATATCACAAGAGTGTGTCAGGATAATATCCATATCACAAGAGTGTGTCAGGATGTTACCCATATCACAAAAGTGTGTCAGGATAATATCCATATCACAAGAGTGTGTCATGATGTTACCCATATCACAAGAGTGTGTCAGGATGTTACCCATATCACAAGAGTGTGTCAGGATAATAACCATATCACAAGAGTGTGTCCAGATGTTACCCATATCACAAGAGTGTGTCAGGATGTTACCCATATCACAAGAGTGTGTCAGGATAATATCCATATCACAAGAGTGTGTCAGGATGTTACCCATATCACAAGAGTGTGTCAGGATAATATCCATATCACAAGAGTGTGTCAGGATGTTACCCATATCACAAGAGTGTGTCAGGATAATATCCATATCACAAGAGTGTGTCATGATGTTACCCATATCACAAGAGTGTGTCAGGATGTTACCCATATCACAAGAGTGTGTCAGGATAATAACCATATCACAAGAGTGTGTCCAGATGTTACCCATATCACAAGAGTGTGTCATGATGTTACCTATATCACAAGAGTGTGTCAGGATAATAACCATATCACAAGAGTGTGTCATGATGTTACCCATATCACAAGAGTGTGTCATGATGTTACCCATATCACAAGAGTGTGTCATGATGTTACCCATATCACAAGAGTGTGTCATGATGTTACCCATATCACAAGAGTGTGTCATGATGTTACCCATATCACAAGAGTGTGTCAGGATGTTACCCATATCACAAGAGTGTGTCATGATGTTACCCATATCACAAGAGTGTGTCATGATGTTACCCATATCACAGAGTGTGTCAGGATGTTACCCATATCACAAGAGTGTGTCATGATGTTACCCATATCACAAGAGTGTGTCATGATGTTACCCATATCACAAGAGTGTGTCATGATGTTACCCATATCACAAGAGTGTGTCAGGATAATATCCATATCACAAGAGTGTGTCAGGATGTTACCCATATCACAAGAGTGTGTCAGGATAATATCCATATCACAAGAGTGTGTCATGATGTTACCCATATCACAAGAGTGTGTCAGGATGTTACCCATATCACAAGAGTGTGTCAGGATAATAACCATATCACAAGAGTGTGTCCAGATGTTACCCATATCACAAGAGTGTGTCATGATGTTACCTATATCACAAGAGTGTGTCATGATGTTACCCATATCACAAGAGTGTGTCATGATGTTACCCATATCACAAGAGTGTGTCATGATGTTACCCATATCACAAGAGTGTGTCATGATGTTACCTATATCACAAGAGTGTGTCAGGATAATATCCATATCACAAGAGTGTGTCATGATGTTACCCATATCACAAGAGTGTGTCATGATGTTACCCATATCACAAGAGTGTGTCATGATGTTACCCGTATCACAAGAGTGTGTCAGGATGTTACCCATATCACAAGAGTGTGTCAGGATGTTACCCATATCACAAGAGTGTGTCAGGATGTTACCCATATCACAAGAGTGTGTCAGGATAATATCCATATCACAAGAGTGTGTCAGGATGTTACCCATATCACAAGAGTGTGTCAGGATAGTATCCATATCACAAGAGTGTGTCATGATGTTACCCATATCACAAGAGTGTGTCAGGATGTTACCCATATCACAAGAGTGTGTCAGGATAATAACCATATCACAAGAGTGTGTCCAGATGTTACCCATATCACAAGAGTGTGTCATGATGTTACCTATATCACAAGAGTGTGTCAGGATAATAACCATATCACAAGAGTGTGTCATGATGTTACCCATATCACAAGAGTGTGTCATGATGTTACCCATATCACAAGAGTGTGTCATGATGTTACCCATATCACAAGAGTGTGTCATGATGTTACCTATATCACAAGAGTATGTCAGGATAATATCCATATCATAAGAGTGTGTCATGATGTTACCCATATCACAAGAGTGTGTCATGATGCTACACATATCACTAGAGTGTGTCATGATGTTACCATATCACAAGAGATATCACTAGAGTATGTCATGATGTTACCCATATCACAAGAGTGTATCAGGATGTTACCCATATCACAAGAGTGTGTCATGATGTTACCCATATCACAAGAGTGTGTCAGGATGTTACCTATATCACTAGAGTGTGTCAGGATGTTACCATATCACAAGAGTGTGTCATGATGTTACCCATATCACAAGAGTGTATCATGATGTTACCCATATCACAAGAGTGGGTCATGATGTTACCCATATCACAAGAGTGTATCATGATGTTACCCATATCACAAGAGTGTGTCATGATGTTACCCATATCACAAGAGTGTATCAGGATGTTACCCATATCACAAGAGTGTGTCATGATGTTACCCATATCACAAGAGTGTGTCAGGATGTTACCCATATCACAAGAGTGTGTCATGATGTTACCCATATCACAAGAGTGTGTCATGATGTTACCCATATCACAAGAGTGTGTCATGATGTTACCCATATCACAAGAGTGTGTCATGATGATACCCATATCACAAGAGTGTGTCATGATGTTACCCATATCACAAGAGTGTGCCATGATGTTACCCATATCACAAGTGTGTCATGATGTTACCCATATCATAAGAGTGTGTCAGGATGTTACCCATATCACAAGAGTGTGTCATGATGTTACCCATATCACAAGATTGTGTCATGATGTTACCCATATCACAAGAGTGTGTCATGATGTTGACTAAATTAATTTTATATTTGTACCATTATGCTACCAGGACAATTCTACTTTCATTTCCTTTTATTGCAGAGATCTCTCTTTAAGAGTTAATTTCTGCACTTGGTTTTTAAAAGATGTTCAATGTTGTGTACAAGATACATTAATTTTGTGCATATTTTACTTTCAGTACAAAGGGTGTTGATGTATCCAAAATATGAATATCGTCTCATTTCTTATATCATCTATGCAAGAAAATACAACTGCTACTTTGCCTTAGGGAAGGATTTCTCTCTGAAGGTAATTGTATGTAACTTGTTAAAGTAAACCTTGTCAGTAAATAGAGAGAAAGTAAAGTTGACCTCCTGGTCTTTTCGAATAGAATGTTTTTTTACACCCTTGCCATAAAATGGCCAGGGGCATATAATGTTACCCTGTTCTGTCATTCTGTCATTCCGTCATAATTGAGTTTCTGCTCATTTTCTCTTTGAAAGTTTGATGGATTAAATTGATATTGGGTATATAGATGTATCAAGGGAAAATGTAGGTCAAGAACAAATATGGATGTGGTCTGGTAATTTTTGACACAGTTATTGCCCTTGAAGATAGAAAATTTCTTAGAAATGACAGTTAATGCTCATTTTCTCTTTGAAGGTTTGATGGATTAAATTGATATTTGGTAAAAAGATGTATCAAGGAAAAATGCAGGTCAATTTTAATATGGGTGTTGTCCAGTAATTATTGCTAGAGTTATTGCCCTTGAACATAGAAAATTTCTTAAAAATGAGTTTCCGCTCATTTTTCTTTGAAGAGTTGATGGATTAAATTGATATTGGCTATATAGATGTATAAAGGGAAAATGCAGATCAGGTTCGAATATGGGTGTGGTCCGGTAATTTTTGACACAGTAATTGCCCTTCAACATAGAAAATTTTTTGAAAGTGACAGTTTCTGCTCATTTTCTCACTGAAAGTTTGATGGATCATATTGATATTGGGTATATAGATGTATCACGGGAAAATGCAGGTCATATATAAATATGAATGTGGTCTGGTAATTTTTGACAGAGTTATTGCCCTTGAACATTTCTTAAAAATATTAGTTCTCTGGCAATTATATTTCACTAGTTTAGCTGCCAGCTGGGCATTTGTGTCACACCGACACATTAAACTCTAGTTTATATACATTTACACATGGTAAGGGATAAGAAAGAAGATGATTAATAGAATTTATCTCTACATTCTGGTGGTGATATTGAAATACACTAAAATGAGTTTGGAATTGTCCATTTTTCAGTCAACTTGACTCTTGGGTATGTGGATTTCTCTATCATGTTTATGTGATATTATGAACAGTGAAGGCTTACAATGTCATAAATTAATTAGTGTATAGCTTATCATCAGCCTTTTTTTTGATGACAAGAAAATTATTCCCTGTGACATCTCAGTATTTTATTTTCTTAAAATTAGGCCCGTTATTAGGACCCTTTCCAAAGGAAATTTCATTGATTTTTCCCAGACATTGATCTTTTTAGCATTTAATGGTACAAAAAGTTCCCAGCTGAAAAGATATAGGCACCTTCGAAAAAATTAAAAAGAAGAAGAAAATAAAAAAAAGGAAACTACTGCAAATTTGTGGAAGATTTGATTGTATAAGACAGGTGATTGTTTCCATGAATTAATAACTTCTGTAGCAGATCTGAATTTCTACTTATCTGAAACAGATCAAATGTTAAATCTATGTTTTTTTTATGTTAAATAGCAAATATCTACACTTTTTACAAATGCACCACATTCAGGACTGTGTTAAAATATGACAAGACTTTGTTTCCATTCTTATCTTGAAATCTTACACAGTCTTACACATCAAACATTGAAAACAAAGATTACATTTCACACTGTAGATATTTGCTCATAAAAGACCCTGTACTGCTTCCCTTGGGTTTGCTCATAGATTTAAATTTCTGTGCATCGAATCAGACAAAAATGCCATCATCACAAGTGGAATAATGGTAACATGACATCAAGCAAAACATATAGAAAAAATAGAAAAATAAAAATAGAACTTGAATAGTGTCAAGCCTAATTGTTGTCTGTGTTTTCAGGTTTTGAATCGAGATTTCCTTGAGATTTGTTCTGTAAGTGCAGATCTTAGATCTGTTCTTTTCATGCTTTTCAACCCAGAAGGAGATGAATTAATTACTGGTGGAGTAGGTGGTACAAAGGTATGTAAAGCAATCATTAGGCAAATTTATAATATAAAAGGCAAAGGTATGTAAAGTAAATATTAGGCAAACTCATAACATGGGAGGCAAGGCAAAGGTATGTAAAGTAATGGTTAGGCAAACTCATAATATGGAAGGCAAAGGTATGTAAAGTAATGGTTAGGCAAACTCATAACATGGAAGGCAAAGGTATGTAAAGTAATGGTTAGGCAAACTCATAACATGGAAGGCAAAGGTATGTAAAGTAATGGTTAGGCAAACTCATAACATGGAAGGCAAAGGTATGTAAAGTAATGGTTAGGCAAACTCATAACATGGGAGGTAAAGGTATGTAAAGTAATTGTTAGGCAAACTCATAACATGGGAGGCAAAGGTATGTAAAGTAATCGTTAGGCAAACTCATAACATGGGAGGCAAAGGTATGTAAAGTAATGGTTAGGCAAACTCATAACATGGAAGGCAAAGGTATGTAAAGTAATCGTTAGGCAAACTCATAACATGGAAGGCAAAGGTATGTAAAGTAATCGTTAGGCAAACCCATAACATGGAAGGCAAAGGTATGTAAAGTAATGGTTAGGCAAACTCATAACATGGGAGGCAAAGGTATGTAAAGTAATGGTTAGGCAAACTCATAACATGGAAGGCAAAGGTATGTAAAGTAATCGTTAGGCAAACTCATAACATGGAAGGCAAAGGTATGTAAAGTAATGGTTAGGCAAACTCATAACATGGGAGGCAAAGGTATGTAAAGTAATCGTTAGGCAAACTCATAACATGGGAGGCAAAGGTATGTAAAGTAATGGTTAGGCAAACTCATAACATGGAAGGCAAAGGTATGTAAAGTAATGGTTAGGCAAACTCATAACATGGAAAGCAAAAGTATGTAAAGTAATCGTTAGGCAAACTCATAACATGGGAGGCAAAGGTATGTAAAGTAATCGTTAGGCAAACTCATAACATGGAAGGCAAAGGTATGTAAAGTAATGGTTAGGCAAACTCATAACATGGAAGGCAAAGGTATGTAAAGTTATCGTTAGGCAAACTCATAACATGGGAGGCAAAGGTATGTGAAGTAATCGTTAGGCAAACTCATAACATGGAAGGCAAAGGTATGTAAAGTAATCGTTAGGCAAACTCATAACATGGGAGGCAAAGGTATGTAAAGTAATCGTTAGGCAAACTCATAACATGGAAGGCAAAGGTATGTGAAGTAATCGTTAGGCAAACTCATAACATGGAAGGCAAAGGTATGTAAAGTAATCGTTAGGCAAACTCATAACATGGGAGGCAAAGGTATGTAAAGTAATCATTAGACAAACTCATAACATGGAAGGCAAAGGTTGTAAAGTAAATGTTAGGCAAACTCATAACATGAAAGGCAAAGGTATGTAAAGTAATCGTTAGGCAAACTCATAACATGGGAGGTAAGGCAAAGGTATGTAAAATGATCATTAGGCAAACTCACAACATGAAAGGCAATGGTATGTAAAGTAATCATTAGACAAACTCATAACATGAAAGGCAAAGGTATGTAAAGTTATCGTTAGACAAACTCATAACATGGAAGGCAGTGGTGTTAAGAATAGTAATTTAACAGATCTTAGATGTATATATGCTACAACATTTTACATGTGTACTTCATAGGCTAGTTCATAAATGTACAAAAGTCATTTGATTTTTAGCTATTCTTTCAGTGTATCATATGCTTTTCAATGTTTCAGATATGGGAGTTCAAGCAAGACACAAGTTTACCTTTCAAAGAATTAAAACAACTGGCCAACTATAGATTAAAACACAAGTAAGCAAGCATTCAAGTTGTGAAATATTCATCATGCAAACAAGATAAGTTATATCTTTTCATTGAATGGACGGTTTATGAGTATGTGAAAGACCCCTCCCTGCTACAGATGGGTTCAATGCATTGGTCAAAACTGAAATTATGCTCTGAATAGATGCCACACCATATTATCCTAGTGTGGCATTTAAAATAAACCTTAACATGATAATGATCAATATTGAGTGTACAATTATAGATTATAAAACCATTGATTCTATATTGATTATTAAAATTTACTAATTTGGGGTTTTTGACTAAACAAAGGACTCCCAAGATGGAGTAGTTGGAATTTTCATTCACCTCAGCTTTTACATGCAAGCAATGTAATTGTTGTTTATGTAGGAATCACTTACCAGTATTTGATATTAAGTGGCAGAAAATGAAAAAATTATGAGCTTGCACCTAAATTTAGTAATGTGCAAAGTGTATATTTAAGCTAATGTTTCAGACGTGACCTAAAGGATGTTGGAGGAAGCTGGGTCAAGCGAGTCGACCTTGACCACAGTTTACAGCATTTGTATTGTTGTTCTGACACAGATCTATACATATATGACCTCAGCTCTACAGGAAAATTGCTATTTAAATATGAGAGGTATGTATACACTATTGAGATTCTGGTTTATGGTCATGATTGTGCTGAGCATTGAGAGGTATGTATACACTATTGAGATTCTGGTTTATAGTCATGATTGTGCCGAGCATTGAGAGGTATGTATACACTATTGAGATTCTGGTTTATAGTCATGATTGTGCCGAGCATTGAGAGGTATGTATACACTATTGAGATTCTGGTTTATAGTCATGATTGTGCTGAGCATTGAGAGGTATGTATACACTATTGAGATTCTGGTTTATGGTCATGATTGTGCCGAGCATTGAGAGGTATGTATACACTATTGAGATTCTGGTTTATGGTCATGATTGTGCCGAGCATTGAGAGGTATGTATACACTATTGAGATTCTGGTTTATGGTCATGATTGTGCCGAGCATTGAGAGGTATGTATACACTATTGAGATTCTGGTTTATGGTCATGGTTGTGCCGAGCATTGAGAGGTATGTATACACTATTGAGATTCTGGTTTATGGTCATGATTGTGCCGAGCATTGAGAGGTATGTATACACTATTGAGATTCTGGTTTATAGTCATGATTGTGCCGAGCATTGAGAGGTATGTAAACACTATTGAGATTCTGGTTTATGGTCATGATTGTGCCGAGCATTGAGAGGTATGTATACACTATTGAGATTCTGGTTTATGGTCATGATTGTGCCGAGCATTGAGAGGTATGTATACACTATTGAGATTCTGGTTTATGGTCATGATTGTGCCGAGCATTGAGAGGTATGTATACACTATTGAGATTCTGGTTTATAGTCATGATTGTGCTGAGCATTGAGAGGTATGTATACACTATTGAGATTCTGGTTTATCGTCATGATTGTGCTGAGGATTGAGAGGTATGTATACACTATTGAGACTCTGGTTTATAGTCATGATTGTGTTGAGCATTGATACTTTATGTTTGGAATATTTAAAATGGGCATGCTTTGCATTTATACAGTATCAACAGAAATTTTGCAAGAATTTAATTTTTGCTATTTTTTGCAACTGCTTTGAAAAAGCAAAAAAAATTTTGCAAAACACATTATAATGTGGAGAACGTTTTTCATTGGCATGTAAAGCTGCGTAGTTTCCATAATCCTTTGTTGTTTCACCATTTCCAGTACCTGAGATGAATTTTACTAGGTACATTTTACTGTTCAGAATAGCATGTCAAAAGTAATAAGTACATATAGTGATTAATTCTCATTGACCATAAACTCATGTCATTTCGTGTCTAGTTTCCATTGTTTTTACAAGGTGGAAAGTTGATTCCTAGAGATGTCGGAATCACTTTGTTGACTGTCTGGTTGTTTGTGAAATGACATATTTCACTGCCTAGTTGAAGTATAATTTTATGTAATTCTAAAATTGCATAAAATTGTACTCACAAACATGAGTATACATATTTTTAACCTAAACTCTTAGAATTTGATATTCGCCAAAAAATTCTGGTTATACTGTAGTAAGAAGAAATGGCTTTGAAAATAGACAGACTTGATATTTGTAATAGCAAGGCTAAGCATTTATAATAAGGGAAATTGACATTTAATATAATAGGCAGGCTTGGTAGTAATGATATGAGAACTTGACATTTATATTAGGTTTGACATTAATTTTATAATAGGCTTACTTGGCATCAATAATGAGTGAGCTTAACATTTATGATAGACAGACTTGACATTTATGATAGACAGACTTGACATTTATGATAGACAGACTTGACATTTACATTAGGCAAGGTGGCATCTATAATTAGTGAAATTGATAATCATGAAAGGCAGGCATGACATTTATAATAGGGAAGCTTGACATTTACAATAGACAGCTTTGGCATTTTTAATAAGGGAGATTGACATTAAAGGTAGACAGGATTGACATTTGTAATATTCAGTCTTAACATTCATGGGATGAGCTTGACATGTATTTTTTGTGAACTTGACATTAATATTGGATAAGCTCAATATTGGTAATCTTTTCTTCATGTTTTCATGGCAAATAATGATTACGAGAGAATGTTTCCACAAACAACATATTGATTAAAAGTTCTCACTTGAATAGAATATTTGAATGTTACTTTTCTTGTAATATTGAATGACCAGTTGTGACTGTGTTTGGATGACTTATATGTGTATAATTTTGCAGAGCACATACAATGTCTATCACAGGATGCTGTTATTCCCAGTACGCCAAATGTCTTGCCACATGTTCTGTTGATGCTGAAGGTGAGAATGGTAGATAGAAGGTTTTCAACAGTTTGTTTTTCTACAAATGACAAATTTCTACAAAATTTTGCTGTTCAACTGAAATCACATAAGGTTACTATCATGACATTCTTTGATCCCCTATAACAAAGTATCAGATCAACCAATCTTGACCAAAGAAACAGCACCTATTGTGTTTAGTGTTGAATGCTTATATTCAATTAATCTTTTTGTTATACAGAGTTATTTCCCTTATGAGCAGGTATCTGATGTCAAACCATTGTGATGTCAACCATTTTTGTGTAAACTAGTGTAAAACTACGGTAAATGATATGAAAATTGTATGAAGTCACAATAGTTTGACGTCAAATACCTGCTCATATGGAAAATAACTCTGTGTAACATAAAGACTGAATAGTAATTAAACATTAAGATAGTTATGTGGTTGATAACTAGATTGCATCTCTATGTATAAGTTGTTGGTAATATCCTGATTTCAGGCATGGTGTAGTGTGATGATTAAGTACTAAGTTCTGGGTCCCCATATTATGTCACAGTGTTTGAATTGTTAGTAATTCCTGATTTTATGCTTGGTATAATGATAAGGCACTAAGATCTTGGTTTGATTCACATCTAAGTTGCTGATTAAGCACTAAGATACATGTTTGATTATTGTATTGTGTCACCATGTGTAAGTCGTTGGTAACCCCCATAATTTATGCTTTGTGTAGTGGTTTAGCTCTTAGATATCTTTGATTTCCGGAGTGTATCACTATGTTGAAGTTGTAGGTAACCCCCTGCTTTTATGCATGGTATAGTGTTGTAGTCAAGCACTAAGATCTTGGTTGATTTCTTGGATTGTGTCACCATGTCTATGTTTTTAGTATCCCTCTGATTTTGTGCATGGTGTAAGAGTAAGACATAAAAATCTGTGATTGATTCCTGAATTGTATTACTATGTTTAAGTTGTTGGCAACCCCCTGATTTTTTGCTTGGTGTAGTGGTTAGGCACTAAGATCTGGGTTTGATTCCTGGATTGTATCATTATGTTGTTCTTAACCCCTTGATTTTATTTTTGGTATAGAGGTTAAGCATTAAGTTCTATGCTTATTTTTCTGATTGTATCATTATGTTTAAATTGTTGGTATCCATCTGCTTTATGTCATTACATGAGTGAAATATTACTTATTCTCCACCTTAACCCAAAACCAGATGGATTCTTAAAAGGTCACATACCACAAGTGTGGGGTGTGTACACAATGTTTCAAATTCTTGTGTAAGTTTGATAATGGTACTTCTGAGGACTGAGGATTGAGAGGTAGACAAAGTGGTTTCAGATGATACTGTGAATCACTGTCTTAAATCTTAAATGAGACAGTTAAAGGCAATCATGTTTAATGCATTATGACTAGTTAAAATCCAAGTTCTAGATGATGTAAATGTTTTATACATTTCCTACTCCATCTTTCTATGACATACTTAGTCTAAATTATTTCCTTGTGACATCTTAAATTTGTTTTACATAATATACTTTCCACTTTATGTAGTTAAGATCTGGAGTTTGCAGGGTACGATAGCCCCTGTGCACACCTTCCGCGGACATTCCCGTGCTGTCACCAGTCTGATTATGCATCCAGATACTTCTTCCATTATCATTACGGCTTCCATGGATGGGTCAATACGAATGTGGTCGCTGGTCACCATGGAGATGTTATACAGGTAAATTGTAGTTTAAATGTTGTAAATGACAATATGGTAACATTTTATGTACATTTTTTTTTATTCACATCTTGGTACGTCCAAGCAATTGCATCCAAGCCGTTACAGTGTTATCGTGGTTTTGGATAAAGAAGTATTCAGAATTTTCAAACTGGTATAATATTTATAAAAAAAAATCATGATGATGTAACCTATCCCTCTTCCTTTATTTTCTGTAAACATGAAAGCAACTTCTGTTTGACAAAGAAATTAATTAATATCATCTGTTTATTTACCACTGCATAGTGTTTTTCTGCATGTCTTTCAGCACTGTGATATCCTCTGATGGTGTACTATGGATGAATTTGACGGATGACAATATACTATTCTGCAGCACTGTACGCTCGATAACTCTCTGGTCATTGAATCAGTTCTACAGTTTTTATGCAGTAGCTCGTACCAATCTAACACGACTATCTTTGGCGTCTTGTGAAGGGAAGAGTACCAGAGTCATTGCTGAGGGAGAGGATAGTAGGTATGTGAGAAGATACTGGTGATGGATGTCTTTATTACATACATATTTGTATGAATAGTATTGATTGTATGTACTTCTCATGGATATATGTAAAAGTTTTGGGTTTTTCAACTACATTTATCATGCTAAAATTGTGGATATTTGGTACCAAGTTATGTTTCTGAAGCTGCAAGTAAAATGATTTCATTCTGACATAGTTAAACATGTTCTTTAATTTTTCTGTGTAAGTAATTCGCATAAAAAGGTACCCACAGATTTTTTTCTGTTTAATATCTGAGGATTTGATTTGATTTTAATATTTAAATGTCATTCTGATTGTATCTATGGGTTTAGGGCTGCAACGATATGATAGTACATAGTTTCATTGAAACGTCATGGGAACACATATGTACATTAACCTTTTTTGTCAGCATACGTCCATCATTATTTATAGTAAGATCAAGGTACACATTTTAAATGCATTGCATTCTAAAATAGAAATAGAAAGTTGTAGATCACATCACATTTCCACAAGACACATCTTCTTAATTTCATTTGAGCACATTTGAGACCTAAGCTTTTTTTTCAAATCTGTCTGACAGTAATAGAGATCAAGAAGAAAACTAAACAGTAGAGATTATAAAATGAAATTTTTGCAAGTCGTTCTTAAAATAGAGTCGATCCAAAATTCAGACATATGTATCAAACACTGAACATGGATCATTGGGACTATGCTCCATGCTCCATGAGAAATTTTCAATTCATCAGGCCATTTTGCCATAAATGATAATAAAATTTCAATACTGTTTCAGTGTGAGACTGTTCTCCAGAGGCAACCAGAAGAACTTGACGACAGTTTTACCTCCACCGAACATCTCTCCACTGGAGAAAATTCTTAGTGTGTGTTACAGCCGAGAGTTTGATGTTGTATTTGTCCTCATTAACACCAGAGAAATATGGGTGTACACTACCAGGTAATGTGGGAAGTGTATTCTGCTTATCTGTTGCTAAGCTAGACTGTCAGTAGCATTCTTGGCTGAGATCTGAGAGGTTGGAGTTTGAAGGTGATAACTTTTTGATGTTGTTTATTTCATATGATACAGAAAAAATCTAAGGTCCGAGGTTACTGTAGACATTGCCACATAAAATTCTGATATGAAAACTAAATGATACAAATATGGTTTACAGTTATTATATGTGTGTAATATGAAGCTTTATAATTTTTAGAACTGATCCAAGTTGTCGAGTTGGGGTATGGCATGTTCATGAATTGCAGTCACCATATCATGCCATGAAGAAAGGAAAGAATACAGATGACCCTCTAGGAGGCTGGTAAGTATTCCTCTGATTAAAATAAGTTGTATCCTTCTGCGAGCCATGGAGGAGTATAAGGCCAAAGCTTAAACCACAATTCTGTGGTATATGGTGGGTGACAACCCATCACAGATTTCTCCTGGAAGGAACACATCCTATTGCATGTTAATTTTGTAATTGAAACTGTATGTATTCATGCATTCATATTCTGTATACTATAACTGCCTTGGTTAATGATACATTGACTTAAAAGATCATGTGGCTGCATTGATGACTGAACTGGAGGTGTATATTGCAGCACATTAATCACTGTGACATATGCTCTCTAATCCTTTTATTACAGGAGTCTTCACAATATGAATTCATGTGTAATTGGTCACTTACAGTAACTTGTTAGATTTTATTATATTACAAACATGGAGTCTTCATTTATGCTGTAGGTCATTATGTCTGAATGTTCTTGAGCTCTTGATTTATCACTAATTTGTTTATCATTTGTCACTCATTGGTTTGATTCATTATATTCTGTGTCAATAAAATCTGCATTATATACTTTGTTTTAGGTCTACATCGTTGCAAGGAGGTTTGACTCATCGAGCCACTGAGAATGGTCAAGGTAATGAACTGACAGCTGATTGTCATTCTCTCTGTATATTAAACTCTACAGCCTCTATGTGGACTGATGAGGGATTCTGCTGTCCGATACGTCATACATATCTACTGATGGGACTTGAGGTATGCATACTTTATTTTTTCTCTCTATTTCATTAGGATATAAAGATGTGTGTTTGTTGACAAGCATGTGATTAATGGTTAGTGATCTGTACCAGTGTGTTTGTTGACAAGCATGTGATGAATGGTTTGTGATCTGTACCAGTGTGTTTGTTGACAAGCATGTGATTAATGGTTAGTGATCTGTACCAGTGTGTTTGTTATGTCATTGGATGGAGTGTTTAACATGGAGTTCTCATTTATTTAACTAAAACTGTCCCATCATATATACATGTAGTTCACATCAGAGAAAGTTTTTTATGCCCACGCAGATTGTTTTTGTCCTGTCTGTTTATCTGTCTGTTTGTCTGTCTATTGTCAACTTTAACCTTGGCTATAATTTTTGAACTGTGAGGGATAGAGATTTCATATTTGACATGCATACTCAACTAATGAAGCCCTTTCAGATGACACCAAAGTCAACGACTTTTTGACCTTGACAATGACCTTCACGTTATAAATAACTTTTTGGATTTTGGTGACACTGGGGGCATTAGTGTTTCACTAACACAGCTTGTTTTGAAGTGATGTACCATATGTCGCATGAAAATGACTAATTGAATATAAAGATTACATGAGATGAAGGTTTGATTATTAGAAGTGTTTTAATTTTAATCGAACTTTATGACATTGTGACTTTGATTTTCTGACTTTTTCAGTAATATTTCTGAATATTGCTGCTGAAATGGGAATCATTGTTTTATAAACACATCTTTTCATATCATGCTTTTATGTTTCATTCACAGGATGGTAGAATTCTATTTATGGATCCTGTTGTGGGTGGTAAAAAACACATGGAGTTCAAAGCGTCCAAAGATGCTGTAAGTATATTCATGTATGAGATTTCAGTAATTACCAGATTATCCAAATTGCCTTTCTTTAATCTACCAGTGACTATAGCCATGGTTGTTAACAATTTATTTGTCCTAGTTAATTTCTTCCTGATAAATTTCCTGTCAGATACAGGTACTGTACTTTGACAAGCCTCCATAATTATACCCCCACAAAGAAAGTTTAGGGGGGTATACAGGAATCACCCTCTCCGTTTGTCTGTCTCCAGTTAAGAAATTTAACAAAGTAAGTTCTTCAAGTGCACAAGTGGGACATTCATTACACATATACCAGTGATGTATCTTGGCATGAACTATTATTGCATGTTTCAACTGATGTTGTTACTGGGGGCGATATTTGTCCCATTAGGTTAACTTTAATTTGGGGTCTGAAATTTGTATCAGATTATATTTAAGATACTTACTGAATCAAGTGCTATAGTTGTATTGATTGTATTGTTTGAGTTATAGCTGTAGAAACATGATGGGACTGACATTCAGGTCCACTCTGAATTTTAAAGTTTTCTGCCAAATAAACTTACTTAACAAATATCAAGTGACATGATGTTGCACATTCGTTTTTGTTAATGAATGATGTGTATTTTATTCAGATCAAAGAAATGAGGCATGATGTGGCACACTCGTCCCTGATCACTTTGTGTATGCTGAAGAACTTGGCATTCATTCAGATCTGGAGCCTGCCTCACCTTGTCCTGCAACATGAACTGTACTGTGCTGTTGACCTGACATGCTTCACACGTCTGGTAAGGGACTGTAATGTATAGTGATCTACATATTGTGTTTTGATCTGAATATTTATTTCCATGATTAATTTATGAAATGTCCTATTTCCATGTTGCAATTTGAAAAAAGACTCTAAAATAGCAACACACTAGCAAACTTTTATAATGATATCATGAATAAGAAGACTGTTTATAAATGGTTTGGATCTGGAGAAGATGTGGAGGTATTTTTTGTTCTTTTTTTCGTAGTAAGCTTGTTTACTTTTAGCTGTTGTAGATGTTAAGGTGGAATATCTCTTATATAAGATAGAGAACTCTTACATTTATTATTGATTTAATTCCTTGATAAACTCATCAAGTTTGGTTGTGATTCCAAGTGATTTGAAAAAAGGCAGGGTACTTTCTACAGGCATTTAGATGAGAGTTTACATTCTTATAGAAAATGATTGTATTGATCTAGATGTATATCATGATTTAAAAAATTAATTGCTATTAAATATCATAGCTCTCTGTAAGAATATTTACACATATACCTATAGTCAGGTGTTATCTGAACCCTGATGATGTGTGACTGTGTCTTTTCTGTACCATGTTAGTACACATTCATCTTGTGTGCAGTGTGGAAACATTTTATGTTATCTTCATTTTTATGAGCATTCATGGTGAATATGGCCAGCCAAACAGGAGATGTTTACTCCTCACAGGCACCTATTCTAACCTCTAATTGGAGAAACTTGCTCCTCCTGGGCACCTGTTCTCACCTCTGACAGGAGATGCTTACTCCTCCTGGGCACCTGGTCTCACCTCTGACAGGAGCCACTTACTCCTGGGCATCTTGTCTCATCTCTGACAGGAGACGCTCACTCCTCCTGGGCACCTGAGTCACTTCTGACAGGAGTCGCTTACTCCTCCTGGGCACCTGGTCTCGCCTCTGACAGGAGACACTTACTCCTCGTGGGCATCTGGTCTCACCTCCAACAGAAGACACTTACTCCTTCTGGGCACCTGGTCTCACATTTGACAGGAGATACTTACTCCTCCTGGGCACCTAGTCTCACTTCTGACAGGAGACACTTACTCTTTCTGGGCACCTGGTGTCACCTCTGACAGGAGATGCTTACTCCTCTTGGGCACCTGGTCTCACTTTTGACAGGAGTCTCTTTCTCTTCCTGGGCATCTGGTTTCACCTCCGACAGGAGACACTTACTTTTTCTGGGCACCTGGTCTCACCTCTGACAGGAGTCGCTAACTCCTCCTGGGCATCTGGTCTCACCTCTGACAGAAGACACGTCTTACTCTTTCTGGGCACCTGGTCACTTCTGACAGGAGTCGCTTACTCCTCCTGGGCACCTGGTCTCACTTCTGACAGGAGTCACTTACTCCTCTTGGGCATCTAGTCTCATTTCTGACAGGAGTCGCTTACTCCTTCTGGACATCTGGTCTCACCTCTGACAGAAGACACTTACTCTTTCTGGGCACCTGGTCTCACCTCTGACAGGAGTCGCTAACTCCTCCTGGGCACCTGGTCTCACCTCTGACAGGAGACTCTTACTCTTTCTGGGCACCTGGTCTCACTTCTGACAGGAGTTGCTTACTCCTCCTGGACATCTGGTCTCACCTCTGACAGGAGACACTTACTCTTTCTGGGCACCTGGGTCACTTCTGACAGGAGTCGCTTATTCCTCCTGGGCACCTGGTCTCACCTGTGACAGGATTCACTTACTCCTCCTGGGCACCTGGTCTCACCTCTGACAGGAGACACTTACTCTTCCCAGGCACCTGGTCTCACTTCTGCTGGAGTCGTTTATTCCTCCTGGGCACCTGGTCTCACCTGTGACAGGAGTCACTTACTCCTCCTGGGCATCTGGTCTCACCAGTGACAGGAGATACATACTCTTCCCAGACACTTGGTCTCACCTTTGACAGGAGATGCTTACCTCTCCTGGATACTTAGACGTAAGTTCAACAGGAGAAACCTACTCCTCACAGGCACCTAGTCACACCTCTGACAGGAGATGATTACTCCTGACGGGCACCTGGTCTCGCCTCTGACAGGAGGTAACTACTCCTGTAGTAAATCTGACAATCCATAGTACAGTGCTGTATGTAGTGGTGGTTATAGTAGATTAATTGGCAATGGTAATATTGTATTGCAGGGTGGTTTGTTCCTGACCGGACATTATAATGGACAAGTTATCACTCATCGTTTGGAACCAGCTGAAGACTGGGGATTATTCAAAGCCAAAAGTAAGTCTAATGCAAATTTTGTTCTTGGACAGAAAAAAGTTTTGTAACTATAATTTATGCCTTGTGACATCAACAGTGGCAAATGAAGTCCATAGTTTATTCTCATTAAAATCCAGTTTAGAGATAAAGTTAAATTTATACAAGGTAAAAATGTCACACAAGATAGATATATTTAGTACTGTTGTCCATACGTGAACGTCTACTATTTTATTAACAACAAAAAAAGTTAGGAAAGTTCATTAGATTTTAAGTGAAATAGGCTACATATTTGTAAATCGTTCCATCTCATACAGCCGAGCCAAAATTAGAGGAGATTATCAGAGATGTAAAGCCAGAGCAGAGAGAGCATGCTGCAGATGTGGTGGCCCTAGACAGCTCAGCAAGTATGAAAATCTTCTGCTCATGCAGGTTAGTAAGAGGTCAAGGTGAAGTAGAATGTCATACCTAGAATAGAAATACTCGTTCTTGGACAGCTTTGTTTCCCCAGGATGTTTTATCAAGCCCTCTAATGACATCACCATGTCGTGATACATTTACACAGCTTTATATAGTATTTTTCCCATGTATCAGTCCGTCTTCCATAAAGGCAAAGGATTTTTACATTTATATTTATGTGATCTTTAATGAGGTTTGGAATTTTATTTTGATCTTGATGTAAGGTAGAATTTTTCAAATATTATTCCACCTAATATATTAGTCACTCCAATAGACATAAGCTGCAAGTTGGCCTGTCTTGCTTTCAGGGATATTCTATCAGGTCATTTGCTGAGACATTATTAATGGTGTTCTATTAAAATATTTTGACTTTCTCAAACATAGTATGTTATAAATGAGTATTCATTCTTGGATTTTCAACTTATTTGGAATTATTACTAATTTACAATTCTTTTAATTTATTGCAATAGTTATTGGATTTATCGTATCACTGCAGTGTAATTTCATTCTACGATATATATAGCTCTAATGGTGTCACAAGGATATGGGATGAAAACAGACTGCTGTTAACAGAGATTTTCTTAGATGCATCATTGTCTACAGCATGTTTCCTGAATGAGAAAGCAGATATGATTGTAGGCTACAAAAACCACATTTTCTTCATTCCACACACAAAAGGTGATAATGTTCTCTGTGATTGTATATCTCTATTACAAAGAGTCTGCTTTATCAAGAGTATTGACTATGTCTAGTCTGAATGTAAAATACGAAAGTAACTGGTGTCACATGACTATGGCACTAACATCAATGTACCATAGTGGATATTCACAGACCCCTGAAATTCAGAGATGAGACCAGGTGCCGGGGAGAAGTGAGTGTCTTCTGTTTGGCTAGCCACACCCACCGTGAATGCCCTTACATACAGAAGAAATAAACATAATTTAGCACTGTAAATATATGTGAACGTAAACACTGTGTAGAAAGTGCCACTGTCACATAACATCAGGATAAAGGGTATAATAACACTTAAGTCATTTTCAGAGGAGACTTTATATTATGATTAAAATTCCTACTTAATCTAAGTATATGATCAGTAGCCTGTTTTATCTAAAGGTCTACAGTATGGCTGAGTCTAGTACGAATTCATTCTCAGACTAGATTTCATATATGACTCAGTTCTTGTTTTATCATGTTAGCCAAGTCTGGTTGTTCAGATTGAATTAAATCCACTTTGAGGTAGAACTCAGGTTAAGACTACAACTTGAAGTAAACTGGCTGCCATAGTATACTGCTACCAACTGAACCAGATTAATTAATGAAAAAGGCACATGAAAATGGCATATAGCTTGGATTTCTGATTTTATAAGACTAGAGCTCTAAATCACTCTTGTAATTTGCATTTTAAACTTCACATTTCCGGATCTTCTTTCAGTATGCCCTCATCTAAAAGTGCCAGAGGTTGAAGAAGAAATTTTAAGAGGTAATTAGTCATTGTAATGTTTATATTGTTTATTGTGTTGAAAAAGTTTAAATGTTTTGAACAAAATAACATTGACTGATCATTTTTTATTTTCGGTGTGTTATTTTGGAAATATTTTAGAATTCATCTTTTATATTATATGTTATGCAGAGTCTCCCATCCTTGAAGATCCATCAGTTTTATATGAAGGTGGAGTTTTCCTCCCAGAGCCTGTCACTCTAGAGAATTACCTAGTGCCTTTTAGTAATATTGAATTTTCTGAAGATTTTTTGGAAGGAAATGTTGATCTTGAACCGCAGGAGACATCTGAAGATGTACGTAAAAAATTACCAAATGTACATATGTATTAATGTTTAGTCAATACGCACAATTAATACATCCATATCTTATATACTGTAATTATTACTGCCTGCATCATCATATCAATTTCCCTTAAAATTTGCAATATTTTCGTAGTTTTACATTTACTTTTTACCAAGAAACCAACACATTTCAATCAGATTCATCATGTAGTAAGTACTGATAAGAAATTAGGATTAATTGAATAATAAAAGTAATGTGATAGGGGAATTAATATGCCATTGGCCAAAAACAAAATCTTCATGGGAAAAATAATTATCAAAATGTCCCATAATGCTAACAGATTCCTTTCATAATTAGTGCTTGAATTTCTATTATGATCATGAAATTACTTATGGCAACCCTTTTACTCTAATCTAGAACTTTTTTTTTGTCACGTTCTACCTTGCTGAATTTTATCATGAGGAATGTCCCATTCAAATTGATTTTGGCTAAAGTAATTGGACATTTACTCCTATTTTCAACTACCCGGTATCACTTTGCTGTTTTGATTATCTGTACAAGTTTCAATGACTTTGTTTTCAGAATCAGGCAAATTATTACCAATTATCAAAATTTGGTGCCAAGGACAGTACATGTATGTTAAAGCTAATACTGAATTTAAGTGTTGAATTTTCTTGCTGAAGGCGACAGTATGTATTAAGTATTTTAGCAAGAATGAAGTTCATAAAAAGAGAGAAATGCATTGCCTTGATTGTTAAATACATAATAAATTTGTCTAGGAAGTAGAGATTTTAGTGATGATGATTATTTGAAGTCAGTCTACAATTATTTCATGTATATGGTGACAGCATCTGTGGCATGCTTTGCAGAGACTCGCCCAAAGCAGTGGGGATCTTTAATGTGCCTTGCTTACTGTTGCACAGAACCTTGGTGTTCTGAAAGACAGGACACCAGTGAGCCCATGGTGGGAGTAAAATTCAGGGCCTTTCAGCTATTGGCCTCGTCCATTGAGCTACACAGGCCTGAGTTTAGTGTTAGAAGTGATTTTTATCAAGACTCACATGTTAAAGTGTTCAGCTCAAGGCAAAAAATTGCTGGGTTAGAATCCTATTGTAGTAGAAACTGAGGATTTATAACTGATAGTAGATATTTCAAGTGGGTCTCTTGCATGGGTTGATATTAATTAGGTAATACTACACTCCGGAATTGATGTTATATTGGTGAAGCAGTGTCCATCAATCCATCTTACAGATGTAGTGAGGTTTTTTCTTTGACGCACATGTTTAAGCTGTATCCACCTTACAGATGTAGTGAGATTTATTGTATGACGTACATGTCTATGCTTTATCCACCCTATAGATGTAGTGAGATTTATCCTTTGACATACATGTTGAAGCTGTATCCACCCTATAGATGTAGTGAGATTTATCCTTTGACATAGTTACATGTTTAAGTTGTATCCACCCTTTAGATATAGTGAGATTTATCCTTTGATGTACATGTTTAAGTTGTATCAGCCTTATTACTTGTAGATTTTTGTTTTCCAGTCGTCAGATGATGAGTCGGATTACACTCCAGCCCCGTCAGATATTTACAGGTCACCTCTAATGAGTCCAGGGCCGTTATCCAATGTGGATATGTTATTGGATTCTAATATCAATAAGTATGATCTACAAAAACAGATGGGGGCAACCATGGAGCTACTTAAGAAAAGAGGTGATGATTCATTTCTCCACTCTTAATCTGATGACTTCATTTAAGTCTAGATGGATTAAAAAATGATGAGGGTTTTGTAAAAATTGTATTTTTGTTCATATTCAAGTATTACTAAAGACTCTGTATGATTTGATTTCATTTAATTATGCCATATATGTTACTTATTTTTATTTATTGGTCAGTTATGGAAAGTTAAAAACTGTTGCCTCAATATCTTCACATAGCAGAAAACATTTGTGTTAAGAGAATAATGCAAGAACAATACTTATTTTTAATTATCTAATAACAAAAGATGAGATACTGGATAACTACATGTAAATGAAATTTTAAAAAGATATTTTATCACAGATTATCCGTTTCGGGTGCTATGGACTGAGTCTGAGAAAATGCTTAAGTCATAATTTTAAATTCTTCTGATCAACAATGAATTAATAATTCAGATTTGGATTTTATTGAGTTTTATTTTATTCTATTCGTAAATAGAATTAAACCATTTTGCATGACAATTTATTCAAACATTTGATAATGGAATAAATTAAAATTGAATAATTGACTTAAGTATTTTCTCAGTTTATGGCGCTAGACCCTGATGGATTCTTGATAGCTTTAAGCCATAGTAAGCCTATAGTGTTCATATTTCACTTTATTTTAGAAACACATTACTGATTTCAAAACTTGATCTGAGTACTAATTATGCAATAAATCAGTTTTGTTTTGAAATAGGTAAATTTTTTACACATTCTGTTTCCTATTTTCAATGATGTTTATATTTAACAAAACATGATAGTGCCAGGGTAGTTTTTGTGAAACATGACATTGTATTTCTTAAAAGGGAATTGAGACACTTGTATATTTCTCTTAAGAGAATTTGAGATGCTTGTTAAGTATATAATTTAGATTATGAACATTAAATATTTTCAATTTCTTTTTGTGATCCTGTGTTGCAAAAGTTGGTTGAATGGTAATAGCTTTTATGTGGATTTCAATTCATATTGATTGAATATTTCATGCTTATTCAGACAAATTTTTACTCAGGTCTTGTGGAGGATACTGAAGGTTACTTTGTAGTGAAATTAAATTAGAATTGTCACTGTTATACAGCATGAATAGAAATTCAAAAATTTTGCATGATTAATTTAAGATTGCATGTTCAAATGTCTGAATCCACATGGTGGAATACAGTCTGAATGCTCAAAGATCAGTGCATACAGTGCATGTCAGAAGCTGCATATTCAGCAGTCATCAACATTAACACTGAGTTTCTCATGAAAATATGTACCCTAAACCAAGAAACCCTCAAAGATGGTACGGTGTGAGCTTGAAATGTGGTTCACATGGACCGTGTACCACCTGTAGTTAAAAGTACTCCAAAATGTCATCTTATATGCCAATTGAAAAGTTTCTATCATTCCTAATCCTGAGAGCTTTGGTTTTAACTGAAATCTGAAATAAAATCTTGATGGACAAATTTATTCAGATCTACATGTATTTGAAGTCATAAGTAAGTTCAAGCTTATCATTTTGAGGTTTTTTTGCTTGTTAAGGTTCACTTCAAAGTGTACAATTTAATAAAACATTGAAATTTTGAAGACTCTGGAAATGATCACATTGTGAAACCCAATATTGCTTGGAAACTTGATTTGGGGATCATATATCATATGAATGACCACAATAGAGCTTATCACATACTTTATCAAAGACAAACCTTAGGGTTTGTTGTTTTCAATGAGACATTGAGATAATCGTCAATGGTGCAGAACAAATTTGTTAATATGCAGATTGTTCCTTATATTTGTAAGATTAATATCTTCTTGATTTAATGTCATAATTCAACTAATAAAATTTCCCAAAAAGATTTTATCACTTAGTCTACAAAAAGGTATCAAAGGTTTCTATGCAGGTTTTTTCAAAGGAGTGATGTTAAGTAAGATTTGGTGAATGCTTTTAGTTTTAGATTCAAGAAGAGAGAAAGCAGAAATGAAAAATCGCATTTTACGTCGCAGAATGAGATATTTAGGGTTACTCAAAAAGAGTAAGATGAAGCAACTGCACAAGTTCCCCTCTTTCCAATCTTTCTTTCAATCCTTATCCAAGCTACTTATTGCAGCTTAACATTTTATGTTGTAATCACTTCTTTAATGCACTGTACACTCTGCAATGGTTTTTTCTTATCAACATGAAATGAAAATTGACAATTATTAATAATATGTTCAGACTGAAGTGTAAGTTGACACTTTTTATAGTGACATGATGTTGGCACCTTATATAGTGCATGATGTTGACACTTCTCAGTTATGCATGCAGTAGACTGGTTGATTAGACATGATGATGTGTCTTATAAAACTTCTAACTTCAGTCTTGCTATCTACTTTGATGCATTGCTGCCCTTGTCCAAAGTACACATATTCCAGTCAGCTCTAGGAATCTGTTGGAAATTTATGCAATAAATTTGGCCTCAGTATGAGGTCTTCAAACATCATCAGATAGATAGATATATTATTGTTCTACGTCGCGCCGGGAATATTTCACCCATATGGCGACGGTTCAAACACATCATCAGAACTAAAACCTGAGAAGAATGAAATGTGTATTAAATCAGCAAGAGACACATTCAGAGCTGCCACAAAATAGACATAGAAACTAATCTGCTTGAAATACTGTAATTATTTTTAACGATTGAAATGTATGATACAGTTGGTAATATATTGACGTATGCTTTATATAGCATGCTTTTTCACTCTGTTTTCTGTGTAAGTTGCACTGCACATCTGCATTATCCAGGCTTCTTTGCCATAATGAATTTAAATATTTGAACATCATTTCAAACTTGTTTTAATAAACATTTCCTACTCTGTATGAAATATATTTATACTTTATGTACAGTTAATGGATAACACAAGACTTAAGACTGTATAAATTTTATTTCAAACTTAAGCTGGTATGGCTCAAAATTTGTCCAAAAACTACTGTAACAGTTTTCAATTTCAGAAATAAATTGGAAATTTTTATAATAAAAGGTTTAATTACAATTAGGGGTAAAATATGTTTCTGTACCATTAAAATTAAATGTTTGAATTGATAATAATGATAAAAATGTATCTGAAAGATACAACAACTTTCAAAGTGAACTACCCCAAGAATTGATAGTACAAATGTATAGCAATATTCTAATTTTGTAATAAATTATTGAGAAGTATTCTCATTTTGCAGTAATATTTTGATGGAGTATGAGGCAGTTGAAGCTTTGCATAATTGTGAATATATGGTTGTTAATACCTATTTATTTAAGGTCCAAGACATCATAGGAAACGGGTTAGTATTGCTGATGAGGATGCAGCATATACCTCAGATGAGGAGGAGAATGAGGATGTCAGACTGACCCTGCCTGTCTTTGGTGATTCCCCAGAACCAACACCACCACCGACACCCCCTTCGCACCCTACCACGCCAGAGCCAGTGCCCGTGCCAGAGGTAATGGCTTTATTTGTATTGTTTTTGAAACAAGCTGAACAATCAATGGATATAACAGTATGCATAAGATGATGGGCTGATTTTACCAACTCAAAGAAATATTTGGTAGCCTGGGCTGTCATGAATTTTTATGAAAATCTTACGTTTTTTTACATAATTCAACTTGATCTGCCTTCATTGCCCTAATTTGATTTGGATATCCTTATTATTTTGTATAATTAAACTTGGTCTGGCCTCTTTACCATTATAGTTAAGCTTGAAATAGAGATGTACTGAAGTATAACGCTCAACTTTTGAGTACACTTCATACTGGAAGAAGATGTGGCATGAAAAAGTATTAAAGATACATCTTTCCATTTGATTTTAAAGACATTTAGAAATCACTTTCAAAACACTGCGTACGAAATGATAAGAAAGTCTTACTTTAGGTGTTTATAGATATTAGACTATTTTGGCCATGTGTGATAAAACCTAGCACTGAATTCATGATAGCCTGGTACATTTTATCTGGCTTTGTTCTTTCTTTGGTACTGTAACCGCAGCACAATCGAATATTTTTGTAATGTCTTTCTTACATGTATATTCTGTTATTGTCATTTTTGTGTGCATGTCCTTGGTGATTTTTGTCAAAATGACATACAGTTTTGTCAGATGTCTTCACTTTTCTCTTAAGTCATCCCGAATGGGAAGGTTGGCAAATGCAGATGCCAAACTTAAGGTTTATGGTTTTCTTTGTCTGTTCCAGTTTCTTCCTCTATCAGGAACATGTACTTACATTTACTATAATTTATTTATAGATGAAATTATTCTTTTTTAACTTTCAACATTGAAATGAAAAGATGATGGATAAAAACAAATCCAGAAGTAAAAAAATCATGAAATTGAAATGTTTGAGATAAAATGTACAAGAGGTCATACATGATTATGACTTTTTAAAACTATGTATGAGGTGATAGGAGGTTTTAAGGATTCTGAATTATTGTTATTGTTTCATTTAAAAATTCCTTACTTTCTTCACAAATACCCAAATGTGCAGAGAAGGGATTTGCAATATAGTTACAGAGAATTCATGGAATCTTGCCACAAAACCCTATTTTGTTCACTTTAGGTTTATTTGGTTTTTTTTTCCTTTAAAGTTGATGATCAACCACACATGTCACTGAAATTCCAACTATTAAAGATAGATCGGGGGCATATTGTTTTGTTCTGTCTGTTTGTCTGTCAGCTTTAACCTTGGCTATAACTTTTGAACCTTGAGTGATAGAGACTTCATATCGGACATGTGTACTCAACGAATGAAGCCCTTTCAATTGACACCAAGGTCAATGACCTTTTGACCTTGACAATGACTACGCTAAAATTAATTTTGTGGACTTGGGACTATAACTTTTGAACCATGAGATATAGAGACTTCATCTTTTACATGCATACTCAACTAATAAAACCCTTTCAGATGACACCAAGATCGATGACCTTCTGACCTTGACAATGACCTTCATGCTAAAAATACCTTTTTGGACATTAGTGTTTCACAAACACAGCTTGTTTTTATCAAAGTTACTTTTCATGACAGCTATTGAAATCACATTCAAAATGGTTGTTTCGAAAAGAGCTTTTCAAAAATACAAACTTTTACAGGGTTATTTCAAATCCAGTTCTCCAAATTTTGGTCCTTTGTAGAATCATTGAAACTGTCATGTGAAACTTGTAACTTAGTTGTAAACTATGTAAATTTGCATTATGACAGTTTGAATGATAGCTCTGTGGTCAAGGTTATGATGATTATATGAAAATATTAATATAAATTCTCTTGATCAGGGTGAAATGGGGATGGTAGGGGGGTATTTGTCTCATTAGGACTGTTCTACTTATTGAATCATCTGGGAATAAAGAATTAAGATGTAATTAATAGGGTGGAGGTAAAAGGATCATGATATATAATCAATATTTCTTCCCATGACAGGAACCAGAGCCAGAAAAGAAAACAATGGATGACAATGATAAATATGTTCCTCCAGAAGGTAAACCGAGGACTTTCCTCCATACATCCTTACTCCTCAGTCATCATCATCTCTCATAAACTTGTAAAAGATTGTACTTTGAGAGTTTTCTTCATAAATTAGTAATCCTATTTTTCTTGCATTACTGCTTTCCTTTGAAATCACTATTATTATCCCCTTGTTTTAGAATTACTCATTATAAATATTTAGGATTATATAAATCTACCATCTTTAAGCAGTAATGCTGTATTTATTCAGACACATTTAAAATTTTTTTCCAGCTAGTTTTAGATAAATGAATTTTTCAGACTGCTGGATCAGTAAACACGTTTTTTGTTCAAATTTTAATTCAAGAAGATTATATGTTTGTCGTTTAGTCAGGGTTCTATGCATAGTCATGTAAAGGGAAAGATAGGTTCTTTATGTACATGTTTAATTCTTAGTTTATCCTCACAGTCCAAAATATTTTTTTTATCAATAAACTCCTTTCCAAACGGACAAAATTTAGTTGGCATTATTTGATGAAGAATATAAAAGATACGGGAATGTGTGACACTTAAATATGATGGTTAAAGTTTTACATGTAATTTTGGGTCAGCATATTGTAGTAAAGAGGTCCAGAGTTTGATTTTTTAAAGCTCATCGGTTTCCTGTCTTTTAGATGAGACAGTAAGACATGAGGTCAAGTGTTAGTGTCATAGAAGATGCCACCTTGGCAAAGATCCCTCAATCTTTTTTTATGTCTTTTGCATAGATACCTCAATCCTTTAGTTTTGTCCATTGCATATATCCCTCAATACTTTGGTTATGCCCATTGTATAGATCCCTCAGTGCTTTGGTTATGTCCATTGCATAGACCCCTCAATGCTTTGGTTATGTCCATTGCATATATCCCTCAATGCTTTGGTTATGCCCATTACATAGATCCCTCAATGCTTTGGTTATGTCCATTGCATATATCCCTCAATGCTTTGGTTATGCCCATTGTATAGATCCTTCAGTCCTTTGGTTATGCCCATTGCATAGATCCCTCAATGCTTTGGTTATGCCCATTGCATAGATCCCTTAATGCTTTGGTTATGCCCATTACATGGATCCTGCAACCCTTTGGTTATGCGAATTGTATAGATCCCTTAATGCTTTGGTTATGCCCATTATATAGATCCCTCAGTCCTTTGGTTATGCCTATTGCATAGATCCCTCAATGCTATGGTTATGTCCATTGCATTGATCCCGCAATCCTTTAGTTATGTGCATTGCATAGATCCCTCAATGCTTTGGCTATGCCCATTGCATAGATCTTTGAATTCTTTGGTTATGTCCATTGCATAGATCCCTCAATTCTTTGATTAAATAATGTCCATTGGTTAGATCCTTGAAGTCCTTTGGTTATGTCCATTGCTTAGATCCCTCAATCTTTTGGTTATGCCCATTGCTTAGATCCTTTAGTCCTTTGATTATGTCCACTGCATAGATTCCTCAGTCCTTTCGTTATATCCATTGCATAGATTCCTCAATTCACGTGGTCACCTATTTAAAAGCAATCAACAATGACAGCCTTTCACCCCAAGATATTTACATGTATTGTTAGATAGACAGTTAGTTAATATATCACAGGGAGTTAAAAAAAATTGTCTGGATTAACAGGTCAATGTGAATGTAGTTTTTGAAATCCTTTTCCCAAATCTTCGTCTGGATGCAGAACAAAGATTTGCTATTTACCTTTGAAAATTAACATTAGGACCATTTATTCAATATTAAATGTCTTGATAAGTGAATTTTCTTGATTACTGGATCCTGGATTTATTGACTACCAGACCCTGGATTAATTGACTACTGGAGCCTGAATTAATGGATTGACACTGTATCACAATAATTAGTCCAAAGTATAGATCTTAGTTATAATATAGAGGAAATGATTTTTATGTCTCATAGTTGTTATAATTTTGGTCTGCATTCATTTTGATAACGACAAGTTTCGTCTAATATTCATCTTATAACTGCAATATGATAAAGTTTATATTATATCTTACATGAAGCTTTAGAACACTCTTTAGTAGTGTAGTTCAGAAATATCTCTGTATTACTGTACAAAGTTGCCATCACAATATTCATGATCTGCTGTTAGAATTTTTATGAACACCAAACCATAATGATTGTCAGAAGTTATCACAAATCTAAGCATGCATGCTTTAGGCAGAATTTTATGGCATTAATATTTTGCTTATTATGCTAACTTTTCATAAAATTATTTGAAGTCTCAATGAAATGTGAATTTTTAATTTGTATTTTATGCTTATTTCTGACTTTTTGCAGTGTTATTTTTAAGCTTATTTCTAATTCAGTCTTTAATTTTTTCAAACCAGAGGACAAAGAATTGTTTGGACATCTCCCCCCTGAACCAGTAGTAGATTACATACCTAAGCAAATAAGTCCAGCCAAATCATCAGAGACAAACCTGAAAAATCTTTCTTATCCAAAATCTGCAAAGCAAAAGCTTTCTCCTAAAGCTTCTAAACCACAGGAGTCCTCCCCAATACCTATGCTTCAAATCTCTGAACTCCCCACCCCACCACATTCACCATTCCCTGATATAAACCCCTCTGTGACTGCAGACTCAATAATGTCAAAACATTCTACTTGTACTAAGGGGTCAGATGTCCATTCAGTGTCTACAACATCATTAAATCAAGAAGAAGGTAAAGCTAATTGTGACAAGTGTCACTTAGGGTGTACTGTAGCACATGACGATGAAACCTGTTGCACATATATTCTGTTTCCCAGACATAACATTTCTTACCACACAACACGGCTAGACTCAATTTTCTATTTAAATTGGGTTACATTAATTCATTTATAATGTCTGTGGTAAATAAAATATTGCAAAAAGTTAATTCTTGATAATAACATGTCATTTCAAAAGATATTAAAAGACAATCCTACGTTAATCAAGTTACGATGTGTTCAAAATATGTTCATGTACTCATCGTTTTATTTTGATGCTAAAAGAAAACAGGTTTTGTTGCTTTATACAATATCCTTATCTATCACACTTATCTGTAAATAAACATGGAAACTGAAACATATTTCTTTTCAAAATGTAAAATTCCTTTGAAAACGAAAAAAGAGCTTGCACTCCATTGGTTTGGGTGAAGTTGTCAGCATCAAAGATTAGAAAATATGCATTATGGATCCCTTGGTGCGTAGTGTTAAGCAAGTATATTTATCAAAGATTGGACATAGTCGACATGAGTAATGCTGCAAACTTGCTGATAGCCACAACTGTAATTTGACCTATTTAACATTATACCATAAAAAAGTCAAGAATTATAGTGATAAATGTGTTTCATTTTCCATTGATAATATTCCTACAGCCTTATATGTTCAGTTTTTGCACCATCCTGTACAGATGATTTGTTTTCATTTCTTTTAATGGTATTTTGAAATTTCTTGAATTTTGATATAATGATAAGTTTAGTCAATAGAAGTCAAGAAGTATCTACATGTAGTCTAGATATATAATTGTGAATTGTATGATATTTTATATACAGTATGCTAGCCATTGGGAGATATATATTGCATAATACTTATATACATGTACATTTAGACATAACAAAGAAGACTTTTTCCAGAATCTGATGTTATTCAGTCTGTAGCATACTTGATTGAGGAATGCGATGTCTGTTAGTTAAGTTGGCTCTTGGAAATGGTGTCTTAAGTTAGTATTGTACTTAGGCTGGCTCCTGGAAATAGTGTCTTATTAATAAGTCAGTAATGAAGTTAAGCTGGCTCCTGGAAATAGTGTCTTATGTTAGTATTGTAGTTAGGCTGGCTCCTGGAAATAGTGTCTTAAGTCAGTATTGTAGTTAGGGTGGCTCATGGACATTGTGTCTTAAGTCAGTATTATGCATAATTCAGGATGGAGAGGTTTTGGGTTTGGAGCCACATAAGTGACATGTTGGTGTCCTGTCTTTTGGATGAGATAGTATTGCTAAGGATCCATATGATGATGGATGTTGAGACATAAACACTTCCTCACTACTTTGTGCTAGTCTGCATAGACTGTATAATCATGTAAGATATTAGTATACACAGTTCATGTTGTTCAGAAATCTTAAGTTTTTGATGATGAAGAAATGTTCAGTAGTATTTACATTGACAACATGGGACAGAATTAACTGTTAGTTTCTCTCTTCTGATTAGTGAAGGACCACTTCCCTTGTTAGATAGAAGGGTTCATGATTTGCCAACTGATGTTGATTATCCCAACGCAACAGCTTTGCAGAGGGTATATAGTAACAGTATTGATTGTGTGTTTGTGTGTGCATTGGTGGATGTGTGCTTGCATGTATGGGTGGGTGTGCATGTCTGTATCAAAACCTCGTATACACAATGGAAATCACAGTTTTATCCCTATTGGCTACATACCTCACAAATAGCTTTAGTATAAAGAGAGAAAGGTCCCTATTGATTTTGGGGTCAGAAGGTCAAAGGTGAAGGTCACTAGAGGTCATCATAGAAAAACCCTGTAGACAATGTAGTAACCACAGTTTTAACCCTATTGAGTTCATACTTCAGACATAGCTCAAGTATAATGAGTGGAAGATCCCTGTTGATTTTGGGGTCAAAAGGTAAAAAGTCAGGGACATATTAATATCATGGAGTTTGCTGCTGTACAAGGGATGCCAGGCTAGGCGTTACCCTTGTTAATTCTTCTTCTTCTGTCAGTTACCTATATCTGCTAATGTTATGAACATTCTGAAATCTATGTTAAATTTACCTTTCAGAATATTGATCTAGTTAGGATTGCTATATATTTGGGTAGGATCGCTATATATAAATATGATATATATACATGTGTATATATATATATATATATATATATATATATATAAGTCTGGTTAGGATTGGTTAGAATTGTTATAAATCTGGTTAGGATTGCTATATATCTTGTTAGATTTGGATAGGATTGCTAATATATAACTGGTTTAGATTGGTTAGAATTGTTGTAACTCTGGTTAGGATTGCTATATACCTGGTTAGAGTTGGATAGGATTGCTATATATCTGGTTAGGTTTGAGATTTTATAGTCAGCATTCCTATAGATCTGGTTAGGATTAGATAGGATTGCAGCATATCTGGTTAGGTTTGTGATTTTATAGTCAGGATTCCTATAGATCTGGTTAGGATTGGATAGGATTGCTATATATCTGGTTAGGTTTGTGATTATTTAGTCAGGATTGCTATAGATCTGGTTTAGGATTGCCATATATTTGGTTAGGATTGCCATATATCTGGTTAGGATTGGTTAAGATTGCTACATGTATATATTTAGCTATATGTGATAATGTGATGATCTATGAAATTACAGTTACTTCATTAATGTCACGATAATTGTTTTCTTAAATTAAATCCGCTAAAATCTATTTACCACTGAAATGTTTAAGAGGACAATTTTCACTCTACTTACACAGTTGATTTTCAAGTCCTGATTCAAGTAAACTGAAAAATCAATTAACCGTTAACCAGATTTATAATCCAATTTATTTTCTTTGTCCCTTGGAGCTTGACTTACATGAGAGCAAACTGTATTTGGGTTTTGTCATTCTAGTGCCAGAAGTAAAAGAAGAAGTGAAACGAAAAGATCTGGAAAGACTTAAAAAACAAAAAATGGAGTCTTCTGATGAAGAAGAACCAGTACGAGACAGACAGAGTAAATATCGTCTGTCTAATATTAAAATTGATGTCAAAGGATTAATGAAGGCTGAGCAGCAGAAAAAGAAAGTGATACGACCACCTCGTAAAGTTGATCCTTCTCCTGCAAGGTCTGACCATACACATGCAAAGCCAGGGGAAGATAATCAATTTCTCACACCAGTAAGTTTCTCATTGAAAATATTACATGATTTCTCTGTATTTGACAGTAATATCATCAGATTATTTAAGACGTATTATACTGAATTTCCAATCTGATAAAGGGCACATAATCCAGGCTCTCGGGAAGGAATTTTACAATCTGATAAGGGGCACATCATCCAGACTCTCAGGAAGGAATTTTTCAATCTGATAAGGGGCACATCATCCAGGCTCTCGGGAAGGAATTTTACAATCTGTTAAAGGGCACATCATCCAGAAACTCGGGAAGGAATTTACAATCTGATAAGGGGCACATCATCCAGGCTCTCGGGAAGGAATTTTACAATCTGTTAAAGGGCACATCATCCAGACTCTCGGGAAGGAATTTTACAATCTGATAAGGGGCACATCATCCAGGCTCTCGGGAAGGAATTTTACAATCTGTTAAAGGGCACATCATCAAGGCTCTCGGGAAGGAATTTTATAATCTGTTAAAGGCCATATCAGCCATGCATGCTTGCAGGAAAGAATTTTATAATCTGATAAAGGGCACATCATCCAGGCTGTCGGTATGGAATTTTCTCAAAATTTCCTGTTCATCTGTCCTACAAACAAGAAAACAACATCTGAAGCCCATTGTACAAGGATCCCTTACTGTTTTGAGTGGGTAAATCACATAATGTTAGATTTTTGAGGCCATACCCCTGCAAATGATAAAAAATATGCTTAATGAACACTTTACAATACTGACTTCATGTTAGCTTTTTTTGTATTTATTTAATGTTTGATTATTGTTTTATGTCACTCCACTATGATTTCACATATATGGTGACGGCATCTGTCTGATGCATCGTATACAAAATTTTACTTTTGCAATGGACCCACCAAAAGTAGTGAGGGATCTTTTTCTTGCCACGCCTACTATGACACGGGACCTCGGTTTTTACTTTTTCATCTAAAAGCCAGGACACCGGTGTGCTCACGGTGAGAATCAAACCCGGGATCTTGATGTCACAAGCCAAACTCCTCATCCACTGGGCCACACCGGCCTTTTTAGCTCACCTGAGCGTAGCTCAAGTGAGCTATTGTCATAGTTCAGTGTACGTCGTCCGTCGTTAACTTTTCTACATTTTCGACTTCTTCTCCAGAACCGCTGCACAGAATTTCACCAAACTCCATAGGAAGTAAGTACTCAAGGTCCTCTACAAAGTTTGTGTTTTTTATGCGATCCGTGATCCAAGATGGCCGCCATTGGCTCTGATTGGTTGACACATTTTCGACTTCTCCTCCAGAACTGCTGCACAGAATTTCACCAAACTTCATAGGAAGTAAGTACTCAAGGTCCTCTACCAAGTTTCTGGTTTTTTTTGCCGATCCATTATCCAAGATGGCCGCCATTGGCTCTGATTGGTTGACATATTTTCGACTTCTTCTCCAGAACTGCTGCACAGAATTTCACCAAACTTCATAGGAAGTAAGAACTCAAAGTCCTCTACCAAGTTTCTGTTTTTTATGCCGATCTGTGATCCAAGATGGCCGCCATTGGCTCTGATTGGTTGACATATTTTCGACTTTTTCTCCAGAACTGCTGCACAGAATTTCAACAAACTTCATAGGAAGTAAGTACTCAAAGTCTTCTACCAAGTTTCTGTTTTTTATGCCGATCCAGGATACAAGATGGCCGCCATTGGCTCTGATTGGTTGACACATTTTTGACTTCTTCTCCAGAACCGCTGCACAGAATTTCACCAAACTTCATAGAAAGTAAGTACTCAAGGTCCTCTACCAAGTTTGTGTTTTTTATGCCAGTCCGTGATCCAAGATGGCCGCCATTGGCTCTGATTGGTTGAAACGTTTTCAACTTCTTCTCCAAGTTTGTGTTTTTTATGCCGATCCGTGATCCAAGATAACCGCCATTGACTCTGATTGGTTGACACATTTTCGACTTCTTCTCCAAAACAGCTGCATAGAATTTCATCAAACTTCATGGAAAGTAAGTACTCAACATCCTCTACCACATTTTTGTTTTTTATGCCGATCCGTGATCCAAGATGGCCGCCATTGACTCTGATTGGTTGACACATTTTCGACTTCTTCTCCAGAACCACTGCACAGAATTTCTTGCTTGCTTCTAAATATGCACTTTGTACACAGGTGAGCGATATAGGCCCACTTGGGCCTCTTGTTTTGGTATTGATTTATCAGTATAATTTACTGAGGTTTCATCAAAGAGTTTAGTCTGTCTCCTGATTAATCTATGTTCTTAATCCCCTTGATGTGAATTATAGAATTTGATTTGAAATTTTAAGACTGTATTTATACAGTTAAACTTTGACAACTCAAACATTGAAAACTCGAAAAGTCTCAGAAACTAGAAGTTATAATGCGATCCCAGCAGCATTTCTTTACATTTCAATTTTATATACTTACTCAAATTAGAACTGTTGAAACTTGAAAACTTGAAGTCCTTTTCAGGTCCCAACAATAGAACTGTTCTGAATGTCACATACAGAAACTTGAATTGAAATCCTGTGGTTGGGAAATAATTGATGTGTTTGAACAATGAGTACAAAAATAATGTCATATGGTGTGCATCCATGTATGACAGACAGTCTTACCATTACTAGTGATAGTGATGGTGAATTGGTTGATTGATGTTTTACATAACTTTCAACAATTTCTATGCCCCCCCATCTTGTAGACCAAGGGCTCATATAGTGTTTGGGTTGTCTGTCTGTCTGTCTGCCCATCTGTTTGTCTCTCTGTTATTCTGTCTGTTCTGTCCTGTTTTCAATAAGAGAAGCGTAACATAGTAAATGTAGGTGATAGGGGTTTATATTTCACATGTATTTTTTGTGTGAAGAACTTTCTTTTTGTTTAATGATTTTTGATCTTCTGACCTTGACCTTGGAATTTGACCTATATTTAGGAAAAAAATCTTTTGCTTTAACTTTTGAATGCTTAGTGATTAAGCTTTGATATTTCATATGTGCATATTTTGCAGGAATACCTTTCTACTAGTACAGAATTTAGTCAAACTTCAAGGGCAAGATCACAAGGTCAAAAACTAAATTTTGGAAACAATAGTTCATGCTGTAACTTTTTAATGGTCAGACTTTAATATCTCAATTATGTATTCCTTTTGATAAGACCTCTGTACCATAATTTTTGATCTGTTGATCTTTACCATGACCTATGACCTACATTTCAAAATCTTTAACATTGGTTATAACTTTTGAATTGTGAGAGATAAGGCTTTCATATGTCACATATGTATTCCTTATGACAAGTTCTTTCTGTCAGTACAGTAGTTTTTGACGTTGAGAACTTTACCTTTCCCTAACATTTAAAATACTTCAACATTGGTTATAACTTTTGATTAGTAAGAAGTAGGGCTTTTATATTTCACATACATGTTCCTTGTGACAAGACCTTTCTGTTATAAAATAATTTTTGACTTCATGACTTGCTCATGATGTTTTACCTACATTTCAAAGGCTTTAGCATTTGTTATGACTATTTAAGAATACCGGTAAGAGATAGATTATCAGCACTGCAAGCCGATCGCTTAAACAATACACCAGGCCCCAAGGTTATAAAACTTTCTGGAGCACGACTTGGTGCTCCAAAATGAGTTTGTGCTCAAACTTGAGCATGACTCAAAATTCATTGAAGTTAGCATGCTCCAATCTTGAACATTTACTTGAAAATCTCAAGATTGGTCAAAAACCATACTCAGAACTGTACTCGAAATGTAAATATGGCAGCTGACAACAGATGCAGACAACGTCAAATAAATTGCCAGACTCCCTGTGAATGGTCAAACGCACTTGAAGGACCTTGAGGAAGATGAAGTTTTTACTCGTGCTCGAAAGCCTTTATAACCTCACCCATACTCATACTTGAGAGCCGTGCTTGAGTGAGTATGAGTTCAGAGTTTGAGTATGGGTTTGGAGTCGAGCACATGAAAAAGTTTTATGAGTTCGGGGCAAGCCCTGCCCTTACCTTTACAAGTGATGATATGTGTGTGTCATGATATGAGAAATTAAGCACAAATCCATCCAACCCCTTTTGTGGGTTTTGTTGATTTTCAGAAGGAGAGACAAAGATATCTTGACTGTCCCTGACATTTAGAGTTATTGAAATTTGACTGTACATTTGCAATGAGTAGCATTCTGGTTAATCTATTCTTTGTGATTTTATAGGATGAAATTCTCAGAAAGAGGGAAGAGGAGGAGAAAAGGCTTGAGAGAATGAAAAAGCAAATGCTGAAGGATAGAAAATTTCCTAAAAGGGCTGATAAACCAACGAGAGCTCAGTTGCTGGCTGAGCAAAGACGTCAAGAGGAGCTTAAGAAGCAGCATCCATACGGCATTGCACCAGACATAAAAGTAAATGCTCTCACTATATAATGCTTTTCAGTGCTAGATGTGTACTAAGTAACAATGTGAAATTATGAATGCTAGATACAGAATTCTAGGTTTGTTATTGGGATGTCACTGCAATGCTAGATACAGATTTCTAGGTTTGTTTTGGGGAAGTCACTGCAATGCTAGATACGGAATTCTAGGTTTGTTTTTGGGAAGTCACTGTAATGCTAGATACAGAATTCTAGATTGTTATTGGGAAGTCACTGCAATGCTAGATACAGAATTCTAGGTTTGTTTTGGGGAAGTCACTGCAATGCTAGATACAGATTTCTAGGTTTGTTTTTGGGAAGTCACTGTAATGCTAGATACAGAATTCTAGGTTTGTTTTTGGGAAGTCACTGCAATGCTAGATTCAAAATTTTAGGTTTGTTTTTGGGAAGTCACTGCAATGCTAGATTCAAAATTTTAGGTTTGTTATTAAGAGTGCTAGATACAGAATTCTGGGTTCAAAGTTGAGAAGTCTGTATAATATTAGGTATAAACTTTTTTACATTTTATGTATAAATGTTAATTCATGGCACTGAGTTTAACATTAAAATTGCTAGATCATCAAATTCACTGTGAGGTGATAGAATTAAGAAAGGATTTGACTTGCTTGAGGAAAGATTGTGGTGCTAGATATAAACATTGACCATAGCACCATAACCGAAATTTAGAAAATAATTATGCAGAAGTAGAGTGACAATATTGTTCTTGAAATAAATACAAACTAAACTGAAAGACACTTCCCATAAGCGAAGACATTTACATGTTTTATTGTTTTGGGGAAATTTAAAAGTATTTAAAAGAAATAAAATAAAAATAATTTTTCAAATTGGAATTTCTAGTTGGATGTATGAAATGTATAAGTATTGAAGATGTAAATTTCAATGTTTTGATAATATATTTTAAATTTAAATATTGAAATTTGTCTTCCGTATGCCTGTAATACATAGATTGTGTGTAGAAGACTGAAATGTCAAAACTAACGTACAGCTTTGACAGGTATGGCAAACAATGGGATAAGAAAGGCATTACAGTAGATTGTATAATTTTCTTTATCTTAGTATAGGGGGTTTTGGTAAGACTAATTTTAAACAACAGTGAAACAAGTTGCTATTTACTAGATTATCTTTATCTCAAATTAATGTCATTCATGACCTTGAAGCCCAGTTGGTTAACTGCATGCTCAGCGAAACTGAATACATGTATTATTATAAAAGCACATCTCTTTGGTGAGATAACTGGGATTGTAGACTGTAAGTTCCTAGAGAAAACTTCATGTAGACTTGTAATTGTATGCTAATAGTATTATTTTGTGAATATATTCATATTATGAAATAATGTTTATTTTCCCTATGATTGTTATTTATGAAGTACACTTTATTCATGGCAGGTTCTTGCACAGGGTTAATGGGTTAGTAAGGTCAGATATGCTTAGTTAATTCTAAAATTTTCACTGACAAAAAAATTTCAAGTAGAAAATCTGAACTCTCTACAACTGTCCATTTGTAGATTGCCTTTATTCTTGTACTTTTTTCATTTAAAATATTTTTAAGATTTTAACATTTTATCAATGCTTCTAACTTTGCCTTTCTTTGATTTCTAATAATTCCTCTATCATATCAGCAAGCAAACTTAAAATCAAGGAAGTAATTGATAGAGATCTATACATCTACATGTATACATTCTACAATTAATATTAAATAAATTTATTCCTCCTTTTGTTACATTTCAGTAAGATATTGCATGAAATGTACATACAATATTTTGAATTAACTCTCAATATAAAGATAAAAACAAAATTCTCTATAACAAATTTAAATGATACTGATTGTCTTCATTAATACTTTCAGAATATTTTCTTTCCTTTGCTGCCTATCAGTAAATAAAATTAATCATAAAATAAAAAGGTGTAAAGATACTTTGTAATTGAATTTAATATATGGATGATAATTTGCATAGTGGGTTAAAAGTAACAATTTTAATTGAACAGAAAATTGTCAAAAACATAGTGTACACTTTTGAAAATACATACTTTGTACATTCTGAATAAATTTCCAAGTTAAAAATTATCTGCATTTCAATTTCAAGTTCAGTATAAGTTTATAGTACTAGATTGTGAAGCTCACAGATCAAATCTTTTTCAAATGCAATAGAATAGAGTCTACAATAACTATTCTGTTGATTAACTGATTTCATTTGTCAGTAAAATCTGAAATGACATGTATAAAGGGTATTATGTTAAGAAATATAAAATTATTTCATTCGTTTATGCTTTGAATTTAAATAGATAGATTAAACACAATTTTAGCAAAATCTCAATAAGAAAGAGCCTCTAAATGGTGAACAGAATTCTGCACCTGGAACTGGATTAGATGTACCCTTGGTTCAATATGACAAGATGGAGTCCTTTGAAGATAATTTCTGGGATGAACCTGGAGAAACAGCAGTCAGTAGATCTGGAATCATGGGAATCTCTAAGCTGGATCTCCCTCCCCCTCGACGAGGAAATAAACCTGGAAAGCTGACCATAATACAGCCCCCGTCTCGACCACAGTCTCGAGCTCACGGGGCCTCCACTCCGTTGTTAGGTCCTGAGATTCCTGGTGTCGGACCTTCACCTACGCTGGAATCAGAGTTTGAAAGAAAATCAGAGGTACTCATGCTCAGTACATGCATGTGGTGTTATATGTTATACCTTCTATAATAATGTGCACTAATTCAATCAGCTGTGGTAACCAGTGGTCATGAGGAATGGCTACACAGAAATGATCTCCATGGATACATTTCTTAGCTCTTTACATTACTCCAGTAAGAGTGAGCTGCATTCAGTACATTTTGAATTGTCTTTCTTGTTTAAATATTTTCATTTTATAATCACTACATTTCAATAATGACATTAATAGTTATAAGCAATATAATGATAATCATAGCAATAAACTTTAAAGTTTTGAAGTTATTATCCTTTACAAAAGTATTAATGCTATTCTTATATTACTAACAAGTTTTGCGCAATCTTGATATGACATATATATGTTTACTGAATATTTGGTATGCATTGATCAGTTTTTTATGTGAGGTGTTTTGCTGTATGTGATGTAACAGTAGAAATAGAAGCTGTTTGTATTCTGTCATTATCTAGTAGAAATTCTGATGCTTCTTCTGTGTGTGTGTTTAACCTCATTAAATAGATAGACTGGTAAAAAATCTAGCTAATTTATTTTGCAAATCTTCAAATTATTTATGTTAATACATAACACTTAATAAAGAAATTTGTACAGAATGAATTCTTGTATCTTGTAACAATTACTTGTTTTTTTCTACTAAATGACTGTATTAAGATTAATTAGTTGGACATTTTTAAATTGATCTGCATGTTTGTTAAACTGCAAATGACCAAACAGCAAAGAAAGTTCTATATGTGACAGCTCTGAAGGGTTTAAATACTTTCTACTTATCAACAGAATAAATTCTGTATGTGGACAAGGTCAGCTGATAAAATTCAAATCCAGGTTTAAATGTCTGGTTGAAGTTAGAATAAGTTAATTTGTTTAGACTAGAAAAGAGCAAATATTTGTTTAAGCAATTAGATTTTACCATTGTGTGTTCCACAGCAGAGAAATCAATCAAGCATTTTTCTTTAAAGCTCTCTTTTGAAATACATGTATGTTTGCTGGTTTTCAAATTACTCTAGAGAGCAGTACTGTGTTTAGATGCTTTGTTAAGTGTTCTGGTATTTTACATATAGAGGAATAGTTTATGGAAAATTTACATGGGATTTTTAATAGTGAGAAGATTCTAGTGATCTTCATTCCACTGTGTTAGGATAACTTAATATATAGAACTTACACAGGTTTTTCTCTAACACCTCTACATGTAAATAATGTCTAACATAAATATTTAGGACATATAGCTATGTTATACACTGGATGTGTAGTAGTTTGACAGATGCAAATGACTTTAAATTGAAATTCTATTTATCAGTTAATCTCTGAAGACATAACATGATATTGTGACTGAGTGAAAAAAAAATTACTGAGCTTTAGAGATTATGAACCCACTTTTTGTTACATTCAGTGATGTCAATATGTATTTTGTATGATGTTTGAAGGTGGACAGATCCATGGCAGAAATGAATGACAGAGAAAAACTACAAGGTAAGGGGTATAAAAATAATTTTTTTCAAATAAAGATATGTCAAGGTGGTAGAATTTCAAATTTCAGTAAGTTTTCACTTGATACCAATTGTAAAATTGTGTATAATAAACATTTTCTTGCCCACAATTTCATGTATCAAGTTGTCGGTCTTGAAGTCATATAGTAATTGAACAATAATTTTATTGTATACAACATGAGGTAATCTCTCAGCATGGATGCATCATAGAAACGTTATTAAATTGTATTGATGTAGAGGCATGATTGTAGAGGCATGAAGGAAGAATGTTTGCTAATATGTTTTCCTAGTTTGCATGGAAATTCATTTAAATATAGTTTGCATGCAAAATCATGATGCATGATGTATTGTAAAATTTCAGTAAATCACATTTCGACTTGATAGTCGATGTACATGCTATATACACTGCACAATTAAAATCTAAACTTCTTCGTTGTAATGAACACATGATTATAATAAGTTGATAATACATTGTATGCATATTTTTATAAATAATTGATAACAGAGTTTCATAATGAGGAAATTATTTTGAAATAAAAAGAGGAAATCGGTTTGATCATTCTTCAAAATTAACAGAAAAAGAACATCATAAGCAAATTAAAAAGAATGCAAGGCAAAAGAACTTATTGTAACCAGATCGTCATAATTATTTTAAACATTTAGATTCCAGAACTTGTCTTTGTAATAGATTAAATTAAAATAAAGCCATAGATTACTGTCAACTTCTTATTTTACTGGTAGCTCATTAAAAGATTGTATTCAATTTAAAAGCTTTCAGTCTAAACTAATAGTGGAAATGATGTGAAATTTAGAATTTTATTGATAGTTTCAACTGCATGAAACAATATGATGTATTCTTGAATGTTGCTTAACCTTAAGAGGATTTATCTTCTAAGTGTTTGGTAGCAGTATCTTTAGGATTAGGGTTAGGGTTACCCTAACCCTAACCCTAACCTTAAGAGGATTTATCCTCTGAGTGTTTGGTAGCAGTATCTTTAGGATTAGGGTTAGGGTTACCCTAACCCTAACCCTAACCTTAAGAGGATTTATCTTCTGAGTGTTTGGTAGCAGTATCTTTAGGATTAGGGTTAGGGTTACCCTAACCCTAACCCTAACCTTAAGAGGATTTATCTTCTGAGTGTTTGGTAGCAGTATCATTATTGTTTTTGCAGAATATATATAGAATATTCTGTATAATTATGATCTGATATTTAAGTGGTACATGTATTGAGTTTTGTCTTAATAGCATACAATGTTTTAGGACTTATCAAAATTGTAATATTTCATATCATGTTTTGACTACATCAATGACTCACAGGGAGAGCAACCCCCTTAAAGGGTATCAAAGAAGAAACTCCAGATGGCAGCTTTCCAGATGTTGAAACTGCTGTTCAGAAGCAGTTGACCAATGGGGTCACAGATAGACCTAGATCGGAAACTCCTTCGACAGCTCTTAAGAAATTATCAGAGTCTCGCAAAGTAGTCCAAAAACCCATCACAATTATTCTACCAAAAGAGAGCGATGGAAAATTGGATACATGTAATTGCATAGAAATCCTTGCGCTTATCATACTTATTAGATTTTAACATGGAAATATGAATGTGACCTTGATACTCACTATTTTATCAAATTTATTTGAAAAATAGGTAAAAACCCATGTATTTAAAAAATAAAAGAAAAAAAAGGAAAAAGTAATAATAATACTAAAATACAAAAAAAAAAAAAGAAAGAAAAAAAATTACATGCAAAGCTGAAAACATTAAAGATTTATCATTATTATAATTCATTCTGGGACTTACTTAAGAGTTTATATAATTATGTGAAGTTTGTTGCCTTGAAACTCAATTTTAAAGAAAGTGATTTTTTATTCTGTAGAACAGGAAACATTTTTTTTCCCAAAACTTATATTTTATGACTATATAAATTTTGAGCTTTTTTGTGCACTAATTTTGATCTTAAGTACAAGAATTGGGCACCATAATCATTATTTCTTTGGAAAGAATACAGACTGATGTTGCAAAGTTTCCATTAAGGTTCATGATATAGAATTCTGCACACTACTGTAATCACATTCACATTTCTGTACCCAAGCATAACTCGTATTAGTATTTAATTCTTGATTGTAGTACATGTACTAATATACCATACCTTTTCATTCCATGTGACTTTGTTATCTGTCTGTAAGCATACTAAACAAAAGGGAAATGGGAGGAGCAGAAAATAGAATAAAAGACTAATTAGCATATAACCTCTTGTTACTTGTAAGCTTATATACACCACTTGCAATCATAATATGTAAGAGCTATTTTAAGTGAAGGCCTTTTTCTTTTGCTGAAGATGCTTCAAATATTTGATATTCAGATTGATCTGTACACAATGTGCAGTTTATGTTTATGCTGTTAATGCAAAGGTGTAATATATCATCAGATTTATGGGCCTAAATGTTCAAAGTTTGAATATCTATTCATTCTTCAGTTTTATTAATCAATGCATATATTAGAATGAAGTAATAAAAATGATATTAGTACATTTTTACTAAATGTATCAAACTTTTGAAGAACCTTGTAAAAACTTTGGTTAGATTGACTTTCAGTTTGCACTTTATGAGGCCTGAATTCAGTTTTTGCAGCATATTCTATCACAAATTTTATTTAAAATTTATAAATATGACATAGAATGCAAAATTAAGAAATAAAGTTTTCAAATTTGGCTAAGTATTTTCCAAAAGCATCCGTGGTGACAATTACAATAGAAAGCATGACTACCGGTAATATATAGTCAATATGGCTAAATTATTATAATACTGAACAATACATATTTTTTGAAAACTTTTTGAACTGTGCATTGCATCACCCTGGATGAATTTTAGTACAGCACTTGTTGCTTTAGCACTGGAATTGCACTACTAAACTACAGTGGAACTGAAAAAAATGAATAAAAAATATCAACTTTTAACATCATTACACTTGTTCAAGAAATTTTCCAGCACTCCATAATTTTGTTGTATTTTATCAAGGCATGGATCAGTTAATAGCTTGGTTGGTTCTGCATGAGAGATCATTTGTTTTAGTGCACCTAATAATGCATTGGTTTCCTGTCCTATGATAAGAGAGTATAATCTGAACTTGTTCTTGTTGCATCAGATAGTATCACTTCTTTTAAGATTTTGGTTACCTCCTGCTCTCATGCTGAAAATTGTTGAAAGAGATGTAAAACCTTAATCAATCTACCGACAAATGTAACCTCATGGGTTGAGGGTACCGACTGACCCTTGCAAGTCACTGTTTGACTATGTATTGATTGACCCTTGTGAGTCATGGTTTGACTATGTACCGATTGACCCTTGTAAGTCATGGTTTAACTATGTATTGATTGACCTTGTAAGACATGTATTGAGTATGTATCAATTGACCATCATAAGTCTCCACAGTGAACGTACTCAATTATTTTTGCTGGGTTCTCTCCGTGTATGTATTTTGTTTTATTATTTTGTTGTTTAAGTTGCATGGGTTACATTCTGTCATGTCATTGTCAAGTTACATCTCCTACCCCCTTTTAATACTGGATTTTTTAATTCAGTAATGCAGATTTTTGAATGGAAAATATATTAATGGAGATTAAAATTTAATTAGTGTTCATTTTTACTTCCTTTTTTTGGGGTGATGTAAAAATTTGAAGAATCTCAATGACGATACATGACTGATTAGAAATTTTTAAAACAATACTTGAGTGTTATCTGCCCTTGGGTGACATCCTAGGCTAGATATTTTGTCAAAAGAAGGGAATGGGTGAATTAAATCTTTGTTCATTTGTCATCATTAAAGGTGGCATGTATATCGGTAACAAAAGAATGTAAAACCATAGGTCTTTTAACATATTCCTGATTTATTGTAACTTACCAAATTATATAGTTTATTTGCATCAATTTTGTTTCAAAATAAGAAGGCAGTGTTCTATTATTTTGCTTATTTTAAATTTAGCATGGCTTTATTAAAAAAGAATTCAAAATAATAGTGTTCAAATTACCATCTGATACTGTAGAAAGAGTGCAGTGTAAAATTATGAAACATACCGGTACATATTATACATCTCTATAAGAGCTGCCCTCTCATTGTTTTTACTATGAATGGGGACAAAATAAGGGGGTAGGGTAATAAAATCTTACTTTGCACGAAATCTAACCTTCAAACATATATATTTCTTTCGTTCATTAAGTACATACAGTATTTTAAAAGGAAAATAAATCAAGAAAATGAGATTTGCACATATTTTTACATTATCAGCACTTTAAATATCACATTTTGATGCATATGTGCGTGGGATAATTTTAGCAACCAGTGATGCAAGACAGCCTTTTCTCTTATTGTGTATATAAGGGATTCTAGAATTGATACCGAAGCATTGAGGAAAAATATTATACATAAAACATAAAATCGCAATCTAATAGGTGATATGTTTGACTCAAGAATAACCAAAATATAAATGAAGCATATTAGGACTTCATAATTTGGATTTCTTGATCAAACGAAAACAAATATGGGTAGGTAGTGTTTTAATGCCACCAATTTATAAGTGTCTTATATGTTCCTCAAATAAAAAAAGAGTTTTTTAAAAAGCACATACCTTTCACCAGAATTTTCTTAGGAATGAATGACCCTTAAATTCAACTTATTTTGTACATGTATGCCAGACACTTAGTTTATAAAAAGGTACTAATATTAAAGCATGCATAAAGTGGAATGTATTCCTTGCTGTAAAATACAATCCACTACACCCCTGCTATTTGTAGCATATGTGTAGCTGTTAATATCATATTCCTTAATATGTGTGGCCTTCAATTATAATACTAGCTCTCTGTATCTGATGTAGGCGTCCTCACTAAGCTGTGATCACATTCAATATCTTATGTATTTGATTGTATCTATAATGTAAACTAATGCTTATTTCACTCATATCAACTATCATAGCAAACTGTATGCAGGGAAACATTGTTGAATGTTATGATTGATTTAGTTCATTTAGTGGAAGTATAAATATTGTATAGGATGTTTCTCATGTATACAGTTTAGTTAGATTCACCTTGAGTATGTGTTTATTCATATAGATCTCACACTATTTTGAATTAATTAGATCAAATTTCTCTTCTTTATCTATTTTTAATATCCACTGCATGTTTTGATTATGTAATATTTACTATTAATATGTCTCTAATGATAAGTATAAATTTATATGAAAAATTGAAACAAATGCACAATTTATAAAATGCAACTAAACTTCAACATCCCACTGTAACTCACATTACCTTTTGAGAAATAATACTTAATGCACTCATGGACAGTAAACAAAAAGAGCACCAAGCTAATGTTGAAATATCAGTATAAAAAATGAAGGATTAATTATTATTAACTGCATGCAAAGCTAGCACCTGCACCATGCGCAATGTAAAATATTTATTGTAAGATAAAAGTTATATCTAACTCAGATGACATCACTGACATCCCGGAGGAGAAATCTCAACACAGCGGTCAAGAAGCTGATGATGAACTAACCGATGATGGACACAGAAAGAGGAGAAGGAGGCATGGGAATGGTCATTCTACAGACAAAGATCCTGCACTGCTGACGTTAGAAGAAAAGAAATTTGCTCAACAGCGTCCATATTCTTCTTTTGTAAGAAGGACAACTCCTGCAAGTATGTTTTATCATGACATTTAATTATGAATATTTGCTGTGAAATTCCTGTAATGATCCGTCTTCCAAGTGACAAAGAAAAAAAAGTTGAAAAATTTTTGTTTGGTTGTCAATCCTAAACAAAAAAGTATCGGTGCTGTAGTATTTTGCATATTGACCATAATTAATTTTTGCTATGCTGTAATGAAAATTGAAAAAAAAAATGGCTAGTGTTAAAGTCATAGACATTCGTATGACTTGGTTTGAACAATGTGTTTAGATTAAAAATCAGATTTAAATGTCATAATTACATTATTTCATCAGAGTTTGTTCGATTCCCTGATCTGACTCAGGATGGTAAGAAAATTACTGTTAAAGAATAAAGACAAGGTTATGGATAAAAATTTTACCTTGGTAATCACTTGCAGTGCTTTTATTCGTATTATGAATTTCGAGCTTTTTCTCAGAAATATCGATCAATTTCAAATATCTTGTATATATTGTTCAAATACATTCAATTTGTGTATTATTTTTTTTTTAATTTCAAAACTGATTTTTTTTTTTGACTGCAAGCGATTAAATGTAAATTGCACATGTACCCTACACCCCTGCACAAATCTACATGTAACAGCCAAAAGCATGTGTACATGCATGACGACCACTGCACCATTTTAATTGGCAGGATAGAGAGTGTGAGGTGCTATTAAGTATAGCTTCAGTACAAATGTAGAGATAGCACATTCTGTTGTTGCTAACATGGAAGAAAAATGTGATAGAGACAATTCTTAGTGTAGTTTTAAAGTGAGATGATTGGGTGATAGAAGTTGAGAAGTTGATGGTGTTAAGCTTTAGCAATACAAAAGAAGTGTGGCTTCAGTTTGCTCAGTATAGAAAAATACAGAAGGACAAACATCATTGATGCCTCAGGCATTGTTAAGAAAAGTTCATTTTCATAAAATTGACTATGCTGAGAACATTTTGCTAAGAGTTGTTGCCCTTGCATTATTATCTTTAAAGCAGATTATTCAATATAATATGTTCATTTAGTTTCAACATATACATTGTTGATGTAGTGTATGGAGTATCCCATCGTTATAATTTAAAATGATATGCACTTTGTACCAGTATGCTGAATGTTGTCACTTGTGTTACCAACTGCTCACTCATTTCCTTTCTTCATTTGACATTCATTTCCACTCTGATACTCTTTAAACAGTTTAATGATTTACTTTAAACATAGTGAACAAAATAGAAGACAAATTCCTTGATGTAGAATCATCAAACTTTCTGGAAATGCTTACCGTGGGAGTAGGATGAATCCTATTGATGTCAGGTGTCAAAGGTCAAGGTCAAAATCAAATATACACTTTTGAAGGAAACCTTGTTGACCTGTCTGATATTTGAAATTAATGTAAACTAAGATGTATGTCATACAGGGAAATTCTGAAGTGATTTGGCATTCAGTTTTGGTTAAAATCAGAATATTGCTTTGCTTTAGAGTCAAGTTATTCAAAAAGTTTTTTCCATTTTGAGCTGGCCAGGCTGAATGTCATACATTGTACCCTGGTGTCGTGTTGTCATGTTGTTGTCATTGTTGTCCATAGAGTAAAACTTTAATTTGGATCATTACTTTAGTCCTTTAGAGACAGGGCTTTAGTATTTCACATGTGTATTTCTTGTGCCAAGACCTTTCATTGGGTACCAAACTTTTTGACCTTGTTACCATGACCTTGCTGTTTGACCTACTTTTAAAATACTTTAGCCTTAGTTATTACTTTTGAACAGTAAGAGATAGGGCTTGAATATTTCATGTGTGTATTCTTCGTGACAAGACTTTTGATTATCAAATTTTTTTATATTTTGACCTTGATTCATCTACTTACAAAAAACTTTCGCTATTTAAATTTGGTTGCCATTGGTGATCTTTGTTGTCTTCTGGCAACTCTTGTTTTCAGTTTGACCACCACTGACTGTGTCTGATAAAAGAGGGTAGTGTCTGGATTTCTCGCTCTAAAACTGTGGTAGTTTCTTAATATTGATTGAGATAGGATTAAAATAAAATTATTATTCTACTGGCACACAGAGTTTGGGGTGGTATATAGTAATCACCCAGTCCATCTGTCCATGTCTGTCTGTCCATCCATGATGTTTGACCAAGTGAGTTTGACCTTGTTGTTGGACGTTGATTTTAAATTTTTGTAATATTTCTCATATCTTTTTACTAGTAAGATAAAGGGGATTTGATATTTCACACATAGATGCCATGTGACTATAGATTTCATTTGGTGCCATGACCTTTGACCTAGTGACCATGACATGTAAGTTTGATTTCATTTCTAAACATCTTATCTCTTGTTGTATATTTTTAATGGTAAGGACTAGAGGTTTGATATTTTAAACTTAAATTCTCCATCACCATAATTTCACTGGTTATGTGACTTTTGGCTTATTTACCTTGTGACATGTAATCTACTTAAAATGGGTAGACATAGCTTTCATATTTCAAATATATATACATTACAGTTAGGGCTTTGATTTGAGATCATGACGTTTGACCTATTTTTAATGGTAATAATTGGAATCTTTATATTTCTAATATAGATACAATATGACAAGGGCATGCATCAAAAGATCAAGAATATTCACTCAGTGACCTTGACATTGATATTTGACATTCTTTTAAGCATTAATAAATAGAACTTTCACATTTCAAATATAGATACCATATGACAAGGCTGTTAATTTTGAGTTTTTGACCTTAATATTTTTTATATTTTTACCCACTTTTGTAACATAAGATTTATAACTTTCATATTTGAATCATAGATACATTATGACAAGGACTATTTGAATCATAGATACATGATGACAAGGACTATCATTTGAATCATAGATACATTATGACAAGGACTATCATTTGAATCATAGAATACGATATGACAAGGGCTATCATTTGAATCATAGATACATGATGACAAGGGCTATCATTTGAATCATAGATACATGATGACAAGGGCTATCATTTGAATCATAGATACATGATGACAAGGACTATCATTTGAGATCTCAACTTTTGAACCACTGACCATGACCTATTCATAATGCCTACCATTAGATATTAATTGATAACGAACTAATTCTATTCCATATTTTTTGCTGTGGGGAAAGGGGAGGGGGGATATTAGTCCTCTTCATGGATGGATAAACTCTAGTTAGTTATACATATTGTGTAAAAGTAACATCTTAATGAAATATTGGACATAGGGTTTGTGTGCTGAAACATTCTTATTCATACAAGGATTTATTGTAAAATCTTCAACTGTTAGAACACCTGAATTACCAGGGCAACTGTCAGTACACCTGAATCACCAAAGCAACTGTCAGTACACCTGAATCACCAAGGCAACTGTTAGTACACCTGAATCACCAAGGCAAATAATCACATCATCAGTATTCAGTTTCCAATAGTCTGAAAAGGCCTAAAAGTAGCAGTAAAAGCATGTGCTACTAACATTGTAACATAATGCATGGTTTAATACCGTTTCCCCACCTGTTCTATTTAGTTTCAATATTGCTAGAGTTGTCTTTCTTATTTCAGATTGCTTCCTTTGTCATAAATGATGGAATTAAAGTAGAAATGGAGAATTTATGTACTTTTTCATATTATTTTTGTTATCATTATTTATTTGAATTTCCATTTGTTTATTTATTCATTTGTTTTGTTTATTTAATTATTTATTTTTGTTTTTGTTGAATGCATTTGATATTATCTAGTAGTTGATTAAATACGATCAGACTGAGTCCTAGATCAGTAACCATACTCGCTGAAATCTCCTCATATCATATTTGATCCATTCAGTTAATTAATCAAGGAATATTTATTTATTAATGGTTTGTTGATGGTCATTACAGCAGGTTCTGATGTTCAAAGGCCGAAGACGGCACATGTTCGTTTCCAAGCAGAGGTGAGTCCACATTTTGAATTTACATTATCATTGTTTTATTAAGCATCCATTTCTTCTTTTATGTTCAAGCAATACCTCTGTTTCTGCTGTAGACTGATTTTTGTAAGTAATTGGAGAGAATTCTCCTGTAGTGTAAATGGTCATCATGTTGTAAGTAATTAAAGAGAATTCTCCTGTAGTGTAAATGGTCATAACTTTGTAAGTAATTGGAGAGAATTCTCTTATACTGTAAATGGTCATCATTTTGTAATTAATTGGAGAGAATTCTCCTATAGTGTAAATGGTCATCATTTTGGAAGTCATTGGAGAGAATTCTCCTATAGTGTAAATGGTCATCAGTTTTTAAGTAATTGGAGAGAATTCTTCTATAGTGTAGATGGTCATCAATTTCTTTTCTGGAGCCTTTGTGTTTGTTATATTTAAACAAAGCCGTGTTCACCCCTTTCCTATAATATGTATAATCACATGTCATTTGACATGATAGGATTTTTGTTTTCTTTTATTTCACAAGATAAACTATTAAATAGTTTAGAGAGAGAATATTCAAAGAACAACTTTTTATTCTGTTACATTGTTTTATCCAAAACAGTTTTCAAGAACAATTTATAAACAGAATCCCCTTCAGCATATCCAGTGTAACAATTATCCTGCTTGTATTTCTTTCAAACTCTTTATCTGTTTGTCCATCAGAATTGGCCCAGTCCATTATTGCTATTATACAGCTGGTTGAATTTTTTTTATCCAGTGACCATGATCAAAGATCAGGTCTGATCAAAGATCAAGTCACAATGACCACGACTACAGTGATCCGATGACTGAAAATGGTGTTATTCAAAATCTTAGCAGTAGTGAACATCTGCTTCTTACATCACATTCATGTCACCAATGAACCACTGTGTTTAAGGTCAGGGTCAATCTGCAATAAGGACAACAAGCTTGCATTAGCATTAAGCAGGAATGCCATAAGTCAGTTTGACTTAAAAAAAGCTAAATGAATTTCAAATTCGGTAACCATCCCTCCCCCCCCCCATATTGATAAGAAGCCATCCTATTGGTTCGAAGATCAAAGGTCAAGGACATAAAATCACATACCAATAAAGTATTTCAAAAAGGTGCTGCCTTAGCATTATGTGGCAGTGTATTAATCATTGGTAATTCTTATCTATATCTCATGGACGATCAGTGTAAGAATGGGTTTTCGACGTATGTAATGTTTGATATCTCGTTGTGCCTGTTCGTGATCAATTGAAACCGTTATACCTGAGACAAACTCAAGTCCCAGGTTTTAATATTGACAAATTTCAATACCTCAGAAACTTGTCAACGTGCCGTGGCTGCGCAAACATAATCACGCGTATATGACACCTTTTTCCATCGTAATTTATACCAATGGATCGAATAATCAATGAAACGACTATCGTATTTTTTGTTTGATAAACTATTCATTTCATTTAAATGATTCTCTAAGGCTTTTCAAAAAGATCAGTACAAAATAGTGAATATATAAAGGAGTGATAATTTGAATCCATATATTATTCATATTGCGGAGAGTTTCATTTTTCGATATCTTTTATATCACTTTATAAATTTGAATTTTTCTTCCACCTTGTTCCACCTATTGATTTTGACTTAGCGCAGAACATCACAAACAGAATATTGATTGACCGATTGATTGATTTTGAAAAAAAAAACACGATTGTGTACAATTCAATACGAAGTACGTTTTGTTTGTAGGAGAAATGTTTCACGATACGAATGAGTTGGACTTTTCTTTCCCCTCCATGCACGTGCACTGACTGTATCATTGTATTCGTAGTGTACCACAGAAGGAAATGACGCCCCCTGATCACATAATACATACAATGACAGGCGTCTAGAGACAGCCTTAACCACCTAGTATATCAACCCTAATTACGTCATAAAGTTTTTTTTTTTACATTGAATTGGGTTTAAAAAAGCACGCTGAGTAATTTTTCCATTAAAATCACAGCATAAAATACAAGAATGTAATGTGACACTTACCCCCTCGATTTTAAAGCATACATGTATAATTTTATCGTTTAACTTTCATTTTTAATTGGTATCCAGTAATGACACAAAGGCCTACCATGTATATTGAGGAAAATCCCATGAAAATCAGTCATCACTTTAAAACTAATTCTCATTGATACAAAAGTCATTACTGTAAATATTTCTACAGCTGTCAAAATGATCGTATACTTTTAGATGGTAAATAATATGACAATATTATAAAACCTGTGTAAAAGCACCTGGCTTTGATGTATTTATGGTCAGGTACATATGTACCAAGTAGTATCGACGATTAAACTTCAACTGGGGAGGGGGAGTTAAAGATCTCTACTTACAAAAAAGCGCAAAGTGGAATTGTATGAATATCTAGTAGAAACTTTTGTTCTGATCGCGAATAAATAAAAAGTCATTGACATTTAATACACCAATCTTCTTCTTCTTTCATTTAATTGAAGGATCGCATTTGTGGCATCATCTCACTATGTCTTAAAGTATGTATTGATATCACTACAATCATGTGACCCTACCCCGATTTGTATTCGTATTTTAACGTTCTCGGTGTCGAATGAATACCTCAAAATACCAACAAGTCGGGTACGGGGTACATTTTTGTAGTTAGCATTGATAAAAAGGATTGGGTAATATATAACGGACGCCCTCTTTCTTTTATCTTGAAATATATTTTAATCGTCAAACTTAAATGGTCTAGACTGAGGAATTGGGAGTAAAATAATAAACTAAGGAATACTGCATGTATAACAGAAGGCCATGCTCACGTTCAACGATAAACAAAGTGTGTAATAAGGGAGAGAGTGTTATTCGCAGTGTATTTAATAAAGCGGCAGATTTATAGACCTAATCCTCTTACGGAATTAATATATAAAATAAACATTCTACACAATATTGTTAAAGGCCTGGTCCAGAAACAAATCGGTCATTACTTGTAAGTTCATGTAATAAACTATACATTAAAACCAATAATAAACTATACATTAAAGATAAATCAATGAATGTATTAATTAATAATGATTTATTTCATTTATTTATTTATTCATTTGTTTGTTTATTTGCTTTGTACATACGTATTGTAATATAAGAAGTAATGATCTACATACATGTATCGGGTACTCTTTCAGAATTTGGCATCGCTGCAGGTGCTCTTTTCGAATCTCTTATTCTAGTTTTCTGTCAGGTTGTCCATCTGTTTGTCTGTCCGCACGTCCCTGTTCCTCTGTATATATGTTTGTTCGGCTGTGTGTCAACACTTTGGTTGATTTTATACATTCCCATTAATGCATGTTGTTGTTGGATTATTGTTTTACGTCACTCCACGATTATTTCACGTATATGGTGACGGCATCTGCCTGATGCATTGCATACAAATTTAGCCCTTTGCAACGGACCCACCCAAAGCAGTGAGGGATCTTTTACGTGCCACGCCTACCGTGACACGGGACCTCGGTTTTTACTGTCTCATCCGAAAGACAGAACACCGGTGTGCCCCGGGCGGGAGTCGAACCCGCGACCTCTCGATCACGAGCCGAGCACCTTATCCACTAGGCCACACCGGCTTCATTAATGCATGCAGACCTACAAACCATACAAACACACATACATACGTAGTATTTCTTTACACACATACAAGCATACACATATATTATACGCTTTAGTTGTGATGTAGTGGCTGAAAAGGGTTTTCTTCTCATGAGTTTCGTAAAGGTTTTCATCCCCTAGATTTCATAAGGTTTTCATCCATAAATTTCGTTAGATTTTCATCCAATAGGTTTCATAAGGTTTTCATCCATAGATTTGGTAAGGTTTTCATTCCCTAGGTTTCATAAGTTTTTCATCCTATAGGTTACATAAGGTTTACATCCCATAGATTTCGTAAGGTTTTCATCCCATAGGTTTCATAACTTTTTATCCCATGAGTTTCATATTTCACGTGCGGATGATGAATGATGGGATGAATGTGCCAGTAAATTTCGGAGTCAAAGGTCATGGTATATTCAGCGGGGTTCTTTATGACTGTCAGTTTTCTATTTATTTTTCCCCTTGTTTCATCTGCTTTATACCTGCATACCACAGTTGCATTTTTACTATCGACTAGAACAAAAACTTTGTGCTAACAAATGCTTCCTTCTCTTTATTAAAACATAATCCAGTTTGATTAATTGTTTTAAATGTATGCAAGAATAAAGCCATAGTAGGAAAACGTAAAAAGTCAATAATATACAATCAATTTTTAAATCCTGCGTTTTGTACCTTTAAACTTTTAGCATAGCGATATAAGCTCCCGTGTCATAATTGACGAATTGAAATTGGAAAATTCAGGTGAAATCCATCAAACACTCGTGTGTGATATATCAGCAAGAGATATAAGTATGAATGCTGTTTACCGCCAAGGCCAGGACGATTTCGAGAGCAAGGATTAGTTTATAACTTTGTAATTTGATCGTAGTGAAAAGAATTAATCTAATCACTGTTTACTGAGACAGTATGTAAATATAGACATTCAAAGATTATTTCGAGTTTCGCATACTAAAAATTTCGTCCGCAAACTTAAAAAAAAGTTCGATAGAAATTTAGCGCAGTGAAATACAATTCGATGTTAAATTGTGTTGTGTATGGATTTGTATTAAAAATGGAGATAAGGTTTACAGAGCATTAAGACCGACAAAGAGAAGCATTTAGCTGCAAAGATGTTCGATTTTATTGAAGGATTTCGTGAAGGATATTGCGCGATTTATTCGTTGACGAAGTGGTTGAACTTGTATTGAGGCATTTACTGATCAAAGATACCAGTGAATTAGAATAGGAAAAGGCTTGGAGTGCCTTCATCTAGAATTGTCATATAGTGAATGCTAGGGGTCTTCATAGTGAACGTAAATTGTATTTTTCCTTTTATTCTTAGATATTTTTTCTTTTCTTTTTTCTCCCGTGCATTCACTACAGTTTTGGGTGTTTTGAAAATCGTTATTGACATTTGACACCAATGTTAAAATAGTAACAAATGCCAAACATGGAAATCGAGATTTGATAGTTAGTTTTGTGACTATATGAATGGTACCGTAATGAAGCGAAAGACATGTACTTGAATCTCTGTGTGCATATTTTGCAAAAAGTATTTCATCGTAGACATTTTGTGTTTAGGTGGAACCTGTGACCAGATAATTAGAAATTCTACCATGTGTATTGCAGTTTAAATTTTAAATTTTAGAATTAGAATTTATCATTCCGGAACTATCAGTATCTCAAGATTTCAATCTTATTTGCCATTTTATGACCATGCGTAATTTACCCATCCAGTTGGACTTGTTACTGGATTTACCTGACAACATAGATGTAAGTATGAAGACAGCTAGCTGCAGAACCGTAGCTTAAAGATCCGGTGTTAATGCGTGATTAGCGAGGAAGCTACGGTACTGTGGCTAGGCGGGCGTTATTGCTTGAATGACCAATTAAACACGCAGCTTTTCTTTTCATTTTTTTTCCCTTTTTTATATAACAAGAGATGTGTAATATTCATATTACTGTATTAATTGTGTCTTATCATAACTGTCTTACAGGAGGCGTAATGCATTGTATATATCATATTTTAAGAATGGTGTTGCTTGCTCCGACTAAAATCGTGTTTTGTAAAGCTTTCTTAGTTGGGTCTTTGAAGTGAATTTTTGTGATATAAAGGACTTCAGTACATTTATCACCTTTTGTGTAACACTTTCACAAATTGATAATTTCCATTTATGTATTATCTATTTTATATATTGCAGATAGCGATTTAGATATATAATAAAACACTTGACTTTTCCGTCTTTAGACCAACTAACTTCTCTTTTTAGTTCACCTATGCCGAAAATTCAAATTTAGTTATTCTGAAAACTAGTTCTTGTTCATGATCTTTACGGGAAACGGGTTTTTTTTTTCAGAAAGTAGCTATATTATCCTTGGGCTGGAGGGTCAAGAAAGTAGTGGTATTAAGCTGCTTAAATCTTTCTAATGTAAAATACGAAAGTAACTGGTGTTATATGACTGTGGCACTAACAATTATAATATACCACAGTGGGCATTCACGGACCCCTGAAATTCTGAGCTGAGACCAGGTGCCCGGGAGGAGTGAGCGTCTCTCGACTGACTAGTACACCCACCGTGAATGCCCTTATGTACAGATGAAACAAATATAATTCAGCACAATATATATATATATATATATATATATATATATATATATATATATATATATATATATATATATATATATATATATATATATATATATAGGTCATATCTTATGTACAGAATTCTTATGGCATCATTTTGTATCAAGTTTGTTCAAGAGACATTGCTGCAATATCTATTTCCATCCTAGTAACCGTCTTTAAGGTTAATTTCAATATTTTTACACCAAAAGAATTATATAGCTTATATATACCCCAAAGGTTAAACTTAAAATCGTTTCATTATTTAAAATGGGCATGTTGGTAATGGATTATTTGACACATGCTTTAACAGGAAATACAGCACAAAGACAAAAAGTTAGAAATGTAGATCTTCTGATTTCTAATTGGATCGGAACACTCATAAATGCATGAAAACATCTGTTCAGATTTGACAATGGCAGATCTATGTCTTTGTGTGAGCAGTTTGATCTTATTAGGATTCAGAGATTCCAGATAAATGTGATGAAATTTTAAAAAGGGTATCTACATGATATAATTACACCGAACCTTGACACACTATACCCATTTCAACACTGATGTTTTTAAAACTTTAGTAAGGTGTGTAGAAAGGATATGGTGACTGTGTATGTGTTAGACTTTAAAAATTGGAAAGCTACATTAATTGAGCACTTTGCATGCACTGTTTGATACAAGTAGATGTATTGGGTGATGGCTTTTAGATAGAGACCAGGTAAGTACTGACTACAGGCAACCATAAACTTAGGTACATGTTGTATGGATGTTGGTATATGGGTGATGTATTTTTTGACTTACCACTAGAAAATAATCAAATTTGGCAAATGTGGAGATGTTGTAACTGAGAAATAAATGTAATAAAATTGCTTGAATGCTTGAACATTGTGTTTTTTGAGATATTTTTCCTTTTGTCTCTGATTTACATCACAATTCATCATTGACTTCTTAGACATCAAATACATGTAAATCTTTTCACAATGTATCTTTCTGTATTTTAGGGTAGAAATTATGTTGTGGATAAATAGACAGTTCAAGTGACTTTTTTTGTCTTTACAGGACCTACAGTCTGCATTTGAGGAGGCTTTGGAACGCTTTCATAATCTTCATGGGTAAGTTTGATTAAAAAATGTCAAAAGTAATGGGTATGATTGATATTTATGCTGCTACATTTTTAAGCCAAAAAATGTTTACTTCTTCCTAACACCTGATCTCACCTTTAATTACCAGTTGTTAATGAAGAATGTTCATTGCTATTTTATTTCGTTTTGTCAAAACCCAACACCGAGTCTGACATGACTTTTTATGGTTGTACATGTATATGACTTTGGTTAATATGCTAGTGTCTGACATGGGTTATCATGCTATGGTAGACATGGGTTATCATGCTATGATCTCACATGAGTGATTATGATTGTGTTTAATGTAGGTTAATATGCTTGTGTCTTACATCAGTTGTTAATGCTAGCATCTGACAAGGGGTCATTATGCTTGTGTCTTACATCAGTTGTTAATGCAAGCATCTGATAAGGGGTCATTATGCTTGTGTCTTGCATCAGTTGTTAATGCTAGGATCTGACAAGGGGTTATTATGCTTGTGTCTTACATCAGTTGTAATGCTAGGATCTGACAAGGGGTCATTATGCTTGTGTCTTGCATCAGTTGTTAATGCTAGGATCTGACAAGGGGTCATTATGCTTGTGTCTTACATCAGTTGTAATGCTAGGATCTGACAAGGGGTCATTATGCTTGTGTCTTACATCAGTTGTTAATGCTAGGATCTGACAAGGGGTCATTATGCTTGTGTCTTGCATCAGTTGTTAATGCTAGGATCTGACAAGGGGTCATTATGCTTGTGTCTTACATCAGTTGTAATGCTAGGATCTGACAAGGGGTCATTATGCTTGTGTCTTTCATCAGTTGTAATGCTAGGATCTGACAAGGGGTCATTACGCTTGGCTCCGACATGTGTAATTATGCTTGTGTGTGACATGGGTTATTATGCTGGTATCTGACATGTGTAATTATGCTGGTGTCTGACATGGGTTATTATGCTGGTGTCATGCTGGTGTCTGACATGGGTTATTATGCTTGTGTGTGACATGTGTTATTATGCTGGTGTCTGACATGGGTTATTATGCTGGTATCTGACATTGGTTATTTTGCTGGTATATGACATTGGTTATTATGCTGGTGTCTGACATGGGTTATTATGCTGGTGTCTGACATCGGTTATTATGCTGGTGTCTGACATGGGTTATTATGCTGGTATCTGATGAAAGCTGTTATCTGTGTGTCTTAGTAGACATTATACTTGTGATTGACAAGGGTTATTATGCTAGGGTCTTACATGGGTTATAATGCTTGTGTCTGATACGGGTTATTACATAAGGGTGGACATGGGTTATGCTTGGGTCTGACATGGGTTATAATGCTACAGGTAAAGTCTAACATTGGTTACTATGCTTGAGTCTGACATGCTTGGACCTTACATTTCAAACTGTATAATACATGTATTGTGAGTGCCAAGATGACAAAAACCAGCCACTGTCAGATTTTATATTCATATTTCATTTCATAGGCACTTTGTTATCTGAGGTAATTCATGACTTCAAAATTATTATATTTCACATGAATGAAACTTTTAGTACAAAATCAAGATTTTGTTTACAATGTAAAAGAAGGGATGTGGTCAGAGTGGTGTGTTCATCAATTCTGATCATGTAGATAACTAGGTTTTTATACTTCAGGGATACTGAAAAGACAGAGAAAGAGAAATGTCTCCACAGGAATGATGGGAAAGAGTTTGAGTACAATTGGCAGGAAAGGGTCATTGAAAGGTAAGTGTACTTTCAAAGAAATTCAACCATCAAAACAGCTATAGATAAGAAAAGCTGAGATAACATCATAAAATCATTATTTATATAACAATTAATATTGGTCATGAACCATTAAAACACACAAAGTCAAGCTTCAAGCTCTACATCTAATACTTGAATTAATTACATTCAAACTTCGAACATTCAATTTTTTTTTTTATTTAAAGGTATTATAATTTAAAATTTTTCCAGACTATTGTAGAGCCAAGTTCAGATTGAAGTACATTCTGTTACTTCAGTCATGTACATAAATCAATAATAGATTGTTAGAATAGCACAGTACCATTCCAAGAGTAATTCAAAGAGAACAATACATTTGTAATATTGATTATTTTCATTTCTAAGGTGGATTGTTTCCTAGCTTTTAAGGATAATTGTCAGTTCAAGATCAGTTATAGGTTGTGCAGTTAATGAGGTTTGGTATAAGCAAGAAAGTAATGATCCTGAAGTTTATAGACTAGCACTGTAGATTGATTGATTTTCATTATCCATGTCATTGTTGTAGCTAGCTTTAACTTATTATTCGTTACATGATTTCTGTAATGTCCTACATTGAAATTTTTACTCACAGAATTTTCTTGACATAATATATTTAAGGCATAGTTGTAAAAAAAATTATTTCTGAAAATGAGTAAATGTTTGTTTTAAAACAGATAAGAACCATTTTGTTGTCCTCACACTCATTTGATTTAGGAGGTGGGATTGATCATATCCCAATTTGCACTATATTTGTTGAGGGTGAGTTTGGGGATTTGTTACTTTATATGAAGAATCTGATATTTTGAAATCTCATTTTTTATGTTCCTTGAAAAATTTCTGGGGAGGATATACTGTTGCTGTCATTTATATAATACATGTAGTCTATCCATCCTTTCATCTGTCTAATTGTGTTACTCCTAAATCGTTTAACAGATTTTGATCATACTTCACACTATTGTCTTTTGGGAGGTGGTCATTTTGGAAAGAACAAGGTCACTCTGAAAATAGAACTTGAAATACCAATGAAAACTTATATTTTAATGAATTTTCAACAAACAAAACTTCATACAAATTTTATTTGTCACTCAGGATATAGGCTTTTAGACATAGGTCAGTGAGGTTATGTCTGAAAGGTCACGGTCAATCAGCAACTAAAACATAAAATGTGAAAAAAAAATCTTATCATTTGGGGCAAGTATTCACTAGTGCAAAAGTTTCTTCTGACTCCATAATAAAGATACTAAATATAACCCCAGCTTTTTATGCTTCTTTGTAAATTCTAGAGCATTAGGGGTTTTTTTATATGCCATTCATTTGTTTTGTGTAGTTCAGGGAGCATTTATCAGTTTTACTGATTTCCTTGTTTTTTTTAAATATGTGGTCATACAAAACTAAGAAAAGAAAAGGGATCAATCTTTGTTAGTTAATTGATGAGTTTCAACAAAATCATGCCAAGCTAGCTAAAACATTGCACTATGATCCCTTATCCAAGCAATCTGATTGAAACCAGTATATCTTTATTCTGCTTCTCTAGTTGTCCCATTGCTGATAAAGATCTGGCGAAACCCCATAAGAGGTAATTTTCTAGTGAACTCTGAGGATGTTTCAGCCACCGAAAACCATTATTTCCCATAGCCAATCAGTGACTCAACTAGGCACGTGATAGTGATGCAATATGTAACAAACACTGTTCAAAAACTACCTTGTAGGTCACGCACGCTGTGGGTGTTAATTTCATTCCTAAGAAATTGTAGCCGATCCACTGATTGGCTCAAAATCAAGAGTTTACCAGAACATGACCCCTAACAGAGTTTCGCCAGTTCTTTATCCATAATGGGACAAATAGAGAAGCGGAATAAAGATATGGTGTTAATCAGATTGCCTTATCAAGTAAATAAGAAGTGATTGCATTGTCTAATCTTAACAAGATACCCATTATGTCATGACTATTCTCTTAAACTTATTTTTTACTTTTTACTTTCTGGAATTCATTTCTTTAATCCATTGCAGAAATTCTAAATAATTGTATGTGAGAAATATTTTCTTTTCTTTTTGTCAGACATATGTTGTTACGGATGCAGAAAATACTACGATCGCGTAGTGCAGCTCTAAGGAGAAAAGCTTGGGAAGATCAGTTAAATGAAAAACGTCAAAAGCAGTATCCCTCTACAGATGTCGATCCCCATTCCAGTGAGTAACCATATAAGAAATGAAGATCTCTCAATGATTCAATTTATCATGTGGTTGTACGTGTTAATTAGAAAAAGCTGTTGTAAGGATAGAATAAATAAGGAGTAGAAAATCAAATTGAAATTACACACTAGCCTAAAATGTGTTTACTCTGCATTTGTCTACATCATAATCTTACTTTACCTAAATTTTAATTGAATATGTAAATACATATAGTTAAGTTTTGTTTTATAGGTTTTATCAGAAGAAGTACTTTGAATAATTAATAGGCTGAACTTGAACTGATTTCTTGATGTTGGGTGTTTACTTTTCTCCTTTTCATAACATTGTATCTGTGGGAGTAGATATCCAGTGGAACAGCAGAACTGTCAGATTACATTAACTGATGAAATACATGACTACTTGTTTATATTTGTAGCTGCTGCTTTAACAGCCAGATCAGATTCCTGTATGTATGTGTTAAATCAGGTGGAACGAGCCAACACCTTCGTGAGTGACTCGTCATCTGGTAAACCAACAGTCCATGTGCCCACCAGACCTAAAACAGCTGCAGCTAATCTACAACGCCAACAGCTGGAAAAAAGTCTACTTAAGACAGAAAAACCTTTCAGGTAAAAATGTATAAATAGTTCTGGGAAGTAAACCGCTCCATTTCATTTGTACTAGGATACTATTATACATACTTATGACATACATGAGCCAGCATATAGCTCATTTTGGATAAACTTGTAAAACCAAAGTCATATGTTATGATAGATGTGGCAGTTGAAAATTTACTCAATGATTGGTGTGGGTGTGTCGCATTGGTCTAAATCTCTGTCCAATGTGTCAGGGAGATTAAGATGCCATCATACAAGCACAATAATCTGTGTAGGAGGTAAAACCAAACAAAACAAATGTTATGTATTATTATATAAAAGAAAGATTCTGAATGAAATATCATTAAATGTTATGAATTGAGAAGTCAAGGTTATTTGGATATTTTCAGCTATTTTCATATGCTTACATGAATTATGTAGTAAATGCATGTACTTCGATAATCTAGGGAAAAAAGTAAAGTAACATTACAAGTACAGATTTTTATGTTGTTTGAATTTGATTTGTTTATAGACACAGAATGACCAGGAGATCTTCTAGTCAACATTCAACCATTCCAGTAACCAGACAGAGTGAGCCAGCCATCGATGTTAGAATCTTTGACCCTAGAAATCCCCACTCTGTGAGGCCTATGACAAGCAAATCCATTCCAAGCAAATGCACGTAAGTCGGTCTAATGCAGTCAAATGCTAAAAGTGGATCTGTGCCTAGTGGGGATGTGTACGTCCGTCTGCTCCAATCAAATGTATTTAAGTCAATCTAATCCCATGTAGTACTGAATAGAAATCAGTGTTTTCCAACCAGATATATCTATGCCAATCTATTCCCATGAAGTACTGTTTAAAGATAATTCATTCCAAGTGAATGTAGTTATGCCAGTCTATTCCCATGAAGTACAGTATAAAGACAATTCATTCCAAATGAATGTAGTTATGTCAGTCTATTCCCATGAAGTACAGTATAAAGACAATTCATTCCAAATGAATGTAGTAATGTCAATCTATTCCCATGAAGTACAGTATAAAGACAATTCATTCCAAATGAATGTAGTTATGTCAATCTATTCCCATGAGGTACAGTATAAAGACAATTCATTCCAAGTGAATGTAGTTATGCCAGTCTATTCCCATGAAGTACAGTATAAAGACAATTCATTCCAAGTGAATGTAGTTATGTCAGTCTATTCCCATGAGGTACAGTATAAAGACAATTCATTACAAGTGAATGTAGTTATGTCAATCTATTCCCGTGAAGTACAGTATAAAGACAATTCATTCCAAGTGAATGTAGTTATGTCAATCTATTCCCGTGAAGTACAGTATAAAGACAATTCATTCCAAGTGAATGTAGTTATGTCAATCTATTCCCATGAAGTACAGTATAAAGACAATTCATTACAAGTGAATGTAGCTATGTCATTCTATTCCCATGAGGTACAGTATAAAGACAATTCATTCCAAATGAATGTAGTTATGTCAATCTATTCCCATGAGGTACAGTATAAAGACAATTCATTCCAAGTGAATGTAGTTATGTCAATCTATTCCCATGAGGTACAGTATAAAGACAATTCATTCCAAGTGAATGTAGTTATGTCAATCTATTCCCGTGAAGTACAGTATAAAGACAATTCATTCCAAGTGAATGTAGTTATGTCAATCTATTCCCATGAGGTACAGTATAAAGACAATTCATTCCAAGTGAATGTAGTTATGCCAGTCTATTCCCATGAGGTACAGTATAAAGACAATTCATTCCAAATGAATGTAGTTATGTCAATCTATTCCCATGAAGTACAGTATAAAGGCAATTCATTCCAAGCAAATGTAGTTATGTCAATCTATTCCCATGAAGTACAGTATAAAGACAATTCATTCCAAATGAATGTAGTTATGTCAAAATTCAAACAAAAACATATCACAAATCAACATACCAACCTTACAATAACAGATCACAAACGAACCAACCACACAATAACAGATTACAAAACCAACCAAAAATACAATAACAGATTACAAACCAACCAAACATACAGTAACAGATTACAAAACCAACAAACTGTGCAATAACAGATTACAAACCAACCAACCATACAGTAATAGATTACAAAACCAACCAACCATACAATAACAGATCACAAACCAACCAAAAATACGATAACAGATTACAAACTAACTAAAAATACAATAACAGATCACAAACCAACCAACTATACAATAACAGATCACAAACCAACCAACCATACAATAACAGATCACAAACCAACCAACCATACAATAACAGATCACAAACCAACCAACCATACAATAACAGATTACAAAACCAACCAACTAATCAAAAAACAGCCTACCAAACTTAAAATGACAGATCACAAAACCAACTAAACCAAAAAAAAAAAACCTATACAATAACAGATCACAAAGGAACCAACCACACAATAACAGATCACAAACCAACCATCCATACAATAATAGATTACAAAACCAACCAACCATACAATAACAGATCACAAATCAACCAACCATTCAAAGACAGATCACAAACCAACCTAAAATACGATAACAGATTACAAACCAACCAAACATAAAATAACAGATCACAAACCAACCAACCATACAATAACAGATCACAAACCAACCAACTATACAATAATAGATTACAAACCAACCAACCATACAATAACAGATTACAAACTTACCAACTATACAATAATAGATTACAAAACTAACCAAAAATACAATAACAGATTACAAACCAACCAACCATACAATAACAGATCACAAACCAACCAATCATACAATAACAGATTACAAGCCAACCAACCATACAATAACAGATCACAAACCAACCAACCATACAATAACAGATCACAAACCAACCAACCATACAATAACAGATTACAAACCAACCAACTCATCACAAAATAGCCTACGAAACTTACAATGACAGATCACAAAACCAAGAAATGAACAACCAACTAACAAATCTCTAAAATAACAACCAGCAGATTGATAGTAAATAACCAAGAAGCCCTACATTATCAGATCATAAAACCAACTAATCAGATAGAACAGTAACACATCATAAAACCATGCTGTTAACCATTCTTGTAAAAATAAAGATCATAAGAAGTCTGTAGTTTGAAATAATCATTTTGTGAAAGTTATACAAATAAATATTAAAATTTTCATTTTGAATTAAGTAACTTTCAATGGATTTCATTTATTTTTCAGTCGTTACATACTTATATCAAAGCCAAAGCAGAAACCGACCATTCCTATGCCTTCTCCACTAGAGGAGCAACTATTGGCAGAAAGATTTCCATACCAGGGGAAAGTAGTGTATCAACATCACACAGAACTAGCAGCAAAAGCAAAGAAAGTGCCTTATGCAGTGGAATATACACCTTTCTCTCATCCTATTTCATAGTGCCTATTTTAACTGTGATACATGGATTTTATTTTGCATGTGGCTTTTTGAAGTGTAGTTGGTCATTCAGTGATGTTTGACTTAAATGTCACGAGATGCAGAATGATAGAATGATTTACTAAGAAGCTTTTCTTCATTTAGAACTGAAGTTTTGTAGGGATAAATCTGTTGTAATGGTAGTCACTATCGTTTTTCACCTCCAGTAATTTTCTCTCTTTTAGTAATTCTTCAATAAAATTCACTGAATTAAGAAATCACATGCCATTAATGACCAGTTTCTCTTTTTTGGGCTCTCTTGACATATCAGTGGTATATGGATGTTTTTTTTATCCAATGAGAGCCATGTTTTTCCTGTTTGTTTCTTAACATACACTTCTGAATACAGACTCCCACGTACAGTGGCACTTGGTTAATGCTATAATGGTTGAATGTTCCCATATAAAAGTTTTCATCAAGGCCCTTATAAAAAAAATTCCTAGATTCTCATCTCTGCTCCTTTCAATTTTCAACCCTAGCTCAGATTATTTTCATGTGTGAAAGTCGATTAATGTCATTATTCAGTGTTTGCCTTGTCTGATTTAGTTGTATTCAGTGGTGATTTCCTCTTATGAAAAAATAAAAATTGAAAACTGAAATTTGTCTCTCTAAAAAATTTTTAATAAAACTTGGACGAGAATCTAAGAATTTTTTAGTTATGGCCTGAACAAGATCAGTACATTCAACATAAAATGAAATCACTTCACTTCATACCAAACAAGAACAGTACCAGTACATCTTAATTAAAACGAGATCAATAAGATTAATATGAATAAGATTAGTATGCTTAAAATGAACAATATCTGTACACTTCAAATAACAAAGTTCATAGATCATCAGAAAATCATTATAAGAAATTGCACCAAACACGTTTACAATTATTATTTTCACATACATATCTACGCAAGTATTTTTTCACTTTGCAGCACTGAAATTTCAAAGTTATAAGAAAAAAATCAAGTCTTCCAAGATGAATAAATAGGAAGAAATATTTAGCTAAAGGAAAAGAATTAGGACAGTGATTTTTTATTTTTAATTTGTGTTTAGATATGAAAAGTTACACACATTGTTTTTTATTGAATTTGATATGTCTGTGATACTGAATTGTGATATTTTGGATGAATATTATGCTATTGTTCAAATGTGTAGTAAACATGCAAATTTGAAAATTTGGAAATAAATAGTATAAAGTCAGAGTTAAAACCTGTTTAATTTCATAATCATATGTGGAGTGCTCCATGAGTTTACAGATATGTCATTTTCTGCTATACCCTTATTTACTTCCACTCTTACATTTATAAGATACATGCATGTTGTCAGAAAATTAATCCTGGTGTTAATAAAGGAATAAACAAAGCACTCTTCGATAATCATTCATGCATGTTAAATACAAATTTCAATTCAGTACTTTGACACTGAAATGACCTATCTGCAAGAATGTTCATGGACCTTTCAAACAGGGGAGTCTGAGAAGTGTTTTCTGTTGTTAAGCCAGCAATATATGTATATCATAAATAACATAGTTGTTTTGAAAAGTTGTCAGGGCTGTTTACTTTAACTGAAAAATAGACACAAACACTATATGTTCTAAACTTTATTCTTAATATTTGATTTGTCTGCTCGCCTATTAGTTACATCATGCCCAGATTATATCACCTAATATGTGGTTAAAACATCTGTCTGATGCATTGCAGTAACTTTGATCTTTGTAACAGAGCCATCTAAAGCAGCCAGGGATCTATATTTGCCACATGTTTACCATGACACAAGGCCTCCGCTTTCAATAACGTAGGTATTGTATTGGACCCTTCTACAACCTTATGCACACTTCTCCTCATGTTTACAATTTGGACAAACAGGGATTGGGACTCTATGACAGGTCTTTTCTAAACCTTTTTAGAAGCAATTAGGTCCTGAACCTTGTCCCCTCACTGACTGTAGGCAGGAACACCTACAGACCAAATACATTACTTCACTTTCAGATTGACTGAGCATGATTGACTCATGTTGACAGCACTTTATGTTTTGAATATTCAAATTAACCTCATAATAAACTATTCTAGTTTATATCCTTATGACCTCTCGACTTCCTTAACCAGTTGATCTTTGTTCTCCATATGGAGAATTATTTATAAATTTTGAAACATATTTTACTTTTGTGGCGGGTTTGAAGGTGGGACCATAGGTTGAATGATGACACAGATTGAATGATGACTGCTCTTCCTTTACCATCTGAAATCTGTATCATAACTGCATGTCAATCAGATATTTTTGTGACGTCTTTTAATATGCTTAGTTTTGTTTGCTCTGCATTTCTGTGGTAATATTTGTCATGCAGCTACAATAGATGTCTCCTTTTCTATTTTTCATTATTTAATACAAAAGAGAGGACTCCAGTGAGAAGTCAGTTTGCTCAGTCCTAGGACATCCGACCTTGAGCTAAACACACTACAAACTGATCTACAATGGGTCAGTTTGCTCAGTCTTAGGACATCTGACCGTGAGCTAAAAACACTACAAACTGATCTACAATCGTTCTATAACATACAGAACAGATATTAATAAATTGAAGAATGTAGTGGATAAAATAATTTACTAAACAATTACAATACTAACCAACAAATATATGGGTATAAAAATTATTCATTTATCAAAAAACCATTTATTGCACTTGCTCTCAGTAGCTCATAGCTAATAATGTAGTCATGACAACCAGTTGATATTATCATAGATTAACTCAAAAGTTCTAGACTGGCTTTGGCTTTTTCCATTTCATGGAGGAATGAGTAAAACTGTGGTAATGTAAGTTCTGAAACATAAAGAAATCTTGAAATAAAGAAAAAATTATCATCAAAGAAATGTTAAAATTTAATATAATAATTTAACATATTTTGAAACATAAATATTCTTTGTATCCCTTTTGAGGAATTATAATATCACTCCAACTTGCATATATCTCAAAAGTTAGTATCAAATATTTTCCTATATATATACTAATTGAAGTAAAGGTCATAAATATTTTTTTATATTTACTACTCCAATTACCACGGACATGCATCTCTCAATGTTACGCTAAATAATTCAAATTCAAAGGGTAAATGTTTAACAGTTCAACTTGTATGCAGTGGTCGGTTGGTTGATTGGTGTTTTACATCGCTTTCATGAATTTTTCACTTATATCGGGACATGGAAGCAGGAGGTAACCAACCTCTTAAACATAGTGGCGCAACCCAGGAATCGAATCCAGATCGTCAGTGCTGCAAGCCAGGTGCTTAACCACTACACCAAGCCTGCCCCTATATGCAGTGTGTGAGTTATGGATATACATAAAATATTATAAAACAGAAAGTGGACTTATCAGATCAGGGTCTGTGCCATAAACTGAGAAAATACTTGAGTCATAATTTCAAATTCTTCCATTTAACAATGAATTAATAACTGGAATTTGGATTTTATTAAGTTTTATTCTATCGATATATAGAATTAAACCATTCTGCATGACAATTTAATTGAATGTGTGATAATGGAATCAATTTAAATGAAATAATTGACTTAAGTATTTATTTAGTTTATGGCACCGAACCCAGTTTGACTTAGGGATATATATAATAAAAAAGAAAGTGGACTTATTCGATCTCTTTGAGTTAGGGTTATATATCACAAAGCAGAATGTGGGCAAACGGACCGATTTTGCCAATTTATAGACTAAAATTGCTTTGCATTAACATTAACAATACATGTATGCAAGTGGTCACCCTAAAGGCATAAAACAGTGTGTGTTCACTGAAGCGTACAGTCAAGGCCAAGGTCACTAAATTTTTGTATTGGTTGGATAGAACATTCAAGTATCTACAAACCTACCAACTTTGACATAAGTACCCTTTAGGGTATGAAAGAAACCAAGCTAAATGCAAATGCTAAACACAAAATGTTGACGCCGTGTGGGCGGACGGAAGGAGGGACAGACAGACTGACGGAAAGACAGACGGATTTCGCCAATTCATAGACCGGAATTGCTTTGCAATAACATTAACAATACATGTATGCATGTGGTCACCCTAAAGGCAAAAAACAGTGTGTGTTCACTGAAGCATAAAGTCAAGGTCAAGGTCACTAAATTTGTGCATTGGTTGGATAGAACATTCAATTATTTACAAACCTACCAACTTTGACATAAGTACCCTTTAGGGTATGAAAGAAACCAAGCTAAACGCAAAATGTTGACACCGTGCGGAGGGACAGACAGTTTTCCCCAATTCATAGACCGGAATTCCTTTGCAATCCGGTCAAAAGTGAACTTATCAGATCTGTTTCAGTTAGGTATATATATCATAAAATAGAAAGTGGACTTATAAGAGCTGTTTGAGTTAAAGTTCTATATCATAAAGTAAAAAGTAGGCTTATCAGATCTGTTTGTGTCAGAGATGTATATCATAAAATAGAAAGTGGACTTATCAGATCTCTTTCAGTTAGGGTTATATATCATAAAGTGGAAATTGGGCTTATCAGATCTGTTTGTGTTAGGGATATATGCCATAAAATAGAAAGTGGGCTTATCAGATCTGTTTGAGTAAGAGTTATATATCATAAAACAGAAAGTGGGCTTATCAGATCTGTTTCAGTTAGGGTTATATATCATAAAATAGAAGTGGGCTTATCAGATCTGTTTCAGTTAGGGTTATTTATCATAAAATAGAAAAAGGACTTATCAGATCTGTTTGAGTTAGAGTTATATATCATAAAGTAGAAAGTGGACTTAACATATCTGTTTGAGTTAATAGAAAAAATTCAGTTTCTGTTTTTGAGTAAACAGAAGTCAATTGTACAGATATATTAATTTTCTGCATACATAACTGGACATAAATACTGGTATAATATTAAGAGTATTTACCAGAAAATATTTGCTATAGAATTATTCTTATAATCTTTGATTTTGCTCCAGTAATTGTAACATGAATTGTAATTTTGACATATCTCCTCACCCATGTATGTGTTCCTTGTACCATTTCCTGTATTTATGACTAATTTCAACTGAAAATTAAATCATTGTAGGTTGAATGTAAGGCATAGAATCAAATTGGGTGCATCAAAATATATCTTGTAATGTATATATATATATATATATATATATATATATATATATATATATATTCAATGGAACTAAAATAGATGGTTGAAAAACAAAAACTGTTTCACATCATATTCCTGTGAAAGACTATCATATAATCCACCCTAAATGAACAGCCACCTGTCATCAATATACTGAAACAAAATCACCAATATACTTAAACAGCCACCTGTCACCTATAACCACTATACTAAAACAGCCACCTGTCATCAATAACCACTATACTAAAACAGCCACCTGTCACCTATAACCACTATACTTAAACAGCCACCTGTCATCAATGACCACTATACTAAAACAGCCACCTGTCATCAATAACCACTATATTAAAACAGCCACCTGTCATCAATAACAACTATACTAAGACAGCCACCTGTCATCAATCACCACTATACTAAGACAGCCACCTGTCATCAATAACCACTATACTAAAACAGCCACCTGTCATCAATAACCACTATATTAAAACAGCCACATGTCATCAATAACCACTATACTAAAACAGCCACCTGTCATTAGAAATATACTAAAACAGCCACCTGTCATCAATAACCACTATACTAAAACAGCCACTTGCCATTAGCAATATACTAAAACAGCCACCTGTCATTAGAAATATACTAAAACAGCCACATGTCAGTAATAACTACAATACTAAAACAATCAACAGTAATCAGCAATATACTTAAACAGCCATATGTCATGACTAAAATACCACAAAAGCACAAATGCCAGGGTCAGTAATATGCTAAAACTTACTATCTGTCATCTGTATCATACTAAGACAGCAAAACAACAGCCTGTCATCAGCAACATACTGTAAAGAAACAAATCATCAGCAAAATATTAAAACAACAACCAGTTATCAGCAACATACTAAGACACCAAGATTTCAGGAATCAGCAATATACTAAAACAACAACCTGTCACCAGTATCATACTAATAAAGCAACATGTCATCAGCAATATACTAAAACAATAACCTGTCACCAGTATCATACTAAGAGAGCAACATGTCATCAGCAATATACTCAAACAATAACCTGTCACCAGTATCATACTAAGACAGCAACATGTCATCAGCAATATACTAAAACAATAACCTGTCACCAGTATCATACAAAGAGAGCAACATGTCATCAGCAATATACTAAAACAACAACCTGTCACCAGTATCATACTAAGAGAGCAACATGTCATCAGCAATATACTAAAACAACAACCTGTCACCAGTATCATACTAAGAGAGCAACATGTCATCAGCAATATACTAAAACAACAACCTGTCACCAGTATCATACTAAGACAGCAACATGTCATCAGCAATATACTAAACAACAACCTGTCACCAGTATCATACTAAGAGAGCAACATGTCATCAGCAATATACTCAAACAATAATCTGTCACCAGTATCATACTAAGAGAGCAACATGTCATCAGCAATATACTCAAACAATAACCTGTCACCAGTATCATACTAAGAGAGCAACATGTCATCAGCAATATACTAAAACAACAACCTGTCACCAGTATCATACTAATAAAGCACCATGTCATTAGCAATATACTAAAACAACAACCTGTCACCAGTATCATACTAAGGAAGCAACATTTCATCAGCAATATACTAAAACGATAACCTGTCACCAGTATCATACTAAGAGAGCAACATGTCATCAGCAATATACTCAAACAACAACCTGTCACCAGTATCATACTAAGAGAGCAACATGTCATCAGCAATATACTCAAACAATAACCTGTCACCAGTATCATACTAAGACAGCAACATGTCATCAGCAATATACTAAAACAACAACCTGTCTTCAGCAAAATATTTAAACGAGAAACTACTAAAGATGGTACATTGTATAGCCAGATTGCAAAGCAAATTCAAAACAATGTTAAGGTCACACGATCAAAAGTCATGATATCAATTGAAAGCTCTAGTTTTAAAGAATTTATATGAGTCCTACTCTACCCCTATTTGGCTATAAAGTTATAGCCAAAACTAAGTTTTTTTCAAAAGTAGTTCAAAGTCAAGGTCACAAGATCAAAATCATGATACCAATTAAAAGCTCTGGTAATAAGTAACAACTTATCTGTATCCTAACCTACCCATAATGATTCAACAGATATAGCTAAAATAAAACTTTTTCAAAGTTTGTAAAGTTCAAGGGTAAAGGTCACGTATAAAATCTCTGTTCATCACCTATGTATGAAGCATGTTTATACTCCATTTAGTTGCGGAGATTTTTCTTTAACCAGAAACTTAACCAAAATAGATTTTGCTTTAACCAAAGACTTGACCAAAATGTTGCCAGGCAGACGTACAGATAAAGAGACAGATGGATGGACATTGCCAATCTATAAACCGAAACTGCTTTGCTATCCAGCCAATAACTACTAAAATATGCAATTGTACATAATAAGACAATTATATCGATCGCGTTATACGAAACTGGATAATTGTATAAACAAACGTGAAAAGTAAACTTGGTGTCACGTGATAGTAAACCTGAAGACGGAATTACTTTAAAGTAAACTTGATATCAAGTGCACATGACTAAAATTTATGACTGGTTTTCAGGACGAAAAACTAAACTTGAAGTGCACTTGTCAAGTGCACTTTAATGTAAGGTTAGGACTGCACCCAACTGTAGATCAAAGTGTTAATTAATACCTGTAGGAATGTGTTGCCAACTTTGTCCATTTCACTGCTAGCTGCGGTTACTGCAAAATAAGAAACATTACAGATTAACACATTACTTAATGATTAATGATTTATTTCTGTTTTTATATTGAACTTTATTTACATCATTTATTTTAATGTGTGAATGTGATGCAGAACTCATTTGCATCAGTTTTAAGTGAAAAAGAAAATATAATGCAAAATATGATATAAATGTATAAATCTGTAATTATGTGAATGAGGCATGAGGCATGAGGCATGAGATGGGGCTGAGAATGTGAATGTTTATACTGGTCATAAGAGCACCAAGGTAGGATCCACAGTGTTCCCCTACTGTAATCAACTTCTAGTCACCTTACCTCCAAATTTCCATTCCATGTCAGCTAACTGGTTGACCATTAAAGTTTGACCTAAAGCACTTCTGGAGAGAGCAGCTAAATTATTATTCCACTGCAAAAATAGGTGAAGAATTTTTATATACCATACACAGAGCATTAAATTGTAGCACTGGTAAAATAGTTCTACTTTCCAATATCAACCAACAATAGATTTTATCTTTGTGTAACTTTCACTAAAGGTCAAGCTCACACTGTTTATAATATCATCTATAGATAATATCACAGTTAACACTAACAGTAACAAGAGCAAGGCCTAGCGTGGCATAATACGCCTGTCACTTAATTCAGACGGGATCAATTCGCATTTGGCATTATTTTCATGAAAAACATCTGACGTTTACTAAAGTTAATTGCGTTTCATAGCAATTTTTCCTAGGAATAAGTCCAAGGGCAATAACTCCTGCAGAAATGGTCCTATCCAACCCATCTTGGAACTTGAACTGCAAAAAAAAAACACCCTCCCCCTCCTAAAATAATAAATTTCTCAAAAATGAAGAAAAAGATATCAATATCTGTAAAATATGTGAAAGTTGGTACATTTAACTTGTTTCATGATAAATTTCATAATGTTTTTACAATTATTAGATTTTTAATGAATTTTCAAAACAAAATCTTGAAATTTATAAGTCCAAGGGCCATAAATCTGTCAAAAGTCGGTCAATCATTATAAAACTCGAATTGGTACTGAAGCCACTGAAAATAAAGCTATATAACAAATTTCAGTTCAAGATCTTGAAAGACGGCAAAAAAAGAAAACATGACCTAGGACATATGGTCACCTCCCCCCCCTCAAAATTATTAATTTCTCAAAAATGAAGAAAAAGATATTAAAATCCGTAACATATGTGATAGTTGGTACATTTTACTTGTTTCATGATAAATTTCATAATTGTTTTGACAAAAAATAGATTTTTAATGAATTTCTGAAAAAATCTTGAAATTTATAAGTCCAAGGGCCATAAATCCGTCAAAACTCGAACTGGTACTGACGCCGCTTGAAATAAAGCTATATACCAAATTTCAACTCTTGAAAGACGGCAAAAACAAGTCCGGAAAACATGACCCCGGACGGACACACGGACAGTGCCATAACATAATATGTCCCGTCTAATGACAGATGTATAAAAACCATGTAAATAACATTACCAATACACTACCTAATATAGTCAAGTCAGTAACCAACAAATCCAGTCTGACAGGGAAGTTAGATGTCAACATAGTCAATTACCAACATAACCAGGACATTACCTTGAATAGTCAAGTAAGTTAGCCATATACAATGTAGTCAAGTCCATTACCAATGGCCATAGCAATTACCAACACTACTTAACACAGTCAAGTCAGTTATCATCATCACCCAGACATTACCTAACATAGTCATTTCAGTCATCAACAAAGTCAAGTCAGTTACCAATATAACCAACACACTACCTCTAATAGTCATGTCAGTTATCATCAGAACCAAGAAACTACCTACCATAGTCAATTCAGTTACAACAAAGCCAAAGCAATTACAAACTAACATAGTCAAGTCAGTTTATAACATGGTCATGTATGTTACTAAAATAGTCAAGACACTAACTACATGTACCATAGTACAGTTAGTTACTAAATTATAGTTTAGTCAGTAACCAATAGAGCCATGTCATTAACCAACAGAGCCACGTCAGTTTCAATACTGCAAAAACAGTTACCACAATCGGTATGTCAATTACAAAATTTAATTAATGTCATGAAGTATAACACTCAACTTTTCAGTACACTTTGTAATGGAAGAAGAAGTTACAAACATAACTAAATATGTTACAAATCTTATGAAGACACTAAGATTGTCAAATCTTTTACCAACATAACCACGACTCTGACTAACTTAATAGATCTGTTCACAATATAGTCATGTCAGTTACCAATAAAGCTAGGTCAGTAACTAACATAATCAATTCAGTAACCAACACAGTCAAGTCAGAAATCAAACAAGAGTTGTCAGAAGACAACACAGCTTGCCATGGCAACCAAATTTAAATTGCAAAAGTTTTTTTTAAGTAAGTAAGACTGTAAATAAAAATTTAAATACAATTAAAACAAACAAAAATTATCTATATCAGATTCCAGACAACACAGAATATATCACTTGGGTAAATTCATAGTATGATATGTATTCATATGTACACATTTGAACTTCAACTTCAGCAAAAGTTGTGATAATTAATTTCAATGGTGCAAATTGGATGAGAGTCAAGACTCCCAATGAACAAGACACAAGACTCCGCTGACACTGGCACCAATGTATAACTGCATTGGCTAGGAAAATGTGGATACAATGTCTTGTTCAAAACCACAAAATGAAAATCCAGCAGCCACAGTGAAGTTCACATCGGTGATCAACAGATTACAAACACAACTCACTAACCAGTACGCCCTCCGTGCTCTATAATGAAGTGAGATTAGTGATGTTTTAAGAATTATCATCCATGCCAATGACAATATGCATTATTATATATTTATATACTGACCTGCTGACAAAGATATTCTGCCTTGTCATCCGCTAAACCTGAATAATAAAACACCCAAGTAATTTTACATCGGTAAGTATGATTTACAGAATAAGCAGACTTCAAGTGACATATTTTATGTAATGGACATAACGGGACAAATTCCCCCCACTGCAACAAAGTCATTCAACAACAGGTGACAGACTCAAGGTAACATTGGGCATATGATCTTGATTGGGGTATTATTCAAACTTGGTCAATAGCTGTTTGAAATAAAGATGAATATCAAGTTTCAGTCCATCATCTTAAAGGATGTGTGAAAGTTTGGCACCACTAAATCGGTATATAATACGCATACATTTTGTTATCCTAGGTGCCATATAAACAAGAACTAAATATATAATCTAATTGTGGTAAATTTAGGTTAAAGTTGATACTGGTAAAATAGTTCAGTTTTCATTTTCAATTGTTTGTAGGTTAATTGATCTTATTCACATATTCATTACTTCCCATGTTGACACCCCATACCCAACCCACCCCCTCCTTTCATAATACACCAACTACAGTCAAATTAAAGTTTGAGGAGATGTGAAAATTCCTGTTCAATATGCACATCTTTAAAATGTAATCTTTCGTTGTGCCAAGTTTAATCAAAATCCACCAAAGGCTTTAGAAGAAACTGCAAAGACAATGTATTTTGCATAGAAAATATAATTCCAAGAGTTATAACTCCAGACTGTAAATTTTTTTGTACAGCATTTCTCTTCAAATATGCACATTTCATGCCATGTTCTTTCTTTGTACCATGTTTCATCAAATTCCCATAAAGGGTTTAGGAGGAGTTACGAAGACCAGGTATTTTACATAGAAAAATCTAAGAGACTCTAATTCTTGTATACTGTTTTGGACAGCATTGCCCTTCCAATATGCACACCTACAGTTTCATCAAAATCCCCCAAACAGCTTAGGAGGAGTTGTGAAGACAAGATAGGTGGGACAGATAGATGACAGTGGTAGAGCATTATATGCCCACATTTTTATGTGTGTGCATAAAAAAGGCAGAAAACAAATTTCAGAAAATAGTATTAACTCCAGTAAAAATGTAAATCAACTACAAAGTTCAAAGTCAGTAGCTGTTGGTAATAGTGATGTATTTCAAGTCTCAGTCCATTATCTTAAAGAATGTGTGAAAAAAGTATGACAAACTTATGAATGTACATTTATAGACAGACATAAACACAAATGGACAGAGAGATGGACTGAGAACCAAATTCAAAAACATCCCACAACTATGCTGTAGAGCGTATAATAATATTTTAACACAAATACATGTATACTGACCTAAGTTTTTTAAGTCCTCTCTCAGCTGATTTGCAGTCAAACTTTTTTTCAAAGCACCTGTTATAAAAATAAAAAGCTGGTGTAATTTCTGATGAAAGTTGATGTCTGATTTACATTATGTAACACCAACAATTCCTGTTTTTAAAACTGTGAAACTCTAGCTCATCTTAAAAAAGATACATTTGCTACCATAACTGTACATTAAAGGCAAAGTCTGGAATAAATTTGCTTTTACATGGTTTAGAGACCTATCTAAGAATAAAAAATTCAATGGTCATTCATGTGATAACTGTAGTATAATTAAGGTATTGTAAATTAACATAGCTTCAAGGGGTATTATTATGGCAGCCAGAAGAGAAATGATGACATAGCTGCAACACTTTTGCAGCTCTCTGAAAATAAATTAATTATAGGTCTGAAGATGAGGCTCCCATCAGTGCTGCATACTTGATTCATCTAACTCTACACTAACATTCAGCGATTCAAGGGAGTAATATGAGGTTTATATGCTATATAATATATTAATGATATGAGTGTAAATTGACGGTTACACATTATCCACCATCAGGATTCTGCTTGCGTATTTCACAGACATTATGACACCTTAAAAATATAGAAATGTCACTAAGATTTTTTCATGTAACTATACATAAGTCTTTGAAGACATTTTGATTAGCATACAGCAGAATAATAAGTGCTTGTGTGATCTAACAACTGGAATATTTTAGGATTTATGAAGGCTTCGAAATTAAGTATCTCATCCAGTTTGAATTTTGAAGCCTTGAATACTGTATTATCCAGGAAATTCATCATTTAGTTTGACTTTTCATATGTGACTTTTCAAGTAATTCACACAATCCTCTAATACCGGTAAAACTTTTGTTAGAGGATTGTTAGAATTACTTATATACATAAATTGTGTATTTCATCCTCTGACCTTTCGAAATCCTTTATCTTGATATTGATTGTGATAAAGTAATCTATGCTCCAGTAAAAAGTTGTTTATTTTCACATGTGATCTCATACATTCTCAAGTTGTGGGCAGATGGACTGCAATTTCTCTCAATGCGCATCTAATTATAATTTGCTTGTATATGTTCGAATTAAATTTAACAGCATAAGTCTATGAAGACCAGATGTTAGCAGAGCCAGAAATGCATAGCATATGAGGTCAATGAATAAACCGTTTCACATGCTTCCTTTTAATTGCACTTTTGAGGGAAAAAACTTGCATATCTGATTACTTAACATCACTAATTTTGGGCTAGTATTTGTCCTTGGGTTAGATTTTGCAACTAGTCTGAATTATAAGTGAATATGGAAAACTTGATTTGATCCATGTAACTTACCCCATACAAGTCAATATTCAATGTATAATATACTTGTAACAAAGAAACGACTGGGATATGGCTATAACAGTCTTATATGTCATTAACAGATGTGTGCCGAGGAAATTTATATTATACATGTAGTTATCTGCCTAATCTGCAGAAAATTTGAATACATTATAAAATTTATTTACACCAATATCTACATGCAATAAAAGTATCCAGTGATAATACACTTACTACTAGATATGGAAAGAAGACTTTTGAAGACATTTTTCAGTGCTGTACCATTCACGCCATTTTGTTCAGCAAAATTCTGAAGTTGTTCCATGAGGGTTGAGGACTGCAAAAAACGCATTCTTTCAAGAAAAGCTCAAATATCAAAACAATTTACCAAGTATGATAAAAAAAGTTCTTGGTTCCATGTACTTTGGTACTTGTATACCCAGGTCTGAAAGAATAGTCATTACCGGTATTTTTCAATATACATGTAATCTTCCTTCATCTCAGTGCATTCTCTCAACTTCATTCTAACTTCTGAATCTCCTCAAAATGGAATGCTTCATTCTGTTCCCTTAAGTATTCATATACAGCGTCGATGACACCCTCATTGCTTCCAAAATTCTTACCATGTATGTAAGTGTTTATTATGGGAAAAGACAAAAGTCAGATGGGGTTACACATAAATCTGGAGAATTTGGTGGGGGGGTGAGGAAGAATCTCCAAACTGCATTCAAATGCAGCCATCACTGTAACTTGGGAAGTGCCAGCAAATGCATTATCCTTGCAAGAGCAGAATGCCTCTAGTTAGTTCTCCTCTCCTCTTTCTCACAATCTCCTGACGCAGCCTCTTTAACATATATTGCAATATTGAAAAATATATTGAGATTTACTATAATATCAATTCATTTCAAAATTTCATTATTTTTCACTGAAAACAGGACTTTGGGATGTACAGCTAAAACTTACATGTAGCACTACACAGAATGTATAGAAACTTACATGTAGCACTACACAGAATGTATAGAAACTTACATGTAGCACTACACAGAATGTATGGAATAAGCACAACAATACCAAACATCAAAGAGTTAATAGGTACATGGAACTTTTAATATTGTGTTGTCACAGAGGTGTGCTCCTTGCACTATGAAACTGATGACAAAGAGAGAAAACTCTAGATACGATAAAGTTATGAAATATCGAACACAAACTGATTTTTTAAAAAACATAATGCAATACCCAATGAAAATGAAAAAAAATTGTGGCATATCAGTATGATGGTAAAACCGCACAGCCCAACAAATTTCATTTGAGACCAAACACAGGATATATCCCATAATTCAGCCAGGATTTGCCCAGCCCCTCTCTCAATTTGATCTACTACAAATCAAAACTACACATTAAATATATAAGGAAATACCACATACCTTTCCTGGATCAGATAAGAATTCCAATGCATATTCAACCAATGTTCTAAATTGCTGGAACAAAACAAATGTTACAATTGGATTTTGTGAAGATAATAAAGGACAAACAAGTTCATTGTGTGACAGATATTTGATTACGAAACAAAGATGAATCAGTATGGAGTCATCAAATACATTGACTATGATTTAGAGGGTACTTTGTAATGCGTTGACAACAAGGCCTAATAAACCTAAACGTCATGACAGAATATTTTTTAGATAAGTCTGAATGAAAATTACATGGTTCAAAGTCCAATGGTCTGGTCTAGACCATATTCCCTCGATGAAAACCTTTAATAGCAAATTTAACTCAACAGGTTAAAACAGAATACCGTACATTTACTGAAATTGAAAATATTAATTGACCTGTCATATCAAGACTCAAATCTGTGATACTTAATTTCTAACTACATGTATATCCCACTGCTCCTATATATACATATTATATTGAAAAGATATCTATGCATTGCTGCTCGAGACTTGGATGTACTGATCACAGTCACCACAATCGCTATAGTCTGTCAACTTTAAACAGTGTACGGCATCTGTCAATATTCTGTATTACAGGCGAGAGCATCTTTATTTGTATTTACATATAACTAATTGCATAACCTAAACCTTTATACAGTAAGCAGACTATATCTATATTTTATGGCTTCTCTTTTATAGGCATAGGTTCATGACATTTGAATCACCAGATTGTGAACCGTATGCTGTTACAAATGCTAGCATGACACATCAGTAAACAGTTGGTAAAAATGTCCATCTGCCAGGGATAATTTGTACATGTAAATTCTCAGGATGGCCAGAGAATTCTGAGTATTTACTGGACATGGTGTTGGGTAAATTTTTAATGGACGATATAATAAGTTAACAAACAGATTCTAGACTTTTTCAGGTTAACTGCGGGACTGACATTAAGGGTGGCAAATAGTTACGTTTCCCGTAAAATTTTTGACGTAATGATAAGATAGTGATTGTCTCTTACGTCATTTTGCAGGAACAGTGATATGATTTTGGCATCCCAAACCTCAGTCCCACAGTTAAAGTGAAAAGGTCTAATCTCGAAGCAGTTTAATTAGTTATGAGTAAAAATTTGTGAAAAATGTTGATTGGAAGTGGAAGAAAATTAATTGATAATTTAAATCTGAAAATATGACTATAAATCAACTTCTGTAAAAGGTTATGAAAAATGATCATATTTGAGGATGGATTGTACTCTAAAACAGACGTTTCTTTAGCTCATACGGTAGCGCGCAGGACTGTAAATCCTACGTTCCCAGGATCGAGACCAGCATTCATCCTTCATTGAAACAATTTAGTTTTTAACTTTTTAACTGTATCATGTTGCTCTTGTCTTAGAAATTCACCAGTATCATGCCATTGATTTTTACCTGAATAAATCTATCTATATTGCCCTGTAAGGCTTAATCTTGACTGCCATATAAAGGAGGACGCTCGACTTTTGAGTACACTTCGTAATGAAAAAAGAAAAAAGTTGACGCTATTCTCTTGAGAAAATTCGAGCTATTATATCTATGTCAATTGTTGTGAGATAAGTAATTACAAGGTGATCTGGGATATCTTTCAGAAAAATATATTACCTCATTTTGAAACTTATTCAAAGTCTGGATGTCACTAAACATAGAATCAAGGGGAGTTTCCTTGCTGAAATTGAAAGTCGCCATTGCAGCGGAAATTCCTTCAAATGACGTCATCCGACGTACATACATATATCTATTTTTAAAACATTAAAAGTCCCTACACATTTTAAAACTATGTTTAGGCTTGTCAAGCTCAGAAAAACGAGGATTGCTCTGTAACAAAATCTGAGAAAGACTGACAAATCTGGTTGAATTCTAACTACGCTAGCGAAATTCAAATCACCGAGTGCATAACCATAGATCTTCATAATTTACATTCCACAAAATAAATAAATAAGTAAAAATTACAGAAAAAAAATAATGATTATAAATGAATAATAAATGATTTAAATAATATATATATAAGATAATAAAAATAAAGAGATGAAATAAATAAACAATAAATAAAAATAAATAAATAAAATAAAATAAACAGAGGATCTAGATAAATAAGCAGATAAATAATAAAATATAATAATAATAAGGATAAAGCAAATGTACATGTGTTTATACTAAAACCATAGTGATAAATACAAATATGATATGTACATGTATAATATATTAATGTCTATATAGGTGTCACACTGATTGCTTAAAAGAAGTGGAAGTAGATCTAGTATGGTTATTACTATTATCTGTAGCCTATGTAGCACGATCTTGTAATTTATTTTGATCTATAGCCTATATATAGCAAGATCTTGTAATTTATATAGATCTATAGCCTATATGTAGCACGATCTTGTAATTTATTTTAGAAATAATGACGGCCTAGTCGTTATCTAATGTCCAGTAACAGCCCGAGTCGCATTGCGCGGCTCAGTGATAATTTGATGGATTAATGCGACGAGGGGCGGTCACTGGACATTAGATAACGACTAGGATGCCATTATTTCTATTACGACATGAACTGTAGGGACAAGTATGAAAATAAGTACTTTAATATTAATATTTTATTTCAACAACAATAAATTTAGGTCATATATGCTTTATCCATTGTGCATGTACTTTATGTGTATAGAAAGTGGATGCAGACGACAGTTTTGTGGATGTTACGTAAAAAGCAATAATTTGATTTTCAGAAAACCTCAATAGCATGACCTAAATCGGTTTTCTGGAAATTGATTTTATTTCACATTGTCAAAATCAGTAACACCGATGGGTGGGGCGGGGCTTTTAAACTCATGACTGCTTAGTAGGCGTGGTGATTCTGACTGTGAATATATCGGAGAATAAAGCACGGTGAAACTCTATGGGACATATAGGGGAAAATTCTCAAGTCATGTTAGAAATAGATCTATAGCCTATCCCTTTAATGGTGCATACATTATAAATATAAATGTTTGCCAGTTAAACTTACATGGGAAGCGTTAGACAATATCTAATTCCAGCATCAGTGGGAAGCGTTAGACAATATCTAATTCCAGCATCAGTTGTACTTTAATAATAGCAGTTGTTGCATCTGAAACTGAGTAGTAACTGTTTTATGAGAGAAATAAATCAACGTTTAATCTAAATTGAAAACATAGGGAGAATCGACATACCTAGGATACATTGATTCGCATACATTTGATCTTCTAAAATTTTATAGATATATTTATCTATCTAATTACTATTTATTCCTATGATTATCTATGTGTTTATCTATTTTTCCTTTTTTATTTCCTTCTTATTTATTTTTTCATTATTACTTTAGTTTTCTCGCGTAGAACATCTTTGAGAAATCATACTGTAAAAGTATTAATTAGTTTCGTTTCTAAATGGATATCAGATATAATCAGTAGTCCTCCAAAGGGAAGTAAAATATACTAAAAGAAATAACACAAACACTCTTTGCATCTATTTCTGTTATTTCTGCTCACCTCTGCCTAAGATTCGATTGAACTATACTTATATTCAAGAATCTGTCCGCCTGTCTTTGAATTTCCATTTTTTTTTCTCGTAACCAATGACGAGAGTTTGATGAGACTTGGCAGGATCGGAGAAGTATATTGCTTAAGCATAATCATAAGTATATTACCTCATTCGGAACTTTATTATTATTTCGTGGATTATGTCACCCTTTCTAGATCCATCATTTTACGGTTTTTTACGGAAAAACATGTCTTGTAAGGGACCTTACGTATCTCATTCTATCAAAGTCCTATAGAAGTTGAGGATATAAATAAAGAAGACTCACACTGGACAGAAGGGTTTTTTTTATTTGCATGCCTCCCTTATTTATTACATGTCATATTTGAGTCGAGGACCTGGTAGTCTCGGAACCGAAGGGACTGGGGATTTAGGTCTTAATGCCGACTCGTTGATGTCCTTTGGTTGTGATGAGACAGTAGACCTGGAGACGTAACAGATGCCTTACTGTGACGGATACCTTACTGTAACGGATGATTTCGTAGCAACGGTAAATATTTCTGCATAATAAATGAAAAAATGTCGTCATCATATTCTGCAAGAAGTATAAAAAAAAAAAAAATGAACAGAAACTGTAAATCCTCCATCCAATGATATATATCTATATCCCCTCCTTACTATATCTTAATTTAGATCTAAGAGTTATCACCCTGAACAACAATGGTTATTGCACAACCAATGATTGTATGTACGTACTAGTTAATCTACTAAATGCCTTGTTCAGCGGGTGAGCCAAGGCGCAGTGGCAATCGTTCTATCCTCTATGAGCCTGAAGCATACAGGAACGTCTCCGTCTGGAGGATTTCGGTCCAAAGGGCGGGGATACCATTGTGCTAACTTGATACTCACTCTTTTCTTCTCCAATAATATGGATTTTATATTAAGATACACTTGTTGTAGAACCACAATTTTTATTTTACAGATATATTTGATCTTTAAAAACCTTTTTATACATATATTTATATATCAAGCTATTATTCTTTCGTATAATTATTTATTTATTCATTTATTTATCTATTTATCTATTTATTTATTCATTATTATTATTATTGTTATTATTATTATTATTATTATTATTATTATTATTATTATTATTATCCTTTTAGTAAAAAAGCATTTTCTAGTGCAAAGTTTTTCAAGAATTCATATTCTAAAATTATTCATAACCTTCGATTTTATATGAGTATCGTTAATGTTAATCGTTGAACAATCTGCGTTGAATACCTTGTTGAAAGTACATTACATTTGTTTTCTATCGTAAAAGACATCATTCCGATTTATGTTTCCGTTTCTGTAAACTGCATCTATATGTGTTATTTCATCTCACTTTTGCCAATGACTCGATTGAGCTCTAGTTATATTCATGAGCCCGTCCGTCCGTCTGTACACATTTCCATTTTTTTTTTCTCGTAACTAAAGACGGGAGTTTGAAAAGACTAAGCAGGATCGGAGAAGTCATGGGTCTTTACAAGTATGGTAGCATTTCCGTTGTATCAGCCTAGGGTGATTCTACGAAGAGGTCTAGAGTGCACTTTTAAGACTGCATAGTATGAAAAATAAATGCAATAAAACGGTCTAAATTGATGTATTGTTGTTGTCATTATTATTGTGGTTTTTGTTATTTCATTGTTGTTGTTGATGATGATGTTGTTGTTGATGGTGGTGGTGGTAGTAGTAGTTGTGTGAGGCACTCAAAGGTCGCATTCGGTTGCAACTCGTCATTCTTCAAGTACGCTACCCCTAGTCGATTTTGGTATGAATAAATATAGAACATGTATACCTTTAAATTTTGTGCACCAGATGCGCATTTTGACAACTTATGTCTTTTCAGTGATGCTCGATGCCGAATGGTTGGAATTCTCATATTATATAAATATTTGAAGAGCAGTATTGAAACCAAAATGACCGAAAAAGTGAACCAGAGAATCAATCTAAGGACAAAGCTATGCATGAGGAAGATACTCATTAGTTTTAGAGTGATTAACATAATTTCATGACGGAAAATTTTAAGTATATATTTCAAGTCAGTACAAAAGCACTGAAAACTAAACTTATGATGCCCTCGATAAAGTTAGTTTAAAGGACAAAACTTCACACCAGATTGCACCATTGAGCTTAATTCTTTAAAAACTTTCTCGGGGGAGGCTCCTGAACTCTTTCCGTATCTACCCCATTTTGCCCTTCGAGGCCCTTAGCTCCCTCCCCCTTTCCCCCAATGTAGCTCTGGATCCGCCACTGTATATATTACAAAGTCACTTCTAACTTTGATTGATATAATGTAATACATAAAATACATATAATGTAATGTAATAATACAATGTTTGTTTGTGTTCTAAAATTCATGCTCCTTTCAAAGATATATGCCTACGACCCTGCGTCATCGAGGGAGAGATCCCACGAGCATCAAATGTGTATATCATATATGAGAATATATGGCATAACGGACATTTCGTTTCGAAACTAGGAGAATAATAATTAAGAGAAATTTTTCCTTTTTTCGTTATTTTCATGTCAGATTTCGATAACATTACAGAATCAGATATATGATTGGAATTTTCATTTATATTCAACGGCTCAGCTGAAATCGTATATACAAGTATATATAAAGGAAAACAAGTCTAGATGTCGCACAGACTTGTGGATCTAATGCTGAAAGGGGAGGGGGCACAAAAATCTTATGCAGAAAGGGGGAAGGGGGCATACACATACTTGTGCTTAACTTTTGAAATTGGGGACACCTCTACCCTTTTGACACCTTTTCCTACGCTCTACCCTAAATATTGTAATCTATTTAATGATAGTTGTTTTTTTACAGAAATAACAGTTAATACGTTAATAAAGGGACGTAGATTAATATTTGAAAACCGATATGTATTTCATACAATACTATACAGGCGAGTGAAAATTCTAGACATGGGTTGTGTATATCCACTCCCGTTCTAAAAGTCGTAATATGTATTCTCAACTCAGTCAAATTCAGATTACGTATCCCCACTAGAATCATATGGTCGACCTCAATGACTGGCCGTTTTGGCATATATATCTACGACTTTTATGCAAACACAAAGAGATAAAGTTTTATCATATCAATGGCGACTTGTTATGTATACGAGTTGATCTCCATCATGTTGGTTATCTATTTAAAAAATAAAGACAATGTTATCGAGTTGGCACGGTACACGGTAGGCTCATATTCCTTATTTGAAATTTTAAAAAAATCAGAGCGGTTAAAAAAGCTGCCTGTACACCTCCAGTACTGATGAACTTGATAAGTGGACTTTTTTCTTTTTGGTTTTGATAATATCCCACCAACTATTCTGGATGCACCATATCTTCATAGATTCTATCTGTTTTTGAAAAATATCATATAGTAAGGGGTCTTTTAGGCATCAGACGTGAACTTGATGGGACTTCAACGTCACAAAAAAAAAAAAAAATAAATAAATCAGATCTTAGCACGATCGTGGTCATAGACGTATATGTAGTTAACGAAAACAAATCAAATGACATAAAATGTTTATTTTTGAAGATTGCGTAAACCAAATCTATAAATTTATAACTGATTAATTTTATTATTATTCAATGTTTGCGGAACATGAGTTCCGCCTCGCGGCACGGTAATAATTTGATAAGTTCATGCAGCTCTGGACATTAACGGACAATAAAACACGGTTAGGTAGATAAATAAATATTAATCAAATACTCTTTCCCTTTATGGAACGTACGTAGAACTCGTGAATAGATGTGGGTGAAATTTTGACATGTACACTGTTGAGTGCAGTTATAAGTTAGCATTGTGCTACCGTCGCATATGCATGAAATTTGCTATTATAGTAAACCCTGAAATACTGAGCATACATTCCTGCTTAACGAGAACAGTCACATTTACTTGAACTTGAATATTTTCTAATTTTTTAATGCTGCTTCATTTTCCCCATGATCAAGTTAGCGCGACAGATGTCGTCCAACACGTTAACACGTTCGACACCCATGTTCACTTGTTATGAGATTAAAGTACATGATTGATTGATTGATTGATTTTGTTTTACGTCACACCACGAATATTTCACGTATATGGTGACGGCATCTGCCTGATGCGGGGCATACAAATTTTGACCTTTGCAACGGACCCACCCGAAGCAGTGAGGGATCTTTAACGTGCCATGCCTACCACGACACGGGGCCTCGGTTTTTACTGTCTCGTCCGAAAGACATGACACCGGCATGACCAGAGCGGGACTCGAACCCCGGCCTCCCGATCAGGAATCCGACGCGATACCACTAGGCCACGCCGGCTTGATTAAAGTACATGTAAATGAAGTTAAGTCAGTAGACTGGCATTGATCATAGATGCAAAATGATTGTTATTCCCTTTGCAGTGTGGAGCTCGTAAAAAGTTCCCCGCGGAGGGTTTGACTTAAGTGTTATTATACCCTTTTTCCTGATGTTATGTGGCTGTGACACTTTCCACACAGTGTTTGTTCACATTCATGTATATATACAGTGCTGAATTATTGTCTGAATGTCAGGGCAATCTGTTGTGGCTTGCCAAACAGGAGACGCGCACGCCTCACTTGCACCTGGTCTCACCTCTGAATTTCAGGGGTCCGTGAATGTCCACTGTGGTACATTGTTGTTAGTGCCAGAGTCATGTGACACCAGTTATTTTCGTATTTTACATTACTATCAAAGAGAGAAGACATCCGACCAAGTTCTTTGAAACAAATCGCAAAGGACATGCACATGCATATATAGAATTACCATTATTTGAGCTAAACCCAGATTGCTGTATAAGGCAGTTGCAGTAGTGTGGGAATGTGGACCCATAAACCGGTTTACCACACGAATTAATTGACTATTGTCATATCAAATGACCGTCCTATGTCGGTATCTTAACTGTACTATAATCAAATATTTTTGTGATGTCCTAATGTGCTTTGTCATATCATTACATTATATATTCTATATTTCTGTGGTGACTTCTGTCATACGGCTGAGTCAGTAACATTTCTTTCTTCCTTTGTACACAAATACAATGCTGTTAGAAGCTTTGTTGGCTGACACAAATACAAAACTGTTGTGTAGTCTTTCTAGTTCCGCTTTCAGATTTGTATTAGGGTTAGGGTTAGGGTTAGGGTGACGGATGTTAACGGACGGCGAACCTCATTGGGACGCCCACCTTCAAACTCACAATAACAGCAGCATAATCAAAGGATAAATGCCCTAAGTGGGTATGAATTTTATATATAGTTTTACGTATGAAAGAGAAGACGGGCATATCTGATCAAGCTGTATGACACAATTTACCGAGGACATGCACATAAAACATGATAATAGTCAAAGAGAAGACATTTGACCAATTTGTATGACATAGATCACCTAGGACATGCACATAAAACGTGATAATAGTCAAATAAAGACAGAAAACATTACAAAAATGTTCGATTGTACTGCAGTTATTATACCGACTTAAGACGGTAAATTAAAGTAACAAACGTCGTTCAATTGGTGTGGTTAAGAGGTTTACGGGCTTCCACCTTCCCACTCACTACAAAAGATGCACAATCAAAGGGCACACATTAAAAAAAAACCATTATGACATTTGTACATTGTTATGCAGTCTATCAGAGTAGTAAACCGGGTAGTAATCTTCCAACACATCTTATCTCTTCTCATTCCTTTGACCCTATCCGGCGTCAACAAATTAAACTTAGTTACCGTTCACAAATCTCATGACGCAGGCAAATTAACATATATACTCTAACTTTAAAAAAATACATAGGTGGAATACTCAATATGAAAACGCCTAGAAATTTTCTGCCAGCTTGAATTATATGTTGACGTAAGACGGTCTAGCAAGATGAGTTTAAGCGTAGTTCTAGGATTAATTATAGCTGTATTAGGTAAGACAGATGAAGTATGTGAAAAAGACAAGAAATGATTCAAAATTTTTTGTTTAATACAGTTTTAAAAAAATAATTAAAGATCATCATTTTCGGTCATTTTGGTTTCAACACAGCTCTTCAAATATTTATATATTTTGAGAATTCCAATCATTTGGCCACGAGCATACGAGACATAAATTGTCGAAATGCGCATATGGTGTACTAAAGTATAAGGTATGTATGTTATCTATTTATTAAAGAAAGAGAGAGTGAGAGAGAGAGAGAGAGAGAGAGAGAGAAAAAAAGAAAGAAATTGGGAAAACATGATGCCTTCGCACATGTTTCTCAAGGCGCGATGTCATAAAAATATTTACAAAAAACGTTTTGTGCAATTATATGCAAGTATCAAATATATATAAGGCGACATTCTCTTAAATAAACCGTGCTCTGTCCAATTAAAATAAAAGTTGTCGAAATGTGCATATGGTACACTAAATCAATACACATATATCTGTTCTGATATTGGTTGCGGTTTATTTTAATATCATTACCCAAACCTAACATCACCGAAGTATTCGACATATCATGTAAACAAAGCTTTATAATTTGTTGTTGTTGTTGTTGTTATAGTACTGCCTATAATTTATCAATATCGTCTTAAAATATCTTTTGATGCCAGACTCTCTTAGGTATATATGTGGTCACTATTGAATTCTTAAATTATTGTTATTCGCATTGATAATGTTACACGAAATCCACATTTATTTAAGTATGACGAAATTGGCTGATGTACAATATATATATATATATATATATATATATATATATATATATATATATATATATATATATATATATATATATATATATATATACAGCATACGTTTAAAAAGAGAAAGTAAAAGATATCTGACTTAGCTGTTAGGCAGAAGTCACCAAGGAGATGTAAAATAAAACTTGGTAACAAGTAATGAAATAAATGAAATGACATTACAAAAATATTGATTGTACGACAGATGATATACTGACTTAGAACGGTCAATGAAAGGGAATACAGAAGACATATGACAAAGCCGTATGACACAAATCAGCAAGGACATGCCCACAAAACATGAAAATAGTAGATATGCACGGAAAAACGACATTAAAGAACATTCGAGTGTGCTGCAGTTACGATACCGACGTAGGACGGCCAATTGAAATGACAAACGTCACTCAATTGGTGTGGTTAAAGGATTAAATAGTGCACTGTTGTTTTTCATAAGAGTAATAAAATAAATATAGAACATATATACCTTATAATTTTGTGCATCATATATAGGTAATTTTTAAGTTTTACTTATTACTTTTCTTCGAAATATGACAGAAAAGAAACATCTAAGTCACTTGTGCAAAATCACTTTTGGTCGATTAAAACTCTAGCGAAATCATAGATAATGTAAAGATGATGGATAAATCCAAACCTTTTTCTACCCCATTTACATCACTGCCACATGAATTAATTAAAACTAAGTTGTTGTCTATGATACGTTGGTGTTTCAATAGAGAATAAAAATGTACCTATCTACATTAGATAAATGTCGTGTTTTTTTCCTCAAACAAACAATATAACTCCTATAAATATTGGACTTTTAATGAGTTATATAATGCCATCAACGTTTTGATGGACAATATCTATATACAACTTAATGGCAAAATTTATCAACAGGTGATTCGAATTCCCATGGACACTAATTGCACTCCTCTTGTCGCAGATTTAGTTTTGTATTGTTATAACAGTATAACCCCGAGATTATCACTAAGACCGTAGGTCTTGTATAGGGAGCCTCTACAACCCAGTACAAATTTTTACTTGAGAGTTGCACGCTGACTAACAGGGTGGCGGGAACTGTATGCCTTGTTCAAACCTTTTCAGAAGAGACAGGGATCTGAGACTCATCCCCTCTGACTGTCAGATGGGACTCCTACAGATCAAAGATTTGAGCTCGCTTACAGAAGAGCAAAGCACGATTTACTTATGTTATTGTCGCATTATATATTTTTGATACCATCATATTATTCCTTAAACGTTTTGTGTGAAAATATGTTTAAGACCTCTTGTCTTCGGAAACCTATTGGTTCCTTGTTCTCTATATGAAAGATTATTTATCAAAATTTTAAATATGTGTCCTTTGATTGTTCTGCTTTTGCGGTAAGTGGGAAGTCGGTTTCGTAACCGCAGTACAATCAATAATTTTTAAAATGTTTTCTATGTTTATTTGACTATTATCATGTTTAATCTGCATGTCCTTGCTGATTTGTGTCATACAGTTTTGTCAGATGTCTTCTGTTTTTCTTTTATGAGAGGGATTGTATTAGTATATTAAAAAATCTAGATGTTTCAACCTTATTGATATGTTTAATGACACCACTAGATATTTAGATGATATTTTGGTAAAAGATAAAAAAAAGTCTGAATATCATATACATGTATCTAGTATTTATCCATCTCAACTTCAACTGAATAAAGCACCTTGTTTAGATTCAGACATTAAAATTATTGATTCATATATACATAATGATAAACGTGACGACTTTGGATTCCTATCGTAAAGTTTCGTTATTTAGATGGCGATGTACCAAGACTCCCATCGTATGGTATTTATATTTCTCAATTGCGTCTTACTATTTCAAACTAATAATTGCAGATCACTTAGAAGCCGTTGACTTAGGGATACAGATACCTTAAACTTAGAAAAACTTTTGGAAAATTTTAAAGATTATATTCAAAACTTATATCTAAATTCGGAAATATTAATTTTCAGCAGTTTGTGTCTAGCAGAATCTTTCCTTCTAATTTCTACGGTAATCTGGCTTACAAATTAAGGATTGTTAAATATTTCGATAACTTCATTTTGCCTGGATCTAAATTGTCAAACGTCTTCTATATCGCCAACAATATGACCCCAAGATCATCGTTAAGACTATTGGTCTTGTATTGTGTCCTTACACAGCCTTATGCAGTCTTTTTCTGAAGCGTTGCACACTGACTTACAGGGAAGTTGGGATTCCATGCCGGGCCAAATCTAAACCTTTTCGAATGAGACATAGTCCCGAACCTCGTCCCCTCTGACTATTAGTCGGGCTTCCAGACCAGCAGACCACAGTTACCTTATGTTGATGTCGTTCTAGATATTTCTGATACCATAATTTTACTCCACGTTACTATTAGTGTTTATATAATTTATGACATCTGAACGTGAGATACTGGTTGATCCTTTTTCTCTGTATGGAGTATTATTTATATATTTTTATATCTGTTCCTTTTGATTATACTGTATTTGCAATGAGTGGGAAGGTGGACCCGTAAACCGGCTAACAACACCAACTGAGTGACGTTTGTTACTCCCCTTATAGAAGATTTATTTTTATACTGTTATGAAAGAAACTATATGCATTCTATTTAAACCTCTAAACGTTTCGAACTTATTGATTAGTACAATGACATCTTTAGATATCTTGATGATATTTTAGTTATCGATAACACTGAGTTTGAAAACTATATCACTGACATTTATCCATCTGAACTTCAATTAAACAAAGCCAATACCAGGAGACACCTCTTTTTTTACTTAAATGTCAAAATTATTAACAATAATATTCATACCAACATATGTGATAAACGTGACGACTTTGGATTTCCTATTGTAAATTTCCCATATCTAGATGGTGATGTCGCCAGACTCCCATCATATGGTATTAATATTAGTCAATTGGTCCGGTTCGCTAGAGTCTGCACTAACGTTTTGGATTTTCACGCAAACAAATTCTCAGATTACTTTTATAATTCTTACTCAGGGTTATAGATATCATAAACTTCGAAAAGCTTATGGTAAATTTTACAGATCTTATTTAGACCTTTTTATCTAAATTCTGAAATACGTATCCAACTGAATTTCTACGGTGATCTAGTGTACAAACTAAGGAGCGTCAAATATGATTATATCATATCAGCTTGTTCTAAAATTATTAGACAACTTCGACATCGATAGTATGACTCCGGGATCATCGCTAAGACCATAGATCTTGTATTGGGTCCCTCTACAACCCAATGCAGACACGCTGACTATCAGGGCGGTTGGGACTCTATGACGGGCCTTTCAAAATCTTTTCAGAGGAGAGAAGGTCCTGATCCTCGTCCGCTTTGACTGTTAGTCGGGACTCCTATTGATCAAGAATTTGAGCTCGCTTACAGACGGGCATCGTACTGAGTACTTATGTTGATGTCACATGACTTATTTCGATGGCAACATATTATTCTATAACATTTAGTTTGTGATAAATTTTTATGACGTCTTCTTTTATCCTTGTTCTCTAAAGACCATTCTACTGGGCAGTTACTCAATAGTTATCTGCCCTTTACCGATAGGTATCGCGATCATATCCGCCATTACGGTACTGAAAAAAGTATTAGTGAAAATGACCTATGAGCGTAGTGGTTAAAACAATATTTGTGTTTATTAACGTTTAATTGTATGATATGAAAGGTGAATATGATTGAAAATTAATAAACGTATTTGTTTTTATAGTCTATTATGAATTTCAGTTTAAAATTTAAATATGAAAAAAAGAAAAAGAAAAGGAATATTTCTCCGGTCTTACAAAAATGTTGGTCACCAAGCTAAGTTATTTATTCAAGAAAGAAAAAAGAGGAGATACTGGCTCAGTTATGGGGCAGAAGTCACCATGGAGCTATACAATACATGAATATAAATAATATACTAGAACATATAACACATTACAAAAATATTTGATTGTAGTGCAATTACGATACCGACTTAGGACGGTCATTTAATTTGACAAAAGCCAAACAAATGGTGTGGTTAACCGGTTTACGGGCCCACCTTCCCACTCACCGTAACAGCAGAACAATCAAACGACGTACATTTAAAAATTTATAAATAATCCTCCATGTAAAGAACAAGGGTCAACAGGTATCGCATATTGAGAGGTCAGAAAAATATAAACACGTAAGGTATTGTAAAACACATAATGGTATAAAAATATATGCGACATCAACATGATAAACCGTGCTCTGCCTGTCTGAAAGCGAGCTAAGACCCTATATCTGTAGGAGTCCCGACTAACAGTCAGAGGGGACGAGGTTCAGGACCATGTCTCCTCTGACAGAGGTTTGGACAAAGCCCGTCATATAGTCCCCACCGCCCTGTTAGTCAGCGTGCAACTTTCAAGTAAAAGTCTGCATAAGGCTGTAGAGGGGCCAAATACAAGACCTATAGTCTTTTTGATGATCTCAATATCATATTGTCTATTTAGAAGACGTTTGACTATTTTATTACATGATAAAATAACGTTATCGGAGCCTTTTACTTTCCTTAGTTTATATACGAGATCACCGTGAAAATTAGGATGGGAAATTCCATTGGATACATACTGTTGAAAAGAAATATTTCCAAATTTAGATAGAAGTTCTGAATAAGATCTGAAGAATTTGCCGAATGTTTTTCTTAGCTTGTGATATCTGTAACCCTGAGTTAAAAGTTTAGTAGTAATTTGTAAATTTCGTTTATGAAAGTCCAAAACATCGGTGCATCATTTGACAAATCGAACTAATTGAGATATATAGATACCATATGATGGAAGTCGAGGTACATCGCCATCCAAGTAAGGGAAATTTACAATAGGAAATCCAAAATCCTCACGTTTATCATAAATATTAGTATATATTAGGTGGTTGATAATTTTGAAAATCTAAGAAATGTGTAGATTTATAAATGATGTATTTATGTATTACAGATTAATTAGATAATTTTTAAATAATAATAAAACTTACTAAATACATATCAGAGGCATTGACTACTTTCAAAACATAGTCTACCATTTCACAAACGAAGATTTTTCGTAACTTTTACTCAAATAGATTATCACTAAATTTCAGTATGCAGATGAAATGTTGTATTCGGAGATGAGAAATATCATCTACTTAAATATTTCCAAATTCAGGCTATCCGTACTTGCAAAACCTGGGGTTGAAAATTTCGGAAAATCCTTAAAAAATTCGTATATGATCTTTTGGAACATGACCTACAGTTTTATGAAAATTGAATACAACTCTACAGAGACGATACTTCGCAAGTACCGAAATCAACTTGTCAAAAATAACTTGGATAAACAGTGGCGGATTTAGGGGGAACAAAGGGGTCTGCCATATGATAAAAACGAACATCAGTTCACTGCATTACTATCCTCGTGTATGCAATGTTAATAATTTACTCCAATCAACATACACGTGTATCAATAATAGTCTTACGGATGTTTGGGGTTAAACAGCCGACATAAATCCAGTAAGTTTATTGCGTAATACGGACGACAGTTTCTGGAATGTTGTTTTCACCTTTGCTAAGGATACCTGGACTGAGATATTACTGACCACAGGTGATAACCTGGTTTAACACCTGTTACATAATCAATTTTCTGTTAGTACAAGCTACAACTCGAAATAGGGACATGGATCGAAATAACAATCATGACAAACGTGACGATTTCAATTTCGCTATCACAAACTTTCCTTTCATAAGTAGCAACATTCCATCATCGCCCGCATACGGCGTATTCATATCTCAGTTAATACGTTATTCCAGAGCATGTTCAAATTATAATTACTTTGTGCTGAGGGCTAGGCGACTTTAAATTAAGCTGCTCAACCAGGGTTATATATATGCTAGACTAGCAACGTCACTGAGGAAATTCTACGCTCGTTACGAGACTCTTATTACTCCATATGATATCTCGTTATCCTGACCTTTAAATGATATTCTGGACTGAGACCGATTCCGATCATTTTACACAGATTTGACACCTTCTATACTAGAAGGTTACCTACTTTGACTTCTCCAAATATAAATACATATGGAATTTACACGATTTGACTCTTTCTACTGGGTATATGCGATGGGTGTTGCTAGCAAGCAGAAGATGCTCACTGTCCCCGGGAACCTGATCTCACTCCATCACAGGTGTTCACATATGCTCTTCAACTAGATATATTTTGTTATTTTCCACTTGTTTTTCATTTTCACTGATTTTGTATGTCCTCTGGTTTCATGATTTTTAGACTTATGGTTTGGATTTATCCATCATCTTTACATGGGAATAATCAGAGACTTATGTCTCTGAAATAATTTAATTTTAATAGATCAGCACTAAACAGTCAATTACTCATAAAAACTAGCATTAGAAGCAATAAGATTGAATCTATCTCAGTTTGCTTTAGATTTTGTAAAGAAATGTTACTAAGGTAACCCATGGCAAGTAGTCTGTATTTCAGTTATAATCACTGTCAAAACCGCAAAACAACTTAATAAAAACAAATAAAAAAAAAAAAAACAAGTAGTAGGTAGCATCAGCTGATGCAAGGACTTGTAAACTTGTTTAAAAGTCCATTACTGATGATACTAGACTAGGCTGATGATAGCCATATTCAGTACCTTAATGGCGGATAGTCACGTGATCTAAAGATGGCCGCGTAAAATAAGATAAGAGAAGTTTTATTTAAAGTCGGCATGTCAAATAACATGGGAACATAAGTTCTCGGAAGCTTTTTACCGACATAATTAACATATAAAATTAACAGAGATGATAACATAGCTTGCATAAAACAAAGCTGAAAAACTAATCACATGCAAGCATTATGAACTACCAAGGCATGCGCAAATGCAAATGAACATACGAAGCAGTAGCACTAGCAGTGTCCACACTTGAGAAGCTAAAAAATATGAAAGACAAGCATTACTGAAAGACAGGTGGACATATCACAAAGGAAATCATATATCACAGCATGCATTGCACTTGCAGTCCTTACCATTCCACGATTGTATCAAACTTTTAAAATGGTTAATACTGTTTGTAACTCTAAAATGCTCTGGCAAGGTGTTCCATAAAACATCAGCAGCATATCTAAAACTTTGCTTACCATATGATGTAGTTCTAACACTATGTACCTGTAGAATGATAGAATATCTAAAATTGTACGTACTTGGATTCTTTCTTATGAACAAAATCTAGTAAAATTGGTGGTGGCATTTTGTTTACAATTTTAAAAGTGTCGAGAGCCATGGTACGTAGACGTTTCACACGTAACGAAGAAACATGGGCCTTCTCTAGTAAAGTTTCGTAATCACTAGAGTAATCAGAATATATAAATCATAGGGCTCTCTCCTGTACTTTCTCTAGCTTTTTGGTGTTACCTGTATTACAAAAATTAAAATGTGACAAGATAAAAGTGTGGAAAATGGTAAGTTTGCTAAGATGGCATATGTGTTTCCGAAGACGTTTAAGAACTGCCAGCTGTTGTGATGCTTTTCTACATAGGTGTTGTACATGTTTGTCAAATTTAAGCTGGTTGTCAATATCAATTCCTAAAAGCTTGATAACTTCTTCACATTCAATAAAAATACTACCCTTCACTTCAAAGATAGGGGACTTTTCAAAAGTTTTCTTCCCAATGGCAATTGCCTGAAATTTATCAGGAATTGCTTTCATGCAATTAAAATAAAATCAATCAATTAAAGAGTTGCTTTCTGTTTGTAAAACTGTAATGATCTTATCAAAGTCGGGAGTAGCAAAAGACAAAGTATTATCATCAGCATAATTATATAGGGAACTGTGATCAACAAAGTAAAACATATCGTTAATAAACACATTAAAAAGCAGCGGCCCTAAATTTGACCCCTCCTGGGACCCCCTTCTGGATGTCAGACCAACTACTCAGACGGTCTCCAATTTTGACTTGTTGCTGTCTATTTGAGAGATAGTTTTCAAGAAGTTGAATCCCTCGAAAGCCCATGATAAGTGGAAGACAGTCAAAGGCTTTCGAGAGATCCATCAAGATAGCTGCAACATACATGTTCTGGTCAAGAGCTGCTTTCCAGTCTTCAATCAGCCTCAGCAGTGTGGTCTGACACCCATAACCTCTCCTAAAAGCGCATAGAAATTTGTTAAAAATAGGAGTTGTAATTTGCTGTGATAAAACGTCACATCCCTCTTTGAGTATTTTGACAGAGATGGAGTCAACACTTGTAGCTTTCTTGACATTAAAACTCTTGATGGTCTTGCTTACAAAACTACTGTTCACATGTTCAAAACTAAAAGTACTATTATCTTCCTTATGTTCTAAAACCTTTACAATGCTTGGGTGGGTGTCTTCCTCAAATACATAATCTTTTCCTATATCATTTGCAACATTTACACAAAAGGAGTTAAAAGTTTCACATACTTTCTTTGAGTCAGATAAAATAGAACCATTCTCTTCTAAAATGATCTTTCCATTGATAGAGTTACTTTTCTTGGATAAAAATGGTTTGATGGTAGGCCAGAATTTGTCAGCCTTGTGACCCCCAGTACACCTTTCTAAAAATATTGAGATGTTGATTTTCTCTTCAGTTTTTCAACATAATTTCTTTGTACTCTATATCTTTCCCATGTCTTAATATTTCTATTGCTAACATACTTTGAATATAACATATGTTTGATACAAATAGCTTATCTTAAAGATCTGTTCATACATGGCAATTTCTTCCTATGATATTTTTGTTTGACAAGGGCATGCTTGTCAATCACCGTAGTGAGATCCTCAACAAAGCCGTCATATGCAGTATTGACATTTTCGTACTGTTCTATGTCAGGATTTTGAATTTCACTGACAAACATTTCCCTGTCAAACATTTTGAAACTTCTATAAGTGAAGCTAGGTCTGGCATGAAGTACATGGCATGTTGGTATCATGACTAGACAATGAAGATCAAAAAGGTCAAGTAACTCTATAAGTGGTTTACTTTTGGACTGATCTAACATATCATAGTTCAAGTCCCCAATCACCAGAAGGTTTTCTGATAAGGTGGTGCACTTGTCAAGCAACTTAACACATTCACTGCTAAATAGGTCATCTTCCAGTGATGGTGGTCTATATAAACACACAACACCCCATTTATTTTGCCCGATATTGACCTCGTACTTTATACCTTCATGTTCCTGAGACTCTAGGTTGTGACTTCGTCTAGCCGGTATGTCAGATCGTATAAGAGTCATGATACCTTTGGTACGGTCCCTCCTCTGCAATGTGTACCCGTCCACACGGAATAGGTCATCACGGAATGTATCATCTATTTTCGTTTCGCTAAGAACGAGTAGCATCACTGAGCACCTCCTTGACCTCGTCAAATTTGTATCTCACACTATTTAAGGTTAAGTGAGCGGACAAGAAGGACTTTGGATGCCGACGTCTTGTGTCTCGAAGCTCGGAGAAAATAAACACATGTTCTTTGTTTACTTCTGTCTGTGTATAAGGCGATAGAATGGTCTATATGGAGGATTATCTAAAAACATTGAATGTGTGTTCTTTAATTGTGCTGCTTTTGCAGTGAGTGGGAAGGTGGGCACCCTTAAAACGGTTAACCACACCAATTGAGTGACATTTGTTACTTCAATTGACCGTCCTAAGTCGGTATCATAGCCGCAGCACAATCAAATTTTTTTTGTAATGTCGTATTTCCGTGTATATTCTACTATTATAAAGTTTTGTGTACATGTCCTTGTTGATTTGTGTCATACAGCTTTGTCAGATGTCTTCTGTATTTCCTTTCATTGACCGTCCTAAGTCAGTATATCATCTGTCGTACAATCAATATTTTTGTAATGTCATTTCATTTATTTCATTACTTGTTACCAAGTTTTATTGTACATCTCCTGGGTGACTTCTGCCTAACAGCTAAGTCAGATATCTTTCACTTTCTCCTTATTAAGCGAATGCGGTAAATGCGGCGTCCTACTACTATCAATATTATTATTCCAATGGATCAACCACTGATGCCACCTACTCAGATAGCACGTAAGTTTTAATGCTTTAAGTTTTACTTATATTCCTTTTTACTATTGTTATGTTATGTAATCGTAAAATAAAATAACAAATGTGTTGTATCTTCAGAGACATTTTTACAAAATTATTGAATATTTACAAATATTAATTAGTTAAAAAATGACTTCTTATATGTTACAGAGATAATAGCTGATGATACAAATGAAGTAATACATATTTTCTTTCTTTAAAAGCTCTTCTACGCTGGGAGCTGTATTCGGTACCATTGCCTGTATAATCATCTTGTCATGTGTGGTCTTTGTCTGCTATAAAAAACCAACGAGAATAAGAGCCATTATTTTTACGGATTAAATGTATGTGTATTTGTACATTTAGTGATGTAAAATTTCTATAAATTTTTTTTCTTTTACTTGTTTAGTAGTTTACTTGTTTAGTTAAACGAAGGTGACGATCTCAGTTTCATTATTAGCATCTTCCCTTTCCTTTGTTGCAAAATTCTTTCCGCTCCGCATATTGCGTCTTCTTTTCACAAATTATACGATGTGCCAGAGCATGTTCCAAATACAATGATTTCATCTTGAGAGGGAGGCTTCTTGCCACGAGACTACTCTCAGAAGGATATATTGAAGAATGTTTGAAATGGTCACGGAGGAAGTTCTGTGATATATATATTAATCTGGTTCAATTTGAGATCCCCCTTTCAAGAATGTTTACCGACATTTTGGGATCTGATCATACAAACATATCATCTTTAACTCTTTGACTATACTTGATTTGACATAAGTCATGTATATGTGTATGCAGACATTTATTCATGTGCATTTCCGATACTGAAATTTCAGTTCTACAGCATTTCATACTGTGAATGGGGTAATTTGATGTAGTGTCATTATCTCTTACATTTGCTAATGTGTGTGTGTATGTGTGGGTATATACTTCCTGAACTTGAAGGGTTGTCGCAGGACATTTGCACAGATACTGCATAAAGTAAACAACAATGAAATACCGAAGGCTTGACCATATCTGGTTGTCCACGGAACAAAAGGATCATATCGTGTAATCCACTCCCGGATGGAGTAAACGCCCCCTGGTTGCATGTAACACCTTTCGAAAAAGTCCTGGAACAGCTTTTCAAGTCGAGGAAGTAAATACACAAATATAGAAAGCAGGGGACGCCGACTCCTCCTGGACACCTGGACTTACCTCATTTAAATTCGGCTTCATATTTGTTTGAATATGACATTGCACACGGTGTTGTTTTTTGTTAAATGGAATCCGAGATATGGTTAATCCTTCGGTACTTCTTCGTTCTTTAATTCAATGTATACTGAACGGCAAATGTAAAATACACACATTTGTACTTGACATAAGTAAAAAACGAAGAAGTATCGATCAGTTATTCAGTGTCGAAGTATAAAAAGGGGAGGCTCAATTATGGAATTGTCCCATACAAACCTCTGCGAATCCCGGAAAATAAAACATTCCGGGGTGAAAACAAGGTGTAGTGGAGAGTGAGCGTGACCAGTTTGTATACAACACCAATCGCAACAGTTACTTGGAAAAATGCCAAACTCGGTTAATGGTTCCAATACACACAGGAATGTATGCAAATGATGAAGATGACGTCATAATACAATTGTCAAACAATCATTCAATCGTACTTCAGGACGTCATTCTGTAAAAGCGGAACCTTTTATTCTCTCATGAGATCACCGTATTGACCGTAGATGTTCCTCAGTGACTATTTTAGGCGTTCTTTAACTCAATATGTATGAAAATGCATGATGTTTTCCGCATATATACAAAATACAGAAAAGAAAAAAATGTGTTAACCCAGTCTTGTGTAATTGTGCAATGTGTAATGTTTATTTCTGTGTATATTTCACTATCTTCTTAATTTTTACTACATTTTGCTATACTCAAAGAAAAAAGAGGAGTTACCGGCTCAGTTATGTGGCAGAAGTCACCATGGAGCTATACAATACATGAATATAAATAATATAAAAGAACATTTAACACATTACAAAAATATTTCATTGTAGTGCAATTACGATACCGACTTAGGACGGTCATTTAATTTGACAAAAGCCAAACAAATGGTGTGGTTAACCGGTTTACGGGCCCACCTTCCCACTCACCGTAACAGCAGAACAATCAAAAGACGTACATTTAAAAATTTATAAATAATCCTCCATGTAAAGAACAAGGGTCAACAGGTATCGCATATTGAGAGGTCATAAAAATATAAACACGTAAGGTATTGTAAAACACATAATGGTATAAAAATATATGCGACATCAACATGATAAACCGTGCTCTGCCAGTCTGAAAGCGAGCTAAGACCCTAGATCTGTAGGAGTCCCGACTAACAGTCAGAGGGGACGAGGTTCAGGACCATGTCTCATCTGAAAGAGGTTTGGACAAGGCCCGTCATATAGTCCCCACCGCCCTGTTAGTCAGCGTGCAACGTTCAAGTAAAAGTCTGCATAAGGCTGTAGAGGGGCCAAATACAAGACCTATAGTCTTTTTGATGATCTCAATATCATATTGTCTATTTAGGAGACGTTTGACTATTTTATTACATGATAAAATAACGTTATCGGAGCCTTTTACTTTCCTTAGTTTATATACGAGATCACCGTAAAAATAAGGATGGGAAATTCCATTGGATACATACTGTTGAAAAGAAATATTTCCAAATTTAGATAGAAGTTCTGAATAAGACCTGAAGAATTTGCCGAATGTTTTTCTTAGCTTGTGATATCTGTAACCCTGAGTTAAAAGTTTAGTAGTAATTTGTAAATTTCGTTTATGAAAGTCCAAAACATCGGTGCAGCCTCTGACAAATCGAACTAATTGAGATATATAGATACCATATGATGGGAGTCGAGGGACATCGCCATCCAAGTAAGGGAAATTTACGATAGGAAATCCAAAATCCTCACGTTTATCATAAATATAAGTATATATTAGGTTGTTGATAATTTTGATGTTTAAATCTAAGAAAGGTGTAGATTTATCTCAAGTATTAGCTTTATTCAATGTGAGCTCTGGTGGATATATTTCTGATATAAATTGTTCGAATTCAGGGTTGTCGATAACCAAAATGTCATCCAGATATCTGCAAGTATTATTAAATTTGTCAATGAGGTCAAAACGTTTTGATTTTTGAATAAAAACCATAAAATTCCTCTCATAACAATAAAGAAATAAATCTGCTATCAGAGGCGCGCAGTTAGTACCCATAGGAATCCCAACTATTTGTTGATATATCTTGCCATCAAATTGCACAAAAATATTATTCATGAGAAAATCTAGTGCTTTACATAATTCCTTGCAAGTCCAGTATTTATATGAAGTATATTGTTTGTTGGAAAAGAATCCAGAGTTATTGGAAGTACATATGTACGTTTTAGATTCTCTGTGAAAACACCATTGTATAAGAGACAGCAACTTGCTTTTAATCAAATCATGAGGCAGAGATGTATAAAGTGTAGAAAAATCAAATGTAGAAATTTGAGTCGCTTTGAAATTTAACGAAAGAAGTTTGTCTATAACTTCATGAGAATTTTTAATCGACCAAAAGTAATTGATGTTACTATTATGAAATGCGACATCACAATATTTGATAATATGATCTTTTATAGCAGTTAGAGCAGACGTAATATGCTTCGATAGTACCGTAGTAGAGCAGTGGCTAGAATTAGATATGAAACGTGATTTATATGGACTTTTATGTAGTTTTGGGAGCCAATACATGGTTGGTAGATCAGATTTATCAGTTTTAATTTTGAAGTCGGACATAGTCATGAGGTGATCGTGCAAGGTGCTCTCTTTTGAGGTGGGGCTTTCAACATATGTATGAGTGGAGTTTAATTCGTTTTTAAGTACTTCAATATAATAGTTTTCAAACAACTATTATGTTATTACCTGCTTTATCAGCGGGAACAAAGACATATTTAGCATGTAAGTCAGCTATCTTCTTTTTAATAGAATTTGCCGTCAATGTATTACGCTGTTGAAATAAATGCGGATTTTCCGTAAAGTTCTTAATACGGATATCAACAATTCTTAAAATCTCGAATTTCCAATCATTAAGAGCATGAACCTTTACCTGTTCCTTTTTTATACCAACGTTTACAATATGTAGTTAAAGCATCTTCTATAACGTCACGGCATTTATTGAAATCTATCCTGGACGGTAACCTATATTTAGGTCCTTTTCCAAAAAGGGTGCGCAATTTCTTGTCCGAAATACAGTTTAGGTCACCAGTAATAACATGACCTGCCGGTTTATAAACATATTTAGAATTTTCACAAGAACACGACGAAGGAATAGAGTCGGAAACATCAGGGTTAGATGTAACTTTATTATAATTTAAAAATAAGATTTCTTATAGGCTTTTTGTACTGGTAACAAATAAGTGGAGGTTCTAAATTCTCAAAATATTGGGGGATTTTAGATGTGACTCTATGATCACGGAAAATATTAGAAATGTTAAGTAGATCGAAGCCTTTATTAATAAATTTAATTTTGAGAAATTGCTGCTTGAGTGGAAGAGACGGAATACGAGGAAAGAGTTTATTATATGAAAATAAAATAATCAAATTGAGTTTATATCAATCAGAATTGCGTAAACTTCGAAGATCAGCTTCGTCCAGGATAGGTTTCAATTTATTTACCGGAATAGAGGATAGTGCATGCAAAAGTTCATGACGGCCATTATTTTTTGCAATAAATAGAAGATCGTTTAATGACCTATTTAAACGATTACGTTTTCTGATGTTACGATTACGACGACGACCATGTGACCTACGTTTTCTAATAGTTTTATGTCTTGATGTAAAAATATTGATCTTATTCTGACGAGAAGAAATATTACCTTGTCGATATATTTGGTCGTTGAAACCAAGAGGGTATGGGGTTTGTAGTTGTTTAATCCAGTAGAGCTCGGTTTCGAAAAGTCGTTTTTTAATTCGTATCACCTGGTAATTTAGAGATATTTTCTACTGGAGTTATTTTCACATTGTTAATATTATGTTGGTATTTATTAAAGTGGTTATAAAGAAAATTCTGGTATTTACGTCGTGAATTATTACGAATTTTATAGGAATGATTTCGAAAACGTTGTTTCAAAGTTTGAGAAGTTTCCCCGACATATTGAGCCCCACATCCTCTAGATTCTCAAGTGATGACATATATAACATTGGCAGTATTTCAATCTATGTCTTTGTCTAATTTGGTGTTAAATATATTTCCATTAACCGAAGATTCAATATTGGACTTGCAGTTTAAATGATGGCAAGTAAGACATTTCTTGGCGTTGCACTTATTAATCTTAGAATACCCTCTGCGTATAGAATTGACAGCTCTGTAAGAATTTATAGGTGTGAATGTTTTTGAAAATGAGATAGAACGTTTAATAGGGAAACTATTTTTAAGTGGAGAAATAAGAACTTTAGTGGTGCCGAATAATTTTCTACAAGAAATACCAGGTATATGAAGAGTGGACACAGAGGGCAATCTAAGTGGTGTGATTATAACTTTAGGAGATTTGTATTTTATTTTTATTATATTTGAAGCCATTTTAATGAAAAAGGGGGGGGGGGGGGATAAGGATGTACAAACCCTGGGGAAAACTCCCACACAACCAAGTCAGTAACTATTGGGTGAATAATAACACTTGAAACACCCAGACAAGGATACATCCAAAGAACTGGGAATCATTTTCATTTCTGTACAAAGGCCAACTATGATATTGGCCTTACTCAAACAAAATATTCTACCGTCTTTGCCATCCCGTTTCTGAATTATCTTGCATATGAATTCAAAATTGAAAAAAGAAAAACAAATCCTATCAAAGTACCTCCATTTAATGAAGAAATATATCCGGTTCTACTTTTTTACTGTCCTAAATCTATCCAATAAACCATAAACATGTATTTACTAGCTTCGTAACTTGTAGTTGAAAGTCAATCAATCTATATTTACTACATGTAAGTTACGTTGACATTTATTGTAAAATAAATGATAGTAGTTGTAAAAGTAATGTGAATAAGAATAAACTTTTCTCTAAATTAAGATTTCCATGTCGACTGAATAAAAGCACAAGAAAGAGAATAACAGGCATATCGGTATACCACTATATGCATATCTTCACAACAAATTGAAAGCAGTGGTGTGTTCAAGGATTTATATAGGGGACATACATCCATTCTCGAGCTCACTGCACCCAATCGAAACACTTCTGATATCTTTTTCTTAAATGGACACTGATAATATGTTCTTTTATGGACAAAGTGCATAGGATTGTGGACAACAGGGAGGTTTCCTTCCTGAATCAGTCTCTTATGAAACTTTGTTAGGTGTATAAAGTCCATTTAATTATCATTGAAGTTATAGAATAACGTATATTCATATCTTAAGTGTAATAATCGACATTATTGTTGTTCTTCTTCTTCTTCTTCTTATTATTATTATTATTATTATTATTATTATCAAATAGCAATATATATATATATATATATATATATATATATATATATATATATATATATATATATATATATATATATATATATATATATATATAATTATAGACCGCTAAGTTTAACGAATACAGATTACAAAGTAATAGCTCTTGTTATAGCGCGGCGTCCTCAAAAAGTAATTGATTGATAAACTTATAGGTAAGCAACAATCAGCTTATATCAAAGGCCGCTATATTGGCGATAATGCACGTCTTATTCTAAACATTTTTGATAATTGTGAATCAAAAAATGACTTAACCTATTTCGGACCGAATTTCATATCACGGATAAAACTACGCCGGTGTGGCCTAGTTGATAAGGTGCTCGGCTCGTGATCGAGAGGTTGCGGGTTCGACTCCCTTCCGGGGCACACCGGTGTTCTGTCTTTCGGATGAGACAGTAAAAACCGAGGTCCCGTGTCACGGTAGGCGTGGCGCGTAAAAGATCCCTCACTGCTTCGGGTGGGTCCGTTGCAAAGGTCTAAATTTGTATGCAATGCATCAGCAGATGCCGTCACCATATACGTGAAATAATCGTGGAGTGACGTAAAAAAATAACCCAACCTCCCCCCCCCCCAAAAAAAATAATGGATAAAACTACTGTATAAAAATTACAGTTAGATTGAAAAATAATGGATGGATATCTAAAATATGTAAAATGTCTCGTGGAATAAAACAAAGGCGTCTGATATCCGCGATGTTATGTATCTTTTCGTAGCAGAAATTCAAGCAATAATTAAGGAACAATAAAGGCATTCCGGGAATAAACATTGTCATGGACATAGAGATAAAAACCATACAACACGTGGGCGATCTGACAATTTCTTTAAAAAATATTGATTCATTAAATAAAACTTTAGATGTAATTAATTCTTTTTGTTCGATTGCCGGTTCAAAAATGAATATTAACAAAACCGAATTATATTAATGGGAGGATAAAAAGATAAACATGATCAATTGTTCGAGATTGGGGTTAATAATAAATGCGTTAAATGTCTTGGTATTTACATAGGACATGATGAAATTGAATGCTATTACAAAAACTGGTTAAAAATATAGATGATATGCAGAAACTTTTTGAATTTTGGAAAAGAAGAAAACTAACACTCTTTGGTAAATCTTGCATTGTTAATTCACTAGTTATATCCAAATTTATTTACAGTGCTTCTGTCCTACCGGTTCCAGATATATCACTTATCAATAAAATAAAATCAAATATTTTCAACTTCATATGGCATAAAATAGATAGAATAAAGAGAAATACTTTGATAAGGAATATTGAGAACGGGGGCTTGGATAAGTGGACATAGAAACAAAATGTAAATCCCTGAAAGCTTCATTAATTCCAAGAATGTTTAATTAACATAATGCTATGTATGATACCATAAAGAGTTATTTGTCCAAAGTTAATATGACACCTGAATAGATATTGAAAACTAGTGAGAAAAATGTACAAGAATTTAAACTATTGAGCTCATTGCCTGTATTTTATAGAGATTTTTTTTGTGTTTTAACGAATGTAAATTAAATACACAATTAGACAAACTCTCTTGTACTGATGTTTTATCACAACCAATCTTGTGCAACAATTTATTCAAATGTAATTGGAAATCTTTGTATTTTCCTAGCTGTGTGAAAAACAACTTTCTTTATGTTAAAGATTTATATAAAGCAACTGCCAAAATGAAATCAAATGCTTAAATTCTGGAAAATTTATCTGATAAAAGAAATTGGATTTGTGAATTTAAAAAAAATGAAAACTTCACTTAAACATGTTTCAAATAAATGGAATGAAAATGAGATTTGAATACCGAATATTTCGAAGAAGTATTCTTTTTGTTTTTATACTGGTTTTCATAATATTTTAGATGAAATGCTCTTTCTTCTATCAAAATCTTTTGAAGAAAAAAATCCAGCATCCTTTGTATCAGTCATAATCTCGAGAATTCAGTATTGACAAATTTTTGTGGCGTGATATTTATACATGTAAATTTGCTTTTATGAAAGATAAGAAGCTCTCTGAATTTAACTATAAATTATTAAATAACATATTATGCAACTACCACTTCCTTGTAAAATGCAAACTTAAAGACAGTGATGTGTGTGTTAATTGTAATACTTGTGTTGAAAACTCAAGACATCTTATCTATGAGTGTGGCATTGTTAAAAATATTCGGCAACTTCTGGGTTCAACATTACGTTTTGATATTAAATGGAAACACATTATTATAAGTTTCTATTATGAAGTGAACGATAAAAGGAAATTCTGAAATTAATGTATTTCTTTCATTGTCATTAAATTTATAAATACAAAATGAGAGCTAGATATGAAAAAAAAAGAAGTAGAATGAAACCGAATCTGATTTAAAAAGTTACTTGAAAAGTGTTCTAATTCTTCGATACAATATAATTTGCAAACCAAATCATTGTTTTATAAATGTTATAAATAAAATCATTGAGAATTTGTAAGCTTTAGAATCATATGCATATTTGTAAAAGTGAATTTTTTGTTACGTATGTACATGTTTATGTTTTCGTTCGTCGATATATGTATGAATAGAATAGAATAGAATAGGATTTATTGACCAAATTAGGGCCCTTATGGGCATGACACATAACATATATGATTGGTGATGTACATCACAATACGTTGACAACAATAAACAAGCTTTCTTACAGTGAACATTGTTTGAAGTCATAAAGTATTGTCACATGATATAATATACATAGACTTTCACGTGTCACAATGTAGATCAGCTTACAACATTTGTATACATTTTTGAATATAATTACATGCAAAAGATAAAACAGAATTGCAAAGAACACAAGGAGACTTTGCTAATAAATCAATATAATACGAGTTCAATATATAACGTATACAATATGACTTCCTCATAATAAGATGCAATGAATATAGAACAAGTTAGTTCAGAAAGAAAAAAGAGGAGTTACCGGCTCAGTTATGAGGCAGAAGTCACCATGGAGCTATACAATACATGAATATAAATAATATAATAGAACATTTAACACATTACAAAAATATTTGATTGTAGTGCAATTACGATACCGACTTAGGGCGGTCATTGAATCTGACAAAAGCCAAACAAATGGTGTGGTTAATGAGCAAATTGGGTTTAAAAATATTTGGATTTTGAATTTAAATGGATGGCAACAGAGACATATGTCTCTGATGGCAATAAGTAGAGTTTTCAAACAGAGTTGTATATAGTCTACAACTACCACCAAGGGACAGTGCTTAAGTCATAAATTAAAATTGTACAATATAGTCAATATAGTAACATTATGAAGTACAATTATATAATATAAATAGACCTTCCCAAGTCACAATGCAAATCAGTTTATAACATTTGTATTTCAAAGTATTATAATAAAATACAAACAGAAAAGAAACAGAAACCCAGGAGACTCTGCTAAAAGGTCAATGTCATTTAAGTTTATCATATACCATATGACTTCCTCGTGATAAGATGCAGAGAATACAGAACATGTCAGTTCAAAAAAGAACAGTGCATTTAAAATATTTGGATTTTCAGTGTTCATTAACCAGATGAGTTTATTTTTTACGAAATATGAAAATATGATTTATAATGCCTAGACATTTCCAACAAAAGTTGATCTCTACACTCAGAATGTGCTGTGCAATTAAACAGAAAATGTATTTCATCTTCAACTTCATTTGATGAACAAAAAGTACAAATTCTCTCATTTCTGGGAATTCCTTTATATCGACCATATTCAATTGACAACTTATGTGCCGAAATTCTAAATCGTGTAAGCTTCCTTCTTGTTGAAAATCTTTCAGTATTATTAGATATTTTTCCAACCCAAAGTTGCATTCAAAGGTGACATATGTTCCTAATTTGCCATAAAGTTGTTCTTTTCTACTTTTTAGCTCACCTGAGCCAAAGGCTCAAGTGAGCTATAGTCATAGTGCGCCGTCCGTCGTCCGTCGTCGTCGTCGTCCGTCGTTAACTTTTTCACATTTTCGACTTCTTCTCTGGAACTACATTGCAGATTTGGATCAAACTTTGTGTAAATGATGTACTCAAGGTCCCCTACTAAAATTGTGTTCGGGATCCAGTTTCCCTCAGGGGTGGATCCAGGGCGGGGCAAAAAGTGCCCAAAACGATACCCCTCTTCAAACATCTCCCCCAGAACCAGTACATAAATGGGGAAACTAATTGCATTTCAACAATTTATAAAGATGGGTTATTAAAAATTGTCTTCGAGGTTAAGATCCGTCAAATAGAAATTTACGCTTTTTTGACGTGTTTCTGGACTTAGTCATTTCAATGAAGAAAAGTGTCATGTTTTTCAGTTAATTGATATTGATGATTTCTTAATGACTATTTTCATCATAATTGTGGTAAGGAATATTATTGTGAAAGAATTTTGTCATTATCTCAATTTTTGGATTTTTTATGAATTTTTTAAGACTTTCAAAAAAAAAGGGGGGGAGGGGGTTGGCCATTTTTCACATTTTCAACTTTTTCTACAAAATCACATAAAAGATTTTAATGAAACATGGAATACATGAAGTACTAAAAGTCCTCTATCAATTTGATGAATTTCATCCAAATTGGTTAACAGATAATGCCACCACGTCTAAAAGTAGGTCTCACAATGGTACATATACCACTTGGTAATTGAAACATGGAGAGTAGCGGTTCAAATCCAGCTGTGGTCAAAATTTTTTTTTACACATCTAAATAAGTTTTTAGATGTTTCTCAACACTCAACATATGAAATTAGGCAATTTTGAGTTTAAGACTTCAAAAAAAAAAGGGGGGGGGTTTGGTTGGCCATTTTTCACATTTTCAACTTTTTCTACCAAACTTAAGGATTTTAATAATTCTTGGTAGAAATAAGTCCCTTATGATCCTCTTCAAATTCTGTTGTTTTCGTCCAGACCTCTTTACAGGTGGCGCCACCATAGTCAAAAGTAGGTCACAAAAGAGTTCCCTCCTTTAACAATATTCTTTTTCATACGGGCTGTATACAGAGACAAACAGAATGCATAGAAATGATCTAGAGGGATGAGTGAATACGTATTGTCATTTTGGTTCCCTTCCAAAATCAAATTTTAGAATTTTTTCCGACATTTCTTTGGACTTGGTGATTCAATGCAGAAAAGTGTCATATTTCCTAGTTAATTGATAATGATGATTTCTTATGGACTATAGTGATCATAATTATGGCAAGGATTGTTACTTTGAAAGAATTTTGTCAGTATCTCAATTTTTGGATTTTCTATGAACTTTTTAAGACTTCCAAATGAGGGTGTATGGGAACAATTCAATCACATTTTTCACTTCTGCTGTTATACCACATGAAAGATTTTAATGGAACATGGAATGCATGAAGTACTAAAGGTGCTCTATCAATTTGGTAAATTTCATCAAAATTAGTTAACAGATAATGCCACCATGTCTAAAAAGTAGGTCTCACAATGGTACTTTTACCACTTGGTAATTGAAATATGGAGAGTAGCGGCTCAAATCCAGCTGTGGTCAAAAAAAAATTTTTTTTTTTCATTTCTTTACACCTCTAAATAAGGTTTTAGATGTTTCTCAACACTCAACATATGAAATTAGGCAATTTTAAGTTAGATCTGGACAATATTTGAAACAATTGTTGTTCATGATCCAGACTTGAAATCAGTCAACAAAAGGCCCCACCTAAAGAAAATGACTAACTTGTTGCCCTGAATGACATCTTGCAGAGACAAAGGAAATGCTTAATATCAAAATGACCTGAATTGATGTGCAAAAAAGTATTGCTTTTTATTCTAGCCTGAAATAAAATTTGACATATTTTCAACATCTGTGTTGACTTAGTCACATTGATTAATGCAAAAATAAATGAATTCTTCCTTCAACTAAAAGGCTCCGATAACGTTATTTTATCATGTAATAAAATAGTCAAACGTCTCCTAAATAGACAATATGATATTGAGATCATCAAAAAGACTATAGGTCTTGTATTTGGCCCCTCTACAGCCTTATGCAGACTTTTACTTGAACGTTGCACGCTGACTGACAGGGCGGTGGGGACTGTATGACGGGCCTTGTCCAAACCTCTTTCAGATGAGACATGGTCCTGAACCTCGTCCCCTCTGACTGTTAGTCGGGACTCCTACAGATCTAGGGTCTTAGCTCGCTTTCAGACTGGCAGAGCACGGTTTATCATGTAGATGTCGCATATATTTTTATACCATTATGTGTTTTACAATACCTTACGTGTTTATATTTTTATGACCTCTCAATATGCGATACCTGTTGACCTTTGTTCTTTACATGGAGGATTATTTATAAATTTTTAAATGTACGTCTTTTGATTGTTCTGCTGTTACGGTGAGTGGGAAGGTGGGCCCGTAAACCGGTTAACACACCATTTGTTTGGCTTTTGTCAAAATGACCGTCCTAAGTCGGTATCGTAATAGCACTACAATCAAATATTTTTGTAATGTGTTATATGTTCTAGTATATTATTTATATTTATGTATTGTATAGCTCCATGGTGACTTCTGCCACATAACTGAGCCGGTAACTCCTCTTTTTTCTTCATGCATGACTGATCATCTAGGTACTCAGGTGAGCGATATAGGCCCACTTGGGCCTCTTGTTTCCCATGTGTTTAGAAAAATTAAATTTAAACAATTTTTTACAGTGTTATTTAAATGTAGAGGCAATAGGGGGTCAGAATATTTTCTAATCCTTCAAAGTATCGTCAAATCATTTAATGGTTCCATATGAAGAAGGTTTTTTTATGATCACATAACATCTTCGATTCCAAATATGCAGCATTCATTATAGGGAAGGAGTTGTCAAGGTTTTCTAGTCGATTCCAAAAATTCAAAATTTGTTTAATTATGTCAAAATAGAGAGGAAACCGTCCTAGCTCTGAAAGAACTGCAAAGTTTGTAGTCTTTTTATGACAACCCAACAAAAAGTTACAGAATTTAATATGTAATTTTTCACATGCCAATTTGTCATATAGCGGATTGATTGGTGGTGGACCATTTCTAAACTTTGCTGAGAATATACTGAATGAGCCCCATATTTCGTATCCATATAACAAAATAGGTTTGATTGTGTGGTCAAATACATGAATTGCAGTTTTAACGCCTGGATTAAGACTAAGAAAATCCTTCTGTAGTTGTAGTTTGAAATATGCTTTTAAAGCCTTCTGGTACAGCTCTTGCTGAGCAAATGAGAAGGATCCAGATGCATTCCTATATATTTGTAAGAGGATACACATTCAAGAATTTTATTATTCAGAATAAACTTCATGGAGATATGTTTACCAGGTTTATTAAATATTATAACCTTGGTTTTATTAACATTAACCTCAAGACACCAGTCTTTACAATGTAAAGATGATGGATAAATCCAAACCACAAGTCCAAAAATCATGAAACCATAGGACATACAAAATCAGTGAAAATGAAAAAAAAAAAAAGGAAAATAACAAAATGTGTCTACTTGAAGAGCATATGTGAACCCCTGTGATGGAGTGAAATCAAGCGCCCGGGGAGAGTGAGCATCTCATGCTTGCTAGCAACACCCGTCACATATACCCCGTAGAAAGAGTCAAATCGTGTGAATTCCATATGTATTTATATATGGAGAAGTCGAAGTAGGTAACCTTCTAGTATAGAAGGTGTCAAATCTGTGTAAAGTGATCGGAATCGGTCTCAGTCCAGAATATCATTTAAAAGTCTGGATAACGAGATATCATATGGAGTAATAAGAGTCTCGTAACGACCGTAGAACTTCCTCAGTGACGATGCTAGTCTAGCACATATATAACCCTGGTTGAACAGCTTAACTGAAAGTCGCCTAGCCCTCAGAACAAAGTCATTGTAATTGGAACATGCTCTGGAATAACGTATTAACTGAGATATGAATACGCCGTATGCGGGCGATGATGGAATGTTGCTACTTATGAAAGGAAAGTTTGTGATAGCGAAATTGAAATCGTCACGTTTGTCATAGAGTGAGGTGTTCAATTGACCATTAATGTCGAAAGACAACATAATATCTAAATACGAAGTAGAATTACTAGTTTCTGTGGTTTCTTTGACCTCCAGTTCACTTGGATAGATGATGCTAAGGTAATCCGCGAATGAAGGATTATTAATTGAAAGCAAGTCATCTATATATCTGTAAGTAAAATTGAAGCCAAGAGCCAATTGTTTTTTTCCTTGCGAAAGCAAAGACTGAATGAACTCAGCTTCGTATGAATAAAGGAATATGTCAGCCAGAAGCAGAGCACAGTTAGTGCCCATTGGAATGCCGACAATTTGTTGAAAAACCTTACCTCCAAACACCACAAAAATGTTATCGATAAGAAAGTTCAACATCTGGATGACAGCTGTTTTAGTGTATTTAATTTTGGAATCAGAATTTTCCTAACAAAGTAAGTTTTATCGTGGCCTATTACTATATATTTGAATTTGAAATAGGTTCAATCTGTCAAGTTTTTCTTGAAGTCCTTTTTGTGTATTTGATAGCAATACTATGCCATCTGCATACATCAAACAATGGATGTCTTTACCATTAAAGTTTACTAGATCTATAGAACCATCTAAATAATTTGGGAGGTCATAAAGAATGTCTTGAATAAATGGGGACCTAGATTATCCCCCTGTTTCTCACCTAAGTTGAGGTGAAAAGACTCTGTAACCTTATTGTTAACACGAACTTGAGAGCAACTGACATTGTACATGGATTTTATAATATTACAGAACTTACATCCAACGCCTATCTTTAAAAGTTTTATCTTTATACCAGTGTTGATTACCGTGTCAAATGCTTTTTTGAAATCAATAAAGCACGCAAATATTTTGCCGTTTTTCTTGTGACAGTAAGTAACAAAAATGCTTTTCAGAATAAACATATGGTCCACTGTTCTGGCTTTTTTTTTTTTAGAAATCCTATCTGACAGTCATGCATCATGATATTTTTTACCAGGAAGGCATCAAGTCTTTTATTCAAGATATTATTCAGTAATTTTCCAACAGCACTAGTGATTGTGATTCCTCGGCAGTTATTAGGGTCCAGATTTATGTAAAACTGTGATGGAGCCATTAGCCCATGATTTCGTATATAGCCCATGTGAAAGACAAGCATTGAATATTTTTTAAGGCATGGAAGAAGTTCATTCTGTCCATATTTTAACATTGAGTTTGAAATGGTGTCCATTCCAGGAGATTTATTACATTTCAAACGAGAGATTGCTGATAATATTTCAGAGTCAGAGATGATTACATCCAAGTCAATAAAACATTCATCTTTCTCTAATAATGTCAACTTTTCTTCCTATTGGACGATTTGTTCTTTAAATTGAATTTTTACTGTATTTAGATTTTTAAAATTTTCTAGCAATTTAGTTGGACTAATAGGTAGGTTATTATCTGATTTTTTATTTTCTGTGATTTAATTTATAATATTTCAGTACATTTTGGGGTTTTCTTCATGTAATGTATCTAGTTGAGATATTAGGGACTGCTTATATTGCTTGAGTTTAAATTTCCTTAGTTTAGAGTATTCTCTCCTGAGTTTATAAAATGACATACAACTACTTGGTCTTTTGGGTATTTAGATAATATTCTGCCATTATTAATCAAACTGCGTCTTTTGCGTCCCAAATCAGTATTAAACCATTTTTTATTTGCAGGTTTTAATGTATTTTTGCAGTTTCTGCTTCGTTTTAGTGATGCTGAAGCAGCAGTGAATGAAATATTCGTGAATGCTGATGATACTGCATCAGTTGAGGCTTGAGAGTTCTAAATATTTTGATTAAAAAGGCTTTTTAACCGTTTCTTAATATCGGTCGAGAATAAAGCGGATAGAAATTTTTCAGTTGATTCATTTGTCCATATAAAATTAGGATGTAAATCATGCATTTTGGTATAGAAGAAAAAAGAGGAGTTACCGGCTCAGTTATGTGGCAGAAGTCACCATGGAGCTATACAATACATGAATATAAATAATATAATAGAACATTTAACACATTACAAAAATATTTGATTGTAGTGCAATTACGATACCGACTTAGGACGGTCATTTAATTTGACAAAAGCCACACAAATGGTGTGGTTAACCGGTTTACGGGCCCACCTTCCCACTTACCGTAACAGCAGAACAATCAAAAGACGTACATTTAAAATTTTATAAATAATCCTCCATGTAAAGAACAAGGGTCAACAGGTATCGCATATTGAGAGGTCATAAAAATATAAACACGTAAGGTATTGTAAAAAACATAATGGTATAAAAATATATGCGACATCAACATGATAAACCGTGCTCTGCCAGTCTGAAAGCGAGCTAAGACCCTAGATCTGTAGGAGTCCCGACTAACAGTCAGAGGGGACGAGGTTCAGGACCATGTCTCATCTGAAAGAGGTTTGGACAAGGCCCGTCATATAGTCCCCACCGCCCTGTTAGTCAGCGTGCAACGTTCAAGTAAAAGTCTGCATAAGGCTGTAGAGGGGCCAAATACAAGATCTATAGTCTTTTTGATGATCTCAATATCATATTGTCTATTTAGAAGACGTTTGACTATTTTATTACATGATAAAATAACGTTATCGGAGCCTTTTACTTTCCTTAGTTTATATACGAGATCACCGTAAAAATTAGGATGGGAAATTCCATTGGATACATACTGTTGAAAAGAAATATTTCCAAATTTAGATAGGTGTCACATTTGTCAACTACAAATTTTGCAGATAGTTCCCATTCTATTAAACTATGACATTCTGAGATAGTGAGATTGAAGTCATGGACACTGAAGTACAATATCTGGTCAAAGATGTTTTGTGAAATCATGACATAATCAACTACACTAGCACCATTTGTAGTGAAGCAAGTAAATTTACCAAAACAGTCACCAAATGTACTGCCATTTAACATTCTTAATTGATGACTAATATAAAGATGTAATAAATCTTTGCCTCTTTTATTATTTTATTATTTTGTCATCATGACTCATACCAGTAATAATAGTTTGTCAATTACATAGTGGTCATAGAGAGGTAAATATTGGCAATCATCATGTAAAATATAGTCATTTACATGAAATTACTTTAAACATATTCAACTATAACTGATATTAGACTAGAGTACACATATTCTGTACACAGAATTACACTATCGGTATATACACCATACCCATATTCTACACAGTGTTGTATGATAAATTTGTACTAGCTTGTGATTTAATTTCAAAACAATTTACTTTATACAGAATTACATAAGTAACAAGTCATAATAATAAGATACCGATAAGTTTAAAACACACACACACACATAATGAATTATGCATGTAGCTACATATATGAAATGTAAAAATGATGGATAAATCCAAACCATAAGTCTTAAAATCATGAAACTAGATGACATACAAAATCAGTGAAAATGAAAACCAAGTGGAAAATAACAAAATATGTCTACTTGAAGACCTGTACTTCCTCTCTTTTTGTCGTGTGGCATATTCCTCGCAGCAGTTCATAATATTCTCAAAATTTTGGCTCCATGTGAATGATCTGGGTTCCATGTATTTTGGACCTTTAAGTATAAGTTCTCTTAATTTGGTGTTTTTAACAATATCAAGATCACCAGTAATGACATGGCCACAAGGCGAATATACAAAATTAGATGAGGAACATGCACACGATTGAGGATGGCATGCAGAGTTGCTAAGATCAAGACACTGTAGAAACCTAATTATAATTTTTGGATGCAACTGATGGTGAGTAGCTATAGGAAATACAAGGCGGATCTTTCTATAGCTCCATGGTGACTTCTGCCACATGACTTAGCCAGTAACTCCTCTTTTTTCTTTGAAATATGGAGGTATTTTCTCTAAAACAGACCTATGATTTAAAATTCGGCCAAAATTTAAAAATCAATGCCTTTATTTGCAAATTTAATTTTGATGAAAGGGCGATTACATTTTTCCATACATATACCTGACTTGACGGGTCGAAAAAGTCTAGCGGTCGATGTGTCCATAATAATGCCATCTAGTCTATACTCTGCAGAGCTTATATCAGTAAGTATACGGTGTCTGGACGATACGTACAACTCGTGTAATTTTCTGAGTGAAATAAAATAAAGTTTTGTACGAATGTGATGAAGGCACAAAGGTTTATTTATAAATGGCAAAAGAGCATCAAAGGAAATATTATGTATTTCAGGTTTGTTGTATTTGCGTGTACCATGACTTTGATGCCTCCTCTGGCTTTTGTTGATTAAACCTAGTACGTTAACTGATTGACACGCAGGACTAGTTAGGTTACCAATACCACTAATATTGGCATTGCATCCAGAGGACAAAGCAGTGCCGAAACGTCTTAACCAGTACTCTTCTGTTTTCCGACGAAAAGGAGTGCTCAAATTGGCATTGTTTGTGGGGTGATATATTTTTTGTATAATTCTAATTTTCTAATTATGATAATAATACCGGAGATCTAATCATTAAAATGCTGGAATTTTTGATAGACAATATTTTTGTGGTGTTTGGAAACATTTTTCAGCAAATCATTGGCATTCCCATGGGAACTAACTGTGCCCCTCTTCTTGCTGACATTTTCTTATATTCGTATGAAGCAGAATTTATTCAAAATATGCTCTTCACAGGCAGAAAAAGCTTGCATCTCAGTTTAATTTTACGTATAGATATATAGAAGACGTATTGTCAATCAATAATCTTAACTTTAAGGATTACATACATGAAATCTATCCCCATGAACTTGGGATAAAAGAGACAACCGAGAGCTATACTTCCGCTTCGTATCTGGATATATTTCTAACTTTCGACAATAATGGTCATTTGAACACCTCTCTGTATGACAAACGTGACGATTTTAACTTCCGAATAACTAACTTTCCGTTTCTTTGCAGCAATATCCCGTCCTCACCTGCCTATGGAGTTTTTATATCTCAACTTATAAGGTACGCAAGAGCCTGTTCTCTATACGACGGTTTTATTCCACTAAGTTGCTCATGCAGGGATATGTTAAAGAACGACTGAAATCGTCACTGCGGAAGTTCTACGGTCGATATGGGGATCTTGCACGAAAACATGATGAGCCTCTTTCTAGAATGATTTATTATATTCTGGAATGCGACTAAATGACCTGTTCAGTAAACACCAAATGTGACTCTGTATATCAGTTTGTACTTTCGTATGTACAATTAGGAAACCAAAACTTGATTTTGACGGGTGATGCATGCAAACAGGAGATGCTTACTCTCCCCGGGTACCTGGTGTCACCTCGGAATTTTTCGGTATTTCGGGGTTCACAACAGTCCCTTTTTGAAACTTGCACGATTTTGTATCTGTCCTTGGACTTTGAGAATGATTAACGGTTTGGTACTTCTTCGATATTGATTTCATTGAGAGAATAGAGTGGTCAGGCTGGTTGAAGTGGCGATAGAGTAATTGGTTTCCGCCACAATTTATTTTGGACCTGTGACTTGAGCAGATCCCTAAGTTTTCTATTTTGTTTTCTTTTGCGGCTAATAGTGCCGTTTGGAACGCATGCTCTGCTCTGTTTTCTGTGTGAATATTTTTCAACTGTGCCTGAGGATTGCTATTTTCCTTAAGAGCATTTTTGAACTTTTCTTTGGAAAATTATATTGATTGCTATCAGATTCTGTTTTTGCGGCTTTTGTAACATTCTCAAAAGCTAGCTTAGCCGTAGTCATGATTTTCGAAGCATGATCTTTCATGATCTTCGTACAGTTCTATATCAATTTGTTCAAACAAACATTGTTAGTCTTTCTCTGTTCTCGTGCTGAATTTAATAGGAAGACATGTGGGAGGGTATTCATTTGCTATTAATGTCATGTCTACGTCTATCTCTAAATCAGACAGTTCACTGTACTTCAGATTACCATAACTGGCCTTGACAGAAACGATGTAATGGAGGAAATTCAGACTAATTACAAAATTGGGCTATCAACATTTAACGAGTTTAAATGTGACCTTTAAATGTTTGTTTCTTGTTCACCAACCTCTAAACACTTCATAAAACCTTGGACGCCACACAAACCACGGAATTGTAGGATATTTTCAATTTTTGGCGAGAGCCATGTGCGTTTAGTGAGTTACCGTTCGTGCGCTTGTATGTATTTATACATATGCAGTTTGCATAATGTGTGTGGATGTGTTCTATTTATGCATGTGTATGATAATATATATAATTCTGTGATCTATAATATAGTTATAATAATGTTGAAGGTTAACTCTATATCCTAATCCGGGTAATATGATATGTAAAATGGATTTCGTTTGCATCAGTTTAATATAAAAATGCAAAATGTAATATAAATATAGTGATCTACATTCATGTGAATGAAGCATGAGGCATACCTGGGGCTGAGAATAAAAATGTTTACAGGACCACAAAAGGAGGACCCAAAATAATCCATTATAGTAATCAACTTCAGTCATCTTACTTCCAAATTTCCATTCCAAGTCAGCTATATGCTTGACCATTAAAGTTTGACCTAAATATCTCATGGAGAGGGCACCTAAGTTACTGTTACAAGCAAAAATGAAAAGGAAAAGAACTTTTTACATGGCATACCACAGAGCACTACTTTGTAGCACTGATAAAAAGATTCCACTTTTTAATATCAACATACAATAAATTATATGAGTTGTGTTACTTTTACTAAAATTAAGGTTAAACTGTTTGGATATGCTCTGTAGATAATATCACAGGTTACACTTCCAGTAAACCCATGTCAGTAGCATAACCAAGACAATAACCTACTTAATCAAGTCAGTTACCACCAGTGCCAAGTCAGTAACCAACATATTCAAGTCGGCTACCAATATAGTCAAGTCAGTTACCAACATAACCAAGACACGACCCACCAAAATGAAGTCAGTTGTTAACACTGGCAAATCAGATACCAACATCGTCTATTTACCTATATAATCAAGTCAGTTACTAACATCCACAGACAAGTCAGAAATCGAGACAGTCAAATCACATAACAAAATACTCAAGACGCTCCCTTGCATATTTGATTAAAAACGAAGAGGTACCGAAGGGTAAACTATATCTCATAGTCCATAGAATAAAGGGGACAATATCGTGTTTAGTGTCATATTCAGACAAATACAACCCCCCCCCCCCCAAAAAAAAGTCGAGGTGAGACCAGGTACCCGGGAGGATTAAGCGTCTCCTGGTTGCATGCAAGACAAATTTCCCATTCAAGGCAAGAAATGCTGCCTTCCTGAAAAATTCCGATATCGGAAACGCAGGTGAACAAATGTCTGTATATACATGTATATACGTATTATGTCAAATCAAGTATATTCAAAAAGTTAAGATGGTTATTTTGTATAGTCTGATCCCCAAATATCTGTTAACATTCTTGAAAGAGGAATCTGAAATTGCAATAGATCCCTATAACGACTAGGGACTTCCTCAGTGACCATTTCAATTAATCCTTGTGAGAGTGGTTTCGTGGCAAGAAGCCTCGCTCTCGGGACGTAATTTTCGTATTTAGAGCATGCGCTGGCAAAGCGTACGAGTTGTGAAATGAAAGCGCCATATGCGGGAGAGGAAGGTATGTTGCTACTCAGAAAAGGGAGGGTGGTAATAATGAATTGAAATCGTCACGTTTGCCAAAGAGAGAGATTACTAATGAACCGTCGTCACTAATTGATAGCAGTATATCGAGATATGATCATGAAGCAGAAGATGCGCTATAAACAGTCAGTTACCAATGTAATCAAGACACTAACTGTTAGTGAAGTAAAGATGTCAATATAGTCAAGTCAAAGAAAAAAGAGGAGTTACTGGCTCAGTTATGTGGCAGAAGTCACCATAGAGCTATACAATACATGAATATAAATAATATACTAGAACATATATCACATTACAAAAATATTTGATTGTAGTGCAATTACGATACCGACTTAGGACGGTCATTTAATTTGACAAAAGCCAAACAAATGGTGTGGTTAACCGGTTTACGGGCCCACCTTCCCACTCACCGTAACAGCAGAACAATCAAACGACGTACATTTAAAAATTTATAAATAATCCTCCATGTAAAGAACAAGGGTCAACAGGTATCGCATATTGAGAGGTCATAAAAATATAAACACGTAAGGTATTGTAAAAAACATAATGGTATAAGAATATATGCGACATCAACATGATAAACCGTGCTCTGCCAGTCTGAAAGCGAGCTAAGACCCTAGATCTGTAGGAGTCCCGACTAACAGTCAGAGTAGACGAGGTTCAGGACCATGTCTCCTCTGACAGAGGTTTGGACAAAGCCCGTCATATAGTCCCCACCGCCCTGTTAGTCAGCGTGCAACTTTCAAGTAAAAGTCTGCATAAGGCTGTAGAGGGGCCAAATACAAGACCTATAGTCTTTTTGATGATCTCAATATCATATTGTCTATTTAGAAGACGTTTGACTATTTTATTACATGATAAAATAACGTTATCGGAGCCTTTTACTTTCCTTAGTTTATATACGAGATCACCGTCAAAATAAGGATGGGAAATTCCATTGGATACATACTGTTGAAAAGAAATATTTCCAAATTTAGATAGAAGTACTGAATAAGATCTGAAGAATTTGCCGAATGTTTTTCTTAGCTTGTGATATCTGTAACCCTGAGTTAAAAGTTTAGTAGTAATTTGTAAATTTCGTTTATGAAAGTCCAAAACATCGGTGCAGCCTCTGACAAATCGAACTAATTGAGATATATAGATACCATATGATGGGAGTTGAGGAACATCGCCATCCAAGTAAGGGAAATTTACAATAGGAAATCCAAAATCCTTACGTTTATCATAAATATTAGTATATATTAGGTGGTTGATAATTTTGATGCTTAAATCTAAGAAAGGTGTAGATTTATCTCAAGTATTAGCTTTACTCAATGTGAGCTCTGGTGGATAAATTTCTGATATAAATTGTTCGAATTCAGGGTTGTCGATAACCAAAATATCATCCAGATATCTACAAGTATTATTGAATTTGTCAATGAGGTCAAAACGTTTTGATTTTTGAAGAGAAACCATAAATCTCTCATAACAATAAAGAAATAAATCTGCTATCAGAGGCGCGCAGTTAGTACCCATAGGAATCCCAACTATTTGTTGATATATCTTGCCATCAAATTGCACAAAAATATTATTCATGAGATAATCTAGTGCTTTTCCTTGCAAGTCCAGTATTTATATGAAGTATATTGTTTGTTGGAAACGAATCCGGAGTTATTGGAAGTACATATGTACGTTTTAGATTCTCTGTGAAAACACCATTGTATAAGAGACAGCAACTTGCTTTTAATCAAATCATGAGGCAGAGATGTATAAAGTGTAGAAAAATCAAATGTAGAAATTTGAGTCGCTTTGAAATTTAGCGAAAGAATTTTGTCTATAACTTCATGAGAATTTTTAATCGACCAAAAGTAATTGATGTTACTATTATTAAATGCGACATCACAATATTTGATAATATGATCTTTTATAGCAGTTAGAGCAGACGTAATATGCTTCGATAGTACCGTAGTAGAGCAGTGGCTAGAATTAGATATGAAACGTGATTTATATGGACTTTTATGTAGTTTTGGGAGCCAATATATGGTTGGTAGATCAGATTTATCAGTTTTAATTTTGAAGTCGGACATGGTCATGAGGTGATCGTGCAAGGTGCTGTCTTTTGAGGTAGGGCTTTCCACATATGTATGAGTGGAGTTTAATTCGTTTTTAAGTACTTCAATATAATATAGTTTTCAAACAACTATTATGTTATTACCTGCTTTATCAGCAGGAACAAAGACATATTTAGCATGTCAGTCAGCTATCTTCTTTTTAATAGAATTTGCCGTCAATGTATTACGCTGTTGAAATAAATGCGGATTTTCCGTAAAGTTCTTAATACGGATATCGACAATTCTTAAAATCTCGTATTTCCAATCATTAAGAGCATGAACCTTTACCTGTTCTTTTTTACACCAACGTTTACAATATGTAGTTAAAGCATCTTCTATAACGTCACGGCATTTATTGAAATCTATCCTGGACGGTAACCTATATTTAGGTCCTCTTCCAAAAAGGGTGCGCAATTTCTTGTCCGAAATACAGTTTAGGTCACCAGTAATAACATGACCTGCCGGTTTATAAACATATTTAGATTTATCACAAGAACACGACGAAGGAATAGAGTCTGAAACATCAGGGTTAGATGTAACTTTATTATAATTTAGAATAAGATTTCTTATAGGCTTTTTGTACTGGTAACAAATAAGTGGAGGTTCTAAATTCTCAAAATATTGGGGGATTTTAGATGTGACTCTATGATCACGGAAAATATTAGAAATGTTAAGTAGATCGAAGCCTTTATTAATAAATTTAATTTTGAGAAATTGCTGCTTGGGTGGAAGAGACGGAATACGAGGAAAGAGTTTATTATATGAAAATAAAATAATCAAATTGAGTTTATATCAATCAGAATTGCGTAAACTTCGAAGATCAGCTTCGTCCAGGATAGATTTCAATTTATTAACTGGAATAGAGGATAGTGCATGCAAAAGTTCATGACGGCCATTATTTTTTGCGATAAATAGAAGATCGTTTAATGACCTATTTAAACGATTACGTTTTCTGATGTTACGATTACGGCGACGACCATGTGACCTACGTTTTCTAATAGTTTTATGTCTTAATGTAAAAATATTGATCTTATTCTGACGAGAAGAAATATTACCTTGTCGATATATTTGGTCGTTGAGACCGAGAGGATATGGGGTTTGTAGTTGTTTAATCCAGTAGAGCTCGGTTTCCAAAAGTCGTTTTTTAACATCTGATTTCATATCACCTGGTAATTTAGAGATATTTTCTACTGGAGTTATTTTCACATTGTTAATATTATGTTGGTATTTAATAAAGTGGTTATAAAGAAAATTCTGGTATTTACGTCGTGAATTATTCCGAAATTTATTGGAATGATTCCGAAAACGTTGTTTCAAAGTTTGAGAAGTTTCCCCGACATATTGAGCCCCACATCCTCTAGCTTCTCAAGTGATGACATATATAACATTGGCAGTATTTCAATCTATGTCTTTGTCTAATTTGGTGTTAAATGTATTTCCATTAACCGAAGATTCAATATTGGACTTGCAGCTTAAATGATGGCAAGTAAGACATTTCTTGGCGTTGCACTTATTAATCTTAGAATACCCTCTGCGTATAGAATTGACAGCTCTGTAAGAATTTATAGGTGTGAATGTTTTTGAAAATGAGATAGAACGTTTAATAGGGAAACTACTTTTAAGTGGAGAAATATGAACTTTAGTGGTGCCGAATAATTTTCTACAAAAAATACGAGGTATATGAAAAGTGGACACAGAGGGCAATCTAAGTGGTGTGATTATAACTTTAGGAGATTTGTATTTTAATTTTATTATATTTGAAGCCATTTTAATGAAAGGGGGGGGGGGGGGTAAAGATGTACAAACCCAGGGGAAAGCTCCCACACAACCAAGTCAGTAACTATTGGGTGAATAATAACACTTGAAACACCCAGACACGGGGAACCTTTTTACAGGCTCCACACTGCATCTGAGAATAAGTGTAGATATGAAAGAAAAAAGAGGAGTTACTGGCTCAGTTATGTGGCAGAAGTCACCATAGAGCCATACAATACATGAATATAAATAATATACTAGAACATATATCACATTAAAAAAATATTTGATATATCAATATCAATTACCATTTTTCTCAGAACATTATCTTGAATAGCTTAGTAACTTTGCAATACAGTCAAGTACATTATCAACAGTCATATCAGTTACCAACACAACCAATACTACCTAACTGTGAAGTCAGTTATCATCATAAGCACGATATTACCTAACGTAGTCATTTCAGTCATCAATATAGTCAGGTCAGTTACCAATATAACTTCTTATAGTCAAGTTAGTTATCAACAGAATCAAAAAAGTTCCTACCATAGTCAAGTCAGATATCAACAGTCATGTCAGTTACAAACATAGCCAAGACGCTAAAACTGACAAAGTAAATACAAACAGAGCCAAGACAATAAATAGCATGGTCAAGACAATTGCAAAGATAGCCAAAGTACGAAATTAACTGGTATCAAGTGTCTATGACACTATATCACGGCGGATATTAACGGACCCCTGAAATCCAGAGGTAAGACCAGGTGCGTGGAAGGAATAAGCGTCTCCGGAATGGCTGCCCACATCCACCATAAACACCCATACATACAGAGGAAACAAATTTTACTCGGCACTGTATATATAAATGAATGTGATCCAACACTATGTAGGGAGTGTCGCTGCCACATTGCACTGAAACAGACACTAAGATAGCCAAGTCTTTTACCAACATAACAAAAACTCTGAATGACTATCTTGGTTAAATCTCTAACAAATTAGTGATGTCATTTACCAATATAACCAAGTCAGAAACTAACATAATCAATTCAATAACAACATAGTCAAGTCAGTTATCAAAAAGGCAAAATCCCCGAAATGATAACTAACACTGCCAATACCATTACTGCAATTGCTATGTCTATAACATTATTTAGTTAATATAGAATAGGTATCCATTTTTCAATAAAGACAGATATCTTAAATCAGTAACCCTGACCTTGAATATGGATGATCAGATTAGGAACAAAAGTTTAAATAGGTCTGGATTGAAATGAAAGAGGAAACAGAAGACATAAAATAAAAAATACCTATAACCAGACAACACGAAATATATCGTAATCACGTGGGTAAATGCGTACAGAATGATATACATTCAGATGTACACATATGCATTTTAATCTTAACAAAGTTGTGATGATTAGTTTTAATGGTGCAAATCGGTCGAGAATCAAAACTCCCAATGGACAAACGGGAAAGGCAAGGTCATAATTAAATTCTCATCAGATTTCAAACACAATTCATTAAGCAGTATGCTTAATTTGAAAGTAGTGATGTTTTAATAATTCTAAAGGATACCTCGTCTGAATCCATGTCAATGACAATATGCATTATAACATTTATATACTGACCTGCTGACAAAGATACTCTGCCTTGTCATCTCCTTAAGTAAAATGAAGTACCGAAGGGTTAACCATATCTCGTAGTCCATGGAATAAAAGGACAATATCATATGTAGTGGCATATTCAGATAAACTACGAAGAAGTACTGAGTGAGCGTCTCCTGTCTGCATACAACAACCGTTGCAACAGTTATATGTAAACATTTGAAACTCGGTGAAAGAACCAATACACACAGGAATGTACATAAACATTCAACCGCATTTCAGAACGTCATGAATCATTCTGTAAAGCGGGACCTCATATTCTCTTATGAGATCACCGTAGTAACCGTAGAACTTCCTCAGTGACAATTACATGCGTTCTGAAACATAACCCTGAACAAGTAGCTTATTAGTCAGCCGTCTAACCCTTGTGACAAATCCGTTGTATTTCGAACATGTCCTTGCTTACTTTATAAGCTGATATATAAAAACGCCATGTGCAGGAGAGGAAAGAATGTTGCTACTGAGGAAAGGGGAGTTCATTATGTGGAATCTGAAATCGCCACGTTTGTCATACATGAAGGTGTTCAAGTGACCGTTATCATAGAAAGACAAAAGTAGATATAAGTACAAAAAAGCCTCGGTTGTCTCTTTGATCGCCAAGTCCGTGGAGGTAGATTTCGTGTAGTTACTTCTTAAAGTTAAGACTATCAATTGACAACACATCGTCTATGTATCTATTAATATAATTAAACTGAGATGCAAGCTGCTTTTTCCCTGTTGATCACAGGCTTTGGATAAAGTCTGCTTCGTATGAATATAAGAAAATGTCAACAAGAAGTAGGGCGCAGTTGGTCCCCATAGGAGTGCCAACGATTTCCTTACAAACTGTTCCTCCAAACACCACGAAAATACTGTCTATCAGAAACTCAAGCATTTCGATGATGTCGTCTTCAGTATACTTCTTGTCTGAATCAGAATGAAGATATTTGTATAGAACAAGATATTTGTATCTCCTATTTCCATTTTTGTAAAGAAAGGAGTCTCGTATTATCTTGGTGAATGTATTTTTGAGCATTTGGGGAGGTATGGTAGTGTAGAGTGTGGAAAAATCAAAACTTTATTGTGGTAAGATAATTGACTTTTGGGGATTTCAGATTACCTAAAAGTTATTTAGAATTCTTAAGGATTCTGATTGATTCTGCTTCTAGAGTATATTGTTTCACAGTGTGTTTGAAGACCAGGGATCAGTATTAAGCAATATGGATAGAGGTTTGATGGAGCACCTAGAAGATCCGGCGATAAACCTATGTTTCGAAGGGTAGTTGAGCAACTTAAGAAACCTGTAGATGAACCGTAAATCAAGGTCACAATCGTTTGTTTGAATTCCCAATGACTGGAGAACGGATTTGTGATTGTCATGTATTTCATTAACAGATAAATATTTGAATGTGTGCTTTGGATTTCCAAGCGCCGAATGTAACCCAAGTTCCTATATCAGACATTTGAAATAATATGTCTAGCAAACGAAAGTAAAATTGTAAACCACTTTGTCAGCAGGAACAATGATGAAGTTTTCATGGAGGTCAGAGAGATCCTTGGCAAAACCAGGATCGCAAAATGGACTTGTATCTAGTGTTAACAGAATGCCTAAAACGCCCTATTCTTCTTATCAGTAATTCTCCTACGCCTTCGAGTTCCACACCCTCCTTTCTGTCCCATCGTCTGAAATACTCCTTGCGTGCAATTCAATGCGAACTCAAGAAGGAGTAAACGTCTAGTTGCATGCAACACGCGTTGCAAAAGTCCTACAACAACTTTTCAACTCGAGGAAGTAAATACATGTGTGTATATAAATATACACATATGAGCACATGAACGAGACAAGAACATCGTGAAAGTATAGAATTCACACAAATTTGTCAACTTTCTATAATATTCTGTTAAATTGGATACTAGTATATATAATGTACACTTGTGCATGAAACGTTGTTTTGTTTTTATTTTTTGTTTTTGTTTTGTTTTGTTTTGTTCTTTTTTGGGGTTTTGTTTTTTGGCTTTTTTTGTTTTTTTTTTTTTTTTGCTTTATGGCAAACCAAGATTGTTTCACGTATATGATCATGGAATCAGATATTTAGATCTGTGTAATGGACCCACTCGAATCAAAGCAATGCGTAATCTTTATGCCACATATACCATGACAGAGTACTCAGTTTATATTTGTGTCATCGGAATGCCAGGATACAGACTACATACTGGTGGAGCACGAATCCAGAGCCTCTGGGTCACAATCAAAGTACCTGACTGGCTCTGTATCTGTTCTGATATAAGTGTAGATATATGATCTAATAATACATACATATTAATAGAGATTTTCAAATAAGTGGTATCCCAACAGCTTGAAATTAGCGACTAAAACATCAGACTATGGTGGAAAACTACAGCTAGCTTGGTTGGCTTGTTAAAATTGAGCACTGTCATATTAACCTTTGTCGACATAAACTTTCGATACATAAATTTATTAAAAAACGAAGTAGTACCGAAGGGTTGACCATTTCTCACATTTCGGACAGGAAAATCCTCATTTTTACCTGGAAAAGTTTTGTTATCTCACCCTCCGTTATCTCACCCTGCTTAACCGGAAGTAGACGAACTACTTCTTAGAACGGCAGTCACACACTTCGGTCTTAGTTAGCTCACTCAGCTGGAATTTAAAGTGTATATTTTTATAACTACTGTCATGTTGCACACATAAAGATTTTAGAAGTGGTCATTCAACTTCCACTACGGAGTATCTATGCCAAAAATTTCTAGACAATAATATACCGGACACACAGGCAATACAAGTCACTGGGCACAAAACTCCTGCTTCATTCAACAACTACAGGGTACTAAGCAATCATCAGCAATACAGTCTGTTATCTCTTTTATCTAGTTCATCGCCACTGAATGCATAACGTTCTTCATATGTTCATACCTCGTCAGCTTCATGTTCCTCATCTTCAGTCTCGGACAGAGCATAAGAATTTTCCCGTACGGAAGCATTAATACTAGAAATCCAATACACAATATCATCAATACCACATTAATTTACAGAGTCAGTTTCAATATTGTCATAAATGATCACAATCAACAAAAGCGTAAAAGATCTCAAGAGAGCGGTGAAGATCACTGAAGCATGATCACTGTGTAACAAGTGTTAACATGCGGTGTGCATCTGCATGTTCAAATAAGTGCGCTTTGTGTACTTTTGTCAGCGTAATAATTTAAAATTTTCGTGTGTGCACCATGACAATAATCATAAAATATACACTTTGAATTTTCGTTGAATAAGCTACCTATTACGGAAAATCTTCTTTATGCTGTTCATATTTTTCAATACAAAATCAACTTGAATAGGGACTTCTTTTTCTATCGTAAGGTATTAGGCAGAGTTTGTCTGTAATTATTGGAGTTGTCTTTCTTTGACTGTTGACAAATTATAAATAGTGAAAAGGGGGAAATGTGAAGAAAAGGATCAAAACACCATTTTCCGGGAGGGACAAAGAAATCTCAATCTAAAAAAAAAAATCTCAATACTTATTCCATGGTGTTAGATCCTATTAATTTCATAGTCCATGGAATAAAAGTACAATATGATGTAAAGTGAACAGGAAAAAATCATACACATTAATATTCTTAGGATTTAAGTGATAGAGCACGTACTGTTAAGTATACATTGTAAATTTTTGAAAACATTTTTCAGTGCTGTACCATTCACCCCATTTTGTTCAACAGAATTCTGAAGCTGTTCCATGAGGGTAAATTGCTGCAAAAAAAAAAAAAAAAAAAAAAAAAAAAAAAAACCGCATACTTCTAAGAAAAGGTTTTAAAAACATTACAACAATTTACTCAAAACGTGCAATTCACAATGGTGATCATATAGAGTATCTGTGGGGCCAGATTTTTAGGAAAAACGTAAAGTTACTGGCTCAGCCATTTTTTGCTTTATCTTACAGTTAATGTCTTATAACAATAGAAACAAACTGTGATTGTGAAACACTAATCCCCCCCCGGGCGGCAACAAATTCCGAAATGTTATTTTCCGTTAGAGTCATTGTCAAGGCCAAAAGGTCATCGACCTTGGTGTCATTTGAAAGGGATTCAATTTTTGAGTACGCATATGGAATATGAAGTCTCTATCCCGGTTCAAAAGTTATGACCAAGGTTAAAATTCACAACAGACAAACAAACAGAAAGGCAGCCAAGACAAAAACAATATGCCCCCGATCTATCGACCCAGGGCATTAAAATCACTCAAAGAGAAATGATAAAAATCTACAACTTGAAGTCTGCTGAGGTTGTGATTTCACAAAATGGAAGAGGCAATTGCACTATTAGGTTCTAAGGACCAACAAGTTATGCTCTATCATCCAGTGGAGGGACACTTATTACGTTTAGAACTGAAGTATAGGGAAGAAATATTTCAGTAGCAATAAAAAGACAATCGTGGGTTAGGGTTAGGGTTAGGGCCTTTAAATGTAGGAATAAATGCAACTTATAGCCTAAAATCTCGTCAGCTTTTGCCCAGTCCTGTCTCTCAATCTAATCTATAACACATTAAATTTGTAGAGAAATACAACATACCTTTTCTGATAAGAAATTCCAATGTACATTCAAGCACTGTTATAAGTTCCTGGAACAAACTTCAATGTTACACCTAGATTTTTTGTAGATATTAAAAAACACACCAGTTTATAGTGTAAAGTTGATGGATAAATCCAAACCATAAGTTCGAAAATTATGAATCCTGAGGATATACAAAATTAGTGAAAATGAAAACCAAGTGGAAAATAACAAAATATTTCCACTAGAAGAGCATATGTGACCTCCTATGATGGAGTGAGATCAAGTGCCCGGGGAGAGTAAGCATCTCCTGCTTGCTATCAACACCCGTCACATATACCCAGTAGAGTCAAATCGTGTAAATTCCATATATATTTATATATGGAGGCGTCAAAGTAGGTAACCTTCTAGTATAGAAGGTGTCAAATCTGTGTAAAATGATCGGAATCGGTCTCAGTCCAGAATATCATACTGAGATATGAATATGCCGTATGCGGGCGAGGATGGAATGTTGCTAATTATGAAAGGAAAGTTTGTGATAGCGAAATTGAAATCGTCACGTTTGTCATAGAGTGAGGTGTTCATTTCACCATTAATGTCGAAAGACAACATAATATCTAAATACGAAGTAGAATTACTACTTTCTGTCGTTTCTTTGACCTCCAGTTGACTTGGATAGATTATGGTAAGGTAATCCGCGAATGAAAGATTATTAATTGAAAGCAAGTCATCCATACATCTGTAAGTGAATTTGAAGCCAAGAGCTAATTGTTTCTTTCCTTGCAAAAGCAAAGACTGAATGAATTCAGCTTTGTATGAGTAAAGGAATATGTCAGCCAGAAGCGGGGCATAGTTAGTGCCCATTGGAATGCCGGCAATTTGTTTAAAATCCATTCCTCCAAACACCACAAAAATGTTATCGATAAGAATTTTCAACATCTGGATGACATCTGTTTCAGTGTATTTATTTTTGGAATCATAGTTTTCCCTAACAAAGTAAGTTTTATCATGGCCTATTACTATATATTTGAATCTGCGGCTTCCGTTTTTAGAAGTAAACGCATTTTTAATAATTTCCGCTAATCTGTCTTTTAACTTCTGATGAAGGATCGATATTTATTCACGAAACAAAGATAAATCAATATGGGCTTTATCATAGGAATTTAGATAGTGCTTTAAACTAACCTTTACCCTAACCCTAACCCTTATTCTTCCTTCGTGTTTTACATTAACGTCACACTTATTCCCTTTGCAGTGTGGAGCTCGTAAAAATGTTCCCCGCGGAAGGTTTGACTTAAGTGTTATTATACCCTTTTTCCTGATGTTGTGTGGCTGTGGCACTTTCTACACATTGTTCGTTCACATTCATGTATATACAGTGCTGAGTTGTATCTGTGTCATCTGTATTTAAGAGCATTCATGGCGGATGTGGCTAGCCAAACAGGGGACGCTCACTCTTACCAGGCACCTGTCTAACCTCTGAATATCAGAGGTCCGTGAATGTCCACTGTGGTACATTGTTGTTAATGCCATAGTAATGTGACACCAGTTACTTTCGTCATTTAAACGTTTTGGCAACAAAGTGATGTAATCCCAAAAGACAGGACAAATTATATTAGAAGAAACATCATAGTTTGAACGAAAGTATCAGGTGTAATATGTCATACAAACTTCTTCATATCAAGACTAATAATACTAACATTCGATTTCAAACTATATTTTGGAAGACAGGTTATTTACATGATCAAAATTGCACCATAATTGCTGAAGATAGATATTCAGATTTATCACCGCTATATACAGAGAGATTTAAATTTTGAAATCATATTTTTCAAATATGCATTCCTATAAAATTTAGAAAATGAAGTGGTCATACTTCATAATTTTATTCAATTAATTTCAATAGCGGTCAACAAAGCCGATTGGAATGGATTACTCAAATGTGCCATTCGTATATACGTATCTTGTCTAAGTAACTTCACAGGCTGGCATCCCTAACCGTGCCACTTTGTAGATATGAAAATGCCTTGCCACAATGCTTTGAAACATCCCAGCTTCCAGCATCCCAATAGCACAGAAACGAACATTTTCAATCATGTTTCAGCATTGAGAATCACTGAAAATTCATAAGTTGTCGAAATGCGCACTAAATTAATACGTGTTTATATGTTTTATATTCACTTTTGCATGTTTTCGTATACAATATAAAATATGGAATTTTATTTCAATACTGTAATAGCGTGAATTCGAGTGACTGAATACCTCATAACTTCACGCATTGTATATCACATACATCAGCATGGATTTTTTCAACTTTGTTTATTAAGAGATAACCAAGTATTGGGTCCTCTTTTATCTATACACAGATTATATCTTTGAATAAAATCTGAGCACGAAAGATATAATTGTACCCGAGCTCGGGTAGCTCAGTCGGTTAGAGGGTCGGATGCATGACAGCTAGGTGATTCGGTACCATAGGTCGTGGGTTCGAGTCCCAGACGGGGAACGAATATAAGTGAAATATAGGGTGCCTTGTTAACTGTAGTGTCTTTGTGCTTTATATATATATATATATATATATATATATATATATATATATATATATATATATATAAAGGGCACTTACAAATGTTTTGATTAAATTCGTCGTATTAAGTGAGATATGGCTGTCTAAAACGCGTTGTTTGTAAACAGAATGTTTACAACCAACTTATCACGTGATCTTATTTGGAAGCCGCGTCATGGAGCAAGAGGTAAATAATGTAAAGATGATGGATAAATCCAAAGCACAAGTCCAAAAATCATAAAACCAGAGGACATACAAAATCAGTGAAAATGAAAAACAAATGGAAAATAACAAAATATGTCTACTTGAAGAACATATGTGAACCCCTGTGATGGAGTGAGATCAGGTGCCCGGGGAGAGTGAGCATCTCCTGCTTGCTAGCAACACCCGTCACATATACCCAGTAGAAAGAGTCAGATCGTGTAAATTCCATATGTATTTATATATGGAGAAGTCGAAGTAGGTAACCTTCTAGTATAGAAGGTGTCAAATCTGTGAAATATGATCGGAATCGGTCTCAGTCCAGAATATCATTTAAAAGTCTGGATATCATATGGAGTAATAAGAGTCTCGTAACGACCATAGAATTTCCTCAGTGACGTTGCTAGTCTAGCACATATATAACCCTGGTTGAGCAGTTTAACTGAAAGTCGCCTAGCCCTCAGAACAAAGTCACTGTAATTTGAACATGCTCTGGAATAACGTATTAACTGAGATATGAATACGCCGTATGCGGGCGATGATGGAATGTTGCTACTTATGAAAGGAAAGTTTGTGATAGCGAAATTGAAATCGTCACGTTTGTCATAGAGTGAGGTGTTCAATTGACCATTAATGTCGAAAGACAACATAATATCTAAATACGAAGTAGAATTACTACTTTCTGTGGTTTCTTTGACCTCAAGTTCACTTGGATAGATGATGCTAAGGTAATCCGCGAATGAAGGATTATTAATTGAAAGCAAATCATCTATATATCTGTAAGTAAAATTGAAGCCAAGAGCCAATTGTTTTTTTCCTTGTGAAAGCAAAGACTGAATGAATTCAGCTTCGTATGAGTAAAGGAATATGTCGGCCAGAAGCGGAGCACAGTTAGTGCCCATTGGAATGCCGACAATTTGTTGAAAAACCTTACCTCCAAACACCACACAAATGTTATCGATAAGAAAGTTCAACATCTGGATGACAGCTGTTTCAGTGTATTTATTTTTGGAATCAGAATTTTCCCTAACAAAGTAAGTTTTATCGTGGCCTATTACTATATATTTGAATTTGCGGCTTCCATTTTAGTAGTAAATGCATTTTGAATAATTTCCGCTAATCTGTCTTTTGATTTCTGATGAGGGATCGTTGTGTAAAGAGTCGAAAAGTCAAAAGACTTGACAGAGTGAATTTTAGTAAAACTTTTTGATTTTAGATTTTCTAACAACTCTTTTGAATTTTTAAGGATCCACATTTGATTAATTCCACTTCTGGAATATACTGTTTCGCAATATCTATGAAGGCCAGATTTAATTTCTGATGATATTTTTGTGAGTAGCATCGATACAGATTTTGTGGAACACTTCGAGGAACCAGCGATAAAGCGTTGTTTGTAAGGATTTTTGTGTATTTTTGGAATGCAGTACAAATATGGAAGTTCTAAATTTAATTTATTTGAGTCAATACCAAACGTATTGAGGACAGATTTATGATTCTCGAGTACTTCCGAAACCGAAAAGTTCGTGAGAGTATAAGTAGGATTTCCTGGAGCTGAATTTAATCCTAATTCTTTCACTAGGCTGTCAAAGTAATATTTCTTACAAGTAAATGTATAATTATTGGATGCTTTATCTGCTGGTGTAATGATATAATGTTCTTGGAGGAAGGTAAGTTCTCTGACAACATCAGGATCTTTAAAAATAGATTCGAATCTGGTGTTTACAGAACATTGTAATTTTTAAATTTTTGATCTTAGCAGTACTGCAATAGATTTTATCCATTCCGAAAGAGTGTCGATCTGTACTTCCTCTCTTTTTGCCCATCGTGTGGCATATTCCTCGCAGCAGTTCATAATAATCTCAAAATTTTGGCTCCATGTGAATGATCTGGGTTCTCTGTATTTTGGACCTTTAAGTAAAAGTTCTCTTAATTTAGTGTTTTTAACAATATCGAGATCACCAGTAACGACATGGCCACAAGGAGAATATACAAAATTAGATGAGGAACATGCAAACGATTGAGGATGGCATGCAGTAACTTTGTAAATTTCGTTTATGAAAGTCCAAAACATCGGTGCAGCCTCTGACAAATCGAACTAATTTGACGAGTAACTTAAAAAATCTGCATTCAAGTTTGCTCAAGTTAGTATTTATGGGTACTAACTGCGCGCCTCTGATAGCCGATTTATTTCTTTATTGTTATGAGAGGGATTTTATGGTTTCTATTCAAAAATCAAAACGTTTCGACCTCATTGACAAATTTAATAATACTTGCAGATATCTAGATGACATTTTGGTTATCCACAACCCTGAATTCGAACAATTTATATCAGAAATATATCCACCAGAGCTCAATTTGATGGAGCTAATACTTGAGATATATCTACACCTTTCTTAGATTTGAACATCAAAATTATCAACCACCTAATATATACTAATATTTATGATAAACGTGAGGATTTTGGATTTCCTATTGTAAATTTTCCTTACTTGGATGGCGATGTCCCTCGACTCCCATCATATGGTATCTATATATCTCAATTAGTTCGATTTGTCAGAGGCTGCACCGATGTTTTGGACTTTCATAAACGAAATTTACAAATTACTACTAAACTTTTAACTCAGGGTTACAGATATCACAAGCTAAGAAAAACATTCGGCAAATTCTTTAGATCTTATTTAGAACTTCTATCTAAATTTGGAAATATTTCTTTTCAACACTTTGTATCCAATGGAATTTCCCATCCTAATTTTTACGGTGATATCGTATATAAACTAAGGAAAGTAAAAGGCTCCGATAACGTTTTTTTATCATGTAATAAAATAGTCAAACGTCTTCTAAATAGACGATATGACATTGAGATCATCAAAAAGACTATAGGTCTTGTATTTGGCCCCTCTACAGCCTTATGCAGACTTTTACTTGACCGTTGCACGCTGACTAAAAGGGCGGTGGGGACTATATGACGGGCCTTGTCCAATCCTCTTTCAGAGAAGCATGGTCCTGAACCTCGTCCCCTCTGACTGTTAGTCGGGACTCCTACAGATCTAGGGTCTTAGCTCCCTTTCAGACTGGCAGAGCACGGTTTATCATGTTGATGTCGCATACATTTTTATATCATAATGTATTTTACAATACCTTACGTGTCTATATTTTTATGACCTCCCGATATGCGATACCTGTTGACCCTTGTTCTGTACATGGAGGATTATTTATAAATTTTTAAATGTACGTCCTTTGTTTTGCTGTTACGGTGAGTGGGAAGGTGGGCCCGTAAACCAGTTAACCACACCATTTGTTTAGCTTTTGTCAAATTAAATGACCGTCCTAAGTCGGTATCGTAATTGCACTACAATCAAATATTTTTGTAATTTGTTATATGTGCTAGTTTATTTTTATATTCATGTATTGTATAGCTCCATGGTAAATTCTGCCACATAACTGAGCCAGTAACTCATCTTTTTTCTTACTGAAATTGTCTTCTTTTGAAGTCTCCCTTCATTGTATTTGTTTTCATTAAACTGCCCATGCGCGAAGTCAGGGTATGGTTGTATTTATGGAATACCCACTTTATTGACGAAGTATTTTCTTTTTATTTTGATATCTCCGAGGGTTTGAAACAACAAAAAATGTTATTAACGCAAAGTTAAGAACTTCAGCCATACGAAAAAAATACAGATTTTACATACCCTAATTTTTATACAACTTTAAACAAATTTTACATTTTTACATACACACATATGTACTCCTATATACGCACATAGAAATATTATGGTAGAAATTTAGATGCTTATATTACGTCGGCATCTCTCAGACTTCAAACATTGTTTTTTTTTCAAATTTAATCTTGCAGACAGACAGAAAAAGATAACCTATCGGATCATATGATGTATAGAAATAGATTTGAAAAGGTAAAAAAAACCTGTTATATTAGAAACCAATACTACAGTTTACGTATTATCTTGTCATCCGTATAAATCCATATTAATTGTAAAGTGGAGACTTTAATGGGCTTCACACTGTGTTTTTTTTTTTTTTATGGGATCTCTCTTATCTTTTAAATACAAATTTGTTTACCTCATTTATTTGTTGATTAAGAGAATATATTAATTATCCTATGATACACTGTGTCTTACATATAAAAATACAGATTTGGGTCAGCCCTAGTGAACGCATTAATTGATAAGTAATAAATGTAAGTTATACCGAAATTTGTTGTACTGTGAAACTTGTCTGTACTTTATACGCAGTATGGTAGCGAGGCCATGTTATGTATAGCATATCAAAATATGTCAATTTTGAAATCATGATTTCAGTATTTCCACTCGAGTATTTTTGTTCAACACTTTTTATTTCCTTATTTATAATGGAAACTTCTGGTAAATGGTGTTGTAATTTTCTTGAGTCTGATTTCTAATTTGAGTGGACTCATCATATTATCCTTATTTATCGATATTTAACATCAATCAAGTCAAGCGCTCTTTCAAAAGGCATCTGTACATTATGTTTTTGAAATGCCTACACTGGCAAATTTATATGATTATGTTTCTCGAGACGTCCGTTTTTCCCAATCATTCCTTAGTTTCGTCTACTATATTCATGTATAATAGATTACGATACTATGGATACCTTTCATAAACTACTAATGATATGTCATTAAAAATGATGAAAATGAATATTTTTCATTAGATTTAAATATTCACTTTGAAGAAACGTGAGCAGCATATCATGTAAACATATGATATTCCACAAAAACATGAACGACAGTCAGAGAAATTTATACTTTATTTATACTTTGAAACAATAAAATTGAAATAAGCAGTAGAGCAGTACAAGAATTAAAACAAAAAGTATCGTCACGATTCAAACATTAAATATTCCATTGGGAAATAAATGTATATTCCTCCTACTGTAACACAAAAACATGAACGACAGTCAGAGAAATTTATACTTTATTTATACTTTGAAACAATAAAATTGAAATATCAATAAATAGAGGCGTAAGCAGTAGAGCAGTACAAGAATTAAAACAAAAAGTATCGTCACGATTCAAATATTAAATATTCCATTGGGGAAATAAATGTATATTCCTCCTACTGTAACACCATATATCATAATCAGTTATGAATTAAACATTATTATAATATGACACTACCTGTGTTGATTTAAGTAAACAACGAAAATGTACTGAGGGATTATTCACATCTCGAAGTCCATGGAATTAAAGGATAGTTTCGCTTACAATGTCATATTAAAAGAAATGGGATTTTCAGTTAAAATGAGTTGAGACGAGGTGCCCGAGAAGAGTAAATGTCCCCTTCTTGCAAAAATATCCGTCGCAAATGTCCTTAACAACTCTTCAGAAATACATCTATATACACACATATGCACATGAAGGAGGCAAAGACACGAAACATTCAGATATATTGATGTACTGTCTATTATGTAAAATACGAAAGTAACAAGAACTTTGATAGATACGTACATACAATAAATTCCAATTAATTGGAAATTAAATAAAATACAAAATCTTATTCATGTGCTTCAGATTTTCTACATGATATTGACCGAGATAGTGCACTTTCTACTTCACATTATTACAAACTGTAGTTTTCCCATTGATAACTTTCGGTTTCGGAAGTACCTGAGAATCATAAATCTGTCCTCAATACGTTTGGTATTGACTCAAATAAATTGAATTTAGAACTTCCATATTTGTACTGTATTCCAAAAATGCACAAAACTCCGTACAAACAACGCTTTATCGCTGGTTCCTCGAAGTGTTCCACAAAATCTGTATCGATGCTACTCACAAAAATATTATCAGAAATTAAATCTGGCCTTCAAAGATATTGCGAAACAGTATATTCCAGAAGTGGAATTAATCAAATGTGGATCCTTAAAAATTCAAAAGAGTTGTTAGAACATCTAAAATCAAAAAGTTTTACTAAAATTCACTCCATCAAGTCTTTTGACTTTTCGACTCTGTACACAACGATCCCTCATCAGAAATTAAAAGACAGATTAGCGGAAATTATTCAAAATGCATTTACTAGTAAAAACGGAAACCGCAAATTCAAATATATAGTAATAGGCCACGATAAAACTTACTTTGTTAGGGAAAATTCTGATTCCAAAAATAAATACACTGAAACAGCTGTCATTCAGATGTTGAACTTTCTTATCGATAACATTTTTGTGGTGTTTGGAGGTAAGGTTTTTCAACAAATTGTCGGCATTCCAATGGGCACTAACTGTGCTCCGCTTCTGGCTGACATATTCCTTTATTCATACGAAGCTGAATTCATTCAGTCTTTGCTTTCGCAAGGAAAAAAACAATTGGCTCTTGGCTTCAATTTTACTTACAGATATATAGATGACTTGCTTTCAATTAATAATCCTTCATTCGCGGATTACCTTAGCATCATCTATCCAAGTGAACTGGAGGTCAAAGAAACCACAGAAACTAGTAATTCTACTTCGTATTTAGATATTATGTTGTCTTTCGACATTAATGGTCAATTGAACACCTCACTCTATGACAAACGTGACGATTTCAATTTCGCTATCACAAACTTTCCTTTCATAAGTAGCAACATTCCATCATCGCCCGCATACGGCGTATTCATATCTCAGTTAATACGTTATTCCAGAGCATGTTCAAATTACAATGACTTTGTTCTGAGGGCTAAGCGACTTTCAGTTAAGCTGCTCAACCAGGGTTATATATGTGCTAGACTAGCATCGTCACTGAGGAAGTTCTACGGTCGTTACGAGACTCTTATTACTCCATATGATATCTCGTTATCCAGACTTTTAAATGATATTCTGGCTGAGACCGATTCCGATCACTTTACACAGATTTGACACCTTCTATACTAGAAGGTTACCTACTTCGACTTCTCCATATATAGATACATATGGAATTCACACGATTTGACTCTTTCTACGGGGTATATGTGACGGGTGTTGCTAGCAAGCAGGAGATGCTCACTCTCCCCGGGCACCTGATCTCACTCCATCACAGGGGTTCACATATGCTCTTCAAGTAGACATATTTTGTTATTTTCCATTTGTTTTTCATTTTCACTGATTTTGTATGTCCTATGGTTTCATGATTTTTGGACTTGTGGTTTGGATTTATCCATCATCTTTACATTCCATATACAAACGAGAAAAGTGAAGACATCTGACAAAGTTGTATGACAAAAATCATCAAGGACATGCTCACAAAACATGATAATAATGGAATATACACTGAAAAACATTACAATAAATATAGAATATATATACCTTTTAATTTTGTGCACCATAAGGGCATTTCGACAACTTATGTCTCCTCAAACAATTCGATTGTGCTGCGGTTAAGATACTGACTTAGGACGGTCAATGATTTAACAAACGTCATTTTATTGGTGTGGTTAACCGGTTTAACATTGGTGGTTAATCGGTTTAACATTCAACTCGTGTTGTTTACCGGTTTTACAAGTATTAATATTCCTTTATCACCTGCGTATGGGTATATGTGTCTGGAAAGTTCGAAAATGCTCGAACTTCTTCCAATTATCGTTTCTTCTATTTATATATTTATCCAACGGAATTTCCCATCCCAATTTCTACTGTGATCTAGTGTACAAACTAAGAAGGGTCAAAGGTTCCGATAATTTCATATCGGCTGGTTCTAAATCATTAAAACGCCTTCGACATCGACAGTATGACCCCGAGATCATCGCTAAGACCATAGGTTTTGTTTTGGGTCCCTATATAACCCAATGCAGATATTTACTTGAGCGTTGCACGCTGACTAACAGGGAGGTGGGGACTCTATGACGGGCCTTGTCCAAACCTTTTCAAAGGAGACAAGGTCCTGATCCTCATCCCCTCTGACGCTTAGTCGGGACTCCTATTGATCAAGGATCTGAGCTCGCTTACAGACGGGCAGAGTACGGTTTACTTATGTTGACATTTCCTTACATATTTTTGATAGCTACATATTATTATCCTTTACTCATACGAAGCTGAATTCATTCAGTATTTGCTTTCGCAAGGAAAAAAAAAAACAATTGGCTCATGGCTTCAATTTTACTTACAGATATATAGATGACTTGCTTTCAATTAATAATCCTTCGTTCGCGGATTTCCATCATCTATCCAAGTGAACTGGAGGTCCAAGAAACCACAGAGAGTATTTAGATATTATGTTGTCTTTCGACATTAATGGTCAATTGAACACCTCACTCTATGACAAACGTGACGATTTCAATTTCGCTATCACAAACTTTCCTTTCATAAGTAGCAACATTCCATCATCGCCCGCATACGGCGTATTCATATCTCAGTTAATACGTTATTCCAGAGCATGTTCAAATTACAATGACTTTGTTCTGAGGGCTAAGCGACTTTCAGTTAAGCTGCTCAACCAGGGTTATATATGTGCTAGACTAGCATCGTCACTGAGGAAGTTCTACGGTCGTTACGAGACTCTTATTACTCCATATGATATCTCGTTATCCAGACTTTTAAATGATATTCTGGCTGAGACCGATTCCGATCACTTTACACAGATTTGACACCTTCTATACTAGAAGGTTACCTACTTCGACTTCTCCATATATAGATACATATGGAATTCACACGATTTGACTCTTTCTACGGGGTATATGTGACGGGTGTTGCTAGCAAGCAGGAGATGCTCACTCTCCCCGGGCACCTGATCTCACTCCATCACAGGGGTTCACATATGCTCTTCAAGTAGACATATTTTGTTATTTTCCATTTGTTTTTCATTTTCACTGATTTTGTATGTCCTATGGTTTCATGATTTTTGGACTTGTGGTTTGGATTTATCCATCATCTTTACATTCCATATACAAACGAGAAAAGTGAAGACATCTGACAAAGTTGTATGACAAAAATCATCAAGGACATGCTCACAAAACATGATAATAATGGAATATACACTGAAAAACATTACAATAAATATAGAATATATATACCTTTTAATTTTGTGCACCATAAGGGCATTTCGACAACTTATGTCTCCTCAAACAATTCGATTGTGCTGCGGTTAAGATACTGACTTAGGACGGTCAATGATTTAACAAACGTCATTTTATTGGTGTGGTTAACCGGTTTAACATTGGTGGTTAATCGGTTTAACATTCAACTCGTGTTGTTTACCGGTTTTACAAGTATTAATATTCCTTTATCACCTGCGTATGGGTATATGTGTCTGGAAAGTTCGAAAATGCTCGAACTTCTTCCAATTATCGTTTCTTCTATTTATATATTTATCCAACGGAATTTCCCATCCCAATTTCTACTGTGATCTAGTGTACAAACTAAGAAGGGTCAAAGGTTCCGATAATTTCATATCGGCTGGTTCTAAATCATTAAAACGCCTTCGACATCGACAGTATGACCCCGAGATCATCGCTAAGACCATAGGTTTTGTTTTGGGTCCCTATATAACCCAATGCAGATATTTACTTGAGCGTTGCACGCTGACTAACAGGGAGGTGGGGACTCTATGACGGGCCTTGTCCAAACCTTTTCAAAGGAGACAAGGTCCTGATCCTCATCCCCTCTGACGCTTAGTCGGGACTCCTATTGATCAAGGATCTGAGCTCGCTTACAGACGGGCAGAGTACGGTTTACTTATGTTGACATTTCCTTACATATTTTTGATAGCTACATATTATTATCCTTTACTCATACGAAGCTGAATTCATTCAGTATTTGCTTTCGCAAGGAAAAAAAAAACAATTGGCTCATGGCTTCAATTTTACTTACAGATATATAGATGACTTGCTTTCAATTAATAATCCTTCGTTCGCGGATTTCCATCATCTATCCAAGTGAACTGGAGGTCCAAGAAACCACAGAGAGTATTTAGATATTATGTTGTCTTTCGACATTAATGGTCAATTGAACACCTCACTGTATGACAAACGTGACGATTTCAATTTTGCTATCACAAACTTTCCTTTCATAAGTAGCAACATTCCATCATCGCCCGCATACGGCGTATTCATATCTCAGTTAATACGTTATTCCAGAGCATGTTCAAATTACAATAACTTTGTTCTGAGGGCTAGGCGACTTTCAGTTAAGCTGCTCAACCAGGGTTATATATGTGCTAGACTAGCAACGTCACTGAGGAAGTTCTACGGTCGTTACGAGACTCTTATTACTCCATATGATATCTCGTTATCCAGACTTTTACACGATATTCTGGACTGAGACCGATTCCGATCATTTTACACAGATTTGACACCTCTATACTAGAAGGTTACCTACTTTGACTTCTCCATATAAAAATACATATAGAATTTACACGATTTGACTCTTTCTACTGGGTATATGTGACGGGTGTTGCTAGCAAGCAGGAGATGCTCACTCTCCCCGGGCACCTGATTTCACTCCATCACAGGGGTTCACATATGCTCTTCAAGTAGACATATTTTGTTATTTTCCACTGGTTTTTCATTTTCACTGATTTTGTTAATCCTCTGGTTTCATGATATTTAGACTTATGGTTTGGATTTATCCATCATCTTTACATTGTATAAATTTTTCGTGTGTAATGAAATTTTATAATCTCTCTCCTTGAGATACCTGTTGATCCCTGTTCTTTATATGGAGATTATTTATACATTTTTAAATGTGTGTCCTTTGATTGTGCTGCTTTTGTGGCGAGTGGGAAAGTGGGCGCCCGTAAACCGGTTAACCGTGACTTTTGTTACTTCAATTGACCGTCCTAAGTCGGTACCGTAATCGCAACACAATAGAACTTTTTTGTAATGCCGTTGTCCCTATATATTCTAATTTGATATTTTTTCTCCTTTATTAGTCCCCTGCTAGTGAAACTGGATTATCGTGTTTGTCGTTGTCAGTCTGTTCGTCCGTCTGCCTGTCAGTCTGGTTTCCAGGGAATAATTTCAGTGAGGAATGACCAATTTGCTTCAAACAATGTTAGCTTATATAAAGATCTAATGTGGGATTGATTTTGGGGTCAAAGGTCAACTCGAAAGGTCACTGTTACTGAAAATATACAGTTATCATTGTATTTCGGTTTCCAGATGATAACTTGAGTTAGGAATGATTGATTTCTTTCAAACTTGATATGACGCTAGCTCATGTGAAATTCTAGGATGGGATTAATTTTGAGTCAAGAGGTCAATTCTCTTAAAATCACTGTTACTAAAATAGTTAAGAATGATTAATTTCTTTCAAAACTCATATAAGGCTACCTTATGTAACTGGAAGGGACTATAGTATTTGTGGTTTTCTGTCCGTCCGTCTGTCCGGATGGTTTCCAGACAATAACCTCAGAGAAGAAAGACCAATTTGCTTCAAATTTCATACAATGTTAGCTTATATAAGGACCTAATGTGGGATTGATTTTGGGGTCAAATGGTCTACTCTGAGGGTCAGTCTTACTAAAAATAGACCTTTATCTATGTATTTTGATTTCCATATGACAACTTCAGCATGTTCGATTTCTTTCAAACTTCATATAAGGCCAGCTCTAGTAAAGTTCTAGGGTTGGATTGATTTTGCGGTCGAATGGTCAATTCTGAAAATCGCCGATACTAAAAATATACATTTATCACTGCATTTCATTGGTCAGGTAATAGCTTGAGTTGAGAATGATTGATTTCTTTTAAACTTTATTTTACGCTAGCTTATGTAACGGCATAGGGTGAGATTAATTTTGGGGTCAAAAGGTCAATTCTAAAAATAATTGTTACTAAAAAAAGACATTTGTCACTGCACTTCGGTTGCCAGACAAAAACTTGAGATAAGTATAATTGATTTCTTTTGAACTTCATACAATGTTAGCTTATGTACAGGTCTAGGGTGGGATAGATTTTAGGGTCAATAGGTCAACTTTAAGGGTCACTGTTACTTCAAATAGACATCCGCATAGTTCAGTAGTAGACTTGTTATTATCTAAGAGTGATTTATCACTCTTTCAGTTTCCAGATGATGACTATAGATACTGATGCCAGATATGAATAAAATGATGCTATATTTTTGCTGTCAGTTTCACTAGCACTTGATATAAACTTCACAGAATCCAATGTTATTACTTATTAAACGGCAAACGGTTACTAAATTCAGATAAGTGTTTCATTTTATGTTGCTAATAAGGTATTTGTCACTTCGAGGGTACATATTTTGGCACTGGACGAGTGTTGCATGCAACACTGACCGTAAACTTGTTTATCGAAGCAAATTACTGGGAGAAAATTACTATCACAAGGATATAAGGCATCACTCCTTAAATCTACATTCCTCAAATTTTACAGTCGCTCTAATGACCTTATTTGCTCATATGATACATCATTGTTTAGCATGCTGACTTCATTATTTCAAAGTTGTTAGACAGTCTGCATTACCAATACCGTATATTCAGTACTGATCATGAAATATACTGACTTTGACTACGGCTGTGCCGTTTCGTGACTGCGAATAATACTAATTCGTGTACATTTATGGTATCACAGTGATTGTTATCTTATTTGGACTTTGAGTTGTGGTAATCGGATCCGCAACTCAGATTTTCACTTCTTTCTTTATTGTTTTATGGCAACATAGGATAGTTTCTCGGGTATAGTGCCCGATGCATTATACAGAAATTTTACCATATACGTGTCGAGATTCACCATGACACGAGCCTCAAATCGAGCCAAATGTCACAATGATTTCACCACGTCCCCTCTGAATTATCATGCATATGAATAAAGAATTGAATGTATAACGTATTAACGTAGCATTAATTATTGACGGAAATATATCTGATTATTTCATTGTTTACTTGTTTTACTGGCCTATATCTATCATACAGGGTAACGACTAGGCCCGAATCCGTAACCTTTCGACCCGAATCATCGACGCTATTTACCGAGTTACGTCCACTTTGATTTTAATATGAATGATATCACTTGCAACATAAACTGAAGAAGTCAATTACAAACTTAATTGAGATTAAACATGAGTTAAAAATAAATCAAATGAATCATTAGACGAGGAAATCCCTATAGGGTAAAAGATTTTTACCACACAAATTGGAACTATTGGCGGTTAAGTGTGAGTGCACATTGGACATCCATGTCATCAGATTTTCTTAAAAGGACGAATTAGCCGAGACATTAAATCAGCTAATCGAATAAGGCGAGGTGTCAGCCCCTCAGTCAGTTTCTTATAAAACATTATTAGTTATGACGTGTATTTAACTCGTTATTTTTGTTAGGATTTTGCGTTAATTATTAAAGAACATCGTCTTATGTACGTGAATCATATGTGATATTAGAGGATTGCATATAACGGATGATATAAGAAGTATAGATTCGAAATAGTAGCACTAGACTTCTGTCTTTCAAATTAAAAATAAAACACTGAAAACTCAGTGGTGTGGTGGTTTTAGCATGAACAGGTGCAAATACTGAATTTAATGAGACCATGTGTCGGGAAGAGGTGCGTATTTCCTACTTGGCACATGGTAAACTCCAACAAATGTTCCACAAAAACTGACTATCGCTAACAGTAGACAAGAGTAAATCTAGGTATGAATCAGATGTAAACTTGAATTGATATCCTGTTTTTTTTAACAATGATACAATACAGTCTGCTTCGTATGAGCACAAAAAGATGTTGTCTGGGAGAAGAGCATAGCTGGCACCCAATGCCATGCCAAACATACATCACCATAGCTATAACTATGAGTAAAAATCAATATCGAAGAAGTACCAAACCGTTCATCATTCTCAAAATCCAAGGACAGATACAAAATCGTATAAGTTTCAAAAAGGAACTGTTGTGAACCCAGAAATACTGAAAAATTTCGAGGTGAGACCAGGTGCCCGGGGAGAGTAAGCGTCTTCTGTCTGCATGCATCGCCCGTCACAGCAGTTCTCAAGAAACATGTCAAAATCAATAGTTTTGGTTTCCTAATATTACATACGAAAGTACAAAACTGGTATACAAAGTCATATTTGGCATTTCACAATACAACACAATTCATTCATTTTCCCTTTTTTATAGTGTAAATGTACACAACTTTAGCTAAGGACCGCCACAACCGATATTGACGGTTGTATTATTAGGATCTAATCAAGATGTGAAAACTTGGAGGACGACGATATTAATATTGATACCACTGATAAAGTAAGTCATTAAGTTTAGTGAGTGAAGACAAGTTGTGAAAACCTGGAGGAAGACGATATTAATATTGATACCACTGATAAAGTAAGTCATTAAGTTTAGTGAGTGAAGACAAGTTGTGAAAACCTGGAGGACGACGATATTAATATTGATACCACTGATAAAGTAAGTCATTAAGTTTAGTGAGTGAAGACAAGATGTGAAAACCTGGAGGACGATATTAATATTGATACCACTGATAAAGTAAGTCATTAAGTTTAGTGAGTGAAGACAAGATGTCAAAACCTGATGGACGACGATATTAATATTAATACCACTGATAAAGTAAGTCATTAAGTTTAGTGAGTGAAGACAAGATGTGAAAACCTGGAGGACGATATTAATATTGATACCACTGATTAAGTAAGTCATAAATTTAGTGAGTGAAGACAAGTTGTGAAAACCTGGAGGACGATATTAATATTGATACCACTGATAAAGTAAGTCATTAAGTTTAGTGAGTGAAGACAAGTTGTGAAAACCTGGAGGACGATATTAATATTGATACCACTGATAAAGTAAGTCATTAAGTTTAGTGAGTGAAAGCAAGTTGTGAAAACCTGGAGGACGATATTAATATTAATACCACTGATAAAGTAAGTCATTAAGTTAAGTGAGTGCAGACAAGTTGTGAAAACCTGGAGGACGATATTAATATTGATACCACTGATAAAGTAAGTCATTAAGTTTAGTGAGTGAAAGCAAGTTGTGAAAACCTGGAGGACGATATTAATATTGATACCACTGATAAAGTAAGTCATTAAGTTTAGTGAGTGAAGACAAGTTGTGGATTAAAGGGTATTAATCCCATGAGGTAGCTATCGTACTCAGATTGGAGGTTGGAATACCTACTGACCTTAAAGGTCTTATCGACACCAGAAAATCTTCCAGAGAGACAATATATATATTAAATGTTGAGAGCAACGGATCATGGGTAAATTGCATTACTATTAAGTTGGAGAAGTTCCATGTTTTGGTATGTTTGCTTTTGGCGTATTTTCGACAATGTCATCTGTATGCCAAGTTGATTAGATTGATTGTTTAGTTGATTTCGTTGATGAGCAAACACTGTATTAATTCAACTTCGAAAAATGTCTGCTTTCGATCCGACGCAGTTAGTATCCATTGGAATGTCGACAGTGTGCAGGAAAACTTTTAAACCAAAAAACACGAAAAAGTGTAACCGAAATTCCAACATCTCGATTATTTCCTCTTTGACATATGTGCTAATGTAAGCGAAGTGCTCCGTAGTAAAATAAAATGATTGATTGATTGATTGATTTTTGTTTTACGTCACACCACGAATATTTCACGTATATGGTAACGGCATCTGCCTGATGCGGAGCATACAAATTTTGACCTTTGCAACGGACCCACCCGAAGCAGTGAGGGATCTTTAACGTGCCATACATATAACGACACGGGGCCTCGGTTTTTACTGTCTCATCCGAAAGACATGACACCGGCATGACCAGACCCCGGCCTCCCGATCAGGATTCCGACGCGAAAAAAAATATATATATATATAAGTAACTGGTATCACATGACTATGGCACTAACAACAATGTACCACAGTGGACCTAACCCTCACGGACCCCTAAAATTCAGAGGTGAGACCAGGTGCCCGGGAGGAGTGAGCGTCCCCTGTTTGGCTAGCCACACCCGCCGCGAATGTCCCTGCACACAGACGAAACAATAATAATGCAACACTGTATATATAAATGAATGTGAACAAACACTGTATAGAAAGTGTCAAAGCCACATAACATCAGGGAAAAGGTATAATAACACTTAAGTCAAACCCTCCGCGGGGAACTTAAATAACAAAGGCAATTCTGCTCTGCAGATTGTATAATTTATGCTAATAACGTTATATGTTATACGACTCAGTCGCATCATTAAAGTTGCCAATGATATGCAGAGTAAACAAGATTAAGCACATAAAACATCAGAAAATAAACGACGGTAAGACCCATTAAGGATTGTAGTTTGAAGTGTCACTTGGAGCGATTTACTGGTTAATGCGCCCACAAACCCATATACCGAAACAAATCAACACAACCAAAGAAGGCATATCTAAAAATTCATAATCCTGCATATGAAAACCAAGAGTAGTTTGAACACGAATTATGGAATAGAATTTTAATATGAAACATTTATAGGAGCAACTACATGACGGTAAACTGAAGTGACAATAGCCATTTCATTGGTTTGGTTTACTTGACGTCTACAAGCTAAACTCACCCAACCTCGTATAATCATTTGTATCAAACAGCAAATCTCTACAAATCTACAAATAATCTTTCATTGAGCAACCTAGCATTCAGTTAAAAGATAAATTGATATATTATAACGAATGGTATCATGGAATACAGATTCAGGATAAAAAGACATGGAGAATTATAAAAAATAGCTATCTGAACTCTCTCTGTCTGGAAGAAAGTAAGGCCTATCATTTATACGAGTCTTGATTAATAAACAGACAACATCCTATCTCCTCCGAAAAAAGGTTTGAAATACATGTAGTTCAAACATTCCGTATGTCATAGTGCAACGCTCAAGGAAAAGTATAATATTCTCGAAGGGTCCAATACTATGCCTGTTTTTAGTTGTTGTTTTGTTTTGTATTTGGGGTCTTTTTGTATTTTGTTTTCATTTATTTAGAGCGATGGATTTTAGCACGATATTTCTCTTACATTAATCCATATATTCCAATAATCATTACTCGTATGTAACGATAATAAAATAAATTAACTAATGAAATTGTATAAATTTGACTGACGTTTCACTGTTCGTATTTTACTTTGTTAACAAGATTCTGAGACACACCTATCAATATCTATTCGATGAATACATGGCAATGTGTTTAAAATCCCATGCAAGCTTTTAACGATCCCTAATAATTTTATTTAATAAGTCAGAGGAGGGTAAGTTTTAAATTATAACTCAACGCCTTTGAGAAGAAAAAGATGTATATGAAAGGTTAGTAACTTGTTATTTGAATTTCGGTTGTCTTTTAAATAGATTAGTTTCTTGCATTTTGATGACACTGACGAGTTAAAGTATTACGTTATGTTCCTTGTTTAAAGTAGTATATCCTATGTTCACTGGTACAGTGCATATTATAGGTAAATTTATTCTAAATGGTTTTGATTATATATATAAGGCTAAAACATATTAAAAAAAAACTGGCCTTGCAAATGTTACGATTAAATGAGATCTGACTGTCTAAAACGTCATTATCTCGGTTATCACGTGATCTAATTCAGAAGCCGTATCATTGAGGGCGAGGTAAGTAACCCTGACGAGTAACTTTAAAAATCTGCATTCAAGTCTTATAAAGTTAGCATTTACTGAAATTGTTTTCTATTTGAGTAACCTCCATCTTTTTGTTTTAATTAAACTGCGCATGCGAAATCAGGTTATAGTTGTATTTATGGAATACCCGCTTTATTTATTAAATGTTTTCTTATTATTTTGATATCTCGAAGGTTTGAAACAGAAAAAATATTATTCACGCAAAGTTAATAAATTCAGCCATATAAGAAAAATGCAGGTTTTGTTTACATGCTCTAATTTTGAAATTATACCGAATTATTGGGTATACAACTTTAAAATTGAATTGAATTACTTTTTTCAGGTAGTCTCCTAGCACTGAATATTTTACTGAGTATTGCAGATAACAACCTATTATATGGGAATTTTCAAATAGAGCATTTGACCTATTCTACACAAAACCTGTGGTACAGAGTGTTGTCCAGAAAGAACATACAGAGCCTTATTCAATGTATTCATTACTGTATTGTAATATGCGATGCTGTTGCTTACGACGAGACAAGAAGAAATTGTGTAACCTTTGGTAGAATGAATTCGACTTCCATCAACTATTCACTCACACCCAATTCAAAGTTCTATGTGCATCAAAGTAAGACTATTTTCATTTATTTTTCGTTTTATTATCATTTATAAATTTGCTGTGTCTATTAATTTAAATACGTATTATAAAAGGTTAGATAGATATCTGAACAGGAAGTAGAAGATCAAATTCCTTGTTCAGATATTTTAGATAATATATCTCAAGATATCAACAATAAAGAATTACTGCACATCAATCATGTGAAAGCTGAGAGTAAAATTGCTAATTAACCATATGCATGTTAAACACATGTGACCATGTGAACTGTAGCAGCTTTACCATACGAGTTGTGAACATTTACGCCTTCGTGATAAAAAACAGATTCTGAAAAGTTTCCATGTTTAGGTACATATGGTTATTAATAGAGATTTGAGTATATGTGGTATTTATGGTGTAAGCCACAATGTCGCAGTAAGTCACTGCATCTGCAATAAACGTCGTTTAAAATTCGTTCGATTCAATTTACGTCGGTTATCTGGATTTATGGCTGATCGATTAGAAGTTGAAGGCAATTACTTTACACTCTCCATGAGGACAGCCATATTCGAGTGATCTGGAGATGTGATTCCTACATCATATTGTAATATGTTTTATTATCACTAACTTGATAGAACTGTTTGTGGACAGTAATCTCCAGTCCTAAGCTTAGTAGCGCCTAAAGAATATATACAACGCCATTCTATGTAGTTTCTTGAAAGAAATATTTTGGGAATAGAAATATAGTGTCTTAAATTGTTCGTTTACGATTATCATAAATATAGAACATATATACACATCTGAATAAATATTTCATGTAAATATATGAATATAGGCCTACTGAATTTTAATAATTGCAATATTAAATGACAAAATCATCATGACATATTGAATATTACCAGTTGTAATATGTTATGAGAAATATACAAGTTTCAATGGAATATGTGATAAATCATAATAAATTGTAGTATTGATCCTGATTTTACTGTCAGATTTATCAGTTCCTACACATCGGTAAACATTATCGTGGTGCGGTGTGAAACATAAAAATGATTCAATAAGATTAAACAAATAGTACTCAATGGGTCAAAATAAACACATTGCTGATAGAACCATAAAAGAAACCATAAACGAATTGCGGGGTGTCACTACTAAAATAGTCCAAAGTATAAGTTTTTGCTTCCTTAATTATGTTAAATGTGAAATATTCCTCTTAAACTATTATGCTACAAAGTATTGGTATATAATTCTCTTAAGTAATTCTAATATTCATGTTTTGTGGCCGAGTATAATTATATTTCAGAAGTTCCAGTGCTTTATGTCTCCAAAAGCTCCTTCAAAGTCATCTATGGCGAAATAATAACTCTGACATGCACCTTCCATTCGCATTTTCATACAACTATCGGATGTCAGTATATAGGAATCAATGGGGTCGCTGTCGATATACCTTGTACAAGAATGGTTAAAAATAATCCCGATTTTGAATGCAGTGTGGAAATAAGGGGTTACTTTGGAGCAGAAGGAAAATATAATTTCTATGCAACAAATGCTTTTGGAACGGTATTTCATACGAAAATACTCAATGTAACTGGAGGTATATTAATGGTTATCTTTCACTTACCTTTTGAAAAAAATCCAAAATAGACATTAAATGAAATCACTAAACACCTCAAATACACAAAGCTTGCTCAACAAATAGTTTAAATTCTTTACCATAAACTCAGCAAACCCTATTATGACAAGTGTAGAACAAATACTTCCTAAATCTTGGTATTTAGTAACTGTAGTTTCATAATGTTCATGCTCACGTCTCTACATTATTAATCAAATTGTCATTCGACTGTTTAATGGTAACATGATACTTTCGTATCTTGAATCATTGTCACATTTGTTCCATTTGTGTTGATCAACCCGGGCATTTGATATCACCTGTGAATTTTCAGAAGTCACTAAATTTCCAATGTTGTATATAGTTGTTGGTGCCAGAGTTGCATTACTATAGATACATACATATACTGATTACGTCCATTGAAGAGCGAGACAAGTGGTTTATTACTGTTTTCATTATGTCTGTCTGTGGTAGGTTTCATTGTTTGTTTTTGTTTAGTAGAGAAAGTGCTCAAAGGAAACTGTCCTTTTTAAGTTATTAGTTTGTTTAGTTATGACATTAATTGCATTCATATTTTACTGCCCTCTTTAGATTATTAATTTTTTAAGTTCATTCTTTCAAAGTCGTACCAAATTGGTTGTTATTGCATTCATATTTTACTGTTCCTTTTAGTTTGTTTAATTCATTCTATCAAGGCCGTTTAGTCCTACTAGAAGGCTATGATAGCATTCATTTTACATTTTACATTCCTTTTTGGTTATTAGTTTGTTGAGTGCATTTTATCAAGGTCGTGTATACTTCCAGAAAGCTCTTACATTAAACATAGTCCATTTTTTCTTATCTTGAAGTCATCATTGTAAGTTAAAAAACCCCATTAATACATATTTTTGTTTACTCAGCTCTCTGATACGACGACAATGAGACATAAGTTTCACATACAGGATAAATCATCAATGATACAAGATACAAGATAGGGTACTATATAATATATGACACAGTGACACATGAATAAATTGCAATTTTGCCTCAATATTTTCTTTAAATAATCATTTATTCGTTTAACAAACATTTCATGGACATAAGATGTTAAAACGTCTTCTTGTCATGACATTACCTGTGTACGGTACTTTGTTGTTTTCGAATAAAGTCTTTATCCCAAATTTAAAACGATGTAAAATATTTCGAGTTTGTGAAATTGTATACGTTATAAGTATGAGTCACTGTATTTATTCATTTGTTTCAGAAGTTCCTATTGTAAAAATACCAAGTAAAAATGTAATATCAGTCATCAAAGGGTCTCAAATTAATCTCAAATGTCAGATATCAGCTATACCTGAGGCACAAGATGTAACATGGATATTTACTGAACAAAACGGTTTCAATACAACAATTAATAATACATGTCGATACAGTGGAGTGACAATTGATGACCCAGTTTTGTCAATAACTAATGTATTACTGAGGGATGAAGGCAACTATACATGTCAAGCCGCCAATGCTTTGGGAAAAGGATACAGCGAAAGCATTCAACTTAACGTTATTCAAAGTGAGCTTCTTACCTCGTATTCATATTTTACATGCTTTTTCTCAAATATGTTTACAAAGTGTAAATCAAATGTATACTTACATTTTCCTTCTGATAAAATGAATAGAGCAAAGTACACCCTTAGACTTCAGATAAATTGATATACCATATGGACTATTTATGGATAATTCGGGTTTATCTTTTCTATTCTAATCTTAAAGTATTTCCAAAACTTTGCCTACAATGCTTTAACTTTACCGGCAATCAACGCCAAATATAATATGACAATATGAGGACATCATCTTTAGGTTATAAATCGTCGCTCACTGAGTATTTATGCTAAATGATTATTTGGTATTTTTGCATGTAATTTAGTGGTCGGAGTGCTGTGCATGGTAACTTTTCTATCTCTGTCAGGTCTGAGTCTTATTAGGACAAATAGTCAGGTTTATAGGTGATTACTCTGAAAATCAGCACATGTCTCCGTTTCCTTTAATTTACTTCACTAATTATCAATTAATGTCTGAATATTGTATATATGTCATATATGTATTACACTCTCTCAACGCATTCAGATGTAGATTGTATTTCAGATTCCTCTGATCCCTGTTTTTCCTGTCCAGATTTGTACACCTGCAATTCCTCGAGTACCTTATGCGTCCGGCTTTATGAGATAAAACCGAATGGCGGGTCGCGTATGCAATCCACATTTGAGGACGAATGCTGCAGGGATGGTGCAGATCTCATTCGCATTGATTCTCAAGAAAAACAAACATCTGTAGAGAATATGTTAAAACAAAGTAAGATTTACTGTTAAATATTTTTTCCTAAATACATTTTCGTAACACGACATTGCAAATTATTCACGGAAAAAATCGTTTATATTCGCATGCACTACAACCGTTTAATTTTCATGACTTACTCCGATAATATTGTTTGAATGATTCATTCTATAAACAAATTTGACATTAGCTTATCAATAGTCTGTGTATTACCGTCTAATGATCGATCAAAGGTAAGTTATGAATGTCAGTCGTTTCATGTACGATGTTTGTTCCGTTTCATGCTGCAATGCACTAGATCTTGTCATTTGATGCGGTTATGAAATGGCAACACAACTTAAGGAATTGTTCTTTGTGCTCTATTGTCAAAAGGGGCAGGCTTGGTGTAGTAGTTAAGCGCTTGGCTTGCGGTGCCAACGATCTGGGTTCGATTTCTGGGTTTCTATGTTTAAGAGGTTGGTTACCTCCTGCTTCCATGTAGCTATAAAACTGAAAAATTCTTGAAAGCGACGTAAAACACGATTCAACCAATCAACATCTATTGTCAAAATAGGACCACGTCTCACGCGTAAAGAATATCTTATATGGCAGGCACTACTGGTGCTATGTTTAACAAAAACACACAAAACCATATATGTCAGGCAATACTGGTATGAGGTTAAACAAGAAAAAAAAAATCTGATTCATCTGACTCATCGGTATGACAAAAGTCATCCCGGAAATGCACTGTTAATAAGAACAATACCTATAATGTAAGACAATACTGGTGTGATGTTTGACACAAACAATCTTAAGGTAATACTTGTTTGATTTTAAATAAGAGAAAAAACTTATATATCAGGGAATACTGCTATGGATTGAAGCAAGAACAATATCATATATGGCAGGAAACACTGGTTTAATGAAAATATATACAATACCTATACATTATGTAAGGCAATACAAGTGTGATTTTAAATAAGATCAATACCTTTTATGTCAAGCAATCAGTGTGATGTTACAGCAAAACTATATATATATATCAGGCAATACAAATGCGATGTTAAACAAACTAAATCTATATATGTCGGGCAATACAGGTGCGATGTTAAACAACTTTGCCGTCATGAAATTACGTAAATCACTGTAAAACTAAGGAGTATCTCCCTCAGGCATAGCTCTATCCTTAGATTGATTCTTTGGTTCACTTTTTCGGTCATTTTGGTTTCAATACTGCTCTTCAAATATTTATATAATTTGAGAATTCCAACCATTCGGCCACGAGCATCATTGAAGAGACATAAGTTGTCGAAATGCTCATCTGGTGCACAAATTAAAATGTATATATTTTCTATATCTATATATGTCGGGCAATATAGGTGTGTAGTTAAACAAACTAAATTTAAATATATCGGACAATACAGGTGCGATGTTAAACAAACTACATCTATATTTGTCAGGAAATGCTGGTGTAATGGTAAACAAAAGCAGTACCTTATACGATCAGCAGCACTGGTGTGATGTTTAATATGAGAAATGTTATGTATATCGGGCAATACTGGTGTCATTTTGAACAATATTTTGCAGTGCATATATCATGTAGTTTGTTTCCTTTTTTCTATCCCACCTCTTTTTTATTTTGTAGTATTTTGGGGGAGGGGGTTATTCTATTCTTTTGTAGTTTTTCATTTGAGTTTTGTTTTTTATAGTTTGGTTTGATGGTGTTGTTTCGGAGTTTTTAAAACTTTGTTTTTGTTTTGGTCTGTGTTGTTATCTGAATTCGTTTTCATGGAGTAAGAAAATATATTTACGATATTACATTTATATGTAGATTATCCTGGAATTGATGCAATATGGATACAAGGACGCTATCGGAATATGCATTGGGTATTTAACGACAACACACCTATTGTGTACACAAACTGGGATCATAGTTCCAGCAGTGAACGCATAGTTAAAGAATTAATATTTATACAAAGACAAAGCAATGACTACAAATGGTTCAAAGTTTACGATACATCATTCAACAATATCAGTGCCCTTTGCGAATACCCAATGGCAGAGTAAATGATTAAAGACTTATTTCTGAAGATAGACACCATTATAAAAACCTGTTTAAAGCTGTTTAACTTACAGGACTATTATTACTGTATAACCATTAAAATCCGGATTGACGTCATGTTGCAGTTTCAATTTTAACTATACTATAGGCTACTTATTGTGCAATCTGGAGTTTTTTAGAACGTGAATTATTAATGGTTGACAAATATCTTTCATTTTTCAAAAGATAATGCTGTGGTGAGTAAGTGTGAAGCAAAAAGTCTTCAACAATGATGGAGGCTTGACGATACGGAGAATTGAGTTACAGAACAAAATACGGGAAATGTCAAAATTTCGCTTTATATTACATATTTTCATATTTATATATGAAGACCAAAAAAAAAAAAAAAAAAATCATGCCTCTTCATATTTACACCGTAAGAAAATACGCACGTCATACATGTATAGTTTAAACACCACCTTAAATAAAATACCCTCAACTCAACCCTTAAACAGAGAGAGAGAGAGAGAGAGAGAGAGAGAGAGAGAGATGTCTTTTATTTCAGACAGTGAAAGCCGAGGTTAACCATCGTACATTCTGATTTAAGCTTTTAAACATTAAGATTTTAAGCTTGAGGGACATTGTATCGGTGTAAAAAATATTGTCTAAAACTTAATAAACGAAAAACATTAATTTGCAATTGCACAATGCTATCTATAATTATGATATGATCATTTTATTATGATTTCTAAGAGGATGAACGAAATTATTATTATTATTATTATTATTATTATTATTATTATTATTATTATTATTATTATTGTTGTTGTTGTTGTTGTTGTTATTATTATTACTATTATTATTACTAATATTATTATTATTATTGTTGTTGTTGTGGTTGTTGTTGTTACTATTATTATTATAATCATTATCATTATTATTATTATTTGTAGTAGTAGTAGTAATAGTAGTAGTAGTAGTAGTAGTGCTCAAACATACCAATGATTTACTTCGAGTATTATTCACTTTGTCATTTGGTGTTACACTTGCTGTTTTTTTTTTGTACTATTCATTTACTTTATTGATCTATAATTAGCACCGTCAGTGATGAGAATTTGTACATAACATTATATGTTATATGTTATATGTTATAACATTACACACACATATATATATATATAGATTGATTATTGTTTTACGTCATTCCACGATTAAAGATATGTGTATTTCTTATATTCCATCATAAAGGCTTGTATAGTACCATACTGTTTTCACAAACTTATCTCCATATAGTATTAACGAAGTATTGTATATAACAAAGTACATGTGTGTTTTCTTCTTCCTATTAATATTACTTGTGTTTTTTTACATCATGAATATAGCTGAATTCTTTTCAACAGAAGATTGCTACAAATATTTCCAATATATTTTCTTGCCATATATTTTGCAGCTTAATAAGTATGTTTACTCTATCATATTCTATTATTTACAGTGTGTAATTAAAGAAAAAAGAGGAGTTACTGGCTCAGTTATGTGGCAGAAGTCACCATAGAGCTATACAGTACATGAATATAAATAATATACTAGAACATATATCACATTACAAAAATATTTGATTGTAGTGCAATTACGATACCGACTTAGGACGGTCATTTAATTTGACAAAAGCTAAACAAATGGTGTGGTTAACCGGTTTACGGGCCCACCTTCCCACTCACCGTAACAGCAGAACAATCAAAGGACTTACATTTAAAATTTTATAAATAATCCTCCATGTAAAGAACAAGGGTCAACAGGTATCGCATATTGAGAGGTCATAAAAATATAAACACGTAAGGTATTGTAAAATACATAATGGTATAAAAATATATGCGACATCAACATGATAAACCGTGCTCTGCCAGTCTGAAAGCGAGCTAAGACCCTAGATCTGTAGGAGTCCCGACTAACAGTCAGAGGGGACGAGGTTCAGAACCATGTCTCCTCTGAAAGAGGTTTGGACAAGGCCCGTCATATAGTCCCCATCGCCCTGTTAGTCAGCGTGCAACGTTCAAGTAAAAGTCTGCATAAGGCTGTAGAGGGGCCAAATACAAGACCTATAGTCTTTTTGATGATCTCAATATCATATTGTCTATTTATAAGACGTTTGATTATTTTATTACATGATAAAATAACGTTATCGGAGCCTTTTACTTTCCTTAGTTTATATACGAGATCACCGTAAAAATAAGGATGGGAAATTCCATTGGAAACATACTGTTGAAAGGAAATATTTCCAAATTTAGATAGAAGTTCTGAATAAGATCTGAAGAATTTGCCGAATGTTTTTCTTAGCTTGTGATATCTGTAACCCTGAGTTAAAAGTTTAGTAGTAATTTGTAAATTTCGTTTATGAAAGTCCAAAACATCGGTGCAGCCTCTGACAAATCGAACTAATTGAGATATATAGATACCATATGATGGGAGTCGAGGGACATCGCCATCCAAGTAAGGGAAATTTACAATAGGAAATCCAAAATCCTCACGTTTATCATAAATATTAGTATATATTAGGTGGTTGATAATTTTGATGTTTAAATCTAAGAAAGGTGTAGATTTATCTCAAGTATTAGCTTTATTCAATGTGAGCTCTGGTGGATAAATTTCTGATATAAATTGTTCGAATTCAGGGTTGTCGATAACCAAAATATCATCCAGATATCTACAAGTATTATTGAATTTGTCAATGAGGTCAAAACGTTTTGATTTTTGAAGAGAAACCATAAAATCCCTCTCATAACAATAAAGAAATAAATCTGCTATTAGAGGCGCGCAGTTAGTACCCATAGGAATCCCAACTATTTGTTGATATATCTTGCCATCAAATTGCACAAAAATATTATTCATGAGAAAATCTAGTGCTTTACATAATTCCTTGCAAGTCCAGTATTTATATGAAGTATATTGTTTGTTGGAAAAGAATCCGGAGTTATTGGAAGTACATATGTACGTTTTAGATTCTCTGTGAAAACACCATTGTATAAGAGACAGCAACTTGCTTTTAATCAAATCATGAGGCAGAGATGTATAAAGTGTAGAAAAATCAAATGTAGAAATTTGAGTCGCTTTGAAATTTAGCGAAAGAAGTTTGTCTATAACTTCATGAGAATTTTTAATCGACCAAAAGTAATTGATGTTACTATTATGAAATGCGACATCACAATATTTGATAATATGATCTTTTATAGCAGTTAGAGCAGACGTAATATGCTTCGATAGTACCGTAGTAGAGCAGTGGCTAGAATTAGATATGAAACGTGATTTATATGGACTTTTATGTAGTTTTGGGAGCCAATATATGGTTGGTAGATCAGATTTATCAGTTTTAATTTTGAAGTCGGACATGGTCATGAGGTGATCGTGCAAGGTGCTGTCTTTTGAGGTAGGGCTTTCCACATATGTATGAGTGGAGTTTAATTCGTTTTTAAGTACTTCAATATAATATAGTTTTCAAACAACTATTATGTTATTACCTGCTTTATCAGCAGGAACAAAGACATATTTAGCATGTAAGTCAGCTATCTTCTTTTTAATAGAATTTGCCGTCAATGTATTAGGCTGTTGAAATAAATGCGGATTTTCCGTAAAGTTCTTAATATGGATATCGACAATTCTTAAAATCTCGTATTTCCAATCATGAATCAAGAGCATGAACCTTTACCTGTTCTTTTTTACACCAACGTTTACAATATGTAGTTAAAGCATCTTCTATAACGTCACGGCATTTATTGAAATCTATCCTGGACGGTAACCTATATTTAGGTCCTTTTCCAAAAAGGGTGCGCAATTTCTTGTCCGAAATACAGTTTAGGTCACCAGTAATAACATGACCTGCCGGTTTATAAACATATTTAGATTTATCACAAGAACACGACGAAGGAATAGAGTCTGATACATCAGGGTTAGATGTAACTTTATTATAATTTAGAATAAGATTTCTTATAGGCTTTTTGTACTGGTAACAAATAAGTGCAGGTTCTAAATTCTCAAAATATTGGGGGATTTTAGATGTGACTCTGTGATCACGGAAAATATTAGAAATGTTAAGTAGATCGAAACCTTTATTAATAAATTTAATTTTGAGAAATTGCTGCTTGGGTGGAAGAGACGGAATACGAGGAAAGAGTTTATTATATGAAAATAAAATAATCAAATTGAGTTTATATCAATCAGAATTGCGTAAACTTCGAAGATCAGCTTCGTCCAGGATAGATTTCAATTTATTTACTGGAATAGAGGATAGTGCATGCAACAGTTCATGACGGCCATTATTTTTTGCGATAAATAGAAGATCGTTTAATGACCTATTTAAACGATTACGTTTTCTGATGTTACGATTACGGCGACGACCATGTGACCTACGTTTTCTAATAGTTTTATGTCTTAATGTAAAAATATTGATCTTATTCTGACGAGAAGAAATATTACCTTGTCGATATATTTGGTCGTTGAGACCGAGAGGATATGGGGTTTGGAGTTGTTTAATCCAGTAGAGCTCAGTTTCCAAAAGTCGTTTTTTAACATCTGATTTCGTATCACCTGGTAATTTAGAGATATTTTCTACTGGAGTTATTTTTACATTGTTAATATTATGTTGGTATTTATTAAAGTGGTTATAAAGAAAATTCTGGTATTTACGTCGTGAATTATTACGAATTTTATAGGAATGATTCCGAAAACGTTGTTTCAAAGTTTGAGAAGTTTCCCCGACATATTGAGCCCCACATCCTCTAGCTTCTCAAGTGATGACATATATAACATTGGCAGTATTTCAATCTATGTCTTTGTCTAATTTGGTGTTAAATGTATTTCCATTAACCGAAGATTCAATATTGGACTTGCAGCTTAAATGATGGCAAGTAAGACATTTCTTGGCGTTGCACTTATTAATCTTAGAATACCCTCTGCGTATAGAATTGACAGCTCTGTAAGAATTTATAGGTGTGAATGTTTTTGAAAATGAGATAGAACGTTTAATAGGGAATCTACTTTTAAGTGGAGAAATATGAACTTTAGTGGTGCCGAATAATTTTCTACAAGAAATACCACGTATATGAAGAGTGGACACAGAGGGCAATCTAAGTGGTGTAATTATAACTTTAGGAGATTTGTATTTTAATTTTATTATATTTGAAGCCATTTTAATGAACAGGGGGGATAAGGATGTACAAACCCTGGGGAAAACTCCCACACAACCAAGTCAGTATCTATTGGGTGAATAATAACACTTGAAACACCAAGACACGGGGAACCTTTTTACAGGCTCCACACTGCATCTGAGAATAAGTGTAGATATGAAAGAAAAAAGAGGAGTTACTGGCTCAGTTATGTGGCAGAAGTCACCATAGAGCTATACAGTACATGAATATAAATAATATACTAGAACATATATCACATTACAAAAATATTTGATTGTAGTGCAATTACGATACCGACTTAGGACGGTCATTTAATTTGACAAAAGCCAAACAAATGGTGTGGTTAACCGGTTTACGGGCCCACCTTCCCACTCACCGTAACAGCAGAACAATCAAAGGACTTACATTTAAAAATTTATAAATAATCCTCCATGTAAAGAACAAGGGTCAACAGGTATCGCATATTGAGAGGTCATAAAAATATAAACACGTAAGGTATTGTAAAATACATAATGGTATAAAAATATATGCGACATCAACATGATAAACCGTGCTCTGCCAGTCTGAAAGCGAGCTAAGACCCTAGATCTGTAGGAGTCCCGACTAACAGTCAGAGGGGACGAGGTTCAGGACCATGTCTCCTCTGAAAGAGGTTTGGACAAGGCCCGTCATATAGTCCCCACCGCCCTGTTAGTCAGCGTGCAACGTTCAAGTAAAGTCTGCATAAGGCTGTAGAGGGGCCAAATACAAGACCTATAGTCTTTTTGATTAACAATCATTGTTCTTACAATACTTATTCATGAATTATTTCTCTTAATTGACCCTTCTATTTCGCGGATTATTTGTCGAATTTCGTGACATCACAATACATTTTCATTTTTTGTCTGAGGTATGACCGCAGTTTAGAACATTGTGACGTCATCTAATTTAACAAAATTTCGAGCGTAAATAGAAGAGTTAATTACATAATGTTGTCAGTGCAAACAGTTCGTATTCTTTCCGTATAAGGTCATCTCACACTGTTCATTTAATTCATACATTAATGGGCTTCTATGTAACCCGAACTAGCATTTGACAGATTTGAGTTAATTCCATTCCACATTTATGATGGTAGCCAACTACCATATTGACACGATCTTTCAGTTTCCTCTATCAGGGTTTGAATCATTGAAAAGATAAAGAGATGTACTTTCTCTTTTATTGTGTGTGGAGAAGGATTTTGTGTGCATGCCCTTGGTCATTTTTGTCATACAGCTGTATCAAATGTCTTCAGTTTTCCCTTCAACAAATTGTCTGCATTCCAATGGGTACTAACTGTGCCCTGCTTCTGGTTGACATAGTCCTTTACTCATACGAAGCTGAATACATCCTGTCTTTGCTTTCGCAAAGAAAGAAACAATAGGCTCTTGGCTACAATTTCACTTATAGATATATAAATGACTTGCGTTCAATTAATATCCTTAATTCGCGGATTAATTTGCATCATCTATCCAATTGAACTGGAGGTCAAAGAAACCACAGAAAGTAGTAATTCTACTTCGTTTTTAGATATTATGTGGTCTTTTGAGATTGATGGTCAATTGAACACCTCACTTTATGACAAACGTGACGATTTCAATTTCTTTATCGCAAACGTTAACTTTCCTTTCATAAGAAGCAACATTCCATCATCGCCCGCATACGGCGTATTCTTATCTCAGTCAATATGATATTCCAGAGCATGTTCAAATTGCAGTGACTTTGTTCTGAGAGCTAGGCGACTTTCAGATAAGCTACTCAACCAGGGTTATATATGTGCTATACTAACAACGCCACCGAGGAAGTTCTATGGTCGTTACGAGACTCTTATTACACAGTAGTATATCTCGTTATCCAGACTTTTAAATGATAGTGGACTGAGACCGATTTCGAACACAGGGTGTTGCAAGCAAGCAGGAGATGCTAACTCGCCGCGGACACCTGATCTCACCCCTTGAGGGGGTTAACATATGCTTTTCAAGTAGGCATTTCTCCTTGTTTTCTATTTGGTTTTCATTTTACTGATTTTGTATGTCCTTTGGTTTCATGAATTTTGGACTTACGGGTTGAATTTATCCATCATCTCCTTATATCACTCCTTATATATACTGTCGTATAGAATGTCCATCAGGTGAAGTCACCTACCATATATATTGTTTTGTAAAAAGTCTATCTGATGAAGTCACTTCCTATATATAAGTCCATATGGTAAAGTCACCTATCAAATAAAATCACATTCAATAAATTATATACATGTAGTGTCGTATAAATACGTTATTACATTAAGTCCTATATCTAATGAGGGGCAGGCTTGGTGTAGTGGTTAAGCGCTTGACTTGCGGTGCCGACGACCCGGGTTCGATTCCCGGATTGCGCCACTATGTTTAAGAGGTTGGTATCCTCCTGCTTCCATGTCGCCATATAACTGAAATATTGTTGAAAGCGACGTAAAACACTAATCAACCAACCAACCAACCTATATTTAATGTGGAAGAAGAAATTTATAATGTGATGTTATTCCTATCTGAATCCATTCCCTTCCCTTAAAGGTGTGCGTATCCAAAGAGAGGGGGTGGGGGGGGGGGGAGGAGCGTGTGACCGGGATCTGGACCCACCCTGAGATTTGTTGAACATTACCTTTCTTGTAAAATATTTTATTTTATCCACAAAAGCATGGGTGGATCGCATCTTGTAACATTCAGTAGGGATAGACCCCCTATCCACAAAATTTCTGGATCCGCCCATTAATGATACAGGTAGTAAAATGAAATAGCTATATCGAATCCTTTAGGAAATAAAGATTATGGTTTACTAGTGGCGGATCCATGATGTGGTATGTGAAAGTCAAACCAAAAATCATCAGTCACACTGGGTGCCAAATCTGGAGTCTCGATAGCAAATATGTAGAAAAAGGGGGTGGGGCGCCCCCCCCCCCCCCTTCTACATCCATCAATGTCTGCAGTTTAAAAGTTCCAGGGTACGAGGATGTCCCGATTTACAGACTTACAATTTAGTAGGGGAGGGGGTTCGGAGCCATTTACACACACCCTGCCCCTCCCATCTTTCACAAACTCAGTCCGCATATGTCTTAATTAATACTGTATTTAAATACTCTTTATTGGGAACCCTATATATTCCTTGTTTTATAAGCGATAAATATGATATTTAATGAATATTGGATTTAAATACTTTATTCGGAACCCGATATATTCCTCATCTTATAGGCGATAAATACGATATTTTAATAGGTGAATTCACATTTAAGTAGATGGTCTTCGATTTGTTTTCCATTTGTTTCTCCATTTTTGCTGACAGTTACATGGTTATTGGATTACTAAGATTTATCAGTTATATTTTATTTATTTATTATATAATTCTATTCTTTATATTGTATTGTATATTTATTATTGCTATATTTGTTTATAATTATTTCATTGATTTTATCCATCATCAAAATATTGTATATTCTACCTGTTGTTTTAAAACTTCTGAAGTTTCATTACATTTATGACAATTCAATTTTAATAAAATTAAATTGTACTCGTTTCAATTAAGTAAACTAGTGAACAAGTGGAAAAGGGTATATAATTTATAGAAAATTTACATCAATAGTTGTACAAATGCAAATACATTTAGTACGTCGTGGTTCTGGTTGTTGTTGTAGTTGCAGTTAATATTTCACAGCAGAAATAGATAAAACATAACACTATGAAAATAGCGCCAACGATTCCCAATGTAGCTCCTCGCGTAGAACAGCTGATAAAAGAAAATATGTAGTACTATGGTAGTGTAATCAACAAATATATGAACAAGATTTTAGAAGAGAAATGCTTGTTGTAAGTAGTCAATAATTTTGTATAGATGCCTATGAAGAAACAAAACAATTGGCATTTAAATTTACGATTATATAATATGAATGACAATAGTAAAAAAGATTATAAATGAAATTTATTGATATATTACGTCAATCCACTATTATTTCACGTGTATTGTGAAGGTATCTGCTTGATGCATCCCATGGACATTTAACCTTTGCAACGGACCAACCTGAAGCAGTGAGGGATCCTTTACGTGCTACGCTTACCTTGACATGGACCTCGGTTTTTACTGTCTCATCCGAAAGACCGAACACCGATGTATCTACTGTAGGTATCGAACCCGGGGCATTTCAGTCGGAAGACGAGCGTCTAATCCACTGGGCCACACCGGCTTAAATGAAAATCAAATCTTACCTAATGTATGTGTAGGTGGCATCGGTGGTTGGTTGATAGTAGTATGACGCTACATGTACCACATTCGCTTAAAAGAGAAGAAATCCGGTGTGGCCTAGTGGATAAGGTGCTCGGCTCGTGATCGAGAGGTCGCGGGTTCGACTCCCGCCCGGGGCACACCCGTGTTCTGTCTTTCGGATGAGACAGTAAAAACCGAGGTCCCGTGTCATGGTAGGCGTGGCACGTAAAAGATCCCTCACTGCTTCGGGTGGGTCCGTTGCAAAGGTCTAAATTTGTATGCAATGCATCAGGCAGATGCCGTCACCATATACGTGAAATAATCGTGGAGTGACGTAAAACAATAATCAAACAAACAAACAAATAAAAGAGAGGAATTTCAACAGTGATCTTATTTACAAATTAAAGAGCGACTTGCATTAACTGATATTTAAGATAAAACTGATCAAGCATAGGCAGTACTATAAGAAAATATAGGATTTTGCTGTTCAAATATCTATATTTTCGATTTCCACGGTAATTGAAAATTTCTGAAGAGATGCAAGTTGTCGAAACGCACTATAGTGCTTCAAAAGTTATACAAACATGAATGTTCTAATATTGCATGTATTCCATTGCTTTTGTGGAGAGTTTGAATGTGGACTCATTAACCAATTAACTTCAGATATTGACTGACGATTGTCACTTCAATTGACCGTCTTGTTGCTAATAAATTACAATCGAATATTTCAGTGATGCATTTTTGTGCTTATTCTTGTTTTCTGGCGTTATTCGCTTTTTATTCACTTATTTGCTTCGATAAAGGAAAAACTATAGTCAGAAGTAATGATAGAGGCATGTGACGGATTCTGATGTTTAATTTCGAGTCTGTAAGGTTATATTGCTTGTACTTAAGTATTAAAATTCTTGTCATGTGTCTGAATGATGAAGTAAGAGGGTTTTGCTAGTTGCTTTTATATAATACACAGAAAAAAAAATGAATTCTGCTCTGTACCATTAAGGGAGTAAATTGGCTAGTAAAAGTGCACAATTAGTGTCCATAAGTATACCGATGCTTGTAAGAATACTTAGTCACCGACGTTATGCCTCCCTCATACATAGCTCTATCCTGAAATCGTCTCCGGACCCTTAATTTTGCATGAATTTGGTAAATTTTCTCTTATTTTGGATTTCAACAGTATATGCCATGCATATCACTGACTAGAGATAAGTCAGTGATATGAGTAAATGGTGCAATACATCAAAGCAGTTTGGTTGGTTGATTTGGGTGTTTTCAGTTATATCGCGACATGGTAAAATGAGGTCACAAACCTCCTTAAAATAGTGGCACAGTCCGAGAATGGAACTTGGATTATCGGCGCCACACATCAAAATAGATATATATGTTTTTGTACACTAATTCCAATTGAATAGAGAGTACAGGTATACTGTTTAATATATACATTCCTTAATCCATTAAAAAGCTTGGGAGCACTATGGGCCTTGCATTGAATCTCCAAGGATATACCTCTAAAGTAAAGACAAACATATAAAGCACAGTGACACTACAACTCACAAGGCACCCTATATTTCACGTATATTCATTCCCGCAACGGGGAGTCAAACCCACGACCAATGGTACTGAATCACCTAGCTGTCATACATCCGACTGACTAACAGACTGAGCTACCCAAGCACCACAAAAATGAAAAAGAATTAAATATTTTCTGGTTGAATGCACTATGTTTAATATGAACTTTGAGAAAAAGTAATGCATCATGCCCGAATGGCATGAGTTTTCAAGGAAAGGGTTTTCTTTAATAACTACATTAAACCAGAAAGTATTTCAATCATTTCTACTCTCTTTCACATACTTTATCTGTCTTACCTAACACAGCTAAAATAAATCCTAGAACTACATTTGAACTCATATCAAAGTATAATTCAAGCTGGCAGAAAATTTATGATTATTTCCTATGTATCTTTTAATAGTTTTTAAAGTGTAAGTTGAGCATATGTGTTATTTTATCTACGCCATGAGATTTGTTATAGGTAACTATGTTTAATCTATTAACGTGGGATATGGTCAAAGGAATGTGAACAGATAAGATGTGTTGGAAGATAACTAACCGGTTTACTGCTCTAATTGGTTACATAACAATTTACAAATCTCGCATCACTTTGTTTGTTGTTTATTCACTGTTTAAGGTACTACAATTATCCGAATGATATTTCATTTATCTATATATAGAGAAGCACTCATACGGCCCCTTGGGTCAAACGATTTGTTAATAAGATCGTTGAAAATTATCATTGTTAACAATTCCACAAAGTTTACTAATTCGCGCAGCACCCGCCACAAGTTTCTGCCCACTATGCATGCAGTACCAAATATCGAATTCCAATCATCAGAGGGCCGTTAAACTGAATCTATTTTGCAAACTTATAACTATTCTTATTTAGACATATGCGGCGGTTCTTGTAGATCATTTCAAACTGAACTTCATAAACAATAGATAAAAAACGGACTTTCTATTAATTTTTAGTAAGACCGAATAAAGTCAAGTTAGAAAGTTGAAATTCCTGGTGAGTAGCAAAAAATTCTTTTCTCGAGCTGTTGTTTTCACAGTTTAGATATAAAATATAAAATCAACACCAACATTTTGTTTTACTCTGACAAAGCAAAAAATCTTACAAGAAAAATCAGAACACATCTGACAAAGCCATATGACACAAATCACCAAGGACATGCACACAAAACATGATGATAAGAGAATATACACTGAAAAACGACATTACAAATATAGTCGATTGTGCTGCGGTTACGATACCGACTTAGGACGGTCAATTGAAGTAACAAACGCCACTCAATTGTATGTACGTGTGTATCTGTGTACGTGTGAGTGTATATGTTTCAGTGTATGTATGCGTATGTATGTATGTATGTATGTATGTATGTATGTATGTATGTATGTATGTATGTATGTATGTATGTATGTATGTATGTATGTATGTATGTACGTGTGTGCGTGTGTATGTGTGTATGTATGTATGTATGTATGTATGTATGTATTTAAGTATGTTTTATGTATGTATGTAGGCGTGTATATAAGCCTCTGTAAGGGTTTGTATATATGTATGTAAGCATGATGTACGTAGGTATGTATGAATGTAGATATGTATGTATGTATGTATGTTAATATGTACATATGCATGTGTATGCTCTTATTTATGGGTATATATTTGTGTATGTGTATGTATGTGTGAATGTCTATTTCTCTATATGTATGTATGTATGTGTGCATTTGTTTGTGTTAATGTATGTTAGTTTGTGTTTACGTACGTACGTATGCATGGACTTATGTATGTATGTATATACGTGTGTATGTATGTATGTATGTATGTATGTATGTATGTATGTATGTATGTATGTATGTATGTATGTATGTATGTATGTATGTATGTATGTATGTATGCAAGTATGCATGTGTGTATGTATATATGCATGTATGTGTGTATGTATGTATGTATGTATGTATGTATGTATGTATGTATGTATGGATGGATGGATGGATGGATGGATAGATGGATGGATGGATGGATGGATGGATGGGATGAATATATGTGTATGTATGTATTTGTATGTGTGCACGAATGGGTGTGTCCGTTTCTTTTCAAATTGTGTTTATGTAGCTATATATATGTGCATGTATGTATAAATATATGTAAGTAAGCATGTATGTAAGTACATGTATGTGTGTTTGTATGTATATATGAAAGTATGTATGTATTTATGAATGTATGTATCAATGTATGCGTCCCTGTGCATATGTGTCATTTTGTGTATGTGTTAATACATGTGTGTATGACAATCTGTTTGTATGTATATATGTCTTATGTCTGTATGTATTTATGTGTCTCTGTATAAACGTATGCATGTGGGAATTTTTGTAAGTGTGTGTGCATGTATTTATGTGTGTATAGATTTATTAACGTCTGCATATGTGTTTGTGTGTGTGCATATATGTATCTGTCTAATTATTCATCTATGTATCTTTGTATGAGTGTATTTATGTGCATATTAGTGTATATGTGTGTATGTGTGAATGTGTTTGTCGCTGTGTGTATGATTGTATGTATTCATGCGTGTATTTTTGTATGTATATGTGTATGTGTTTATGTGTTTATGTATGTTGTTTGTGTTTACGTAAGTATGTATGTATGGACTTGTGTATGTATCTGTGTCTGTCTGTCTGTCTGTCTGTGTGTATGTATGTATGTTTGTATGTTTCTCCGTTTGTGTTTATGTGTATGTATGTTATCTATGTGTGTATATCTAATTGTTTTCATATTTTCCAGTGGTTTCTCTTATTTTGTCACTGTCAGTTGCTTATAATGCAGCACATGTTTTTGTTTGTATGTGTAGGTATGTAGATGTGTAGATGTGTGAATGTGTGTGTAGGTGGGTGTGTGTGTGCGCGTGTGTGTATGTGTGTATAGGTGTTTGCAAATTTGGTCGAGTCAGATTATTTATTTTCAGATCTATGAAGGATAAAATATTAATTTTCTTAATATCCTGGGACAGATCAATTATTTTATTGACTTTTTTGTCGCCAAAAAAAAAAAAAGAAAAAAATAAAAAAAAAAAAAAAAAAAAAAAAAAAATACTTAGAACTGCGTTGTAGTATATGCCATTAACACAGTCATCCTTCTATAATTATATTTTGTCAACAAAATACATTCTAATATAAGGTAAACTCAACAAATAATATGCAAACACTACTTTGATTGCATTCGTTTTTATACTACTAGTTTCTATAGTTAAGTGTATAGTCTCGAAGTCTCTGGTATCCAGGGAGAGAATTTCCATTTATCACTATAAAAGGATGTGTAAGGAAGTGTTGCTGTTTTGGCTTCCTGTCCAAATGATAATATTTTATCCGTTTTTGACTTACTTATGACACTATTCCGAACAAGAATCTGATGAAAAAAATCTCTCAGAAAGCTGATGGTAGAGCCCTTGCCCCCTGTCTGTCCCTCAAAATGGACATGCAAATATATTTTTCGACAAGAGAGCCAAGTGGGCCTATTTCGCTCACCTGAGTACCTAGATGATGCAGGAAGGAAGTGGGGTGGGGTGTTGGGGGGGGGGGGTGTTCTTCGTGTTTCTATCTTATATGATTTTTAAACATTATATCAATTATATTCAATTGCCCTCGTTGCATGTCTATGCACTGAATATAAGTAAAATATTTATGTATAACATTTCAATAAGCTTATGACGCGCCCCTTTATGTTTGCTCTAGTTACAAAAATAACTACCAACGAGCAAAAGTACCTTCATCGGTGCAGTGCCAGTGCCTGGGATGACGCTTTTCTATACAGTTTACGGCGGCTTTATTTTAAAATACCCTATCGCTATCCCCATATCTATATTATAAAATCGTCTTAGCCACTTGATAGTCTTCCCATCTGTATCAATCAGATATAAGCCCCGGAAAGTTGAAGTTCATTAAAATAAGACGTGAAAACTTTGCCAGAAATCAGCCAAAATTGACATTTTCGCCATTTTCATACCCCTCTTAAATACAGTGTAATAGAATCCGTCGCCTCGAATATTTTCCTCGCTCGGGAACCGTGAATTTTGTATATTATTTGGTCGAATGTTGTTCAGTAAATTAATAACGGTGTAGTGTCGACACTAAAAGCCCCGGAAAAAAGATCCTGTATACAAGATAGGGAAAAACGAAGTTTTTTGGTGTAAGTTATTTTTTATTGTTAATATCTTCATGGCGAGACAGATGACGTCTAAAAGATGTGACGTCATACATGCAAATTAACAAAGCGGCCTTATTTATCCGTGTGCAGGGTGAGAGGGAGGAGGAGGGGAAGATATGGAGTGGAAGGGGGGAGGGAAAGGGATAGGAGGTTACTGCAGGGGCATGAGGGGGGCACCCCCTGTCTGCCTTTCCTGAACAGTTCTTGGCATATATGCAGTACAAACATTACAGTCATGGTGTTGCCGTTAAAACTGAAAGTAGGGAGACTTCATAAACTCGCTAATCGGGTCAAGTGGCGTGTTTCCGGCGATTTTCCAAATATGGGCAGTGCAATGCTTCAAACATGTACACTTTACAGATGTAGAATTGTTACGTGTATATTCTGCAAAGCATTATATGGAAGTATCTAGAACTGCAAACTACGCTTGTGTTTTAGTAAAATGTACATTCAAATATGCATGAATACAAACTTAATGTTTCACCGGAGTGGTTTTACAGTTAAATTGCCCATGAAAGTGTATATGTAAAACATACAGCTGCGATTAGTACAAGTGTAAATAATACATTTGTTCAAAGAACATGTGTAAAGGATACATCTTCAATGTAAATTTACTTCTCTACATGTCTGGACAACGAATACTCTCTATAAACATGTAGTGACGTCATGCAATCGTATGCAGTACTTGAAAATACGTCATCAAATGGAAAAGATAACTATCCCAATAAGTATGCGGGTCCACATAGATCGATATTGTCATGCAGATCACGAATTGCGACGAAAACGAATAAAAGAATCCTTTCTCCCATTTCTTTCAATCCAGTATTTATAACAATGTACAAGAGGACTGACATCTTCCTCAATCCCCCTAAAAGTAATAGATCTAAATAAACAAAATAGAATAGCAACCAAAATATTAATTCAATCTATAGTTTAAGGGCCCACCTTCCAACTCACCGCAAAATCAGTACAATCAAAGGACAAACCTTTGAAAATTAAAAAATAAGAAATATAGATCAAAAGATACATGTATGTGAGTAGACAACTAGGTCAAAAACTAGGACTTAATCTTTTCTTTTTTTTAAGGGGGAGGAAAGTACTGATGCCAATACTTTTGAAGCATGAAAGTAGAATCTTACTGCTTATGACATATACCTTTTTTTATATTTACATATGTATTGTCGTGTTTCTTCGACTTCGAGTTGTGGATTTCGGAACAATACCTTGGATTTGTACTTGTATTTAAGGCTTCATACTTTACATATCTACTGCACTAAAACATCTTTGAACGTTCACCTTAGATGAACAAAGTGGAGGGTCAAAGGTCAAGAACTAGGTTTTATCATTTTTCACTTGGCTTCTGAATTTCAGTGCATCCATGTTTCACCAACACATCTTGTTTACTATATTATATTCTTGATAAGTTTGATTGAGATTAAGCTGTATCAATAATTATCTCAACCCTAACCCTAACCCAACCCAAGGTCATATTTCAAGGTCAAGGTTAATAAAACTTATGGTTTTCTTAAGCTTGTTGTTAAAAATTCAATGTTCTAGGGGTAGAGTATGACTGAGGTAATCCCTGCTCTTAGATACCTTGAATGATATATTGATTTTTTTGTTCAATAAAAGGTTATGAAATGTCCTTGAAATTAAAACAATAAAATAAAAAGTTCTATGGTCAGACTTTTTTGGAAGGTGATGTTATCAGCTTCCCTAAGCCGCCGTCCATCCCAATTTGGAAACCGATGTTGTCCAAGTGTTCTTCCTCCCAGTAACAGTAACAAAGATATAGTCCCCAAACAAATCCTACATAAAATTCAATTTTAGCAACTAAAGTTAAAAAGTTGTGCTTTACATATTAAAATTTGCTGAAATAGATAGATTTAGTGTACTCTTAATTATGAGAAAGTTATATGAAAAATATTCCTGCGCTGCTGTATGTCGATCAAACGTACAAGTCTATTCCTTAACCATGGCTATCGCTCGCATAAGGATAGATCTATCGTTTTGATTTGTTTTTAATGTGTTTGATATATATGCACATCTTCACTTGTGTGCATGTCCTCGTTTGTTCATTCGACTAAACATCTTCTATATTGTACATAGTCTGTTGCAATGTTTACTTATAATAATTAGTCAGAGGTTCCAAGTCGTTCGGACTAAGTATAAGGGATTATAATTATTTCGATGCAAGGTCATTTCGATCGGTACATGGTCGTTTCGTTACAGAAATAAGACGTTTCGGTACAAGTAGAACTAATTTTGAACCTCGAAATGGTCGTTGTGGTTGTTAAACCATTCTAATTTATACATTTGTATCGCAGTATACTGAAACCTATGTGCATTAAAATGAACAATTAATGGTACAAACACATAATATTGATACATATATGCACTGAAATATCGTACTGAAACCTTGTTCGTGCATGACGTATGTCAATATAAAAGATTATTTCACACAGTGACACTGTCAAAGTAAACATATAGAGAAGATCAAATGTTTTTCATATACATAATGTTCATAACGAACTTGCATTTCCAGTCACTGTGAATAAGTTAACAGTATTTCTACTGTTTGTAAGTCGGTGCGTTTAAGCTCTTAGTACTTGTATATGTATATAAAACAGCTTTGAAAATTACTATGGGGGTGATCGGAATTTCCGAACAGACAAGTAGAATATCGTGATTTGATGTTTAAGCACACATTTATACATTGCTATTTTGCTATTATTTACTTTAAAAATATACGAGTTTCATCTACATGTATTTAGTTAGCTCTAATTTCCTTTGTTATTTTTAAGATCTTTTGTGATGTCTCGGAAGACCTTACTTTGCCTCTGTTTCTCTGAAAATCGTTCCTAAGTCTTCTTCTTTTCTAGACGCTGGTTCTAATCTCTAATATATCTCACTAGTTTGTACCTCGATATCTTTTTTTAAGATTTAGATCTATAGCTTGTCACAAGATATTATAAAATGGTATTAATCTACATGGGGTGTTGAATTATTCCCTTTTAATTAGATTTCAATGAACATGTTTGTCCAGACAAAGGTTCTCTAACAGCGACTGACTGGCATAATCATAATATCAGGCACGACTGCAAATTTAAAACATTGTAGATCTAGTCTGCATGTGATGTTCAAATTCTTATGAAAATGATACAAATAGGGACAGAGAGAGAAGGGGGGGGGGCAAAATTTTGCACTTTTTTCGTATTTTTCCTTTAAAATTAGATTTAGTATTGTAATAAATTCTTAAGGAAGAAAAAAGAGGAGTTACTGGCTCAGTTATGTGGCAGAAGTCACCATAGAGCTATACAATACATGAATATAAATAATATACTAGAACATATATCACATTACAAAAATATTTGATTGTAGTGCAATTACGATACCGACTTAGGACGGTCATTTAATTTGACAAAAGCCAAACAAATGGTGTGGTTAACCGGTTTACGGGCCCACCTTCCCACTCACCGTAACAGCAGAACAATCAAAGGACGTACATTTAAAAATTTATAAATAATCCTCCATGAAAAGAACAAGGATCAACAGGTATCGCATATTGAGAGGTCATAAAAATATAAACACGTAAGGTATTGTAAAATACATAATGGTATAAAAATATATGCGACATCAACATGATAAACCGTGCTCTGCCAGTCTGAAAGCGAGCTAAGACCCTAGATAGTAGGAGTCCCGACTATTAAGAACTAATTTCTGAATTATAGACAATTGCTCATCCTCCGTTCTACCATAATTGGCACATGGTAATGCTTTGATATTGTCCGTTTAAATTTCACATTTCAGACACAGTCTATTGTACGTATGTAACAAATTGTTAAGATCACTTCGTGAACGTTAGACCTATCCATTCCATGTTAGACCATATCTAATCAACAATTAAGCCTAACCCTAACCCTAAAGTTGGAAGAGGTTAGATTAATTTCATACTTCAGGTATTCAGGAGCAGATTCAACCATTGCAAGTGCCGCCTTCCGGCAGGAAGCATAAAGGGTGGGCGACAAAGACATCTTTGTTAAGTTAATGTTTTCATATTAAATCAATCACAAGCCAGAAACAATCATAATACACTACAGATGTTACCAATTGCATATTTTTTTTTTCAAAATTACCGCCGGTTAAAACTTGATCGAAGCTGCAGACACAATGAAAAGAGATATGATCCATTCACAGGGGTGACCTTACATTGAGAAATTCCCAAGACCTAATCCATAATAGACTAGAGAAATTCCCAAGACCTAATCCATAATAGACTAGTATTACGTCAATGGGTAAAAGGGAAGACTCGTATCACAGGGGTGACCGGCAACAAACCTCGATATCTCCCATATAATCCATCTTTTTTTGCACGATTATTTCACTTTGCCTCCAAACGGACGGTTAACGGATACATCGTGCTATAAATAAAAAAGTGAAATAATTGTACAAAAAAGATGGATTATATGGGTGAACAGTAACAAAGTGTATATATACAAAAAGAATAGAATCTCCCCGATTGATCTGTAACAGGTTTTTGTCAAAGCGTGCAAAATTAGCGGAGATATCGAGGTTTGATGTTGGTCACCCCTGTGATACGAGTTTTCCCTTTCACCTATTTACGTATTACTAGTCTATTATGGATTAGATCTTGGGAATTTCTCTACTGTCCGCGCCACTCACTCTGGAAACTGGAAAATCTGGATTTTCAGTTATTCATCTTCAGAATAATTTCAAAAATGCAAAACCATTCGATAGATCTTGTTTAGTCGTAACTTTTGGTGTATGCTATATGTTTGTATGAAGAAGCGTTCATATTTTATAGACAAAAATCAATTTCAGATAGGGCGATTTCCATGTTAAATTTTGACGTGACGTCGCCAAGTTTCCCATGGACTCAATGTTAAACATCGGCGACGTCACGTCAAAATTAACATAGAAAACGCCCTATCTAAAATTATTTTTTCCCTATAAAATAAGAATGTTTCTTCGTAGAAACATATAACATACACCAAAAGTTACGACTTAACAAGATCTGCCGATTGATATTAATTTTGTAAAACTATTTTAAAGATAATTAAGTGAAAATCCAGATTTTTCGGTTTACAAAGTGAGTGGCGCGGACAGTAGTCTATTATGGATTAGGTCTTGGGAATTTCTCAATGTAAGGTCACCCCTGCGATCCATTAGGATGCCCTGGTACATGCGCTAATTTCAATAAAGTGGACAAAAACGCATGTTGCTTTAACAATTATGTATATCATTTCCCGACAATCATACCCTTTGTCCCTTAATCAGGTTAGACTTCCGTCCCCCGATTTATTTATTTATTTTTAGATCCGTGCAAGTGTTAAATCAATATTTGTTGACATGAATTACGTGTATATATATATATATATATATATATATATATATATATATATGGATGGGGGAAACCGAGTCAGATACAGTTCAAAGACGCTACATAGGCTTTCAATTTGCTTACATACAGTGTATTTTAATTTGTCTCGCAGAAGCCCCTAAAACCCCCCCCCCCCCCCCCAAATTGACCCTTTCGGCCTTGTAGACTTTCCCACTCGAGAGATTTGTACGTCATCCCCCCCCCCTCCCCCATAGTTGTTGAAGTTCTGGATCTACCCCTGAGTTTCTGTGTAATTCTAAATATGCAAATCTGCAAATCAAGTCATTTACTTCCAATGATAGTACGAAAATACATCAAGTTCATCAATTTTAACATTATTTTCGCCGCTACATACACCCCCTTCAATGACTTCATGTAAATACATAGATACAATATACATAAATATAAAAATGTAATAAAGATGAAATAATCGCTTTTATCTTATTCATTGATTTTGATATTCTAGGGTCATATCCCACCCAACCCTCATTTTAGAAATTTTTAATTATTTGATCAGGTATGTATATTAGACGTGTAAGTCCCTGTTGACATTGTCAGCTGGGGGATATAAAGTAAAGATGGATTTTGATATAGGAAAATCATATACAGACTTGAGGATGCTTCTTACTGTTCTGGGAATAACTCCATTTTCACTGTTAGTTATGATTAATTATGACAATATACTACTTTGCGCCCAAGGTGGTATATTTAAACTTAGCCGCGAGTCGTGGCCCAACGTATTAAAATGATAGGGCCACAATTCCTTACATTGCGTAAACTTATAATTTTGATAAACGGAATGGCCGGTGTTATAGAGTGAGCCTCCCTCCCCCGCCCCCCCCCCCCTCCCCCTTAGCCAGACTTTCCGCCGGCGGCCCTTCTCTAGAGGGAGTCTTCTCCTCAAGGGGGAACGCTCATGCTAGAGCCAGCCTTTCCCCTGATCAAACAGATCACAAGCATTGATTTTCTAGAAAATGCACGCATGTGATAGACAGTCAACATCGAGTATTACCTCGGCCGGGTATTACTATGGTTTGCTAAGATTCAGATTCTATATATCATTATAGGATATAAACTGTGGCGGATCCAGGATTGCAAAAAAAGGGGGGCGGGGTGGGTGGGAAAGCACATGTGAAAACAAGTATTTGTCAATCTACTCAATCATGCATGAATTTAAATAATATTTTACAGAATTGTTGCCCTGGACTCAATGGTGTGTCATAATCCTGACTGAAAAGTCATACATGTATCTTCAAGGTCAAGGTCACAATGTATACGATGGCTAAAACAGTCTGTGCCATATCCTTCTACCCCTTGGATAGATTTGAGTAATATTTCACAGAACTGTTACCTAGAATCAAGGGGTGTATTTTAACCTTGAACCAAGGTTATACCCGCAAGGTCAAAGTCACAATGCATATGATGGGTAAATCTTTGTCTGGGCCATAACTTTTTACCTCTTGCATAGATTTGAGTATACGTAATGTTTCACCGATTTGTTGCCCAAGACCCAAGGGTGTGTCTTGATTTTGAACCAAAGTTATATATGCAAGGTCAAGGTCAAATTGTATATGACGGCTAAATATTTATCTAGTCAATAACTTTTTACCCATTGCACGGGTTTGAATAGTATTTCACAGAATTTTTGGCAATGTGGGAATGTTTCTATACTTTCAAATCCATCCCTTCAAACTAAGCGACAGCCATATAATGCCACGTTAGGCGTTGCTATTGTTGAATATACAGTGTGCTTCATTAATCACCTTCCATCAGTACTCTCCCGGGTTGCGCCACTATTTTTAAGGTTGATAACCTTCCGCTTCCATGTCGCGATATAACTGAAAAATTGTTGAAAGCGACGTAAAACACCAATCAACCAACCAACCATCAGTACTCCCAGTACTTTGATTATTTGGAGGGAAATGCCACTTTGTATTATAAAAATATTTTGGTAAAAATGTCAAATTTCTCTAAATACCTTGCTGCAACAGTTTTTTTCTGACTAGATATGGTATTAATTTTAGTTGTATGATTGTATTAAATATGAAGTATTATCTGTGATATGAGCCATTATCTGTCAATTCATTATTTTTGATAAAAAAATTATGCCTGTTCAAATATTCATATTGATCTCATTACTTGATATGTCAAGGTATAGAAAGGGAGATAAATCTAGCGGACAAACCAACCCTGAATGATGTATTCATATTTTAACCAGAATCTCACATGATACCCAGAAATGACATATCAAAAAATAAAGAAATTCAATGAGCCATTTTTTCTAGTACCCCTTGCAATCGCTACCTTAATTTCTAATACTTGAATTTTGTTGGATACTATACTTGTCCAATTTTCCCCGTTTATTATTTGTTTCACCGACACAAGGTCCCTCAAGCCTAAAATCTTAAATGTGCGATAGTTAACTTCAGCTTTTACTGTCTGAAATAGAAGACATCGACATATTACCGGATGGATTGGAACCTAGATTGAGCAAAGTATACTCTAGATTTGCTCTTCATAGCAATTTTTAGGGGCGGGGAGTTTTATCTCTATCTCTGTGCTTAAAGTTGCACTAGCTGTCGGAATTGTTATTTCATAAACGTTATGTATCATTTACTTATCTGAAACTAAATACGATAAAACTACAAAATACAGTTACACTAAATCGAAAGTCGGCTCTGTTGACGACATTAACGCGTTTATAAGAACCGGAAAAATTGAGAAATGTCAGTTACCCTCACCCTTATTTAAAATATTTATGTCACAGTAGTTGTCCAATGTGGTTTGATCGAGGGGCCCCAAAAAGGGGCTCATAAAGAATTTTTCTTTACAGTACTGTGACAATATTATATTTTGATCATAACGTTACCACTACAAAGTGGAGTACATGTATATATAACAGCCTAGTTAAAACTATAATAAATTGTAATTAACTATTGAAGGAACAAGAAAAAAAGGAATAGTGTTTTGAGAGTTAGCCCCCCCCCCCCCCACCCCACCCTTTCACACAGACACACACACTTCTGTTCCCGTTTGCTATCTTCACTTATAAGCATTTTATTTGTAACAGTTATAGTTATTTATAGTACATTGTAGTAGATTCTGATTCACAAATTTATTGCCTTGAAGACAACATTTACTCACATGTCCAATTCAATACCCCCCCCCCCCATTTTTTTTTTCTTTCTCCAACAATTTCATTATTCTTATCCATACCTTTCATACTGTTTTGAATAAAATTTAATGCTGAAGGAAATAAGATGTTTTCTGATGTTTCTTGGAAAAACACCAATTCAACCTCCATATATTATTTTATTAAGAGAGAATATCATTTTTATTGGAAAATATCTCATCATTTCTGTAGATCTACATGAAGTTACGTGAAAGTAAAATTTGAATGCAGCCCTTCATAATGCTGTCTTTTACGAAAAGTGTCTTTCTGTATGACAAAAGTGGGTCATAGGCAAATTGATGGAGAACTTTTAAAACTGGCCCCTATCCTTTTTTGAAAATATCTGAGATGTGACAATGTGTTCCAGTGAGTTCTCCTTCCATTGAAGCTAAGGACTGCATTTGCTGAGCAACATCTCACTGTATTTATTACTAAAGACAATTAAAACATGTTACAAGTGTCAGTATTATACTTTACTTGTAAATGTGTATTGTATTTCTATTTGATAATATCTATATTATCATAGTATTTCTAAATACACATGTAACCTCAGTGACAAAATAGGCTACAGTCCTGCTTGAAACACACTATAAATTTTACTTTTATCAAATCCAGGTTTGATCCTAGATCAAGGCAGCTAGGAATGAATAATGTAATACAAATTTCCATTATAGGATAGCAGTATAGCAGATTAGAAACTTACTTTGTACCTATGGAAGATAAAAGATACTGAGCAGTCATATAGTAAAACAGGGAAACAAAGTGGTTCAGGTCATTTAGCAAGGCAAGAAAGTGTTAGAATAATGGCATAAATTAAATAATCTAGAGGCCACGGAATGAGAAGGAATACAAGAACTGTAGGAATGTCTTCAAAGCTGCTAAAAGAAAGGAATGCAATATTAGAGGTACAACAGGTAATATGATATATATGATCTTGACCTCTTATATGTTACTCTACAGAATTTAAAAGTATTATGGTAGAAAAGGTCAAGGGCATCACATTTTGAAAAGTTATTTACATTGCATATTATATATGTTATTTACTATCAGTTGTTACAAAAGATTATAAAACATTAATGAAAGCCTTAAAAAAACTACTTATCATGTTTGTTTCGTTAACTGCATGTCTTCTTGTAATTGCATATTAATGTATTGATAATTTTGCAGAAATGACAACAGATGAAAAAAGGAAGTTTCTATAGCTCTCATGAAAGGTGTATAAAATATTAACATACCAAGCACATGAAGGTCAAGATGGAGACCTACACCCATGTCCAGAAATTTATTAGTCTGCCAGGCAGAAACTGCTAGCTGTCAGAATTCTTCTAAAACTTTCATAGCCATTGTATATATGTTATTTCATAATCTTTCATCTTTGTTGCATAGGTAAATCTATTGTGTTATGCAAGTTATACACAAAATAAAAGGTTGGATTTTGAAGGCATTGGGTAAAGAGAAAGTACTTATGATCCCATACACTAAAGTTGTTTTGACTGACCAACTTTTAATGTGATGAGCTGTAGAAGTAATAAAGGGCAATATTGTACCCTTCTTCGGAAACCTCTTCAGAAGGCCTTGCTCTACCTGACATTTAAGATGTTTAGAACTTATTTGGTTAATAGATTAATCTTTCCAAAGTAATATTAACAGAAATCTGAAGTCATGGCTTCTCTTTGTTTTAATTTCACCCAGTACAAGTCATGCTGAAATATGGTAACAGAAGATTACCCCTTTAACCTCAAACATAATTAATGGCAGTGTCTAGGCTGAAGCTGGTATTAACCCACATTAATTGCAAGCTAAATCATTTACATATGTATCCATGGTCCCATATGTAAATATAAAAGAAAAAGTTAATGATATATTTAGTGTTTAAATGATGTAATACTTGTATTCATTTATATACATATTCATACATAGATGCCTTTATACAAGAAATATTTTGTAAATACAAATGTGTATGTGTTCAAGTGATTGTATTCATGATCATAACTAAAATATTTACAGCTATCATAGAGTCAGATTTCATCATTTTAATTCATATACATCTACTCATATCATTTTCATATATATCTATTTATTGAAATAGATTGCTTCAATTTTCATAATGACCTGTGTTCTTTTATAAGAAGTAAAAATTAAAATCACACTTTTTCAGCACATGTTGCTTTTTCTTAATAATATTGGTATTTGACAAATTGACAGAACATCTGAAGAGGCTAAAGTTTTGGTTATGCACTGTGACTTTTCAGGTCCTTATTTAGCTCAGTAGTACGGATACTACAGCAAAGAAGCTAGTTTCCCTCTAAATATTATATACACTGAAGCTGTCTTCCAAATACACCTAGAATGTGTACTTTATCCATTTGGGCATGTAATGGAACTCCTTTTTTCTTGACTACTATCCACTTTTAGCCTAACCTTTGTTTTATAAAGCTGGAGGTTTCAGAAAGTCAGATAATTATAAAATTAAATATGAAATGTATACATGTAATTCATTTCATTCCATCTGCTATCATTAGTGGTATCTAAATTATACATGTTAAATTTCTATTAATAAATGGCTAACTGTGTAACTAAATTAACTAAAAGTGGTCAGTGAAAGCAAAACTTGGCACTATAATGACTGATTTCCACATGCATATTTATATTACTAGTACTCAATTTAATTTAGTGTATGTTAGACCAGTATGGGAACTGTTTTATGTATAAGTACAACTAGAAAAGTTCTTGTAGAAAACAAAAACACATGGTTATGGTATTAGTGGGAATTTGACCTTGCAAATATAACCTTTTCTAGGTCATAACACACCCTTGTGTCACAGGTAACAATTGACAGAAATATGAAACAGATTTAAAATTATGTTATGTCTTAGTGTGTCAGTGTACCTGAACTTTGGAGTAATATGACCTTGGTTCAAGTCAGAACACACCATTGTATCATGTGTAACACTTGTATGAAATATCAACCACATCAAAAGCATAGAGATTTTATGATATGGACAAACTTGGATGGACAGACAGAGATAAGGATAGAATGATTCCTATATACATGTACCCACAAAATTCTGTTAGTTGGAACTGTAATTAATTATCATTAATACTCACTAGGTTTAAAGTCAGACTGTATCATCATCTGTGCTATGTCAAGGATTGAGTTGTTTCAATGATGCTTGATATTATAGACTTTGTCAGATCTGCATAAAAATAGAAAAACTTTCTATAAGATTATTCAATCACATTCCTATGGGAAAGTTATTGATACAATTCAACGCACATAGTATCATATTCCTTCAAAGCAAAATACCAATTTGCACATAATTAAAGAAATCATATTTGATATGAACAAGCTTACATTAAGGGAGTTAACCCATGCAGGCTGGACCATGCTTTTCAAATCTTGAATTTTAAATTTTCTAGTTACTGTAAGTAGTATTTCTATATTTAATTACTATGAAAACTAGAACTGTCCTAACGGGACAAATACCCCCCGCGGCACAAAAATTCAAAATAGGGCATAGACCAAGGACAAAAGTATAATGGTTTCAAATGAAAGATCTGTTCATGAGGAATCTCATGTGCAATCTAAAAGATCTACTATTTACAATTCAAAGCAGAAACATCAGATACATGGTAAAGTTTCTATTTACAAATATATCAGGGGCAGCAATCTTGCGAAGATAAAGTCTCGTGAATAGTTGCAGATTTTCAGTACTGTAAAATGTTGGTATCAACAGAAAGGTCTTGCCACAAGGATTACACATGTGTAGTACGAAGGTCCCATCTCTTTTCTTTCAAAAGTTATAATTATGGCTAAGGTTAAAGTTTTTAAAAAGTAAGTCAAATGTCAAGGCCAAGGTCACAAGGTCAAAAATTTTGGCACCAACAGAAAGGTCTTGCCACAAGGAATATACATGTGTAGTATGAATACCTATGCAGTCTCTAATTTGGTTCAAAAGTTATGGTCAAGGTTAAAGTTTTCTGGAAAGATGGACAGACAGACAAGGTGAGTCCTATATACCCCCCAAACTTTGTTTGCGGGGGTATAATAAGAAACACCACTAGATATCTTACCTATTTGCATGGAAGGACTTCCCATACATGTGTGTATTGCATATGTTGCTACCATTTGTATTATCTCTAATAAATTTAACTGTTTCATTTGACATGTCTTAAGGACAGTAAAATGATATTTTCAGTAGTCAATCCATAATATGACTCAAATTTCAACCTTTTGGACTCAATAAAAACATGTTACATTATATATATATACATGTACGTTACCCTGAATAGTTTTTTTCCATATCATATAATTTATAACTAAGACATGTATTTCAAAAAGGCACCTTTATAATATAAAATGTAATAAAATACATACTAATTTTTTTGAAAGCAAATTGTTTAAATTACCTGAACGATGCATGATGCTTTTGATTCCTTTTAACAAACAATGAATCATAGAGATGGCCGCCTAAATAAGTTCTTTTGGATATTAACATTGATGATGTTATTCATGGTGCCCTAAATAAGAAATACATGTGTATATGTGACAAGAAAACCCCAATTAAGAATCCTCCTTGGCTCAATCATACCACAATTCTACAAGATATTATTTTTAATTTTTTATGTAGTATACACCCTTTATACAGTTCACCATCAAATTAGTTTCATTTACCTAACAGATTGAATGTTTTACATTATAAATATTAAACTGTATACAACTGATAGACTCAATCCCAGGTACATTGTAGCCATGGGACCTAAGTTTGAATCCAAGAATGTCTATTACATTTGACCTTGCTTATTAACTGAAGTTCAGCCATCTCTCATAAGTAAACAATATATCTTTGTTTTGAGGTGGATTTGAGTATGTGAGGTTGGTTAGTTGGTTGATTTTTTTTATGTCGCTTTCAACAATATTTCAGTTATATCACGACATAGAAGCAGGAGGTTACCAACCTCTTAAACATAGTGGCGCAACCCGGGAATCGAACCCGGATCATCGGTGCCGCAAGCCAAGCGCTTAACCACTACACCAAGTCTGCCCCAGTATGTGAGGTTTTCAATTAATTGTTGGCATGGGAAAAATACATGTCGATACAGCTATATCTATCCAAGATAAATGTTCATTGTTGCAGTTCAAATTTCCCCACAGTCATAAATGTTCACCATAAATCATTATCAAATTTGAAGGATATGATGACAGAAACATGCATGCAACAGTGTGCATACAATGATACATTATGCATCTATAAATATATAGATCTACATTATTCATGTACAAACCCAACAGGCCCTATAGCTGTTAGGTGTGCAAAAATTTATTTTAAAGATAACTGAATAAAAAAGGCTACAAGATTAATGTTTTAAGCATGCTCAACTGCTGAACTTGAAGTGTCCTGGCTAAGAGTACATATATACATGTGAGCAAAGATAAGATCTATAAATACAATACGAATGATTTTAACGTAAACAGAGATTATAGAACGATTCTTTTCAAGGTTATTCTGTCATTTTTCATTATTAAAAGGAGTGTAAATAAACGAAATACTTTCTATAAAATAGTTACATGGTTCCTTTCTGGAGCCCCAACTTGAATTTTCCCTATATATCCAACTTACAAGATGCATATATTTTCATTATGTCGTCCACTTTGCACATTATCATGAACAATTAGATATCAGAGACTACCTTATATAATGACAGTAACTATTGAACCGTTTTCATAATGCAAAGACGTCAGTTAAATCACTGCAAAGACATTTCCACGTGGTGTAGAAAAATGTAAACACTCACCAAATATTTTCTGCAATTTGACAACTCTCACAGCTTCCCATCGCTCCAATGCAACTCTTATGTTATCCTTGTTCTAAACAATGTTTCGTCCCAGTCTTTTTCACCCCAGATGCCCTCGAATTCTGTCTTTGAAGCACAAAGACACTACAGCTAACAAGGCACCCTATATTTCAATTATATTCGTTCCCCGTCTGGGACTCGAACCCACGACCTATGGTACCGAATCACCCTGCTGTCTTGCATCCGACACTCTAAGCGACTGAGCTACCCGAGCTCGGGTAAAATGATATTATCAAATCATGTTTTATCACGGATAAATAGTTCGGGTGAAAGTAGAACTGAGTTTAGAGATCTTGCCAGCGAAAATAAAGACAACCCCCAGGTAATATTACGATAAAATAATTAAATCAATCAATCAAAAATAAAAAGACTGATTCACCATAGTTTTCTCTCCTCGGAAAGATACTGGATCTTACAGATAAGGAGTGGGGGTGTTAGAATGTTCCGTGCTTTGGTACGTCGACGTTTAAAAGGGTTCATTGATTACATTCTTTGAAGGTGTAACGTTTTTAAATGGATGTGATAGTTGAAACAACTGCAAGATACTGTTCACATTTAGAACACATATCATCATGGACTAGGTAGTACTATGCGTCCATGCAAACTGGCAATATACAGAGGAAATTACTACACTGGATCATGGGAACAGGGAGCCCCCTCCCACGGGGGGCAGCGCAAGTCAATTTATTTTGTCACTAGAGAGTAAAGGAGCAGGAGGGCGTGGGCGACTGTGCCTTTTTGGTCATTTTTGCATTCTGCCTGTGATTGTTAATTTAAAATCATAACAAGGTGACCAACCCGGGTCATAATCGCCCATCAAATGTACGGTATAGTGACGACCGCAGCAATATACTACCAGTATTTCAATTTCATCCTTATAAATTGTAATATTTCATAGGACAATACGAGCAGCGTCAGTACAAGAAGAATTAAGCCGGGTTTCCATGAAGCGGAAAAATGATGCTCGCCTAAGAAAAAAATAATGCGTTTCAGTCTTTTTAATATTGCTGTTTCCATTACCGCCCTAAAATTATACGTGGCGGAAGAAATCCGCCCCCGAAGCGAACATTTTTTTTTTTCATTTTCCATGTTGAAGACGACGTTTTAACTGAAATTGTGAGGTAGTAAGCCCAAAAATATAATCGAGCACATGTCACAAAAAGAATCTTTAAACTATTGCGACCAAAGCCAGTTCTAGCTTTATACTATGTAATTCTGAATTTAATCATACTGTGACGCTTTTTAATAATTTTACGAGAAGTCCACATTTATTTTGTTTGTTTTGAGTTTGTTACTCAATTGACTTAAGTCGGTATCGCATCTGTCGTAAAATCGAAATTTTTGATGCCATTCCATTATTTATTAAGTTTTATTGTGCGTCTCCTCGATGACTTCTGCCCTACAACTAGGGCATATGTCTTTTCCTTTTTTTTTTTTTTTTGATGGAACAGTCATCACTATTTAAAAACTCATAACAACAGTGCTTTTTAACGGGTTTATATCTTGCAACTTGACTGAAGGAAAAGGATCTGATAATGAGCAACTGTATTGCGGCGCACATTTTGAAATGCGGCAAAAGTTAGGGGCGGACAGAAGGTGAAGCTCGCCTCCCCTCTTTCGGAGGGAAAACTTCCGAATCTAGTACTCTCGACATCGGCGCTTTGGTGGCTAAAATATATCTCGAACTTTGGAGAAAACCCGAACACGCAAATGGAAAAATGGTCTCAGAATGCAACATTTGCATCCGTACATGTACGCGTTGTTGAAAACATTTTCCTGGGGAGGCCCTCCGGATCCCCACCTGAAGGAAAGGAAACCCCTTCCCCCCTTGCCGCTTCGAATCGATATTGGTCTCATACGCCCGGCAGTGAACCGTCTGGATCCTCCACTGATAGAAATTCTATATTACATGTATTTAAACAGAAGAATTGTCTTTGATTTAACCCCTTTTCGAAATTGAATAATTTTGCGTATTATCACTGTTATAATTGAGAATTCCAACACTCTTCGTCTTGTTCATAGTTTATTCCTTGGTTCAGCTGTTACATTTTTTGCCTGCTATCGGTCCTAATCCGTCTCTTTCATTCCCAAATGGTTTGCTGTTCTCGAGGACAAAATTTTCCCAAATAGATGCTCCCTTGTAATCTCATATGTTCGCACAGAATCAACAGAAGACCTGTACGTGAACAAAGACAATGTCGAAAGTTCAATAGAAAAGTAAATAAATATTAGATTGTTAGATTTATTTATTAATTATTGTTTTACGTTAATCCACGATTTTTCACGTATATGGTGACGGCATCTACATGAAATCATTGCATACAATTTTAAACCTTTGCAACGGACCCACCTGAATCAGTGAGGGATCTTTTGCGTGCCACGCCTACCGTGACACGGGACCTCGGATTTTACTGTATCATTCGAAATACAGAACACCGGTGTGTCCAGGGCGGGAGTCGAACCTGGGACCTCTCCATCACGATCAGAGCACCTTATCCACTAGGCCACACTGGCTTAAATAAATTTAAGAAAATTGAACATGTTATAGGGGAGGTAAAACTGTACTGAGCAATGAGCTCTCTTTGGTGACATACTATGGACAAAATACATTAAACAGTCGGTATTTGTGCTGCCTTAGCAGTAGCAGATTTAGAGGGGGCCCAGCCTCCCCCTTCCCCTTTTTTATTTACAAGTAAAACTCACTTGGTACCCAAAATGGCTTTATATTTGGCTAATGCCTGACTTTTACATGTGTCCCCCTCCCTTTTCGGAAATCCTGGATCCGCCAATGCTTAGCGCACAGTAAGTGACAAATGTTTTATAAATACAACTAAATGGATTAGCTAAATGTAAATTTTGAGCATATCAGGTTTTTTTTTTAACTACCAGTATCAAGAAATGTGCATATTCTGTGTTGTCATTATCTTTCTTTTGAATCATGAAAATATACTTAATATGCATTATCAACAATTATTAACGTTTGATACGACCCCTTAACTTTTTATTGTAAAGTACGCGTTCAGTTACGAGTACGAGCTGCAGTCCGCGCGATCTGAAGATGTCTAATAGGGATTTACTATATCTCAACCTTCTACGGAATAAACACCGAGTTACTACCTGTATGGATACTCAGAGTAGACAATATATAGAGAGATGATGTCAACTCACGGTCGGCTGATTTTACCTGGTCATTTGAAATCGAGTGATATGATTTAACATGGGATCTGTATCTCGCCAGCTTTGGACCGAAATTCAGGAAGTTGTGGGCCAGCGAAATTATGGCTATACAACATTCGTAAATTATTCTGGACAAGGGATATTTTCAGAGATTATTAGTGTGCGTATTTGCGTGGGTGAATGGACATAATGTCAGTTTATTGATGGAGTGGGTTACAAGTAAACATATGTGCCGACACAACTCTGCGGAAAATCACGAGAGAGTTTTTTTTTTTTTTCAATTGGCCGAAAGTGGGAAAACTTATAACTTATATGCATATGATGTATCGCAGATGCGATATGAATATATGGATGGCTCTCATTGGATATGTAAACAGAGATCGCAGAGGTAAGCTGTTTATTATACATTTTAGTTTTCGGCAAGGTGCGTTGAAAAAAGGGGGTGGGGGTGTTTAGATGTACCTCTTTTATATTTCATTTTTTATTTTAACTTGGAACTTAACATTGATACATTGATATAGATTTGCAGCTGTAAATTGTATAATATTTTGAATGAAAAAGGAACGTTATTATTTTTTTTTTAGTTTAAAAACAAATATTCCCATCTCTTACAGGAAATAGATGATAGAATCTGAATCACTTGACTACATTGACAAAATTATTGAAAATTGCATTTGTATTAATATAATCAGTATTAAACGCTACATGATATGAAAATTAAAGTTAGTAATTTTTCTCTTAACTTTGGTGGCCCCTCTGTGGTACTTAGACTTGCGTCCAAATACAGATTCGTCTAATTCGACGTGTCCTTCCAGGACTGTGATTTTTATCACATTATAATGCTATTTCACCATCACTTCCCGGATATAGCTGGCCCATTGCACTGCCGTATTCGAGTAATCAATACCTGCACGGTTTGTTTCAAAGTCATATTATCAAAATACGAAATGATGAATAGTATGATATCAGGGATGAATAGTATGGTATAAGGGATGAACAGGTTTTGATATCTCGAAAAATGTGTATTTGAAGGCTGAAAACTCGTGGTTGCGATGATTTTTGCATCGAAATCTTTCTCCAGCAGCTGACCTGGAATATGTGCGCAAAGAGCACATACCGTCGCATTTTAAGCATTTAATTTCCGTTGCCAAAATTCCTTCTTTGCGGAAAAAATCATTAATCTGTAATTTGTTAAACTTTAGAAATAGGTTGAAAAAATTCCACGGATTCTCGAAGTGTTCGAATCAAATATCTGAAACATTGTCAATAACATGTTTAAAACTTCCAGTTTTCTTGTAAGCTCGCGCCTCGGAGTCACTTGACGCCATGGTTATCAGGAAATGGAATTTTCATTTTTAAGAAGTAATGTCCTCTATATGACCAATCTAATAAAATTATGTGTTTAATTTTGATTGGTCTGTGAGAGTACATGTATACTTGTTATTTTTATTATCACATGACGAAGTTCCACGTACCCAACACCCAATGTGTAAAGTAGTCATTAGCGGTCGATGTAAGTACATGACATGCAAACATGTAAATTTTCTATCACATGACTGAGTTCCACGTACCCGACATTTAATGTGTATATTAGTGAATGGCCACTCCTTTTCATATGATAGGAAATAAAAAAAAATATATTTACTGTTAACCACTCAATATCATAAAATTCTTTAACGTGGCATGCAGGTATATTCTATTGTGAAATAAAACTATATCATATTTGAAAACTTATGCAATTTTCATGCTTAATAAATTAATTTATATATTTAATATTTTTATACATTTGCTGTATTCGTTTTAATAGTGAGCCTTGGCTGTAAAAAACAAGAGAGAGAGAGAGAGAGAGAGAGAGAGAGAGAGAGAGAGAGAGAGAGAGAATGTCAACAATAAACATACACGATATACCCTTTCTGTTCACAGAATAAACCGTGTTGGAATTTTCAGCACTAATATAGCGTGACTTGTTTACAATAATAGTATTATAGTAGTAATACACTAGATAGCATACTACTAGCAATTTATATTCCGTTATACTTTCAATGGTTTGGACTAAAACGTGGATTGTAACAAATTTATTTGAATGATTGTGCGATTTCAGTCTGACTTTATTTGTCTCATACAGCTTGGTCAGATGTCTTCTGTATTCTCTTTTATATTTACACCTATTCTTGGTTGCATTAAGGAGTCTGTAATTTATTCACCGCAGCCGGGTGTTTCAAGTGTTATTGTTCAACTCTTAAGTAACTGACTTGGTTGTGCGAGAGTTTTCACCTAGGACTGTATATACTTTATATGTGTCATACAGCTTGGTCAGATGTCCGGGAGTACATCTCGGATCTCGCTCCTTGATTGGCATAACACGCTTTCAATATCTGAATGAGTAAATTAATCAATCATTTAATGCTTGACTTAACATGCCTTAAATCTCTGAATGAGTAGAAATATTAATAATTGGACAGTCAATATGGCATGCCTTAAATCTCTGAATGAGTAGACTAAAATCGTTCTTTGGACGACACGACACGCCTTAAATCCATGAATGAATACAAATATTAATAATTGAACGATGGACATGATATGCCTTAAATCTCTGAAAGAGTAGACCTGTGAATCATGCCTTAGTCGACATGACGTGCCTTACATCTCTGAGTAGACTTTACAGTCATTACACCGTCGACATGACATGCTTTAATTCTTTGATTGAGTAGACGTATTAATCGTTCCTTGATCGACATGACTTGCCTTAATCTCTGAATGAGTAGACTTATTAATCTCTCCTTGGTCGACAAGCCTTAAATATCAGAATGATTAGACATATTAATCGTTCTTTAGTCTACATGATATGCCTTAAATCTCTGATTGAGTAAAATTATCCATCACTGCATTATCGACATGACAGGCCTTAAATCTCTGATTGAGTAGACATATAAATCGTTCCTTAGTCGACATAAAATGCTTTATATCTCGGAATGAGTACAAGTATCAATCATTCCACGGTAGAAATGGCATGCCTTAAATCTCTGAATGAGTATACTAATCAATCATTGCATGGTTGCCATGAGAAGACTAAAATCTCCGATTGGGTAGACTTATTAATCGTTCATTGTTCTACATAACATGCCCCAAATCTCTGATTGAATACACTTTACAATCGTTGTACGATGGAAATGACATACTTTAAGTCTCTGAAGGAGTAGACTTATTAATCGTTGTTTGATCGACATGGCATTTCTAAAATATCTGATTGAGTAAAAATATAAATCATAGCAAGGTGGGCATGGCGTGCCTTAATTCTCTGATTGAGTAGACTTATTAATCGTTCTTTGATCAACAAGACATTGCTTACACCGCTGATTGAATACCCTTTACTATCACTGCATGGTCGACATGACATGCCTTAAATCTCTGATTGACTATACTTACTAATCGTCCCTTTGACGACATGGCATGCCTTAAATATTTGATTAAGTAGACTTCACAATCGTTGCACGGTCAACATGGCATGTCATAAATCTCTGATTGAGTACACTTATTAAAAATTCCTTTGTCTAAATGACAGGCCTACAATCTCTGATTGAGTAGACATATTAATCGTTCCTTGGTCGACAAGACATGCCTTAGATCTCTGAATGAGTTAACTGATCAATCATGTTTTGGTTGACATGACATGCCATTAAACCTTTGATTAAATATACTTTTTCATCGTTCTTTGGTTGACATGACATGCCTTAGATCTCTGAATCAGTAAACAGTACAACCATTGCTTTGTCGACATGACATGCCGTAAATCTCTGAATGAGTAAACTTATCAATTAATTGCATGGTCAACATAACACACCTTAAATCTCTGATTGAGTACACTTATTAATCGTTACTTGGTCCAAATGACATGCTTTAACTGACTGTCTGCATAACTGATCGTCTGCATAAGTACACTTATTAATCGTTTTCTTGGTAGACATGACATGCTTTAAATCTGTGAATGAGTAGACTTATTACTAATTGGACAGTCAGTATGGCATGCCTTAAATCTATGATTGATTAGACTTATTAGACGTTTCATGGTCGATATGACATGCATTAGATCGCTGATTGTCTAGGCTTTAAACTCGTTCCTTGGTCGACATAACAGGCTCTAAATTTCTGACTGAATAGCGTTATTAATCGTTCCTTGGTTAATATGACATGCCTTAAACCTCTGATTTAGTAGACTTTACAATCATTGCACGGTCTACACGACATGCTTAAAATCTCTGATTGAGTACACTTAATGAAAATTCCTTGATCGACATGATATGCTTTAAATCTCTGAAAGAGTAGACCTGTAAATCATGCCTTAGTCGACATGGCGTGCCTTAAATCTCTGAGTGGACTTTACAGTCATTACACCGTCGACATGACATGCTGTAATTCTTTGATTGAGTGAACGTATTAATCGTTTCTTGATCGACATGACTTGCCTTAAATCTCTGAATGAGTAGACTTATTAATCGTTCCTTGGTCGACGTGACATGCGTCAAATCTTTGAATGATTACAAATATCAACCATTGCACGGTGGACATAATATGACTTAAGTCTACGAAAGAGCATACTTATTAATCATGCCTTGGTCGACATCACATGCCTTAAATCTCTGAATGAATACAAATATCAATCATAAAACGGAAGACATGACATGCCTTAAATCTCTTGAAGAGTAGACTTTTTCATCGATCATTTGTCGACATGACGTACCTTAAATCTCCAATTCAGTAGACTTTACAATATTTGCAAAGTTCGAATTTAGCATGCCTGAATTATCTAATTGAGTATACATTTTAATCGTCCCTTGGTCGGCATGACATGCCTTAAATCTTTGACTGAGTAGAATTTACAATCATTGTACGGTCGACATGACATCCCTTAAATCTGTGATTGAGTACACTTATCAATCGTTCCATAGTCCAAATGACAGGCATTCAATCTCTAAATAAGTATAGTTATAGATCGGTTCTTGGTCGAAATAACATGCTTTCATCTTTAAATGAGTACACTTTACAATCATTACATGGTAGACATTGTATGCCTTAAATCTCTGACTGAGTAGGCTTTATAATCATTGCTGGTCGATATGACATGCCTTATATCTTTAAATGAGTTAACTTATCAATAATTGCTTGGTCCACATGACATGCCTAAAATCTCTGATTCAATACACTTCTTAATCGTTCCTTAGTCGACATGTTAGGCCTCACATCTCTGATTTAGTACAAATATCAATCATTGCGTGGTCGACATGACATGCCTTAAATCTCTGATTGAGTAGACTTATTAATAGTTTCTTGGTCGAAATAGCTAGCCTTAAATTTCTGATTGAGTAGACTTATTGGATATTCCTTGATCGACTTGACAGGCTTTAAATGTCTGATTGAGTGGACTTATTGGATATTCCTTGATCGACATGACAGGCTTTAAATGTCTGATTGAGTAGACTTATTGGATATTCCTTGATCGACATGACAGGCTTTAAATGTCTGATTGAGTGGACTTATTGGATATTCCTTGATCGACATGACAGGCTTTAAATGTCTGATTGAGTGGACTTATTGGATATTCTTTGATCGACATGACAGGCTTTAAATGTCTGATTGAGTAGACTTATTGGATATTCCTTGATCGACATGACAGGCTTTAAATGTCTGATTGAGTGGACTTATTGGATATTCCTTGATCGACATGACAGGCTTTAAATGTCTGATTGAGTAGACTTATTGGATATTCCTTGATCGACATGACAGGCTTTGAATGTCTGATTGAGTAGACTTATTAATCCTTCCTTGGTCGAGAAAAGAGTAAACATATTAATCATACTTTGGTAAACATGACATGCCTCAAGTCTCTAACTTGGTAGATTTTACAATTATTGCACAGTCTTCTTAAATCTTTTTTTTTTTTGATTAGACATATTAATAGTTCTTTGCTCGACATGACATGCCTTAAATCTCTGAAAGAGTAGACTTTTTAAGCCTGTCTTGGTCGACATGGCATGCATTAAATATCTGAATGAGTAAACTTATCATTCTTTGCATGGTCGACATAAAATAACTGAAATCACAAATTGAGTAGATTAAATAATCGTTCCGTGGTCGACATGATATTCGTTAGATCTATGAATGAATACAAATCTCAATCATTACACGATGGATATAACATGCCTTAAATCTCTTATTGAGTAAACTTATAAATCATTGTATTGTCGACATGCAGAACTTAAATATCTCATTAAGTAGACATATTAATCTTTCCATGGTCGACATGACATGCCTTAGATTTCTGAATGAGTACAGTTTTCATTTATTGAACGGTGGACATGACTAGCCTTAAATCGCAGAAAGCGTAGACATATCAATGGTGCTATGGTCGACATGACATGCCTTAAATCTCTACTTTAAATATCTGATTAAATGCACGTATTAATCATTGCATGGTCGAGATGACATGCGTTAAATATCTGATAAAGTATACTTATTGAACGCCATGTGGTCGACATGACATGCCTTAAATCTTTGAGTAGACTTTACAATCATTGCACGGTCGACATGGCATGCCTTAAGTAGTTTCTGAATGAGCAGAACTATTAATCGTTTATTGGTCGACATGATATGTCTTTAATTTCTGATTTAGTAGGTTTATTAATCATTCCCTCATCGACATTTCAGGCTTTTACTGTCTGATTAAGTAGACTTACTAATTGTTACTTGATCGAGATGACATGCCTTAACTCTTTAAAAGAGTAGACATTTTTATCATGCTTTAGTCGACATGACATGCCTTAAATCTCAAAATGAGTACAAATATCAATCATTGCGCATTCATAATTGCATACCTTATAACTCTGACAGAGTAGACATTTTAATCATTCCTTGGTTGACATGGCATGCCCAAATCTCTGCTGAGTAGACTTATTTATCGTTCCTCGGTCGACATGACATGACTTAAATCTCTGAATGAGTAAACTTATCAAACATTGCATGTTCCACGTGACAGGCCTTAAATCTCTGATTGACTAGACATATTAATCGTTCCTTGGTCGACTTAACATGATTTAAATCCGATATCAGTCATTGCACGATTAACATGATATGCCTAAAACATCGGAAAGCGTAGACATATTAATGGTGCCATGGTCGACATGACATGCCTTAAATCTCTGATGGAGTAGACTTAACAATCATTGCATGGTCGAGATGAAACGCGTTAAATAACTTATCGAGTGTACTAATTAAACGTCTCTTGGTCGACATGACATGCCTTAAATCGTTGATTGAGTAGACTTTACAATCATTGCAAGGTCGACATGACATGATTTAAATCAGATATTATTCATTGCACGGTGGACATGATATGCCTTAAATCTCGGAAAGCGTAGACATATTAATGGTGCCATGGTCGACATGAAATGCCTTAAATCTCCGATTGAGTAGATTCATTAATCGTACCATGGTCGACATGACAAGCCTTAAATTTCTGATTGAGTAGACTTATTAATCGTTCCTTGGTCGACATGATAAGCTCTAAATCTCTAATTGAGCAATCTTTACAATCGTTAAATATCAGAATGAGAATACTTATCAATCAATGTATAGTCGACATGACAGGTTTTGAATCTCTGTATTCGTACATATATGAATCATCGCAGGGTGGACATGACATGCCGTAAATATCTTAAAGAGTAGACTTATTAATCATGCATTGACCGACATATGCCTTAAATCTCAGATTGAGTAGACATATATCGTTCATTGGTCGACACGACATGTCTTAAATCTTTGAATGAGTACAAATATCAATCACTGCATTGTGGATAAGACATGTCTTATATCTCTGAAAGAGTAGACGTATTAACCCTGCCTTGGTTGACATGAAATGCCTTAAATCTCAGAATGAGTAAACTTACTATCAATCATGGCATGGGCAAAATGAGATTCCTTTAATCTCTGATTGAATACACTCATTAGTCGTTCCATAGTCGACATGACCTGCCTTAGATCTATGAATGAGTACTAATATCAATCATTGCACAGTAGACATGGCATGCCTTAAATCTCTGATTGAGTAGACTTATCAATCGTTTCGTGGACAACATGACCTGCCTTAAACATCTGAATGAGTAAACTTATTATTCATTGCATGGTGGACATAAATGGCTTTCATTCTCTCATTGGGTAGACTTATTAATCGTTCCTTGGTCGACATGACATATTTTGGGTTAGGGTTAAGGTTAAGGCTAAGAGATTACCTTGCTGATTGATCCTCCTGATCAAAGGAATCTGTATAACTATATAGAATCGGAAATAAATGAATGTTTATTATCTTTACTCCATTAATAGTGTTAGGAATTAGAAGTAGAGCATCATGCAACCGAGTGATGTAACTGAATGATATAACGATTAATATAGTTTTTGCTTTTGCAAGTTGATCACGTGATGCATAACATGTAGGAATCTAAATTTAAAGATCACCGATAATGAACAGCTGCAGTGCATTGTGGGTGAAATAATTTTCTGTCGCCATTTTATAGCATGATAAATAGAGAATTTGAAATATATGGTTTTGCTGTTTAATTTATTTGGGGTAAATTACAGACCTTACGATGTAGAGATTAGTATTATTGATTCCGACCATAGTGCAGTAAGTATCCAATTAAATATTCTTATTAATGATTAAATCCTTACCGGACAATATGTTAGAAAATATGCTTGTTAGATTTAGGACTCGGATTGGATACCGTGTAGAGTGAAGCAGTGCGATACCATACCGATATTTGTTAAACGATACGGTATTTTGAACGATAAAGTTTTTTGAGCGATATTACAGTAATGTGATATCATCATACACCCTGTACCTTACATGATATGCCTTACACCCCGCACGCTATCTACTCAACCCTGTACACTATACTCTATATCTTATATTCTACATTCTATATCCTTCACCTTGTACCATACACCCTATACCTGACACCGTACACGCTGCACCTTACACCTTTAGGGTTTGGGTTAGGGCCAAGCCTAACCCTAACCCTAACCCTATTTGCCTTTCTACAGGTTTGAAGCCGCCATTTGTATTTTTGATGATGTGCACAAGGAATGACTGAAGATGCGGTAAGTTTGTAGTTGTTTTCTCCTATTCCTTTTGCATTTCACTTTTTATGATATATAATATTCAGTTTATATAATTCTCGATAAGATTGGCACATGTGCGTTTGTTTACATGGACTCGAATACACGTGTTATTGTCCTTGAATACGCTGGTATAATTTGCCGTGCAGGATGTCATTGTGATAATGTAGACATGTAATAATGTAGACATTGACAGAAAATATAACACTTTATCATTCTATTAACGTCTATTAGAAGTTTAATATTTCAACATTATTTGAGTTTATAGTCATTGCTGTATAAGTCATTAAAATATGTATAAGTGAAAAGTCTGATATACGAAATTTCAAATAAGGTGATGGCTTAGGGTTAGGGGTTAGGGTTAGGATTAGGAGTTAGGGTTAGGGTTAAGGGTTAGGGTTAATAGCATACCCTCCCTCGTGATCGAGGCTAGGATTGATCCACTAGGGTTAGGGTTAGGGTTACGGTTAGGGTTAGGGTTAGGTTAGGGTTAGGGTTAATAGCATACCTTCCCTCTTAATCGGGGCTAGGATTGATCCACTAATGTATTTCGTCACAGTTGAGTAATGCATTTTATGAGCCTCTTTCTGATTTGATGTACATTGCTTGTGCTGCCATTTGGCAGCCATTTTACATATTGCTCGGAAGATGGAATTATTTTAGGAAATGTACTGAAATGAAAGGTAAGATCCAAGTTTATTTGAAATGTTTTACTTTCATGACATATATTGATACTTATTATTATCCAGATAGGTATAAAATAAAATTGAATTAAATATATATATTTTATAATATACCTTATTCTTATATAAGCTCATGAATCATAAAACATAATTGAATGTGAATAATTTGTGTATGTATGTTATTTTACGCATGCACGTGTATGTATACATGTAAGTGTGTGTCTCCATGTATGTATATATTTGTATATGTGGTATGTATCAATGTAAGTTTGTATCGGTAAATGTGTATGCGTGTGTATAAATGTGAATGATAGTGTGTAATTGTAAATCCAAATAAGCTACGAATATTCGTTATTTTGTAGAAATTACATGTTTATATATGTACATATGTGAAGGAGAACGTTTTTGACATATGGTTAACCAACGTATTCACAATACGTTAAATTAAGTACGTGAACCCGTATTAGTATCTGAATACCGCTTTGCCATTATTATTATTATTAATATTATCTCTTTGCTATAATTCTTTGTACCTGCATCTGCCTGAGACTGCATATGTACATGTTTATACGTATATTTGTATGTATATACATGTATTAATAATATTGATGTCTTTTTTCATTATAATGTCGGCCTGATATTATTGTATAATATTAGCCCTTCTAACCTTTTTAGCCCCTTTAGACCTTCAAGCCCCTTTAGACCCACCTAATGGCCCTTCTAACCCTTCTAGCCCCTTTAGACCTTCTAGCCGTTTAGGGTTAGGGGTTAGGGTTAGGGTTAGGGTGTGGGTTAGGGTTAGGGTTAGGGTTAGGGTTAGGGTATAGGCATTTTGCGGGAAGAGAAGAGAATTTTTCTAAAATAGATATCACGTGACCAGAATGTTCTCATAAGATTTGCTTCCTGTCTTACCTGGTTGAAAAGATAAAGGCCCTGAAAAGGAAACAACGGATGAGTAAACGCATGGAGGAACTGGAAAGCATGTTGGGTAATGACGATGCGCTGTTACAAATGTAAATGTGATTGAATCTGGACTGCCGATTCTAATTTCTTGATGATTATAATCACCATGATATACAAAAAGTTATGCATGATGCTGCTTTGTTTTATGTTATTTTATTTATTTTTATATTATTATGTGTAATGTTTGTTTATTTGTGAAAATTTCACCTGATATGTTGATAACCATGCAATATTATGCTTTAATAATTGTGCAATCTTGATTTTGATATTTTTAAACTGTTGTGAAAATATATTTCCAATCGCTTTATATATTCCTTACTTTGTTATTTTGTGTTTGATTGTTGAAATCACTATGATATACAAAAAGTATACATGATGTTGCTTTTTTTATGTTTTTTTTTATTATTATGTGTAATGTTTGTATATTAGTAAAAATTGTACCTGATATCAACTATTCAATGTTATGCTTTAAAAATTGTGCAATATTGATTTTGATATTTTTAACGTGTTGTAAACATCTTTTTCCAATTGCTCTTTGTTATTATTTGCTTGATGGTTGAAATGTGTATGGTATACAAAGCAGTATTATTATATTCTGTTTAATACAGTATTATTATACTTGTGAAATTTATTGATCTTAAAATGTGTACCAAATAATATGTGTTTACTTGATTGCTTTGTATCTTGTTGAATAAATTTAATGCTTAAATGTATATCTATTCTATTAATTATATTTATCATAAAGTCAGAAGCCGTTTTATATATCAAATCGATGGCTAAGTTAATCTGAACCCTTCACGCAAAATACGAAAAATATCTGAATAACATCACTTGCGCCCATCGGACTTAGAAAATTTTGGGGACCCAAAATTGGTTACTTTGGCCAAAAGTGACCACCTATTACAGCATTTTAGCAGAGGATACCTACCAACATCATTAGAAAGGTCTTTTAAAGTACTCTTAGGATATGTAAAAACATTGACTAAGATATTATTAAGATATAAGTGTCCAAACAATGCATATTTTTACAAAAAAATGTGTCCAATTTGTATGATGTTCTAATATGTTTAACAGACTATCCTAGAACGATCGTAACAACAATTTAAACTTATTTTATATCGTTGGAAAGGTATTTAAGAACACGTTTAGACTATAAAAAAAACAATGGTGCTAACCCATTTAATGGCAAAGATATAAGCGTCCAAAATTGGCAGATATTTACTGTCTGGACTTTCGTAGACCAAAAATGGCTACTTTGGTCATAAGTAACTGTCCATTTTGTGCCTAAATCGGACTATTTTTATGGCTTATTTTATATCGTTGGAAAGGTCTTTTAGAGCTCTTTTTAAATTTATTAGGACATTAGTCTTAGCTGAGGTATTAGCAAAGATATAAGGGTTCAAATATCGCACTTGTTTAAGAAAAAGTGTTGAATTATGCTTTTTAATATAGTATAGAGGCTATAAAAGGAGTGAATTTGCAAAACATTGGAGTTTAAAAGTTTTACCCCTTTTAACCGTTGGGGTTAAATTGAGGTTAAAAAATTTGACCCTTTTTAACCATTGGGGTTAAATTGGGGTTAAAACGTTTGACTCTTTTTAACCCTTGGGGTTAAATTGGGGTTAAAAAGGTTGACCCTTTTTAACCCTTGGGGTAAAATTGGGGTTAAAAAGGTTGACCCTTTTTAACCCTTGGGGTAAAATTGGGGTTAAAAAGTTTGACCCTTTTTAACCCCAAGGGTTAAATTGGGGTTAAAATGTTTGACCCTTTTTAACCCCAAGGGTTAAATTGGGGTTAAAAAGTTTGACCCTTTTTAACCCCAAGGATTAAATTGGGGTTAAAAAGTTTGACCCTTTTTAACCCCAAGGGTTAAATTGGGGATAAAAAGTTTGACCCTTTTTAACCCCAAGGGTTAAATTGGGGTTAAAAAGGTTGACCCTTTTTAACCCCAAGGGTTAAATTGGGGTTAAAAAGGTTGACCCTTTTTAACCCTTGGTGTAAAATTGGGGTTAAAAAGTTTGACCCTTTTTAGCCCTTAGGGTTAAATTGGGGTTAAAATGTTTGACCCTTTTTAACCCTTGGGGTTAAATTGGGGTTAAAAAGTTTGACCCTTTTTAACCCCAAGGGTTAAATTGGGGTTAAAAAGGTTGACCCTTTTTAACCCTTAGGGTTAAATTGGGGTTAAAAATTTTGACCCTTTTTAACCCTTGGGGTTAGGGTTAGGGTTAGGGTTAGGGTTAGGGTTAGGGTTAGGGTTAGGGTTAGGGTATAGGCATTTTGCGGGAAGAGAAGAGAATTTTTCTAAAAATAGATATCACGTGACCAGAATGTTCTCATAAGATTTGTGTAGTAAATTCATATCTGAATGGGCTGTATCTTTTTAATTTGTGAACCAATTTATTTGAACTTGGTCTCATTTTGTAGGCCTACAAATATCCTCCTTCTCATGTATTAATGATAAATTCTATATGAAATATTACGCCAGTTTGGATGCAAAACGTCTAATCTTGTATTGTTTCTTGCTCCATTTTATAATTTTTTGCACTTTGTTATGATCCAAATGATCACAAATGTTTAAACCGGATAAAACGGTTTAACCCAGGTTCAACCGGTTTAACCCTGGTTTAAACCGGTTAACCCTTACTCGAAAATTCGTCTTTGTTGTCGTTTTTAGTCCAAATCTGTGTATATAGGGTTAGGGTTAGGGTTAGGGTTAGGGTTAGGGTTAGGGTTAGGGTTAGGGTATAGGCATTTTGCGGGAAGAGAAGAGAATTTTTCTAAAATAGATATCACGTGACCAGAATGTTCTCATAAGATTTGTGTAGTAAATTCATATCTGAATGGGCTGTATCTTTTTAGGGTTAGGGTATAGGCATTTTGCGGGAAGAGAAGAGAATTTTTCTAAAATAGATATCACGTGACCAGAATGTTCTCATAAGATTTGTGTAGTAAATTCATATCTGAATGGGCTGTATCTTTTTAATTTGTGAACCAATTTATTTGAACTTGGTCTCATTTTGTAGGCCTACAAATATCCTCCTTCTCATGTATTAATGATAAATTCTATAGGGTTAGGGTTAGGGTTAGGGTTAGGGTTAGGGTATAGGCATTTTGCGGGAAGAGAAGAGAATTTTTCTAAAAATAGATATCACGTGACCAGAATGTTCTCATAAGATTTGTGTAGTAAATTCATATCTGAATGGGCTGTATCTTTTTAATTTGTGAACCAATTTATTTGAACTTGGTCTCATTTTGTAGGCCTACAAATATCCTCCTTCTCATGTATTAATGATAAATTCTATATGAAATATTACGCCAGTTTGGATGCAAAACGTCTAATCTTGTATTGTTTCTTGCTCCATTTTATAATTTTTTGCACTTTGTTATGATCCAAATGATCACAAATGTTTAAACCGGATAAAACGGTTTAACCCAGGTTCAACCGGTTTAACCCTGGTTTAAACCGGTTAACCCTTACTCGAAAATTCGTCTTTGTTGTCGTTTTTAGTCCAAATCTGTGTATACGACTGAGGCTCTCGTTGTATAACCCTAACCGTAACCCTAACCTTTGTATCTTGGGTTAGGGTTAGGGTTAGGGTTAGGGTTAGGGTTAGGGTATAGGCATTTTGCGGGAAGAGAAGAGAATTTTTCTAAAATAGATATCACGTGACCAGAATGTTCTCATAAGATTTGTGTAGTAAATTCATATCTGAATGGGCTGTATCTTTTTAATTTGTGAACCAATTTATTTGAACTTGGTCTCATTTTGTAGGCCTACAAATATCCTCCTTCTCATGTATTAATGGGTTAGGGTTAGGGTTAGGGTTAGGGTTAGGGTATAGGCATTTTGCGGGAAGAGAAGAGAATTTTTCTAAAATAGATATCACGTGACCAGAATGTTCTCATAAGATTTGTGTAGTAAATTCATATCTGAATGGGCTGTATCTTTTTAATTTGTGAACCAATTTATTTGAACTTGGTCTCATTTTGTAGGCCTACAAATATCCTCCTTCTCATGTATTAATGATAAATTCGGGTTAGGGTTAGGGTTAGGGTTAGGTTAGGGTTAGGGTTAGGGTTAGGGTTAGGGTTAGGGTTGGTTAGGGTATAGGCATTTTGCGGGAAGAGAAGAGAATTTTTCTAAAAATAGATATCACGTGACCAGAATGTTCTCATAAGATTTGTGTAGTAAATTCATATCTGAATGGGCTGTATCTTTTTAATTTGTGAACCAATTTATTTGAACTTGGTCTCATTTTGTAGGCCTACAAATATCCTCCTTCTCATGTATTAATGATAAATTCTATATGAAATATTACGCCAGTTTGGATGCAAAACGTCTAATCTTGTATTGTTTCTTGCTCCATTTTATAATTTTTTGCACTTTGTTATGATCCAAATGATCACAAATGTTTAAACCGGATAAAACGGTTTAACCCAGGTTCAACCGGTTTAACCCTGGTTTAAACCGGTTAACCCTTACTCGAAAATTCGTCTTTGTTGTCGTTTTTAGTCCAAATCTGTGTATACGACTGAGGCTCTCGTTGTATAACCCTAACCCTAACCCTAACCTTTGTATCTTGTTGAATAAATTTAATGCTTAAATGTATATCTATTCTATTAATTATATTTATCATAAAGTCAGAAGCCGTTTTATATATCAAATCGATGGCTAAGTTAATCTGAACCCTTCACGCAAAATACGAAAATATCTGAATAACATCACTTGCGCCCATCGGACTTAGAAAATTTTGGGGACCCAAAATTGGTTACTTTGGCCAAAAGTGACCACCTATTACAGCATTTTAGCAGAGGATACCTACCAACATCATTAGAAAGGTCTTTTAAAGTACTCTTAGGATATGTAAAAACATTGACTAAGATATTATTAAGATATAAGTGTCCAAACAATGCATATTTTTACAAAAAATGTGTCCAATTTGTATGATGTTCTAATATGTTTAACAGACTATCCTAGAACGATCGTAACAACAATTTAAACTTATTTTATATCGTTGGAAAGGTATTTAAGAACACGTTTAGACTATAAAAAAACAATGGTGCTAACCCATTTAATGGCAAAGATATAAGCGTCCAAAATTGGCAGATATTTACTGTCTGGACTTTCGTAGACCAAAAATGGCTACTTTGGTCATAAGTAACTGTCCATTTTGTGCCTAAATCGGACTATTTTTATGGCTTATTTTATATCGTTGGAAAGGTCTTTTAGAGCTCTTTTTAAATTTATTAGGACATTAGTCTTAGCTGAGGTATTAGCAAAGATATAAGGGTTCAAATATCGCACTTGTTTAAGAAAAAGTGTTGAATTATGCTTTTTAATATAGTATAGAGGCTATAAAAGGAGTGAATTTGCAAAACATTGGAGTTTAAAAGTTTTACCCCTTTTAACCGTTGGGGTTAAATTGAGGTTAAAAAATTTGACCCTTTTTAACCATTGGGGTTAAATTGGGGTTAAAACGTTTGACTCTTTTTAACCCTTGGGGTTAAATTGGGGTTAAAAAGTTTGACCCTTTTTAACCCTTGGGGTAAAATTGGGGTTAAAAAGGTTGACCCTTTTTAACCCTTGGGGTAAAATTGGGGTTAAACAGTTTGACCCTTTTTAACCCCAAGGGTTAAATTGGGGTTAAAATGTTTGACCCTTTTTAACCCCAAGGGTTAAATTGGGGTTAAAAAGTTTGACCCTTTTTAACCCCAAGGATTAAATTGGGGTTAAAAAGTTTGACCCTTTTTAACCCCAAGGGTTAAATTGGGGATAAAAAGTTTGACCCTTTTTAACCCCAAGGGTTAAATTGGGGTTAAAAACTTTGACCCTTTTTAACCCCAAGGGTTAAATTGGGGTTAAAAAGGTTGACCCTTTTTAACCCTTGGTGTAAAATTGGGGTTAAAAAGTTTGACCCTTTTTAGCCCTTAGGGTTAAATTGGGGTTAAAATGTTTGACCCTTTTTAACCCTTGGGGTTAAATTGGGGCTAAAAAGTTTGACCCTTTTTAACCCCAAGGGTTAAATTGGGGTTAAAAAGTTTGACCCTTTTTAACCCCAAGGGTTAAATTGGGGTTAAAAAGGTTGACCCTTTTTAACCCTTAGGGTTAAATTGGGGTTAAAAATTTTGACCCTTTTTAACCCTTGGGGTTAGGGTTAGGGTTAGGGTTAGGGTTAGGGTATAGGCATTTTGGGTTAGGGTATAGGCATTTTGCGGGTTAGGGTATAGGCATTTTGCGGGAAGAGAAGAGAATTTTTCTAAAAATAGATATCACGTGACCAGAATGTTCTCATAAGATTTGTGTAGTAAATTCATATCTGAATGGGCTGTATCTTTTTAATTTGTGAACCAATTTATTTGAACTTGGTCTCATTTTGTAGGCCTACAAATATCCTCCTTCTCATGTATTAATGATAAATTCTATATGAAATATTACGCCAGTTTGGATGCAAAACGTCTAATCTTGTATTGTTTCTTGCTCCATTTTATAATTTTTTGCACTTTGTTATGATCCAAATGATCACAAATGTTTAAACCGGATAAAACGGTTTAACCCAGGTTCAACCGGTTTAACCCTGGTTTAAACCGGTTAACCCTTACTCGAAAATTCGTCTTTGTTGTCGTTTTTAGTCCAAATCTGTGTATACGACTGAGGCTCTCGTTGTATAACCCTAACCCTAACCCTAACCTTTGTATCTTGTTGAATAAATTTAATGCTTAAATGTATATCTATTCTATTAATTATATTTATCATAAAGTCAGAAGCCGTTTTATATATCAAATCGATGGCTAAGTTAATCTGAACCCTTCACGCAAAATACGAAAATATCTGAATAACATCACTTGCGCCCATCGGACTTAGAAAATTTTGGGGACCCAAAATTGGTTACTTTGGCCAAAAGTGACCACCTATTACAGCATTTTAGCAGAGGATACCTACCAACATCATTAGAAAGGTCTTTTAAAGTACTCTTAGGATATGTAAAAACATTGACTAAGATATTATTAAGATATAAGTGTCCAAACAATGCATATTTTTACAAAAAATGTGTCCAATTTGTATGATGTTCTAATATGTTTAACAGACTATCCTAGAACGATCGTAACAACAATTTAAACTTATTTTATATCGTTGGAAAGGTATTTAAGAACACGTTTAGACTATAAAAAAACAATGGTGCTAACCCATTTAATGGCAAAGATATAAGCGTCCAAAATTGGCAGATATTTACTGTCTGGACTTTCGTAGACCAAAAATGGCTACTTTGGTCATAAGTAACTGTCCATTTTGTGCCTAAATCGGACTATTTTTATGGCTTATTTTATATCGTTGGAAAGGTCTTTTAGAGCTCTTTTTAAATTTATTAGGACATTAGTCTTAGCTGAGGTATTAGCAAAGATATAAGGGTTCAAATATCGCACTTGTTTAAGAAAAAGTGTTGAATTATGCTTTTTAATATAGTATAGAGGCTATAAAAGGAGTGAATTTGCAAAACATTGGAGTTTAAAAGTTTTACCCCTTTTAACCGTTGGGGTTAAATTGAGGTTAAAAAATTTGACCCTTTTTAACCATTGGGGTTAAATTGGGGTTAAAACGTTTGACTCTTTTTAACCCTTGGGGTTAAATTGGGGTTAAAAAGTTTGACCCTTTTTAACCCTTGGGGTAAAATTGGGGTTAAAAAGGTTGACCCTTTTTAACCCTTGGGGTAAAATTGGGGTTAAACAGTTTGACCCTTTTTAACCCCAAGGGTTAAATTGGGGTTAAAATGTTTGACCCTTTTTAACCCCAAGGGTTAAATTGGGGTTAAAAAGTTTGACCCTTTTTAACCCCAAGGATTAAATTGGGGTTAAAAAGTTTGACCCTTTTTAACCCCAAGGGTTAAATTGGGGATAAAAAGTTTGACCCTTTTTAACCCCAAGGGTTAAATTGGGGTTAAAAACTTTGACCCTTTTTAACCCCAAGGGTTAAATTGGGGTTAAAAAGGTTGACCCTTTTTAACCCTTGGTGTAAAATTGGGGTTAAAAAGTTTGACCCTTTTTAGCCCTTAGGGTTAAATTGGGGTTAAAATGTTTGACCCTTTTTAACCCTTGGGGTTAAATTGGGGCTAAAAAGTTTGACCCTTTTTAACCCCAAGGGTTAAATTGGGGTTAAAAAGTTTGACCCTTTTTAACCCCAAGGGTTAAATTGGGGTGAAAAAGGTTGACCCTTTTTAACCCTTAGGGTTAAATTGGGGTTAAAAATTTTGACCCTTTTTAACCCTTGGGGTTAGGGTTAGGGTTAGGGTTAGGGTTAGGGTATAGGCATTTTGGGTTAGGGTATAGGCATTTTGCGGGTTAGGGTATAGGCATTTTGCGGGAAGAGAAGAGAATTTTTCTAAAAATAGATATCACGTGACCAGAATGTTCTCATAAGATTTGTGTAGTAAATTCATATCTGAATGGGCTGTATCTTTTTAATTTGTGAACCAATTTATTTGAACTTGGTCTCATTTTGTAGGCCTACAAATATCCTCCTTCTCATGTATTAATGATAAATTCTATATGAAATATTACGCCAGTTTGGATGCAAAACGTCTAATCTTGTATTGTTTCTTGCTCCATTTTATAATTTTTTGCACTTTGTTATGATCCAAATGATCACAAATGTTTAAACCGGATAAAACGGTTTAACCCAGGTTCAACCGGTTTAACCCTGGTTTAAACCGGTTAACCCTTACTCGAAAATTCGTCTTTGTTGTCGTTTTTAGTCCAAATCTGTGTATACGACTGAGGCTCTCGTTGTATAACCCTAACCGTAACCCTAACCTTTGTATCTTGTTGAATAAATTTAATGCTTAAATGTATATCTATTCTATTAATTATATTTATCATAAAGTCAGAAGCCGTTTTATATATCAAATCGATGGCTAAGTTAATCTGAACCCTTCACGCAAAATACGAAAATATCTGAATAACATCACTTGCGCCCATCGGACTTAGAAAATTTTGGGGACCCAAAATTGGTTACTTTGGCCAAAAGTGACCACCTATTACAGCATTTTAGCAGAGGATACCTACCAACATCATTAGAAAGGTCTTTTAAAGTACTCTTAGGATATGTAAAAACATTGACTAAGATATTATTAAGATATAAGTGTCCAAACAATGCATATTTTTACAAAAAATGTGTCCAATTTGTATGATGTTCTAATATGTTTAACAGACTATCCTAGAACGATCGTAACAACAATTTAAACTTATTTTATATCGTTGGAAAGGTATTTAAGAACACGTTTAGACTATAAAAAAACAATGGTGCTAACCCATTTAATGGCAAAGATATAAGCGTCCAAAATTGGCAGATATTTACTGTCTGGACTTTCGTAGACCAAAAATGGCTACTTTGGTCATAAGTAACTGTCCATTTTGTGCCTAAATCGGACTATTTTTATGGCTTATTTTATATCGTTGGAAAGGTCTTTTAGAGCTCTTTTTAAATTTATTAGGACATTAGTCTTAGCTGAGGTATTAGCAAAGATATAAGGGTTCAAATATCGCACTTGTTTAAGAAAAAGTGTTGAATTATGCTTTTTAATATAGTATAGAGGCTATAAAAGGAGTGAATTTGCAAAACATTGGAGTTTAAAAGTTTTACCCCTTTTAACCGTTGGGGTTAAATTGAGGTTAAAAAATTTGACCCTTTTTAACCATTGGGGTTAAATTGGGGTTAAAACGTTTGACTCTTTTTAACCCTTGGGGTTAAATTGGGGTTAAAAAGTTTGACCCTTTTTAACCCTTGGGGTAAAATTGGGGTTAAAAAGGTTGACCCTTTTTAACCCTTGGGGTAAAATTGGGGTTAAACAGTTTGACCCTTTTTAACCCCAAGGGTTAAATTGGGGTTAAAATGTTTGAGCCTTTTTAACCCCAAGGGTTAAATTGGGGTTAAAAAGTTTGACCCTTTTTAACCCCAAGGATTAAATTGGGGTTAAAAAGTTTGACCCTTTTTAACCCCAAGGGTTAAATTGGGGATAAAAAGTTTGACCCTTTTTAACCCCAAGGGTTAAATTGGGGTTAAAAACTTTGACCCTTTTTAACCCCAAGGGTTAAATTGGGGTTAAAAAGGTTGACCCTTTTTAACCCTTGGTGTAAAATTGGGGTTAAAAAGTTTGACCCTTTTTAGCCCTTAGGGTTAAATTGGGGTTAAAATGTTTGACCCTTTTTAACCCTTGGGGTTAAATTGGGGCTAAAAAGTTTGACCCTTTTTAACCCCAAGGGTTAAATTGGGGTTAAAAAGTTTGACCCTTTTTAACCCCAAGGGTTAAATTGGGGTTAAAAAGGTTGACCCTTTTTAACCCTTAGGGTTAAATTGGGGTTAAAAATTTTGACCCTTTTTAACCCTTGGGGTTAGGGTTAGGGTTAGGGTTAGGGTTAGGGTATAGGCATTTTGGGTTAGGGTATAGGCATTTTGCGGGTTAGGGTATAGGCATTTTGCGGGAAGAGAAGAGAATTTTTCTAAAAATAGATATCACGTGACCAGAATGTTCTCATAAGATTTGTGTAGTAAATTCATATCTGAATGGGCTGTATCTTTTTAATTTGTGAACCAATTTATTTGAACTTGGTCTCATTTTGTAGGCCTACAAATATCCTCCTTCTCATGTATTAATGATAAATTCTATATGAAATATTACGCCAGTTTGGATGCAAAACGTCTAATCTTGTATTGTTTCTTGCTCCATTTTATAATTTTTTGCACTTTGTTATGATCCAAATGATCACAAATGTTTAAACCGGATAAAACGGTTTAACCCAGGTTCAACCGGTTTAACCCTGGTTTAAACCGGTTAACCCTTACTCGAAAATTCGTCTTTGTTGTCGTTTTTAGTCCAAATCTGTGTATACGACTGAGGCTCTCGTTGTATAACCCTAACCCTAACCCTAACCTTTGTATCTTGTTGAATAAATTTAATGCTTAAATGTATATCTATTCTATTAATTATATTTATCATAAAGTCAGAAGCCGTTTTATATATCAAATCGATGGCTAAGTTAATCTGAACCCTTCACGCAAAATACGAAAATATCTGAATAACATCACTTGCGCCCATCGGACTTAGAAAATTTTGGGGACCCAAAATTGGTTACTTTGGCCAAAAGTGACCACCTATTACAGCATTTTAGCAGAGGATACCTACCAACATCATTAGAAAGGTCTTTTAAAGTACTCTTAGGATATGTAAAAACATTGACTAAGATATTATTAAGATATAAGTGTCCAAACAATGCATATTTTTACAAAAAATGTGTCCAATTTGTATGATGTTCTAATATGTTTAACAGACTATCCTAGAACGATCGTAACAACAATTTAAACTTATTTTATATCGTTGGAAAGGTATTTAAGAACACGTTTAGACTATAAAAAAAACAATGGTGCTAACCCATTTAATGGCAAAGATATAAGCGTCCAAAATTGGCAGATATTTACTGTCTGGACTTTCGTAGACCAAAAATGGCTACTTTGGTCATAAGTAACTGTCCATTTTGTGCCTAAATCGGACTATTTTTATGGCTTATTTTATATCGTTGGAAAGGTCTTTTAGAGCTCTTTTTAAATTTATTAGGACATTAGTCTTAGCTGAGGTATTAGCAAAGATATAAGGGTTCAAATATCGCACTTGTTTAAGAAAAAGTGTTGAATTATGCTTTTTAATATAGTATAGAGGCTATAAAAGGAGTGAATTTGCAAAACATTGGAGTTTAAAAGTTTTACCCCTTTTAAACCGTTGGGGTTAAATTGAGGTTAAAAAATTTGACCCTTTTTAACCATTGGGGTTAAATTGGGGTTAAAACGTTTGACTCTTTTTAACCCTTGGGGTTAAATTGGGGTTAAAAAGTTTGACCCTTTTTAACCCTTGGGGTAAAATTGGGGTTAAAAAGGTTGACCCTTTTTAACCCTTGGGGTAAAATTGGGGTTAAACAGTTTGACCCTTTTTAACCCCAAGGGTTAAATTGGGGTTAAAATGTTTGACCCTTTTTAACCCCAAGGGTTAAATTGGGGTTAAAAAGTTTGACCCTTTTTAACCCCAAGGATTAAATTGGGGTTAAAAAGTTTGACCCTTTTTAACCCCAAGGGTTAAATTGGGGATAAAAAGTTTGACCCTTTTTAACCCCAAGGGTTAAATTGGGGTTAAAAACTTTGACCCTTTTTAACCCCAAGGGTTAAATTGGGGTTAAAAAGGTTGACCCTTTTTAACCCTTGGTGTAAAATTGGGGTTAAAAAGTTTGACCCTTTTTAGCCCTTAGGGTTAAATTGGGGTTAAAATGTTTGACCCTTTTTAACCCTTGGGGTTAAATTGGGGCTAAAAAGTTTGACCCTTTTTAACCCCAAGGGTTAAATTGGGGTTAAAAAGTTTGACCCTTTTTAACCCCAAGGGTTAAATTGGGGTTAAAAAGGTTGACCCTTTTTAACCCTTAGGGTTAAATTGGGGTTAAAAATTTTGACCCTTTTTAACCCTTGGGGTTAGGGTTAGGGTTAGGGTTAGGGTTAGGGTATAGGCATTTTGGGTTAGGGTATAGGCATTTTGCGGGTTAGGGTATAGGCATTTTGCGGGAAGGGTTAGGGTTAGGGTTAGGGTTAGGGTTAGGGTTAGGGTTAGGGTCAGGGTTAGGGTTAGGGTTAGGGTTAGGGTTAGGGTTAGGGTTTGGGTTAGGGTTAGGGTTAGGGTTAGGGTTAGGGTTAGGGTTAGGGTTTGGGTTAGGGTTATGGCCGGATCCAACCCTGGCTGCACAAATCCCGATATTGGCTGCATATTCCCGTGAATGGCTGCAGAAACCCGATAATGGCTGCATGGGGCCGTTTTTGGCTGCAGAAGTTCCAATTCTGGCTGCACGAATCCCGATAATGGCTTCCCAATCCCGAAAGTGGCTGCCCGATAAAATGACTAAGTCCAAAACAAAAACTAAGTCCAAAATTTTTACTCGCAATAGGGTTATGTTTTCTAGGCATAATTTTCATTTTTGAATCATTTAAAAGTCACTTTAAAAATACTTTTTTTCCTTAGGAATTTTTTGTCCGAACTTACAATTTTTCACCCAAAAATTAATCAAAATGGATAAAACACCCTATATTCGGAGATTATAACTATTGCTTTCGGCTATATATAATTATTATATTTATATATTCATATACAGCACCCGAAGACCTTTCCAACGATATATAATACTTAATATTATCTATAGTATAACCTATAGAAAAATATTAATGAAGTTATTAAAGTTATCCCCAAAAAATTAATCAAAAATTTATGAAAATGAATTAAATTCGGGAGGTTATAACTATTGTTCTGGACTAGGTATAGTTATGATATTTATATATTCATATACAGCTCCGAAAGACCTTTCCAATGATATAAAATACTTTATAATATCTATAGTATATCATATAGAAAAATATTGTTAAAATTATCAAAATTATCAAAAATGGAAGAAAATGCATTATTTACGGGAGCTTATAACTATTGTTCTAGACTAGGTATAGTTATGATATTTATATAATCATATACAGCTCAGCAAGACCTTTCTAATGATATAAAATACTTTATAATATCTATAGTATATCATATAGAAAAATATTGTTAAAATTATTAAAATTATCCAAAAAATTGATCAAAATTAATGAAAAATATTATGTTTGGGAGGTTATAACTATTGTTCTAGACTAGGTATAGTTATGATATTTATATATTCGTATACAGCTCCTCCATACCTTTCTTATGATATATAATACTTAATATTATCTATAGTATACCATATAGAATATAATTGTTGAAGTTATTAAGGTTATCAAAATATTGATCAAAATGGAAGAAAATACATTATGTTCGGGAGGTTATAACTATTGTCCTAGACTAGGTATAGTTATGATATTTATATATTCATATACAGCTCCTCAATACCTTTCCAATGATATAAAATACATTATAATATCTATAGTATATGACATAGAAAAAGATTGTTAAAGTTATTAAAATTATCCAAAAAATTGATCTAAAGTAATGAAAAACATTATGTTCGGGAGGTTATAACTATTGTTCTAGACTAGGTATAGTTATGATAATTATATATTCATATACAGCTCCGCAAGACCTTTCCAATGATATAAAATACTTTATAATATCTATAGTATATCATATAGAAAAATATTGTTAAATTTATTAAAATTATCCAAAAAATTGATCAAAATTAATGAAAAATATTATGTTTGGGAGGTTATAACTATTGTTCTAGACTAGGTATAGTTATGATATTTATATATTCGTATACAGCTCCTCCATACCTTTCTTATGATATATAATACTTAATATTATCTATAGTATACCATATAGAATATAATTGTTGAAGTTATTAAGGTTATCAAAATATTGATCAAAATGGAAGAAAATACATTATGTTCGGGAGGTTATAACTATTGTCCTAGACTAGGTATAGTTATGATATTTATATATTCATATACAGCTCCTCAATACCTTTCCAATGATATAAAATACATTATAATATCTATAGTATATGACATAGAAAAAGATTGTTAAAGTTATTAAAATTATCCAAAAAATTGATCTAAAGTAATGAAATACATTATGTTCGGGAGGTTATAACTATTGTTCTAGACTAGGTATAGTTATGATAATTATATATTCATATACAGCTCCGCAAGACCTTTCCAATGATATAAAATACTTTATAATATCTATAGTATATCACATAGAAAAAGATTGTTGAAGTTATTAAAGTTATCAAAAAAGTATTAAGAATTGATGAAATTTGTAGAAATGGCCCATTTTCAAACACCTTTTTCTCTGAAAAGTGCCTACATATAGTGGTCTAATATTTTGATATATTGTAAAGATAATACAGGTAGACAATAATATCTAAAATGTTAGGACCACAAACGCCTATATTACCCGCTAGGTGGCGTCAAATATCCTCTTTGGGGAACACCCTAACTCTAAGCCTGCCCTACTTTGACAGCTTATAACTCGGATGTATTCCAAAATATCTCTGTCATATTTGGTGAAGTTATGTGACTATGCCAGTGCCATATATAGGTGCTAGGACATGTAGATATCTGCTAGGAATGTTAAGATATCAGAAGCCAAAGTTGGTGAAATACAAGAAATTGGTAAAAATAAGATGACTCATTTTCAAAGACCTTTTTCTCGAAAAAAAACCTACATATAGTAGTCTAATATTTTTATATGTTGTAAAAGTGATACAGGTAGACAATAATATCAAAAAAGTTCGGACCACAAACGCCTACTAGGTGGCGTCAAATGTCCTTTTTTGGGAACACCCTAACTCTAAGCCTGCCCAACTTTGACAGCTAATAACTCAGATGTATTCCAAGATATGTCTGTCATATTTGGTGAAGTCATGTGACTATGCCAGTGCTATATACAGGTGCTAGGATATCTAGATATCTGCTAGGAATATTAAGATATCAGAAGTCAAAGTTGGTGAAATACAAGAAATTGGTAAAGATAAGATGACTCATTTTCAAAGACTTTTTTCTCGAAAAAGTGCCTACATATAGTAGTCTAATATTTTTATATGTTGTAAAGGTAATACCGATAGACAATAATATCAAAAAAGTTTGGACGACTAACGCCTATTTTCCCCGCTAGATGGCGTAAAATATCATCTTTGGGGAAAAGCCTAACCCTAACCCCTGCCCTACTTTGACAGCTTATAACTCGGTTGTATTCCAAGATATCTCTGTCATATTTGGTGAGGTTATGTGACTATGTTATTGCTACATATGTATGCTAAAACATTTAGATATCTGCCAGGAATATCAAGATATCAGAATCCAAACTTGGTGAAATTCCAGAAATTGGTAAAATGACTCATTTTCAAACACGTTTTTCTCGGAAAAAAGCCTACATATAGTCCTCTAAAGTTTTGATATGTTGTAAAGGTAATACCGATAGACAAGAATATCAAAAACGTTTGGAGCCCAAAAGCCTATTTAATGGCGCTGGGTGGCGTCAAACGAAAGGTACTTATGCAAAAATTCGAAAAAATGACCAACTTTGAGCACCTATAACTTGACTATCTTACAAGATATCTCTGTCCCAAATACAGGTTTAGGAAGGGTGATTCTTAATCTTTATGGCATGGGATTGGCGTTCCCCTACCCCTAAGGAAAAGCCTAACCCTACTCAAAATCCTAAAGTATACCCGAGTGCCCAAAAATGGCTTCTGAAACCCGAAAATGGCTTCACATGAAAAAAGCGGGAACGTAACCCTGGGCCTTTCCCGTGGTCTTTTTTAGATGATGTTTTGCATGTCAGAATAGTTTTGTGAGGTCTTTCTAACCCTCTAGAAAAATTTCCAAAAAACGCCTTATAAATAACTTAACCTATGAGTTAGTGTAAGGGATAGGCTGAATCCCGAAAATGGCTGCAGAGGGAACTTTGTCTCCCTATAACTTCCCCAAAATTGGGAATTGGGGAAATTTTTTCCCCCAGGCAAATTTAATTCATCGCGCCAAACATTTTGCCACTTTCCCCGCTTTCCTAGGCCTTCTAGAAAGCAAAATGACTTGGGGTTAACTCGGTTTTGAAATGAGTTGAAAATTTCTAGGGGTCGGTGGTATACCCCCCAGAAGGTCAGGGGACGATGTTTTTTTGGCAGCTCCTTTGCCCTTGGGAGGGTTAGAGCGTTCTCTCCGGGGTTAGAGAGGGTTAGAAATCTAACGCAAATGGTCATTGAGACCTCTCTGACCCTGATATAAGAAACTCTAACCCTGGACCCAAACGCGTTTTTGATCACAACTAAGTCCAAAAACTGGGTTTAGACGAGATTTAACCTCTAAATGGCAACCTTACCAAAATTAACCATCTAACCGAAGGAAAAAGCCCCAACCTTAAAAAAACTTCTAACCCTGAGAAAAGAAATTTTGTGCAGCCAAAAACGGGATGGCCCTAATTAGGGTTAGGGTTAGGGTTAGGGTTAGGGTTAGGGTTAGGGGTTAGGGTTAGGGGTTAGGGTTAGGGTTAGGGTTAGGGTTAGGGTTAGGGTTAGGGTTAGGGTTAGGGTTAGGGTTAGGGGTTAGGGTTAGGGTTAGGGTTAGGGTTAGGGTTAGGGTTAGGGTTAGGGTTAGGGGTTAGGGTTAGGGTTAGGGTTAGGGTTAGGGTTAGGGTTAGGGTTAGGGTTAAGGGTTAGGGTTAGGGTTAGGGTTAGGGTTAGGGTTAGGGTTAGGGTTAGCGTCGAGGGGTAAATGTAACCTGTTTCCGAGGGGTAAATGTAACCTGGCGAGGGGTAAATGTAACCTGCGAGGGGTAAATGTAACCTCCGAGGGGTAAATGTAACGAGGGGTAAATGTAACCTGCGAGGGGTAAATGTAACCTGCGAGGGGTAAATGTAACCTAGAAGAAAAACTAAGTCCGAGAGAGGGGTAAATGTAACCTGAAACAAAGACTAAGTCCATTGTGTCAGGGGGTGTAGAGGGTTTATGATATAAAATATTGTGATGGTTGTTAATGATCTTATATACATAGAGTTGTATGATATTGGCTATACTAAAATCAATATTGCACAAAAACTTAAACCTTATCAAAATATTGACTGCTCTGGGCAGTAGGTGGTATATTGTCTTATTTATAGTGATTATAACTAGCTTACATTACAGTATATGTTAGGGTGAATTAATCTGATCACATAATATCATTTAATTAATAAAACTTATACTTGTTCACTAACTCTAACCATAACCGTAACCAAAATGACCAAGTCCATAGCATTGGGGAATATAGGGGGTTCATGTTTAGGGAAATGGTAATTGTTATTTATCATTGTATGAATATTGGTCTTTGTGATATTGGTTACGTGGTGTGTGTGTGTGTGTGTGTGTGTGTGTGTGTGTGTGTGTGTGTGTGTGTGTGTGTGTGTGTGTGAAGTTAGGGTGAGTCTTAGGGTTAGAGAATGGAATCTGGTTACGTGGTGTGTGTATGCGTATGTGTGTGTGTGTGTTTGTGTGTGATGTTAGGGTGAGTCTTAGGGTTAGAGTATGGAATCTGAAATAAAGAAAATACATAGTCAATAAGTGAATAACTAGAAGACATAAAATAAACTCACAGTAGAATAAACCGATGAGACATATAGAAGTATGTATCATACTTACCGAATACTGACCTGACTCCAACCAGACATGTCTGTGCGTGTTCCCATCATCAATTTGACAAAAAAGAAATCTGGAAAAAAGAGAATATATATCGTTACTATACGGAAAATTGCAAAAACACATCTGAAATAAGAAAATATATATCGTTTGTGAGTGAATATCTAGAAAACATGCGATAAAATGACAATAAGACATATAGGAGTATGCATCATACTTACCGAATACTTACCTGACTCCAACCAGACATGTCTGTGCGTGTTCCCATCATCAATTTGACAAAAAAGAAATCTGGAAAAAAAGAGAGTATATATCGTTACTATACGGAAAATTGCAAAAACACATCTGAAATAAGAAAATATATATCGTTTGTGAGTGAATATCTAGAAAACATGCAATAAAATGACAATAAGACATATAGGAGTATGCATCATACTTACCGAATACTTACCTGACTCCAACCAGACATGTCTGTGCGTGTTCCCATCATCAATTTGACAAAAAAGAAATTTGGAAAAAAGAGAATATATATCGTTACTATTCGGAAAATTGCAAAAACACATCTGAAATAAGAAAATATATATCGTTTGTGAGTGAATATCTAGAAAACATGCAATAAAATGACAATAAGACATATAGGAGTATGCATCATACTTACCGAATACTTACCTGACTCCAACCAGACATGTCTGTGTGTGTTCCCATCATTAATTTGACCAAAAAAAAAAATGAAATCTGAAAAAAGAGAATATATATCGTTAGTAAACATAAACATTCTGTTAAATAAAAAGATAAGATACGACATGTTCAAAATGTTTTAATTATTACGACGAAAAACATCATACTTACCAGTACTTTAATGTCCTGTACATGTCGGTGTTATTATTTTCGCATATGATATGGAATATATAACAAAGTCAGAATATCAGTTCATGTTATATATAAAGAAACCAAGTTGATATAAATAATAATTGTTGAAATAATAAAAATCTTTTACAAAATGATAGAATGAATTAAAACTTAAAATCAATTAATTATGAATCAATGAATTAAAAATAGAGACATCATATTAAATTTCATAATAAAACATAACATATTACATATACATATCTGAAATATATAAACAATATAATAAAATAAAATACATATATTTCTAAAATACATAAACAAGTTGATATAAATAATAATTGTTGAAATAATAAAAATCTTTTACAAAATGATAGAATGAATTAAAACTTAAAATCAATTAATTATGAATCAATGAATTAAAAATAGAGACATCATATTAAATTTCATAATAAAACATAACATATTACATATACATATCTGAAATACATAAACAATATAATAAAATAAAATACATATATTTCTAAAATACATAAACAATATAATGAAATTAAATGTCATAAGATAACAAAAATACTACTGTTTGTTTCTCATTATTGTCTTTACCAACTTTCTATCTAACGTTATAACGATATATATTCTCTTTTTTCAGATTTCATTTTTTTTTTTTTGGTCAAATTAATGATGGGAACACACACAGACATGTCTGGTTGGAGTCAGGTAAGTATTCGGTAAGTATGATGCATACTCCTATATGTCTTATTGTCATTTTATTGCATGTTTTCTAGATATTCACTCACAAACGATATATATTTTCTTATTTCAGATGTGTTTTTGCAATTTTCCGAATAGTAACGATATATATTCTCTTTTTTCCCTAACTTGTCCCTCATATTTAATAAAAAAGTGACACCGACTTCCGTTTTTTGTATCTCTAAAATAACATCATGTGTTGTCAGTGGTCGTTTATTTAAAATGTTTTTAGTTTAATGCAACAAAAAAAATTATAGGGGACGCCACTGTCTATTTACTGTGGTAAATACAAAAACGTGCTGACATTAGATCTCATTTGCTTTACCCTAACCCAAACTGTTATCAATTAAAAAAAACTTAACTTAATAAATTATGACCTTATTTATATAAAACGCTATTCATTGAATAATGTTTTGTAGTCAGCCTAATATGGCCTATCATATGCTATTAGAGTCACTATTCATAATGACAATATATTGAACCATAGGACCCCCAGTGCCCTGTGGTCAAAACTTAGAAAAAAATAAAAAAACGTTTGTGCAACAAAAAATCGAATTTTTGTCCCCAAAAGAGGCCCCAATTTTTAAATATGTTGTAGATCTATTGAATGTGAACCAAAAAAGTCCCATGAACATATGTCCGCAAAACGCTTAGTTTTTCCGCTAGATGTCGTTAAATTTTTAGGGCTCAAAATGGTGAAAAATGGTGATTTTGACCATGTTTGACGACATATATCTCGATTAATAATTGACCTTTTTTAATACTCTTTGCGTGAGTATTTAGAGCTATTCTCACTCTATAACATACTAAATGATGAAATGCCTAGGATTGAGGGCAATAGCTTACCCTAGCCTCGACCTATGAGTAACCTGGCAAAACTATACATGTCAATGAAATTTTTAAAAAAGGGTTCTCGAACTCCTCTCTTTGGCTAAGGGATGTATCTTAGGGCATTTAATCAACTAATGACCTTATTATCACAATGCCCGGGCAATTTTTTAGGCTGTGGGCACTGAAATTCAATTCTAACCCTCGCCGTTATAAATTAAGATATTTGAATTCTGACAACGGCTAGAGGGAGGATTAGACAAGGGAAATAACGTATAAGGGTCCATTCCCTAACCCTAACTCAAAAAGGGACAGAAAATGACCCCTAATCTATTGAGAGGGGCACATGTAACTTAATAGAGGGGTAATTGTAACTTAAGAGGGGTAATGTAACTTGGCGGTTTTTTTGGATTCGAACCCTTAATTTCGATATTATGGAGCTTATCAAAAGTTCAGATGGAAGATTTAGTGAAACCCCACTGGTTTATGCCCTTAGTTTGAAAAAAATCGGTGATTTAAAGACCAAACCCTAATGTATTATATGATTTTGGACGCTAACATATCTATGGTCCAAATGCGAGGGGGTAAACGTGTTTAAACATAATTTTCACCCCCACCATCCTGGGATATAGATTTCAATTCTTGCATGCAGACATAACTTTTTATTGCGCTTCATTTGCCGTTTACAGCACATTCCTAGATCAAATATTAACGAAAATAGGTTGGGGTTAACTCGGGTTTTGAAAGTGGTGAAAAATATAGTGAAGGTGGTATGCACCCCCAGATGATGTTGGAGTTGATCTAAAATATCGAAGTAATAAGTTTATATAGGGTTTCTAACCCCAATAGAGGGTGAAATACTACATATAACTAACACCTAATGGCCCAAATAACCTCGTTTAACCCCAATACCTAAAGGGTCTAGGGTTAATCTTCTCGTAGATTTTACATAACTTTGACATGTTTACAAGGACATTTATAGGACTTTCATAGGGGAGTTTGTTTAGTCTAAGTGTACCTCCTAACCAAGTTTCATACTAACCCTACGGCCATAAAGTGCCCCACTGGGGGGGTGTAACCTGGTTTACCCCTCGCGGTCGGACCGACGCTAATTAGGGTTAGGGTTAGGGTTAGGGTTAGGGTTAGGGTTAGGGTTAGGGTTAGGGTTAGGGTTAGGGTTAGGGTTAGGGTTAGGGTTAGGGTTAGGGTTAGCGTCGAGGGGTAAATGTAACCTGTTTCCGAGGGGTAAATGTAACCTGGCGAGGGGTAAAATGTAACCTGCGAGGGGTAAATGTAACCTCCGAGGGGTAAATGTAACGAGGGGTAAATGTAACCTGCGAGGGGTAAATGTAACCTCCGAGGGGTAAATGTAACCTAGAAGAAAAACTAAGTCCGAGAGAGGGGTAAATGTAACCTGAAACAAAGACTAAGTCCATTGTGTCAGGGGGTGTAGAGGGTTTATGATATAAAATATTGTGATGGTTGTTAATGATCTTATATACATAGAGTTGTATGATATTGGCTATACTAAAATCAATATTGCACAAAAACTTAAACCTTATCAAAATATTGACTGCTCTGGGCAGTAGGTGGTATATTGTCTTACTTATAGTGATTATAACTAGCTTACATTACAGTATATGTTAGGGTGAATTAATCTGATCACATAATATCATTTAATTAATAAAACTTATACTTGTTCACTAACTCTAACCATAACCGTAACCAAATGACCAAGTCCATAGCATTGGGGAATATAGGGGGTTCATGTTCAGGGAAATGGTAATTGTTATTTATCATTGTATGAATATTGGTCTTTGTGATATTGGTTACGTGGTGTGTGTGTGTGTGTGTGTGTGTGTGTGTGTGTGTGTGTGTGTGTGTGTGTGTGTGTGAAGTTAGGGTGAGTCTTAGGGTTAGAGTATGGAATCTGGTTACGTGGTGTGTGTATGCGTATGTGTGTGTGTGTGTTTGTGTGTGATGTTAGGGTGAGTCTTAGGGTTAGAGTATGGAATCTGAAATAAAGAAAATACATAGTCAATAAGTGAATAACTAGAAGACATAAAATAAACTCACAGTAGAATAAACCGATGAGACATATAGAAGTATGTATCATACTTACCGAATACTGACCTGACTCCAACCAGACATGTCTGTGCGTGTTCCCATCATCAATTTGACAAAAAAGAAATCTGGAAAAAAAGAGAATATATATCGTTACTATTCGGAAAATTGCAAAAACACATCTGAAATAAGAAAATATATATCGTTTGTGAGTGAATATCTAGAAAACATGCGATAAAATGACAATAAGACATATAGGAGTATGCATCATACTTACCGAATACTTACCTGACTCCAACCAGACATGTCTGTGCGTGTTCCCATCATCAATTTGACAAAAAAGAAATCTGGAAAAAAAGAGAGTATATAATCGTTACTATACGGAAAATTGCAAAAAACACATCTGAAATAAGAAAATATATATCGTTTGTGAGTGAATATCTAGAAAACATGCAATAAAATGACAATAAGACATATAGGAGTATGCATCATACTTACCGAATACTTACCTGACTCCAACCAGACATGTCTGTGCGTGTTCCCATCATCAATTTGACAAAAAAGAAATTTGGAAAAAAAGAGAATATATATCGTTACTATTCGGAAAATTGCAAAAACACATCTGAAATAAGAAAATATATATCGTTTGTGAGTGAATATCTAGAAAACATGCAATAAAATGACAGTAAGACATATAGGAGTATGCATCATACTTACCGAATACTTACCTGACTCCAACCAGACATGTCTGTGTGTGTTCCCATCATTAATTTGACCAAAAAAAAAAAAAATGAAATCTGAAAAAAGAGAATATATATCGTTAGTAAACATAAACATTCTGTTAAATAAAAAGATAAGATACGACATGTTCAAAATGTTTTAATTATTACGACGAAAAACATCATACTTACCAGTACTTTAATGTCCTGTACATGTCGGTGTTATTATTTTCGCATATGATATGGAATATATAACAAAGTCAGAATATCAGTTCATGTTATATATAAAGAAACCAAGTTGATATAAATAATAATTGTTGAAATAATAAAAATCTTTTACAAAATGATAGAATGAATTAAAATATATATATCTGAAATATATAAACAATATAATAAAATAAAATACATATATTTCTAAAATACATAAACAAGTTGATATAAATAATAATTGTTGAAATAATAAAAATCTTTTACAAAATGATAGAATGAATTAAAACTTAAAATCAATTAATTATGAATCAATGAATTAAAAATAGAGACATCATATTAAATTTCATAATAAAACATAACATATTACATATACATATCTGAAATACATAAAACAATATAATAAAATAAAATACATATATTTCTAAAATACATAAAACAATATAATGAAATTAAATGTCATAAGATAACAAAAATACTACTGTTTGTTTCTCATTATTGTCTTTACCAACTTTCTATCTAACGTTATAACGATATATATTCTCTTTTTTCAGATTTCATTTTTTTTTTTGGTCAAATTAATGATGGGAACACACACAGACATGTCTGGTTGGAGTCAGGTAAGTATTCGGTAAGTATGATGCATACTCCTATATGTCTTATTGTCATTTTATTGCATGTTTTCTAGATATTCACTCACAAACGATATATATTTTCTTATTTCAGATGTGTTTTTGCAATTTTCCGAATAGTAACGATATATATTCTCTTTTTTCCCTAACTTGTCCCTCATATTTAATAAAAAAGTGACACCGACTTCCGTTTTTTGTATCTCTAAAATAACATCATGTGTTGTCAGTGGTCGTTTATTTAAAATGTTTTTAGTTTAATGCAACAAAAAAAATTATAGGGGACGCCACTGTCTATTTACTGTGGTAAATACAAAAACGTGCTGACATTAGATCTCATTTGCTTTACCCTAACCCAAACTGTTATCAATTAAAAAAAACTTAACTTAATAAATTATGACCTTATTTCTATATAAACGCTATTCATTGAATAATGTTTTGTAGTCAGCCTAATATGGCCTATCATATGCTATTAGAGTCACTATTCATAATGACAATATATTGAACCATAGGACCCCCAGTGCCCCTGTGGTCAAAACTTAGAAAAAAATAAAAAAACGTTTGTGCAACAAAAAATCGAATTTTTGTCCCCAAAAGAGGCCCCAATTTTTAAATATGTTGTAGATCTATTGAATGTGAACCAAAAAAGTCCCATGAACATATGTCCGCAAACGCTTAGTTTTTCCGCTAGATGTCGTTAAATTTTTAGGGCTCAAAATGGTGAAAAATGGTGATTTTGACCATGTTTGACGACATATATCTCGATTAATAATTGACCTTTTTTAATACTCTTTGCGTGAGTATTTAGAGCTATTCTCACTCTATAACATACTAAATGATGAAATGCCTAGGATTGAGGGCAATAGCTTACCTAGCCTCGACCTATGAGTAACCTGGCAAAACTATACATGTCAATGAAATTTTTAAAAAAGGGTTCTCGAACTTCTCTCTTTGGCTAAGGGATGTATCTTATGGCATTTAATCAACTAATGACCTTATTATCACAATGCCCGGGCAATTTTTTAGGCTGTGGGCACTGAAATTCAATTCTAACCCTCGCCGTTATAAATTAAGATATTTGAATTCTGACAACGGCTAGAGGGAGGATTAGACAAGGGAAATAACGTATAAGGGTCCATTCCCTAACCCTAACTCAAAAAGGGACAGAAAATGACCCCTAATCTATTGAGAGGGGCACATGTAACTTAATAGAGGGGTAATTGTAACTTAAGAGGGGTAATGTAACTTGGCGGTTTTTTGGATTCGAACCCTTAATTTCGATATTATGGAGCTTATCAAAAGTTCAGATGGAAGATTTAGTGAAACCCCACTGGTTTATGCCCTTAGTTTGAAAAAAATCGGTGATTAAAGACCAAACCCTAATGTATTATATGATTTTGGACGCTAACATATCTATGGTCCAAATGCGAGGGGTAAACGTGTTTAAACATAATTTTCACCCCCACCATCCTGGGATATAGATTTCAATTCTTGCATGCAGACATAACTTTTTATTGCGCTTCATTTGCCGTTTACAGCACATTCCTAGATCAAATATTAACGAAAATAGGTTGGGGTTAACTCGGGTTTTGAAAGTGGTGAAAAATATAGTGAAGGTGGTATGCACCCCCAGATGATGTTGGAGTTGATCTAAAATATCGAAGTAATAAGTTTCCATAGGGTTTCTAACCCCAATAGAGGGTGAAATACTACATATAACTAACACCTAATGGCCCAAATAACCTCGTTTAACCCCAATACCTAAAGGGTCTAGGGTTAATCTTCTCGTAGATTTTACATAACTTTGACATGTTTACAAGGACATTTATAGGACTTTCATAGGGGAGTTTGTTTAGTCTAAGTGTACATCCTAACCAAGTTTCATACTAACCCTACGGCCATAAAGTGCCCCACTGGGGGGGTGTAACCTGGTTTACCCCTCGCGGTCGGACCGACGCTAATTAGGGTTAGGGTTAGGGTTAGGGTTAGGGTTAGGGTTAGGGTTAGGGTTAGGGTTAGGGTTAGGGTTAGGGTTAGGGTTAGGGTTAGGGTTAGGGTTAGGGTTAGGGTTAGGGTTAGGGTTTGGGTTAGGGTTAGGGTTAGGGTTAGGGTTAGGGTTAGGGTTAGGGTTAGGGTTAGGGTTAGGGTTAGGGTTAGGGTTAGGGTTAGGGTTAGGGTTTGGGTTAGGGTTAGGGTTAGGGTTAGGGTTAGGGTTAGGGTTAGGGTTAGGGTTAGGGTTAGGGTTAGGGTTTGGGTTAGGGTTAGGGTTAGGGTTAGGGTTAGGGTTAGGGTTAGGGTTAGGGTTAGGGTTGGGTTAGGGTTAGGGTTAGGGTTAGGGTTAGGGTTAGGGTTAGGGTTAGGGTTAGGGTTAGGGTTAGGGTTAGGGTTAGGGTTAGGGTTAGGGTTAGGGTTTGGGTTAGGGTTAGGGTTAGGGTTAGGGTTAGGGTTTGGGTTAGGGTTAGGGTTAGGGTTAGGATTAGGATTAGGATTAGGATTAGGATTAGGGTTAGGGTTAGGGTTAGGGTTGGGTTAGGGTTAGGGTTAGGGTTAGGGTTAGGGTTAGGGTTAGGGTTAGGGTTAGGGTTAGGGTTAGGGTTAGGGTTAAGGGTTAGGGTTAGGGTTAGGGTTAGGGTTAGGGTTAGGGTTAGGGTTAGGGTTAGGGTTAGGGTTAGGGTTTGGGTTAGGGTTAGGGTTAGGGTTAGGGTTAGGGTTAGGGTTAGGGTTAGGGTTAGGGTTAGGGTTAGGGTTAGGGTTTGGGGTTAGGGTTAGGGTTAGGGTTAGGGTTAGGGTTAGGTTAGGGTTAGGGTTAGGGTTAGGGTTAGGGTTAGGGTTAGGGTTAGGGTTAGGGTTAGGGTTAGGGTTAGGGTTTGGTTAGGGTTAGGGTTAGGGCTAGCGTCCGGCCGTCAGGAGGGGTAAATCAGGTTACCACTAGAGGGGTAATGGTAACCTGGGAGGGGTGATGGTAACTTGGAAAAATGACTAAGTCCAAAAGGAGGGGTAATGGTAACTTAGGAGGGGTAATGGTAACGAGGGGTAATGGTAACCTGGAGGGGTAATGGTAACTTAGGAGGGGTAAAGGTAACTTGGAAAAACGACTAAGTCCAAAAGAGGGGTAATGGTAACTTGTAAAAATGACTAAGTCAAAGGTGTAGGGAGTATAGGGGGTTTATGTTTAGGGATATGGTAATTGTTTTTAATGATTCTATGATAATAGACATTTGTGATATTGGCTATGTGTAAGGGTGTGTCTGTATGTATGGTGTTAGGCCGAGTGCTATAACTTGTAAAAATTACTGTATATCAGTGTATAACATCCTACCATATACTTACCAGGCTCTCATCCGACTTCTATTTATGTGCATTATTTTCAATTAAAATGAAATCTGAAAAAAAGAGAATATATATCGTTAGTAATTGAAGAACTAAACCTAAACTCAACAAAGTAACAAAAAAAAAAAACAAAAAAAAAAAAAAAAACAAACAAACAACAAACAAACAAACATACCTACCATCTACTTACCTGGCTCTCACCCTACATCTATAGATGTGACTCAGTTTTCAAATAAAATAAAATCTGAAAAAAGAAAATAAATATCGTTAGTATTTGAATAACTTTATATACAAACAACAAAGAAACAAGAATATACCGATGATAAATAAATCAGTGTTTATCATACTTACCACTTGCTTTCCTCTTCAATTATAAAAATAAAGTCGATGTTTTGTAAGTTCCCGAATGTCAAGTTTAAATCGAGTTCATGTAATGAACCACTTGCCATTGACCTCTATACATGAATAACAAAGTCAAAAGATGATTGATATTTTATATAATTGATCCAATTATGTAATGAAAACTAAAAAGCATACAATAAAGAAAATATCTAAATTATTTTCAATTAAATGATTAGACAAAATACACTCTACAAAGCTAAAATATCACTTAATGATTCGTAAATCAATCATAATAAAACAATGAAAAATTAAATTTAATATACAAAATTAAAAAATCAATTATTATTATTTTTTTTTTTTTTGGAAATCAATCATAATAAAATAATAAAAATATATTGTAGATCTATATAAAAATGTACTAAAATATATAAGAATATGCAATAAAATAATATAATAAAATGAAATATCTATACTTATACATAAAATTAATTAATCATAAACAAAAGTATCAAATATAAAATAAAGTATCCTTCACAGGCGATACTTCTTCGACAGTTCTCACACACAATCACTTCTCAAGTCACTTAGAATTCCTGGCTGCTGCCCTCACGCGATCTACAAGCTTTTTTTTGTAACAATCCCCGAATTTGTTCTGCATTTGCAGGAGGAAAGTCAATCCCTTGTCATTTTTCTGTAGTTCAGAGATCACGTCGGAAGTTTTTAGGGGTCTTTTAAACAAAATTGCCCTTGTGAGTTCGATGAGTGTCGAAGACTCCCTCTCCGTGAATGATCTTCTTGAATTCCTCTGGAAAGAAATTGTGCGCAAATTTGAACAAATATACTATTGTTAATGAATTGGTAACGAACATACAGTCAGTAAAACACATCGATACTTTTGCAGCCCTTGTTAAACTACTTACCTTTCTTCCATCAATATGAGCTATTGGCTGGGGCGGCAATGCTTTAACATTTTGGTGCGACTGTGGTTCCTACAGTGGAATATACAGTTTTAATTGGTACCAAAAACAAGATATAGGGGTTTAATGTAGAAATTGTATTGATTACTACAAATTGCATATTATATTTGCGACATTTATCATTAAACTTACTTGAGGCGAGGAAAATGTCGAGGATATCATCTGGCTCATTGGTAACGCCATCTCATTCGCTCGTATCTTATTATAAAAGCAGTCAGCTGTGGTTGCCCTGTGGCCCATATGTGATGCCAAGGCCTCCCGCATATAAGGATGGCGGCGCCTGATTTTTGTTGTTATGGCTTTCCTCATTTTGGTGGCCGATATTGTGCCAACCCCGCCACCCATACTCCATATTCTGTTAATTTTCTTGTTGAACGAGGACGAGGTTAAAGGTTGCCCCGTGAAGGTAACAAAGAACGGGTCGTTATTTGCTCCCTCGTAGCCAATGGTGTGCAGTATATCTGAATAATTTTTAATTTTGCTGTACAACTCCGCAGGGATACCTACATTTCCTGGTGCAATGTAGTCCGTTTTGTGGTGCGCCACCACCAAAACAGCACCGCTTTCCGTTACATGGGCCTTGCGGAACTCTCCACACGTGATGTTACAAATCGTGCCCGACCTTTGCCCGTTTGCTATGATTAATTTCAGCATGAGATAGTCCCTGATGTTGTCAAAATCTTCCCGGCTGGGTTTCTTTGGCGGAAGCTTGGCCATCGTGTCGATTTCTTTAATTTTCTCGCTGTTTTGCCACCTTCCTATATAGTCCGGCTTTATGATGTTCACTGTAAGTAAATTTGGTAAGGGTAAGGGTTATGTTGCAATAATTTTAATGTGATAAAGAGAAGATATCTGACAAAGCTACATGACAAAAATCGCAAATACATGATATCTAAATGAGAACAAGAACTTACTTATATCTCTGGCAGTGACTTCGCTGCGTCTTCTAGCGATGGATTTTGTTAGAGTCCTACTGACTCTTTTTATCCACTCGTGTGTCGTCTGCGCCTTTGGGTGTCCACATGTAGCCTTTATGTACTCCATGAAATACCCAAGTGTGCTGAGATAGGCCCGTTTAGTCCCAACTTGCACATTAAACGTTGAAAACCAATTCCCCAGCCTTTCCGTACTTAAGATATCACCTAGCGAGAACTCCCTCCCCGATCTCACACGATTCCAGATACTGAATAGTTGTTTCGAATGTTGAAGGGTTACTTTGACCCCCTTCATCATTTCTGGGCTCCTCAGCCACCCGGTGAACGTCCTTATGAGTGGAACTACATGAAAAAAAAAAAAACAAATGAAATTAAACCTCCAGGAATTATTTGAATAAAGAAAACAGATAATCAATATTCACATATATAGAAATATTTATCCTCTAATGTAAATATGTAACTACCTTCATAATACTCTTTGTACATTCCGGGCTCAGGGTCTGCATACGTTCTTTTTCTATTATTAATCTCTCTAAAATGTAAGAGTCGAGAATAAGTTCAACATGATAATCATTATATATATATATATATATATATATATATATATAATGTATGACATCTTTTCAATATGCATAGGGGAGGGATATATATACTCTATGATATAGGTGTATTCTATAATACATACCTTTCTAATAATACGCTTGAACTACTTTCACTTCTCTTCCTCTTCCCAATATTACGTCTCTCCTTTCTCCCTCTAAACACATAAGAATTGAGAATAAGTTTAACAAGATATAATGATAACATAATCATTATCATCATTAACTTTAAGTAAGGTAAATAATACAATACCTTTCAAATGATCGGCTAGAAATACTTTCACTTGGGCTACTTCTTTCCTTCTCCTCTGCACTTTGTCTCTCCTTTCTCCCTCTAAACACATATGAATTGAGAATTAGTTTAATAAGATATAATGATAACATAATCATTATCATCATTATCTTTAAATAAGATAAATAATACAATACCTTTCTAATGATCCGCTAGAACTACTTTCACTTGGGCTACTTCTTTCCCTCTCCTCTGCACTATGTCTCTCCTTTCTCCCTCTAAACACATATGAATTGAGAATAAGTTTAATAACATATAATGATAACATAATCATTATCATCATTATCTTTAAATAAGATAAATAATACAATACCTTTCTGAAGATCCGCTAGAACTTCTTTCACTTGGGCTACTTCTTTCCCTCTCCTCTGCATTATGTCTCTCCTTTCTCCCTCTAAACACATATGAATTGAGAATAAGTTTACTAAGATATAATGATAACATAATCATTATCATCATTATCTTTAAATAAGATAAATAATACAATACCTTTCTAATGATCCGCTAGAACTTCTTTCACTTGGGCTACTTCTCTCCCTCCCTAACCCAAATGATGGATCTCTCACCCTTTCTGCCTCACTAACTAATTTCTTGCACATTACATTTCCTATGCCATGCTGATTTTTTAAGTGCTTGGCCAGGCGTAACAATGTCTTATGGCATCCCTCAATAGGACATATCCGTTTTAGGTAGCCTTTGCTTCCCACTACAAACTTCTCTCCCTGGTATTCGCCACGATGGACTTGCCGCCAATGCCTCTTTATGTGAATCACTTTTTTATGACACTTTGAACATTCCGTTTTCCTTCTGATCCTTTTTTTCTGCTTTGCTTTCTCAGGGTTCGGTTTAGGAGAACTATCGATTATCCATTTCGCCACTCTTCTTCTCGCCATGGCATCTTCTGGTGAGCTTGGTGGTATTATATCGGGCACATCATCTATATAACAAAAGCCAATTAAATCTAATTAATCCTCAACATAGTGAACAAGATTATAACCGTATGTCAATCTGATGGTTTGAAGTTTAATACTCATTGCTGATCTATAAAGTTTTAAAATGAAACCAAGTATCACCCTGACTTACCGGTGTCGCTTTGGTTTTGCGAACCGGGCTGATTATTGTTGCCTTGCTCGTTTGCCTGCTCCATATCTATATTAAAGAATACATTAAAGTTAGAAGACTAGTAATCTTCAATATAGTAAACAAGGTTATAACCGTATGTCAATCTGAAGGTTTGAAGTTTAATACTCATTGCTGATCTATAAAGTTTTAAAATGAAACCAAGTATCACCCTGACTTACCGGTATCGCTTTGGTTTTGCGAACCGGGCTGATTAGGGTTGCCTTGCTCGTTTGCCTGCTCCATATCTATATTAAAGAATACATTAAAGTTAGAAGACTAGTAATCTTCAATATAGTAAACAAGGTTATAACCGTATGTCAATATGAAGGTTTGAAGTTTAATACTCATTGCTGATCTATAAAGTTTTAAAATGAAACCAAGTATCACCCTGACTTACCGGTATCGCTTTGGTTTTGCGAACCGGGCTGATTAGGGTTGCCTTGCTCGTTTGCCTGCTCCATATCTATATTAAAGAATACATTAAAGTTAGAAGACTAGTAATCTTCAATATAGTAAACAAGGTTATAACAGTATGTCAATCTGAGAGGTTTTCCGTTTAATTTGTTAATGATATAAAAGTTTGAAATCGATACCAAGCATCACACTCATTAGATAACCATAACTTACCATCCATGACAGCTGGTGCGGGTGCGGGTGCATGTGGCGGGTTTGCGAACCCCATAACCGGTAAGGAACTGGAATAGCTGGATCTCCCCGAGTCCGACGAGTTCCCATGATAAACTGGGACATAGAAGAAAGGCAGCGAGTTCTGAGAAATTCCGCTGTCACTCATCTGGAATTAGATAAGTCAGGGTTAGTGTTCGGGAAAGGTTTGACATTGGGATTAATTAAAGGATATTATATGATCAGATACATATATCTGTCGTTATATTTCTATAATCTTCTGAATTTTCATTAAAAACTTTACTATGTATCATCCCATGTACGTACTATCCTTTATCCAAGCTCACAACCGTGTACCATGTCATTGAAAATTAATGTCAACCCCCCCCCCCTCCCCCCCCCCCCCTTTTAAATAGATTTAGACTTACTTTCTCTTTTCTTCTCTTCACAAAAAAACACGTCTGTTTCCTTTGAAATTAGTTTTTAGAATGATAATTTTAGGTACCCCCCTGTTAAAGTACGCAAAAAAACAGAAAAAATTTTTTTTTGAAACAGGTGTCGCCACTGTATTTTGCCTTTATTATTGAATAAGGTAGCTCAAAGAATAACTTCTTGAGGTAATAATTTGGAAAATTGTAGCAGCTAAATTGGGATTAATCAAATGATATTATATGATCAGATTCATTTGCCCTTTCACATGCTATCATATGGTTTAGCTATAATTATTCTAAATAGTATCAGATGACCCCCACTGCCCGGAGCGGTCAAAACTTTGAAAAATATCCATTTTTGTTTTTGCAACAACAATCCGAATTTTTGTCCCCAAAAGAGGCTCTGATTTTTTATATGTTGTAGATCTAGTGAAAAGAAACAAAAATGTCCATGAATATATATCCGCAAACGCTTAGTTTTTCCGATAGATGGCGTTAAAGTTTTAGAGTTCAAAATGGTGAAAAAGTGTGATTTTGACCATCTTTAACGACGTATATCTCGGTCCGTATTTGACCTTTGTTCATACTTTGTACATGGTTATTTAGAGTAATTCTTGTTCTCTAACATACCAAAAGATGAAATGCCCTGGGCTAAGGGCAATAGCTTACCCTTGCCTCGCCCTAGTGGTAACCTGACAAAATAACACATGTCAATAAAATGTTTTAAAAAGGGTTCTCGAACTTCCTTCTTTGGCTAAGGTGTGTATCTTAAGGCACTTAAACAACTAATGACGTTAGTTTCACAATGCCCGGGCAATTTTACAGGCTGCGGGCATTAATTTTCAATCCTATCCCTCTCCGTTAAAAATTAAGATATTTGAGTTCTGAAAACGTGTATGTGGAGAGTTAGACAAGGGAAAGAATCTACGCACTTTAGGGTTAAGGTTTAGTGGTCAAGGTCAAGGATACTGACCCCTAATCTAATGGGAGGGGTAATTGTAACCGAATAGAGGGGTAATGGTAACTTGGAGGGGTAATGGTCACTTGGCATTTTTTTGGATTCGAACCCACAATATCAATATTATGGAGCCGGGCAAGCTACACAAGCAAGGTCTAATCTAACCCCAATGATATATGCCTTTTGTTTGAAAAAAATCGGTTATTTAATACCATACCCTAGGTATTATA